>JAMXBD010000279.1:0-1248522 GCA_024138025.1 Combretum micranthum
GTCGAACGACTTTCAATCTCTCTTTTAGAGGATCAATCAAATCAAGTGGAAAAATTACTAAAAAAATTATGGTGTAATAATTAATTATGGTTTACATCCTGAATAATGTAAAAAGGAAAAATGTTGAATTTGATAAAAAATTCAATTGCCAAAATGCATGGTACATTTAATAGTTAATTAAAGTTTTTTTAAGCTATTTTTACTATTTTACTAATATTGTTTACTGTCTACTGTCTAACATAATAAAATCAATATATCAGTGCTAGATAGTATTAAGAATATTAGTAAAAATTCAATGTTATTCTACCTTTTCTACATCTATAAATAGAGAAAATTTGTTAAAGAGATAGTAAAAATAGTTTTAAAAAATTGATTGGATATTCAATTGATCACTTTAAAGTTTAGGCATTAAATTAAATTCATGGAGCAAAATTGATATTTCCCCCATAAACAAATACTAATAACTATATAAAACATACTGTAAATTTTGAGTATTGAGTTGGAATACAAAGAGTAGCCAGAACAAGAAGAGTTTCCCTATCAAACATGAGTAAGAATTAAATAAAGCTTTGTATTTTCATCCATATTATGGTAGGTGCCAAAACCTTTTTTTTTTTTTTTTTTGGGGTTGGCCATCATACAGAAAGCTATTTATATCATCTTGGAATTATGTTTCAACCAATACAAACTAAACACGTGTACATACTTCTAACTAACTACATTAGTCACTATATAAAACAAATATAAATATCCTATACTCCTCTCTCAAGTTGAGCTTCTCCTAAGCCTAACTTGAAGCAAAGGTCTTTAAAACGTATAGCACCCAAAAACTTAGTATGCACATCAACAAGCTATTCTTGAGTAGAAACATACAAATACTGAAGAAAACATGATGCTACGGATTCTGAGCAATCAAGGGAGTGGAATTATTATCATAATAAAAACTCATGGAATATGGAATGTGAAAACCCAAATCTCGCAAAATATAAGATAACCACAACATTTCCTTAGTAGCTAGAGCTAAAGCACGATATTTAGATTCAGTTGAGGAAGTGGAGATGGTTGCTTCTTAGACTTATAAGAAATTAAAGCTCGTCCCCAAAAATGCAAAAGCCTCAAACTAAATTCCTATCGTCATGACTACATCCATAATCAGAGTTTAAAAAAAGCATGAAGTTCAATCTAGTTATCAGAAGTAATAAAACTTGGTTCATGTTTATGGGACCTATTCTTACTATCTGGGCCTATTTTAGGTAACTTACATCAAATTATTCATATTTTACTAATTATGCACATTTGAATTATTTCAACCTATTTAAATATAAAATAATTACCAATTCCATATTATAGTACTTTTAAGCCCTAAGTTTATAAAAGTCCATCTATTTGCAATATAACCAATTTAAGCTCATTTATATGGCTAGAGTTCATTTAATTTAATCAAGTTATAGGTTGTCAACTATGTCCATTTAACATGCCAAGACCCATAAGAATTCATTTTGTTTTATTTAAGCCCATACTATGTCTATTTCTTTAATTTTATTAGTAAAAGTTTTATTATGCCTACACTACCATATTTGACTCATGAACTTATTTATAATTAATTTTAATTTCAGCAAAAGTCCTAATAGTTTTGAAAATACCTAAGCTAAGTAATTATACATTAATCAAGTTGGTTTAGCAATTAAATCAATTATTTAAGCAAAAACATGCAATTTATCATTACAAAATAGGGCTGGAATATTGTCGAATGAATTTTAATATTTTTTAAAAATAGGAAATTAATTTTAAAAATTAAAAAACTGAGTTTGAAGGTAAACATATTAAAACATAATATCCCAAAATTTCGCTCAAAATAAATTCATTTGATATTTTATTTAAATTTAAAGACTCAGTCACCGTATATTGTCAGTCGAATTTAAAATAATTTTAAAAAATGGAAAATAATTTTTAAATCATGAAAATTTCCAGTTTGAATATAGATACATCAAAATATCATCCTTATAAATTTCTATCAAAATAAATTCATTTGATATTTTATTTATATTTAACAACTCAGATTACTATAAACTATTATGCTAAATTAGATATATTTTTTTAAAATAGTTAACGACTTTGAAAAATCACGAAACTTTCTAGGTTACCACTAGACATATTATGATATCATCCATAAAAATTCCGTATGAAAAAAAGTTCGTTAGGTATTTTATTTATTTTTCTTATTTATCACAATTATTAGACCTTTAAAAATAGTGAACCTAGTTGAAAATTTGTCAAAATTTCCAGTTTACATCCTAAAATAATAAAATATCATTTTTCCAAGTTTTAGTCAAAAATAAATTCGTTCAATATATTAACTAGTATCACAAAACTTATGTTCTTAGGTGATTAATTTCTGCCCAACATAAATAATAGCATATTTATTCAATTTCATCATGAAAATTTATTTAAAAAGTCACATAAAACATATTAGAATATAATATATATCATACCATTCTATATTCATTATATTCATCATATTCATATCACACATTCATCAAATCACACAAGAACAATGGCAAAATCAATGTATTTCAATTACACCAATTATGACATGACATTTTACTTAAATCATACAATATATATTCTATATTTTCTTTATCATAGCATACTATTTACTGATATTTTTCACTAATCACACTAATTAATTACACTACTTCCTTGTAGCAAAATACCGTGCGCTTAGGAAATTTGATGAAGCTCATTTTGCCTCTAATCTCAAATCCTCTTGATAAACACCTAACTTGAAAAAGAAAAAGAGAGATTAATAAGGGTTTTATATGGCTTAAAGAAAATGAAAAAATATAGAAGACTTAGTACTTATTAGGATTTTGATAGGAGAAATGGGTATGTAGTGTTTTGGGGTTTATTTTGAGAGAAAAAGGAAAATAAATTTTTTGATGAATTTGGAGGCTAAAGAGGGTGGCTACCTGGGGTTTCTCTTAGGGTTTTTGCAAAAGAAAAGTGTGGTAATTGGTAGTACAAAAGGTGGCTACTTTAGCGAAGGTTCTAAGCCTTTTAGGTGGTCAAAATGGGTAAATATATTGAAAAAAATTCTGTTTAAAAATTAGATGGATAAGAATAAATATGTATTAGGTTCTAAAAGATTTTTAGGTAGGTTTAAAGCTAAGATGGTTAGTGGGTTGAGATGACAATTTGATTAGGGTCTTAAGATGTAATTAAAGGTTAAATGGGCTTTGAAAAATAGCTAGATTAATTTAAGAATTTAATTTAGCAAATTTGAAGATGGTGAAATAAATTTAGCTAATTAGGTGATTAAAATAGATATTGGTCATAATCAGGGTGTTGAGAAATTTAGGTATCGAATTTAGTGGAATTTGTCAAAATTGGGAAAAATATATAATCAAATTGGAAAATTTTAATTTAGGTGGTGACTAAATTGATAGTTAGGTATGGTATATTTTATTGTGTGTGATGAAATAAAAAAATTGATGTGTTTTAATCTCTATTTTCATTTGAAATCAATTACTAGCTTGAAATTGCTAATTCATCTAATTATAGTATATGATTTACTTAATTTACTTAGTTGAATTATCTAACTCAAATTTCTAATTTAGATTTTAATTTGGTTCAATTTCTACCATCTTTTATACAATCTATTAATCTAATTCACATTTTTTCAATTAACTTAGTGAAATTTGGGATATTTCAAGCTAGGTGGTTAAGTCCCAAATTTCATTAGCTTCCAAGACATCCAACTCTTTTTGCATAGCATCTAACCATTCTTGTTGTTGAGATGCTTCTAAATAATTACAAGGCTCTCGTGTACTTAACACATTAGCTAAAGAAGCAACAAATTCACTAGGATAAGAGTGAAAACTGGAAGAATCCAATAAAGGGTATAAATAGCTAGATTGAGTGTATGATTGACCTATATTTGTAGCAACTAGACTGGACCGATGCTATGCACTATATATACAAAATCCTCAAGCCAATGTGGTGTATGCTTTTCTCCAGTTGATTGTCTAGGCAAACTTTGTTTTGAAGATGTATGTATTGGATTGGAACAACTAAAAAGTAAACTTTCAATAAATGATTGAGAAGTTAGAGAAGTGTATAAAACTAGAGTGGTTGACAAAGGCGAATCATATGTGACATTGATGCTGTGCGAATCACGATCAAACAACAAGATAAATCAAGATGATTCGAAGAAAGGAAAAATGAAGTGAAAAGATGTGAGCCAACCCTAAAACTGTCGGCCTTTATTAGTTTGTTTTTTTGTTTCCCATTTTCTTTAGACGATATCTTGTATTTATTATTTAGTCAATTTTGCATTTATTAGGATTTTGACTTTTAGAATTCTATCTTTCGGATTTCCTTTAGTCATTATTTGTATTTATTATTAGTCAATATTCTATTTATTATTTACTTTTTTAGGATTTTATCTTTACAGGATTTTCATGTAATAGTATAAATAAGCATTTAGGCTTATCTTTATATAGACAACTGATATTTGATATATTTGATATTGAATTGAGAAAATTTTCTCTGAATTTGCAATTGTTTAGCAATTGTGTGATTAAGTTCACTTTTTGAGATTCACTCGTTGAGTATTCTCTGTTATTTAATGCTTTCGTGTTGCGTTAGACATGTGGGTAAGTAATAGAAACAGATGACTGGAAGTGTGTATTCGAGCGTGTATCAAACATGGAACAAAAAGGAAACTGATGCTCATAAAAAGTAACATCTCGAGATTCAACCACTTACTTTCGGTTCAAATCATATACTCTATATCCATTCTTGCCCATAGGATAACCAAGAAAAACACACTTTATTCCCTTGGCTCGAACTTATTGGACGGAACAGGACGTTGCGCAGCATAACATAAGTATCCTATTACTCTCAAATGATCATAAGTTGGAATCTTCACAAAAATAACTCCATAAGGACTCTTCCACCCCAAAATCTTCCTTAGCATATAATTGATCAAATAAGTTGCTATCAAAATGTACTCACTCTAAAATTCCTTACATAAATTTGCATGAATCTGCAAAGCTCTTGAAGTATCTGACAAATGCCTATGCTTTCGCTCAACACAACCATTTTGTTGTGGAGTATAAGCCATGGATCCTTGATGTACAACTCCAAAATCATGAAACATTGATTGGCACTCCTTAGACAAAAACTCCATTCTATTATCAGTTTCGTACAAACTATGAATATTGTCCAAAATGATTATGGATATATTGAAAGAATGCTTTCAATATATAATAGATTTAACTCTTGTAAAGGAACAAAAACGTCCATATAGATCTCGAGACGTCATCAACAATGGTCAAAAAGCATCTCATGTTTGTAATAGAATTAACACCATAAGGACCTCATATGTTTAAATCAAGCAATTCAAAAGTGGAAGGAAAAACAATTGTATTACGAAGAAAAGGAAGCATATGAAATTTAGCTTCATGATAGACATCACAAACAAAGTCACAAAAATTACAAGTTTTACAATGATCAAGATGACAAAGTTTAGACAAACAAGTATGACCCAAACAAAACTGTAACAAGTGCAATTTATTATCTCAAGAGAAGAACTAGATGCAGCAATACAAGATTGTACAGTTTTAAACTTAGACCGAGGTAACAACATATTATCATAAGATGCATTATCACAAGATACATCCACTTGAGCATTAAGTACATACAAGTCATTCACCACAACTACTATTGCTATAATGTTTCTAGATTTCTGGTCCTACAAATGACGCTCAAGCATATCAAATATAGCTGTTATATGTTGATGTGTGGTTAAAGTGTGTATGGACAACAAATTTTGGGTAAAACATGGAACATGTAGAATAGTGTGAAGCATAAGGGTATCAATTATATGAACTGAGCCCATTTTAGTTACTATGAAAACAATATATTTTTGGTAGTCTAACTCTAACTGGTTGTGTAAGGGATTGAATGTTCTTTAGAATGGATAAATGTGGTATCATATGGTTAGTAGCTCCTATGTCTAATATCCAAGAGCATTTGTGATTACTGAGGCATAAGAACAAGAAATTAGATTACCTACAAAGTGAATGTTCTCTTGTATAGCCGCTACACTATCAACTTGCTCAACATTCTTTCTTCCTTTTCTCTTCATCTTACGCATTATCTCCATACACATATTATGGAATAAGTTTTGATCAAATTCATCATTTGAATTCAATTCTTCCCTATTATGAACAACTTCCGAGTGATCAAATGGTGTTGAAAACCTAGTTTGAGCAGTGATATATGTGTTTTGGTATATATTTTAATAGGCTAAATTATGTAATATTTGGTAATTTACTGGGTTAATTTGTTGTGTTTGAAGGGATAAGGATGATTTAAGAGCCTAGGAGAAAAATTAATCGAGTTTATATCAAATTTGATGTAAGTATGAAGAAATTTACAAGGATAGATGAAGAACATGAGGAGAATGCTTCAACCGCATTTTTAATTACATGGTGAAAAATTTGAATTCAGAAGGAAAAATGGTTAATTATGGACAATCGTGTAGCAATTATGTTCTTCTCGGATATGATGCGGCCTTCATCGAATTTTTAAGGAAACAAGCCAAAAGGAAACACGGTGTGTTACTTTCCACTGTGCTCTATCCATGCTCAAGTTCGAAGCTTCAAAGAAGATAAAATAGAAAGAAACATGGCTAGTTAAATTACATTGTGTATAAGCAGTGTATACTCATTTCTTGGCTGAGAGAGGAAAAATGACTTCCAAGAACCCTCATGTTTCTATGGAAATGGAAGAATTTGAATATGCAGAGAGAAGCACAAGAGGTTATACAAACCGTGCTTCATTCGTGTAATTCTAGAAATCACAATTTAAGAAGACTTGAGGAAACAATGAGATACACGATGTATTGAGTCATCCCGTGTTTAAACCATGTTGTCATGCGAATGGAGGAGTATTTGATTGCCAAGAGAAGCAGGTTATGTTTCTGATACTCATGCTTATGTCGTATTCCTTTGCAAGTATGAAAATTATGAAGACAGAAAGAAGCACGATTTGAAGGAGATACTCATGTTCCACTCATGTTTTTTAGAAGACTCAGTCAAAGCAGTTTAAAGCATCCTATGAGATTATGTTTGTCTTATCCTAAGTATTCCACCGACAAAAGCCTACTATAAATAGAAGTCCTTAGTTCAGAAAAATAGATATAATTTCATTCACATTATCTTATACAAAAATTAAGAGTGTTAGAGTCTTCAAAACAAGAATTCTGCAAGATTAGGAGAGATTGATCAAGATTCTATTAAGAACATTTCAAGATTGTTTAGTAAGGTGTATTCCTTCCATCTTGAGTTTGACTGTGATAGTTTCTTACTGTTGTCGTAGATTGGAGATGGAGGAGTAGATCTATTTCATCTAGATAGCAAAGTAAACCAAAGAATATTACCATGTATTATGCTTAATTGAATTCAATGGAAGTTTATGTTATTTTGAGTCTGATTACATGTGTTTAATTGACATAAATAGAATAGTATTTCGGGATATTATTTCTATATCTGATTTCATGAATGTTGATTGAGAGATTGCATGCATGAAGAGATCTATGTAATTAGAAAAAGTTGTTTGGATTACTAGAAATAAAATTACAAGAGCTTTTCGTTTTAATTGATTGTAAGGATTCATAGATCAATAATGTGATTCTTAGATAATAGGTAGATCTAAAGAATTAGTGATTGGTAATCTCGAAAGAGATATTAATCTCATATAGGAAACTTTTGGTTCAAAATTTACGTAAATCATATTGATATAAATCAAATGTTGAATGGTAATTTCTTAAGTGAGATTTGTTATCCGGATGAAGCTAAGGAATATTGAATTCTAATTTTTGTTGATTTGTTTGTTTTGAAGTATATTGAAAGTAAGTTTTAATTGAAAAATTCTTAATAAGAGTAGATTAAATTCATGTAATTGAAATAGATTATAGGGAATAGTTGATTCTAATAGAATTCTTTGATCTCTAAAGGATAATACCTATTTTCACTCTACAATATTACCAAGATTGGTATACTTGCCTCGATTTGTGGTTGAAAGAGAAGGTTTGAATAGAAAATATATTTGATTAATCAACCAATTATATCAAGCAGTATTTCCTACTATCGGACTTAGAGAACCAACATTCACAACTGCTGTAACAACATTACTAGCATTAGTAGCAAAACTCTTCTTGCCTCTCAAAAATCTTTTTCCCTTAAACCACTCTGGATATCCTATCAATTGAAAAAAAAAATTTCTATAAATTGCACCTCTTTATAATGTTTACATGTAACCTTTTTCTTTGATTTTCTCCTATCAACATTAAAATTCTTTCTTTTGATTGTAAAAGCTACAATGTCAGGTTCCAATTGCATATCTGAGGATACCTATTCCTGTTTCTCTATTTGTTGAACTAAATGGAAGGCTCTATTTACCAAGGGCATAAGATCCATAGACAGTATGAGGTTTTGCATACCTCCATATACTTCACTAAGACCCATCAAGAACTACATTAATTTGCTATTTAACTTAAATTCTTGTACTCTTTATCTCAAATAGCAAGTGCAATAATCCATGCAACCACAAGAACATTAAGGATATGTATGTAGTTGACTCAATTCGTCCCAATGTTGCTTAAGCTTATTATATTACATGCCTATAAACTGAGTTTGTTGTTTCAAACTATAAATTTCATATTGTAATTGAAAAACGAGTGGACAATTGGATGATCTATATTGTTCTCTAATCTCTTCCTAAAGATCTCTAGCGAATTTGGCGTATAGAAATCCATGCAACAAATGAGAAGCCATGGAATTAATAATCCAACATCTCACCATGTTATCAGTTCTTATCCAATGCACTAAATCAGTAGAATTATCTAAAGAATGTAAAATCGAGCCATAAATAAAACCTAATTTTATTTTTGCTCTGAGACCTGATTTTATAGATTTACTTCATCTCAGGTAATTATTACCATCAAAATCAAATTTTAAATCACCATATTTGGATTATCCAAACCAAACATATAGTAGGGATCAGAAACAGAAACATCCATAACTACATTATTTAAAGAATAAATAGTCAAAAAACTCATTAATAGGAAATCAGTACGATGAGAATCAAACCTGAGCGCTATGATACCATGTAAATTTCAAGTGTTAAGTTGGAATACAAAAAGTAGCTAGTACAAGAAGAGTTTCCTTGTCAAACACGAGCAAGAGCTAAATGAAGCTTTGTATTTTCATCAAATTGTGGTAGTTATAGAAAGCTATTTATATTGGCTTGTAATTATGTTTAAACTAATACAAACTAAACACATGTAAATACTTCTAAC
Organism: Combretum micranthum; assembly: GCA_024138025.1. Classification (NCBI taxonomy): domain Eukaryota; kingdom Viridiplantae; phylum Streptophyta; class Magnoliopsida; order Myrtales; family Combretaceae; genus Combretum; species Combretum micranthum. The sequence goes on from JAMXBD010000279.1 coordinate 9,368, forward strand.
TAACTACACAAATTACTATATAAAACAAATTTATATATCTCGCACATACAACACGTATTAAAATTGTTTCCATACTTTCCTTTACTTTTAGTTTTTTTCCCTTTCATCCTCCTCTTCATTTATTTATTTAGGACAGAAGAACAAATATATTAAATACATTGTACTAAAGCTTCCTTGATTTAAAAAATTAAGTTTACTTGAAGTTGAGTAGTTATTTCATTCTCTCCTTGTTTCATGCAAAGTTGCTATCATATTATTTACTTGCACTATTTAATGCATGATTTGCTATTATGGTACGTAGTTACACTTTAAACAAGAATTTACTTATTTTAAAAGGTTAAGCTTGTTGCTTTTATATTACTTTTTTTTTTTTTTGCTTTTTTAACATTAATTGTTGAACTATGCTTATCCATCCATATTATTAGATCCACTTAAATGGATCAGCATTATTGTTTTGGAAATGATATTTTAAATTATTAGAGATGGATAAAGGTTGGTTTGGTTCAGTTTTCCTAAAAAGTAAAGATAAAAGGATGCCAGCTACTCAAACTTAGCTCATTAAACTTTTACTAAATGTTTGCATATAGAATAAACATTGCAAAATATATTTTACAACATTTATTCTATATGGTGATTTTTTTTTTTTTGCCAATCTATATGGTGATGTTTATTAAACGTGCTTAAGGCCTTTTTTTCCTTTTTTTTCTTTTTTTTTTTATAGTGTTGGATTGAACTAGTTTAATAAGCAAATCGAGCCTGGGCTTTTCTTTAGGCCTATGAGCCAAGTCGCAAATAAGTTTGTTAAGAGCTTACAAATAAGCTCAAGAATAAATTTTTTTATAATATTATTATATTATATAATTATTTATATTAACATAATAATATAATAGTATAAATAATTATTCATGTACACGAGCTCGAGCTTAGACTTGTTAAGCTAAATGAGCCAAAACTTGAGCTCGGGTTCATTTAGGCTTGTTAAGCTAAATGAGCATTGAGCTCGGGCTCATAAATCCTTAATGAGCTTTAGCTTATACTTTTTAGACTTATTAAAAGCCCAACTTAGCTCTCATTAGTTAATTTGTTACATTGAAGGCTTGACCTCACTTATTTGCATCCCTACTAAATACCAACTAAACCATAATTTATAGTTTAGTCTTCTTCCATTCCAAACAAAACCATTAAATAATGATTCGATTTGATTTGGATTACAAATATGATTAAAATTCTAACTTAAAAAAAACTGTCATGATATTCTACATTTGTGTGTATATTCAAATATTGAAATTACTATAAAAAATTCAAATTGAAAATCTCAACAAAATACTTTGTAAAATCTATCACATTCATAACCCAAGGTCCCTCATTAAATCATCCAGTCATCAATCAGCCATTCATTAACAAAATATATTCACTAACTAATACATGATAAGCTAAATTCTATAATCGATGAAGTATAAGTAATGATCAACAGATGTATGAAAAAAAGAGATAAAAACTGGTCGGTAACGTTTTCATGATTTTAGGTCTTTATCTTGAAGAAAATGAGCCAACAGAAAGAAATCACCACCCTTAGTGGTAAATTATATGGGATTTAGGGCAAATTCTATCATTTATACCCTCAAAATAGTAATTTTTCTATATTAAGAAAGTTTTATATGTGTTATAATTTTTTTATAAACACTTATGTTTAGTTTATCGTTTGTGGCGTTTTATTTATTCTTTTCTATACTTTGTGCTTCTACGTTCTATAACTTTTCGATTTTTGATAGTTTTTAATTTGCATACTAGTGAACCCATTTTGGACCCACGAACCATGGATGGTCTGCTTGATGATTAGACTCGTCTTCATTAGGTTGATTTTATGGTTGAATCTAATCTAGAGAGATGTCTAATCATGCAATAACACAATGAAAGTATCTAAAGATAAAATGCCAAAAAGTGATGAAAGAAAGTGAAAGTCGAATCCCACCGAAAAAAGAAAGTGAAAAACGATCCCAAACTTTTTCATGTGATAATGCATGCTAATGTCTTATAAATTTACATCATCCGGGGTCCTATAGGACGAAAAGGACTATTAAACTAGGGACCACAATGCACACTAAACTACAAAGTGATAGGGAAAGCAAAGGAGACTATATAGACAAGTGACTAGTATACAAATACAAATTATACACCAATCTAGAATTGAGGTTGAAAAGAAATAGAAATGGAGTAAATTAGCAGCAGGTCAGGTCCAGGGAATGGGAAGGTCTGGACGGTGGGGTCTCGAGGAGCATGCCCCTGTGTAGGTCGAGAGAAAGAGAAGGGAACTAGGGAAGATCGAGGGCCACTCGTGAGCCTTGGCGCTCATTATACCACAAAACAATCTTGTGGTGGTTGCTCTCTGATTAAGAGAGTCTTGTCCATAGGATGTCACATGATTCTGACATTTTTTAATGCTTCACTCTCGCAGTCTTCCATTATTTTCAGTCCTTTTTTCCACCTTTTCACTCATCCCTTTATTCACTTTTTCAAAGCCACATAACTTGGCTTTGGCAATCTTTACCTTGCATCTAGATGGTTCGGTGAATTTCGCCTAATGGATAGAGAAATAAATATAACGCTTGGTTTGCTTTTTAATTTATTTAACATTTTAAAATAGACAGTTCTGGAGAATTTATTTGAAAGCTACCTTCTTTGCAAATTAAGGGAATTTTAATTGTATCGCATCTTTATATGATATGTATTTATAATTTATCCATATCTTATTTTTATCATATATATTGTATTTGTTTAATTGTTTATAAGTAAAACTATTAATTTTTCATCAGTATCTATTTCTTAATAATATCTATTTCAAAATGATAAAAATATAATACTAAAATAATTAGAATATATGATACAATAAACAAACCCTTAAAACAATTATTCTAATTCCCAAATACTAAGCTCTCCTTATTTTTTATCCACTAGGTTAATATATTGATGGTATGATTATTCATCTCATATTAATTGAATAAATTACACCGTAAGGTCACAAAGTTTTATGGAAAGTTTATTTTTTAGGTCACAACGTTTCAAAAAATTTAAAAGAGATCATAACGTTGAGTGAGTAAGTTCATTTTATGTCGCAACATTTTTAAGTAGTTCAAAAGGAGGTCACAATATTTAGAAAAATAGGCACCACCATTGGCATGTGTCATTAGTAGAAATGTTTAATTAAAACTTAGAAAACCCTTTTTTTAAAGCTTCATTTATATGTATCAATAGAAAAAAAATATTTAATTAAATCTCATAACACTTTTCTAAACGTTATGATCTTTTTTAGACTCTTCAAAACATTGCGACTTAAAATGAATCTATCCCAAACGTTGTGACGTAATTTACCCATGAAATAAGTTTTTTTTTTAAGTCTCATTGTATTTTTCTATGATCAACACTTACAGCTGCACATATACTAATATGTATAAGATAATCATATGATTTGCCAAAATATATATATCATAAAATGTATACAAAAATTCTTTTTCAACCCTGCTCACATTTCTCATTTTTGCTCTCCATTAATTGTCTAACAATTGAGAAACGTTGAAAGAGGTTCACTACCTTCAAACAAGAATATGTCACACAAATACAAAAGGTATACAGAAGAACATAGGTCTCCATCCATAGAGATTATATTTTTTATGTTAATTTTATCCCAGTGACGATCCACCTGCAATATACAATTTTCCTAAATTTTGATAAATTGAAAATATAAGAACACATATTATTTAGTTGGAAAAAAAGAAAATACACACACATGCTAAGGTCAAAATTTAAAAAGTATTAAACTAAACTGTGATAGAATTGACAATGTATCTTCATCCTAAAGCCAATATTTAGGGAGGTTGTTTATCAATTTCATTAAGCTTAAAATGTCATTTTCAACAGTTTTAGTGTCAGAGACTGGATCAATACGGAAATCGAAGTTTATAACTCTTATCTCCAAATTGGTAACTTTTACTTTTTGCATTGTGATATAATTTTAATGAAATAGGCTATACTTAGACACTTAGACTAATCAAAGTTATATTTTTTATGTTAATTTTATCCCAGTGACGATCCACCTGCTCAGGAGTTGCTTGGTGACAAAATGTGGTCACTCTTATAAGACAGTTTATATAGCATGGAACAATTGTATAATTCAATTGTCATAGTCAATACTTTCAGAGTATGTGTGGATTGAAGAATGGAAAAGGAAGGGAGGAATCAAAAAGAAAATTTTTATTTTTCTCTTGTTTGGAAAAGGAAGGAAAGAAAAGGGAAAGGAGTAAGTTTACGGAAAAAAGAAAATACTTTGTGAAAAATTTTATGATGCTGTTATTAATTTTGACTGAACTATTTATATCGACTATCTTATACTATATTCAACCGAGATTGAACCATTAAAATAGTTAATATTCCAGTTACTATATTTATTCTAACGATGAGATGACTGATTGGACGGTTCTATCGACGGGACCGTATAAAAGCTCCTATACTTTGTCTTGTACCCATCAAAAACAATTCTCTCCAATTGGGAAGGAATTAAAATAAAACAATAATTATTCCCATGAAATAAATGCAAAAATTTAAGATATAAAATTTTTTTTAACAAAATAAAAATTTATACTACTAATTTTCCTTCTATTTTTCTTTCTTTTTTACTTTTTTTTTCTTTTTACTATCCTTCCCTTCTAATTCTTTTCCCTTTTCCAAAACGCCATGTTAAGTTCTGAACCTTACAACAAAATTGCAACTTTAACTTTGCGCATAGCGCATTCACAAATATAGATGGTTTTTTTTTACTAAACTATACTATCCATATGCCTTTGATATTTAGTTGTCTGGTTTCTCATCTAAAGTGTTTGGAAGTTTTTGTTTTTGTCCTGATTAATGTCGTGGATGTAGATAAATAATGTTTTTTCTTCAATGATGTTGCTAGCATAACTTCCATGACATGACAGAAATAGTCAGGAAATTCTATAGTTTCATTATTAATTTTGATGGGATCGGTTCTATCACTATTCGATGATTCACACCATACCCAATCATAATTGAATCACTAAAATAAATAATATTCTAATCACTATATTTATTTTAATGATTAGATTATTAATCAAATGGTTCCATCTACCGAAAAGGATTTAGTTAGAGATATTTTCGTAGCACATTCATTTTATCCTATATTTCTTTCCTATTCATCTTACTTCCCCACTATTAAATTAACAAAACTTTGATATATTTGCACACAGTGAATTATTATTTCAATTTCACAAATGAGCAATATAAATTCTTATGAATACTCATTTTTACTTTTTTTTTTTTTTTCCCTCCAAAGAAGGTATGTTATTTTATTACAAACTTTAAAATATCAATAGGTACGATGATTCTACACTTGAAAAATCTCCATTTTTACTATGGTAGAAAATTTATCAAAGGATTTGTTTGCATGAATGATGTTGAAATTCTTAAGTAATAATTGTCGTTGGATGTTATGCACTCACCTACCTTGAACACATTGTCAATGTAGGATGTGGGGGCAAAGGATTAGCCTCATGATGTGCTTCCAGATAAGAATGTTGCTAATGGTGATAATTATGGTTGTGACATAAGTGAAGATGAATATCAAGAAGATTTTATAGTTCCATATGAGGACTAAGAAGATAAAAATAAGATATCACTAATTGTGAATGAAGTTAGGGAGATAATAATTTAAAGGGTGTGTAAGGACAGGGAGGTGGTGTTGAATGGGATGAAAATTCCCTTGATGATGATTTGTATAGTTTGGTCAATTCAGATGAAGAAGAAGAAATGAATAAATATGTTTAGAATAGTATCGATGTTAACAAAAAGCATCATAGGACTCTTTTGGGAATGAAATTTTCAAATGTGAAGACATTTATGTAATACCTTCTTTCATATACATCTAAAAATGACATAGCAATGGTGATTGTATAGGTCGAAGCATAATGAGGAGATAATGCAAGTGAAGATGCTCTATATGAGATGTACTTATCCTTTGAAGTCTCATTGACAAACATATTACCTCCACTTTTCTTAAATGAAAGTATTTGCATAAATTTTGGGATAATAGGGGAAAATGTAGAGTTAGAGCAATTAAGTGCTATGTTATGAACACATCTAATATGACCTAGATCCAATAACAAGAATCATATCACTCAAGAAATATGCAATAAATAAAAATATATAATCTTTATATTGTTTTTCTATTTTTCTTTTATTAAAAGTTTAAAAAGAAAAGATATGGATGACACCTATAACAGATGTTGCATACTATTACTAATCTAAGATACATAATCTTCTAATCAATATGACATATAGGTTAAGTGATAGGGCCTAAAGAGTCCGATTTAATTTTTGAGATGACTTGAGGAGATTTGACTTAGTAGGCTCAGAATAGAGATAGTTAGATCGTTCCACTATATCCAACCTTTCTCAGACAGACTCATGCGCACAAAGGAAATGACTATTGGCCTTGGTCTATGAGGAACTTCATTTCATTCATCAATCATTGAGATGATCTAATGGTCATCATCCACGCCAAGTTCCTATAAATACTTAGTTACTCCTCCTCATTTTGAACTTTTAAAGAGAGAAGACAAACAATTTTCCACTGGGGAAACTCCACTCTCAAAGATCAAACAAAACAACTCAAGTGATTTCTACATTAACTACTCAAGAACTGCAAGGTTGTCGTGTGAGGTCTACTCAATCTCTCTTACTTGCCACTTGTGTATTTGAGACACTGAGATATTTTATTCAAACACAGCATGTTTTAAGTCATACTTGTCATAATAAAAAGTATACCAACGTGATGGAAACTATGCAACCCTCTATAGTATTCCTTCCTGTACTTTTACGTTACCCTAGAACACATTTCCTTCTTCTCTTTGCTCATTTCAAGTTTACTACCCATCATATAGACATGAACATCAGCATAGTCATTGTGATTCATAATTACAATCATTTCTAAGTTCTTATTGTCTTCCAAGTAACTATTAACAAAACATAATTCATCAATAGCTGAATTATTAATAAGAATTCCTATAAATCAACCCCTGTAATCCTTTAACTTGAGCTTTAATAATGGGTCCTAGAAATTAATTCCAATTAATATCGTAGTAGACATACCTATTCGTACTACCAATCATGCAAAGAGAAAGGCATAAACAACATGTCGTAATTTATGACTATGCTAATATAATGTTATCTAGTTCAAGTGTGACTTATCTATAGAAGGGCCCCACAACATTTTGATATGTAGAAGGTTAGCTTTCTTAGAAAGTGTTGTTCATTAGTAGAATTAGGTAATTTATGTAAACCCTATGGTAAGCATGTGCTTGCAACAACTGGTAGAGTTGGAAGCAAGAATGCATTTTATGTCACCATTTGATCCATGGCATTGGTTGGCATTGGTTCTTAAAGATCTTTAAGGATGACATTAGAGACCTAAAAGAGCTTGAAGTTGTACATATTTTAGACAGACGTAAGGTATGCACATTACTTCTCTTATATTTTCAATACATTGGTATATGTATCTATTAATACAATATTCAAATTAACTTGTCTGGTGTGAATTCATAAGAACTTGACAAAGCATTAGAAGAAATTTTTTCCACATGGGAGTATTGTTATTATATAAAAATATTTGTACGAGAAGTTTTAAAAGAAATTTTTTGGAGAAGAGTTTGAGGATATGTGGTCTATTGCAAATATAACTGCTAAAGGGGAGAATATAGTGGAGGCAATGAAATATTTAAGTGAAGTAGCATGGAAATGATTATCAATGATTACAACATCCCATTAGTGTAAGTCTCCTTTCGACTATCATGTAAAGTGTCACATGCTTGTAAGTATTTTGAATGAGTCATTCAACAAAATGATGCTTATAGCATGAGAGGTGTCAATAATTACTATGCTAGAGAGTGTTGATTATATTTGACGAAAAAGGATTAATTTCAAAAGGAAAGAATGCAAAAGGACAAAAAATAAATTTATCCTAATATCTTGAAGAAAATTGAAAAGTTAAATGGCATGACTAGAAATTATTAGACGATAGTGTTTTTTTTTTTTTTTATATATGGGTGGGGGGGAGAACTCAAAAAGATTTCAGTATTACACATTCTGGGAAAGGAAACCATAGCCAAATCATCTTGTAACAAAGTTAAAAGACTAGTAGGAACAATATGGAGCCGATGAACACTCAGCTGCTACTCAGCTGCTTGCAAAAGACGATTCAATTAGAGGATTAATCAAATGACGATTGCTATTTGCTCCACTTTTCCTCTTATTAAGCATATTAACAATCACTTTGTTGTCCATGTCCAAAACTACTCTTCTAAAGCTAGTATTCCATGCTAATTGCAGACCTAATATAGCACCCTAAAGTCCAGCAGCAAATGTAGAACAAGAGCCTAGCTTTACCATGAACCATCTACACTAGTTACCACTAACATGCCTTAAGACACCTCCTGCACCTACCTATCCATTACCTTTGAAAGACCCATTAGTATTAATTTTCACCTAGTCATTTTGAGGTAGCTTTCAACCAATCAACACTTTAGTTCTTACAGGCTTGCAAGTTTGGCCAATTAAGCAATTATCTACAACATATTGGAATTCTCTTGCTCAAGTTACTATAGAGGAAAACATAAGAAAATCATTGATTTCTTCACCTCCAATAACTTCCTTTTTTCTACAATTTCATAAAGTCAAGCAGGCAATACCAAACAAAATAGACCATTGAACACCATTGACTACTTCATGCTTTCCAAGATTAGCAGCAAGCCAATCAAAAAATGAGGTAGAAAAGAATTCTACTATTTGATTTTTAAGGATGGGTTTACACCACATTAAAATGGCTCTATTAATTCTCTGAGAACATGTGCAATAGATTCTATAGGGGATTGACAAATAACACATCTAGGGTCAAAGCTCATATGGTGTCTAACTCTTTCTACATTCGTTAGTAACGCTTCATGGAGTACTAGCCATATAAATGATGTTATTTTTTCAAGACCCCTCCAACCCTAACCTAACTTCCATCAATTATCATTAACATTCTATTTCATATAATTCAAAGATTTAAAAGTAGAAGAAATAATGAAATCATCCGAATTAGACTCGCCCCAAAATAGCATATCATCACCATAATCTACTGGTAGGGAGGGAAGGAACAACTACAATAGAAAGAAGCGTTGCCAGGGGTAACATGTATTGAAAAGCATTCTAGTTCCATCGCCTATCCACATCCACAAAGTTTGAAACAATATTGGTTAACAAAAAACTTTTAGGAATGTCTACAACAACAAGATGTAAAGAGGACTTTTGAAGTTTACCCAAACATCCATCCAAAATCTTATACACTGACCATTACGTCGTGCCTATCTAGTCCCCTGCAAAATTTTAGGCTAAATTTTCCTTAGATTCTTCCAGAGATGAGAACCATAAACAACATTGATATTGAAAGGAAAAATGCCTCAGCAATATTATACTTAGCTTTAAGAATTTTCACCCAAAGTTGATTAGAATTTTGAGTAACACCACAGTCATCTTTCATGAGCAATGTCTCATTCATACCTCTCATCTTATGAATCCCCATGCTACCACAAATCTTTGGTTGATAGATGGTATCCCAAGAGACAAGATTCAATCTGGTAGTTCCTCTACTAGAACCCTAAAGAAAGCTTTTACAAATCTTATCCATATTGTCACAAATTCCTTTAAGAATTGTTGTAGTCCACATAGTGTAGTAGAGGATGGACAAAAGGATAGATTTACATAGAGTAATATTCCCAACAAGAGAGATACCTTATGGATTCCACTTATTAGCTCTTCCGTGAACCTTATCTAGCACTTTCTTACATGTAACCTTGGTGACTTTATTGTGAATGAGAGGACCACCAAGATATATACCCAAATCAGATGATATGCCAATATTTAGTGATTGGCTAAGCTTATTAACCAAGTCATTATTGACATTTGGAGTGAAGATCTTAACTTTTCTTTACTTATTTTATGCCCAAAAAATTTATAAAACTCATTCAAGATTCGATCAATCACTACCACTTGCTTCGCTAAAGCCTTCGTAAACAAAATAAGATCATTCGTAAAGAGAAGGTGAGAAACATAAATATCGCTATCAAAATTGGCATAACTTTTTTCAATCTATTAGAAATCACTTTTGTTATAATCTTATAGTTCACTTACAAAGGCTAATTGGTCGAAGGTGACTGATGAATTCTAGTTTCTCCATTTTAGAGATCAATGCAATAAGAGGTCTATTAATCTTACTATCCATCCCTCCTGTTCGAAAAGCTTCCTTAATCATATTACAAATAGAATGTCTTATAGAATTCCAATGTTTTTGGTAGAAAAGAGCAGTAACACCATCCACGCTAGGTGCTTTAAGGGGGGCCCTATCAAACAAAGCCTTTTTTAATCGTTAGCTCTAAAATGTCATCTCATAGCCTCTCTAAATAAAGCAGGAAAGTAACCTGAGATAGGATATGAAAGACCATTAGAGGAGTCACCATTATGCACTTCTTGAAAGAATTTAAACCCTTTAAGGATAGCTTGATTGGTACACCAACTACCATTAGGAAGCAAAAGGCCATCAAGATGATTCTTCTTAGCTTTGGCATTCACTCTTGTATGAAAGAAGGCAGAATTTCTATCCCCCAAAGTAGTCCACTTTGTATTGGCATACTGGTGCCAGAGCATCTCTTCGTAGGTTAAGACTTACTCAAGCTCCTCCCTGAGAGAGACTTCTAGAGATCTAAGGGTCCTAGTAGAGTGATTCTTAAGTGCCTTCTAGATGCTCACCATTCTAGCCATAAGTTGTCTTATCTTCTGAAAGATGTTCCTAAAAACTTCCTTGTTCCATATATCTACTTTATTTGAAAACAAGTTGATAGCATCATAAAGAGGAAGCTTAGAATTCCAATTCGATGCACCAAAATATTTCCACTCTAGGTGAGATTTCCAAGTTGCAATAAATCTAAATCTTTTGTACTTCTCACTTACTATCAAAATTACAAACATTGATGAGAAGAAGGCAATGATCCGAGTATAGCTTCGATAAGTGCTCAACTTTAACCATAGGAAAGTAATCAATCCATTTCCCATTGACAACCACCCTATCTAACCATTCATGACAGAGATCCCAAGACTAAGTGAATTTAGGTCCTAAGAAGATAACCTCTTATATCCTACAATCATCCAATGATCGTTTAATTGGTTTACACATATGGATAGGTCTTGTTTCTCCACTAATTTTATCCTTTAGATGAAGCAGAGCATTAAAATCTCCCACCATCATCCATGGATCTTGATAATTTAACACTAAAATACCTAATTCCTCCCATAAATTTCTATGAATAGATGCTCGAGGCTACCAAAGACATTGGTAAATAAAAAGGAGATAGTAAGCGAAAGAGAGACATGAATGTGAATAAATTACCCATGACTCTTCAAAATAGAAACAAACACCTCACTCCTCCATAAAACCCATATTCCACTAGAAAAACCAATAGCTTCCACACGATGAGATCACACAAGACCCAACCTTTTAATAGTCATCTCAACTTGAGGACCACTAATGCGTGTTTCAACTAAAACCATAATTTTGACTTTATGAATCGTAACCATAAACTTCAAGCATTTGATAAATCTTTTATTGACAGCCCTTTAGCAATTCTAAACAAAAATAAGACATATCATTAATTATAAAAAGGATAAAAAGAATAGAGTCACACTCTCTAGAAACATCAAACATCTATTTCTTGGGGTTCATTTGTTGCATAAAGACCTTCGTCTGCTTTCTCCAACTCAAGACTTACCCCCAACAAATTTGCAGAAGATTGGTTTTCAATTCAACTAGCATTTTTTGAGGTAGAAATTTTAAACTTTAATTTTCTTTTCAGATTCACCATCTCTGATTTATCACGAGGCCGAACCTCATTGTTTGTATGCCTTACCATGGAAGAAATAGACATTATGTCTAGAGAAGATCCCCATAAAAGATTAACCTAAGAAATAGGCATTATGTCTAGAGAAGATTCACCTTAGACCATAGTTTTTAACACTAGTATATATGAGGTTGACAACAAGTTTGAAGGACAGGCTTGTAACTTAAATGTACATACCAATAGTCATAGGGCATAAGAGAGTTGCAACGATTACCATGCAACATGTTACTATATCAATTCTTCAAAATTTAAGAGGAAAGAACAATGTGTTCTTGCATGTTATATGAAGTGCAAGAATGTCATAATTTATACATGTAACACTCATTCTTCTTATATTTGAGACTCCATTGGGTTGGTCAAACAAGCCATATAGATGGTTGATGGCCATTTTTTTGCTATAGGCCTCTCAAACTCAATCCAACCACTCCGTTTTGCAGGCAAAATGCCTAACCTAGGACCTATCGGCCCATTAAGGTACCCGGCCATACCATAGACCCATAAGTCACACCCTGATGGCCTTCTTAAAAAGAAGAGATGCGTAGTCTGACTTGCTTAATACTTAGGGAATATGATAGCTAATTTAATACTTTCCACATAATGGTACATTTCTAAAAGGAATCTTGGTAAACTAGGAGAAACTTGCCTAAAATTCTTATAATACTTCCATAACCAATCAAGAAATAATTTCCTATTCTAAACAAATCCCCTTTCTTAAAAGGAAAAAGGTACAAACTATATAAGCTCCACCTACCTAGTTCAAAAAAGAAGGTTTGCTTTCTCGATTCTCAATGCCTTTACTCTCTTATTGACTTAAATATCGGAGTGATTGCACCAGGTATACCTTGATGCCCATTAAATGGTTTCAGTCTTATAGGTTTACAAACCATTAGCTAAAGGCCAACCTAACGTAAAGTAGAGTGGATTGCAGTTCCAATGACTCAACGCTATACTAGCAAAAACCTTTGAAACATTTGGCATTATCTACAAGAAAATGAGAAGCAAATAGCAATGGCCTTAAAAGGGATTGTCCACTAGGGAAGAATCGAATTGGAAGTACAAAAAACTCTTAACTCCTCTAAGAAAGGGACAATGGCAAGAATAGGCAATTTCCAACTTACTTAGAACTCACCCCCTTAAGAAAACCGTTAGGAGAGGTGTTCCTTGAAGTTCACTATAAGAACATTTTGCCTCCCTCATCCAACATAGGACCTAACCTTAATTAAAGAGATTCTAAGAGGTACTTTGATTACCATGTGGATTACGGACATACTACCGATGAATGTCACCAAACTCAAAAGCGCCCTACAAGATGTAGTCTAATAAGGATACCTTAAAGAATATATCCTCAAACCAAGTTATGACAAGTATTAACTTACCCAATGACAACATGAAGAGAGCAATCAACATATGAGAGTTGACCAGCGTAGCAAAAATAGTAACCATGGTCAATCTCTTAACAAGGTCATAAATATGGTTGTTAGGGGGCCCACAGGGGAGGACTTATAAACTACTCACGCGGCACCATGAAGAACAAACAAATACTAAACTTACATGCTAAAGTGTAGAAGATAGACAACTCCATCTCATTTTCCAATAAGGAACTCATAGATATCTTGATACTAAATCAAAATGCTCTCATTTTCTCGGCCATAATTACCAGTTTCAACATTAAAAGGGTAATGATTGGCACCAAAAATAGTGTCGATATTATCATCAACGATGCTATGAAAAGATATGCTCAAGTTACAGAAAAACCTAAAGTTGTATGACCATAACCTATATGGTTTCAACAATGGCCTATCAAAGCTAGAGGCATTATCACACTACTAATGGAACTTAGCAATGAAACCATCAAGGTCAACACATCATCAAGTTCGTGATGGTTAACTATGGGTTCTCCTATAATGTGATACTCAAGTAACCAGCCAGTTACTATTCAGCATGGTAGCATCACCCGTACAACTGAAGGCAAAGTTCCCATCACCTAATACAATCGGAATTAATAAGAGAGACCATACAATTACAAGAGACGATAAGTAATGAAGTGACAAAGAAAACTAAAGAAATCCAATTAAGTAATAACCTCGAACAAATGATGAGGATGGTAGCAACCATGTCCCTTGACCTCAGGGAGAACCTCATCACCTTCCTCTGAAGTAACTATAACATTCACATGGTTGTCACTAACATGCCAAGAATTTTTGCTCCCCTCCCCCTCGCCCCCCCTTCTCTCTCTCTCTCTCTCTCTCTCTCTTCTCTCTCTCTCTCTCTCTCTCTCTCTCTCATTTAGTTGGTAAAACAAAAAAGAGACACATTTTAGTTGAAAGACAAGTCGCCTTTGAGAAAGAGGTCTAAAATCTCCTCAAGAATAACTGCATTAGACAATAAAAGGTACCCAACATGGCTGGCTAATGTTGCACTAGTCAAGAAGGCAAACGAAAATGGATGATATATGTCGATTACACTAACCTCAATAAAGTCTACCCAAAGGGCTACTTCCCATCGTCAAGAATCAAGGACTCCACTTTAGGGTACGCATCCTTAAGCTTCATGGACAACTTCTTTGGATACAACCAAACAAAATGGAGCCTGACAAAATCCTTACTTCCTTTGTCACATCATTTAGGATTTATTGTCACAAGGTGATATCCTTTGGCCTAAAAACCACTAGGGCAACTTATCAGCAACTAATGAGGAACATATTTAACTATCATACAGGAAGAAACATTGAGGACATGATCATTAAAAGTATAGAACCAATAGAACACTCAAAAGTTTTGAGGGAAACCTTTGGTCAGCTTAATAATTTCAAATGAAATTAAATCCCCTAAAACGTATTTTCGAGATGCACATCAAGAAAATTCTTAAGGTGCTTGGTCAGCTAATAAGGGATTGAAGCTAATCCAGTATATATATATGGGTTGTGTTAGACATGTGTGGTCCTTAAGACAATTAAATAAGTCCATCAACTGAATGGCCGAATAGCTATTCTCGAAAAATTTGCATTATGTTATTAAGACAAATGCTTGGAATTTTTCAAATTCCTTATGTTAGGGTATTTATAATGTTACGATGATAACAAATGAACTTAAAATGTGTTACTGTAACATCCATTCTAATAACATGAATTTTTATCATACTTACCTTAGACTATTATATGAAGAAAGAAAAGCAAAAGAGTTATTCTTACAAAACTTTCAAAAGACGAAACAAAAGTGGAATTTCCCTTTTATAGCACAACACGTATTCTCGAAGTCTAGGCTATAAATTGAATATATTTTGGGAATATATTAAATGGTTCCACTATTAGTTGGAAATACTTTCAAATGGGATTTTAAATTAATTTTCATAACATTGAGATCTTGGTTTTATTAAAGTTAGAGTATGAATTTTCGTTAGAATTAATTTTAATATGTTGTTGGGTTGTAAATACTATAGTCAAGCATGGAATATTGTTGAATTTGTTTTAAAATTAAAAGAAAGCAGGATCAAACTCGTTTGATGAAGAAATTTGTGACATCAAATGAGAATCCAACATATATTGAAGGAAATCTTCAAGAAACAAAAGCATATTTCGAAAAGACATACATCATATCTTATGAAATAAGTCAAGGAATCAAGTTGGAATTTTGAGCTCAACTTGAAGATATCTAGAAAGCTTCTCCATAACTATTTTCAATTAATAAAGAAGCAATTAACTTTACACAGCTGGAGACTCGAAGAGGGACCAATCACAAATCTAGAACATGACTTTTACCCATATTTGTAGCGAAGCTTAAAGTGCTATATATTGAAGCCTAGGTTAAGGCATAAACAACAATCAAGAGAGAAGAAGTACTAAGCAAAAATGTGAAAATATTTTTTCAAGCTAATCTGGAAATTTAGCTGCCAAAAACACTTTCAAAAGCTTTTGAGAAGATTTTTTTTTCAATCTTTGCTAAGTTGTGAGGGAGATTATTATTTTATTTCCTTACGTCTTGGATATTTGCATTTATACTTGTAAAATAGTATAGAAGTGACAAAGGCTATGTATAGGATCGTATTTTAGCTTAGGTAGAAGTTAAGTAGATAGTGCACACTACAATATTGTGGAGGATGCAACGTACTTTGTACTTCTTTCCTTTTAAATATACTAGAATAAATTGGTAAAAAAACACAGGACCCTAATGTAGAGCTGGAATAATTAATTAGTGCATAAGGTGGAAACACTATGTATAGCTAAATACTTTCTTTCTCTTATCTCTCTTTATTTATTTCAAAACCTATTTCAAAAACATTTTTAGAATCTAATTTCGCAAGAATTTTTCAAAGTAACCAATTGATCGTCCTTTCGGTTACTTAGCATTTGGGATTGGTAGCTTAAGAATACAACAAACTTCCAATTGATAAAAGAATGTGAGTAGGCCTTCACAAAACTTAAAGTTATGCTACCAAACCAGCCTATATTGTCAAAATTTGTCACAAGAAAAGAACTCTATCTATACCTTGTTGTAAGCAACTAAGCTTTATCATCAGTCCTAGTATGGGCTAAGGGTAGAGAACCCTTACTCATTCATGACATAAGACATGTCTTATAGGGAACAGAGCTATGCTACATAAGAATAGAATGACCTTACTTTGAGGCCCATAATATAGTTGTATTGACTAACCAAACAATGAGAATAACCCTCCATAATTTTGATACATTCAAAAGAATGATGAAATGTGTTGTCGAGTTAAACACCTATGGTGTATAATACAGGTCAAGAGAAGCAATCAAAACCTAAGTGATAGTTGATTTCATTAGTAACAGAACCAACAATGAATTAGAAGAACCCCAACATTAGACTTTCCATGTGGATGGATCTTCCACAATGATAGTAAGCGAGGCAGGCCTTGCACTCAAAGGGTTGTTTAGCGAAAAGGTCTGCTACTTACCAGAATTCGACTTCAACACCAACAATAATGAAACAAATTATGAAGACTTAATTGTAGAGCTCTAACTTGCCAAACATGTCAGAGCCAATAAGCTGACAATTTTTTTCGACTTCATACTCATTGTAAAATAAATAAATGGCGAATATGAAACAAAGGTGACAACATGACTAAATAGGGTAAATTACGTCGAAAAATATCAATATTTGGGGGTAGGTTTATTGAAGATATCAGCATATAAAATAGTTAAAAAGAGAAATCAACATTTAGAGATAAATTCATTTAAGATATCAATATTTCAAGTGGTCTAAAAGAGGTATCAATGTTTGCAAAGTAAATCAAATAAGGTATTAATAATTGAACATTAATAAAACTTCAAGACACTTAATTGAAAACTAGTCGAAACATTAATACCTTAAATAAACTTTGTAAAATGTTGATACCTCATTCGATTCACTTTGCAAAACGTTGATACCTTAAATGAACTTAACCTAACTATTAATATCTTCGAGTGTAATATACCCTAACTAAATACCAAGCAGCTGTCAAGGAACCACTAAATGAATTTCCCCTCTTAAGCCGCACACAAAATACCAAGCGTTTCTTATTAGGCAACCAAAGCTATTTATTTTCGTAGTTAGTAATTTGCATTTATTAATCGCTTAGATTTATAATGTCTTCTTCAAGTGGGTAGACCTAATAATGCCAGATTGTGTGAAAGAGGTGATCTTAGACCTTCATGATTGTTTGAGTGACTGGTCTAATTCAAGTGCATATGCTTAGCCAAGCATTAATGATATGGCTATAACACAAAGTGCATTAGCGGTTGAGTAAATGTGGTGAAAAAAGAAAAAACTAGCTTACAGGAAGAGAAGTTTGAAGCTTGAGAAGAGAAAGAAGATGATATTAGGTCATTCCTTGGTTTTGTCACATGGTTGTTCTTCGCAATTTTTACAATTATCGTTGCCATGTTGTTGAAAGGAAAAAAATGTGGATTTTGTTGGTGTTAGAATTTCTCCATTTCACTAGATATACTTGTTACAATTAATTGTTGTTTTTGTTGAATAATTGTAGTTAGATTACCTTTAATGATTTATTGTTAGACGATTTTTTAAAAGTAATTATAGAGTTCATTTAATAGCCCTTAATTTAGTAAGCACTTTAGTTTTTGTTGAATAATTGATGATATCTACAAGTGGTTGTGTTATTTTGTTTTTCAATCATTGATGTAAATCTCATTAGCTGTAGAAGGGATTGAAAGCACATCATGCTATGCATTTCATATTTAAGCATGGAGTTGAATCATTTTCAATCTTATGACAATTATAAGATCGAAAGAATCTCAGTGAGGAAAGCATGCATGTAAATTTTACTAAGAACATCGACAATTTGTTCTCATTTATCAAGTTGTTAGTCATTGCATGCTAAATGCATGAAAAAATATTGCATGATAATTCAAAAAGTTACATACATAACGTATTCTAGTTTTTTGACTCAGTACATATTGCAAAATAAAAAAAAAATTAAACACGATTGCTTCCATTTCTATTAGATGTTGACGTATCATAACTCTACAAAGGCAAAGAATTTCTTTATAGTTCATGAATGTTTTTCTTTCTTTACATGAATATATATATATATATATATATGTTTATTATTGACATGAAGTTAATTGGTACATATTTTGATGGTTTTACTATTATAGACAATAAAATTTCTAAACAAATTGGGATTAGTATTGAAATAGTAATAGCCGATGTCGCCATATACTCACTTATCAAGGCGAGCATGGAGGAGAAAATCTTCGTTTAATAAATATATACCATCAAAAGGAGGAGCAAAACATATTACTTTTATTAACAAGTCTTTTTTAATCCATCTGCATCCAATTGTATAGTTAGAAATATGAATTGGTAAACCTTTCCTCCCTAACAAAGTCATACATCAAGTCATTCTTTAACAAATATATCACATCAAAAGAAGGAACAAAACATATAATTTAATCAATAATAAACAACTCTACTTGTTGTAACTTTCATAGGTTCACTTGCCAATAGTTAGAAAAGTCAACAATTACATAAAATAAAAAAAGTCACTTTATTGAATTGTAACATGCTTATTCAGTTAGCTCTATCAACAAAATAACATGACCATTGGGTTACATATTTTTCTCTTATTCAATATAACAACAAATTATAAGTTTAGGCACTAATGTTATAGATTAATTGTATTTGCTATACATAAAATTTGGGCTAACCATCAACCATAAAGTGGCAACATAAAGGCTTTGTTTTACAAACATCTACTGTACACACAAAAGGGCCCATAAACAAACCAAAAGCATTAACAAAAC
Source organism: Combretum micranthum (assembly GCA_024138025.1). NCBI lineage: Eukaryota > Viridiplantae > Streptophyta > Magnoliopsida > Myrtales > Combretaceae > Combretum > Combretum micranthum. Next base: position 28,631 of record JAMXBD010000279.1, read on the forward strand.
ATGACTTGTTGTGTTGTACATAAAAAAACAAATTCTTCAAAAAAACTTGCTTCTAAAAAATGCTACTACTCTCAAAATATTTTCTACCATTTATAGTTTACCAAATGTCAATCTTCTAAGTCCATAACATCCACCTATCTCGTGCTACCTAATGGCTTCCAAGGACGCATATAGGTAAGATTTAAAATCCTTTGGCTCCTCCTAGTTGTCATTGCTATCCCTCTCATAACTGGTTGTTTAAGCCTACTTCTTATTATAGAAGTTGAGGCGCATGATCCTCCAAGTTCCTGTGTGATAATGTTAATACCAGGTTCTATTTGACTTCATAAGCATAAAAAAGTTATATAATTCACAAAAGAGAAACCCAAACATAGGAAATATTTTGAAAAAATTGGTAGATTCCAATGTTGTATTAAATTTGCATGGTTATCTGGAGAAAGAGATCTATCTATCAAGTAATAATTAGTTCATGGACTTTAGTGAAGTTGTTTATCTTGATAAACATTCGAACAACTTAATTGTATATTTTTAATAATAATAAATGAAAAAATGCAGCAAAATGACTTAAATTATAAGTTATAAGCATTCTGATGCCATTCCTTCGATACATGACTACCAAACAATAACCAACAAATAATCCTTAAAGACCGAAACATCACAACGAGCAAATAATTTACAACTACCAACTAATCCACGAATACAAAAACATCATAAGCAGCTATTAATCGACAAATACTAACATTTCTAACTTTTTATTGTTGTTACTTCTCAGATAATAACAAGAGTAGCTACTTAGTCATACCTTGCCTTACATGCACATCCCGAACATCAACATTACCCATCTTGCCCTTTCGTGAACTGCTTCAATGTTAGTGGGACCTTCTCCACTGGCAAATAACTCTCTCACTATTTGTTCTAAGCTAATGCAAATGCAAAACAACACTATTTATCCATACATAATGTTAGTAATAAATAACATTTAGCTACATATTAACCACTCACATTTAACAATATTTGTTGGCTTTGCTCATCAAAATAAATCTCAAAACCAGATAGCCCTTTCTTCCGTCTAGGATTGGAAGGTATTGCACCCCTTTGTGGTTGTCATTTCTAATTTTAAACCTAAATGAAAAAAAATTGAATTTGTAAATGAATGGAGTTGTTTGGGATAACCAGTAATCAAATGAGATAAAATACTATGTGCCAATCTTTACCTGGGAAATGGAGCCAGTTGATTCCAATCCTTTGTACCCTCTCATGTTGGGCCCTTGACTATTGTGCCTAGTACACTTTTGAAGCTAATCCTTTTATGACCTCTTCACTCCCATAGATTCAATTGCCTCCTTTTGGCACTTGGTTGGCTTTTGATCTTATGTTTTGTGGGATGTAGACGGGTAGATTCAAGATGAATGCTCCTCTCCTAAAACTGCATCCCAAAAACAACTGGTATGCTAAATTGGTAAGTTGCCAAGAATGTCGCCTTCTTGTAATACACATCCACATAGTCCTCAAAGTTTTTGTTTAGGTAATGAATGGAAAATACACCAATTTTTGTTTAGGTAATGAATGGAAAATACACCATTCAGGCAAGGTACCCCTCTTACATGCCAAAGGCTACATTTGCAACTTCTGTTGTTCACATCCATTATGTAGATATGAGGTCAGTGCTCGATTTAAAACCTTTGATCAACCCGAACCTCACTTTACAATGGCGAATTTTGTAGTATGTCTCATCTAAAATTTTTAGAGCTCGATGTGAATAGTCATGAACCTACCTTAATGCTTTCATTTTCTAGTTATTCATTCTTTTCATCACATAATTCTTAATAGCCTCCAACATTGTTATTATGGACTTTCCTTTGAATTCAATAATCTCCTTATTAAAAACTTCATACATGCTATTCTCAATATAGTTAAAATTTAGACAAGTTTGAAAGTACGCCTTCACTTAATAGCAAAAGTCTAGGTTTTTTCAACACAACATGAGCTGCAAGAGAATATGTTTGAAGGACTTTCATGTTATAACAAAAATTTTCCTTGTTTACACATTTGATTCATGCCTAGAATACCCCATTTAACTTCCTTGCTGGAAATGATGCTCTCTAGTTCGCATTTAATTATCAAGCATAATACCGATGTTTATGCTTGTAAAAAATGCATTTTCACACCATCAATCACTCCCTGCAATGTATTGTAAGGGTAAATTTTACCAAAAGTTACATAGCAAATGAGCAAGCAACTTTCAATTTAGGCATGTATCTTTTGATGATCACAGATGAAGGTCTTCCCATGTCAACAATATCAAGCTTGGATTTTAAAAAACACCAAGAAACCATTGCCGATTGTCCTTGTTCTCCACTTCAAGAACTGCACAAGCAATTGGGAACATCCCATTGTTGGCATCTCAACCAAATATATACAATAAGTAGCCTTTGCAAAGGCCCATGAGAAAGCAACTATCAACTCCAATGATGTAATGGCATCTAACCTAGAAATGTCTCTTATAGGTGGATAAAATCATATGTTTGCCCATCAATAGACTCACTAACCTTAAGTATAACTATAGTGTTGCTTCATTTCAATTCTTGGACATAATCATACAATCATTCGTATTCTTCCACATAATCACACTTAAATTGAGCCAAAACCCTCTCTTAAGTCCTCCTTGCCTTGCTAATACTAATATTCAAGCCTAATTGATTATTCACCAAGTCCTTCGATTCATTCTATCAAATCCCTGGAGTTAATATGGTTTTTTCCTTAAACTCCTCCGCTAGCTACTTAAAGGTTGATCTTGTGTTCTTATATACTTGTTGGCAAACATGTTTTGATTCATACATCTTTACTTACAACTCTCCTATGATTTTGTTTACTAATACAGTTATATTTTCAAGGGCATCTGTAATCTTTGAACTTGTACTTGGCTTTGACCTGATCTGCACTACTCTCTGGAAATATACACCTTACTGTTCTAATATTGAGTAATGTGTCATAGCCTTCTTAAACTATTATGCATCTTCAAAAACTATTTCCATCGAAAACACATGAAATCTTGTAGATGCATCAAATAGGGGGAACATATAACACTTCTTAGCTATATGGGTTTGATTATCTTGTGGTTTTTCACTCTTCATGGTTAGATATATCTTCATCCTATAAATCAACATCAAACTTGGCATAATCTTTATCATTGTCATCATCCTCATCATATCCCCCCCCAACTCTCATTCACTGGCATCATCTATGTATGTTTCTGTAGGTGGATCGTTAGTAGGATCTGCATAACTCCCATGCCTCACCACATCCTCAGCACTTTTACTTGTGTCTCTTTCAATCCATTTAGACATAAACTCTAAGCCAAGATCGACATCTAGATCTATGGTCACATCAGTTTCCTCCTAATGTAATGTCACAAGGGAAAAACTATCTTCAATATTTACTAGAGTCTCATACTTGATGAATATCTCATCAACTGTTCTGCTTGTGAAGTGGTACACAAAATTTGCATAGCCGGAGTTGCCTTGCACCAATATATAAGAACCTACGTCTTGAAGGAATTTATAAAATATCTTTATCACATCATCCTCCCGAAGCTTCTTTTAGATGCCTTACACCAAATTAGAATAAGCCACACGATTAATTATGATAGATGTTGTCGACAATGATCCACTAATGTACCTTATGTGTGAGCCTTCACTAACAAAGTACACCATGGTTGACTGCAATTACAACTCTATGTTCTACCACGAAAGACCCAAAACAATAATAAAAGGGTAGAAATTGTGAGTTCAAATCCTCCAATAAATTATCTTAATCAATTTTTACTTTCTTGTTTAATTTTTGCAAAGATCCTTAATTTGGAAGTTACACAGAAAATTTTAATAATAGTATAGTTGGAAATGCAATTATAGTATAGTTCTGTTGTATTTATTCTAAGCCAACAAAAATTGAAACAAGAAATATACAACTTTTGACATCATGCATTGAGACTAGAAGGACAATTGTTTTACTTGTGTGCATTTGCTTAAAAGCCACGAAAACCATGTGAATCATCACAAAGGGAAAGAAACAATGTTAGTTATTGGTTACAATGTTATAATGTAATTGGTATAATACTATATGAAAACAAATTAGTAAGTATCAGAAAACTTTATGGTAAATGAATGCATTAATTGAAGATACTGAGATTAGAGGATTATTCAATTTTAGCAATGGCTTAACCTTCAGTCGCTCTCACTATTAGTGATTTGGATCTTAGAATCATCATTGGCACTATAAACAGCTATAAATGCAAAACAAAATGGTACAAACATTTGTCTTATAAAAGATGATACTCTTGATATCTTAGCCAAGAATGAAAACATGTGTAATGACTACTTAGTACTTTATCATGTCAAATATCAAAATTTTAGATGAGTAAATTCATCAAACACCAAGAGGGCATGCACACAAACAACCAAAGGGTATTGGGATAATAAGGAACATGGGGTTATGGTCTTGAAGGCGGATTTAGTGGTGTATTGTAACTAGGTTTTGGATTGTGCACATCTAAGTGTTTTTAGGGCTTCCACTATGTTCATGGAGGAGTACCCTTAGAAAGAGATTTTCAGTTTTGCATTAAGTTACTTTCTTTTACATTTTTTTAATCACATAGATTAATCAAATGGTATTTTAAATAATAATTTTTGTCCAAGTCACGACCTACGTGACACTTAATGGTATTTATTAATGGGGTTCAACAATGTTACTAATTTATTGTTAGAGATACTAAATTGATCCATTTCTCTAGATGCCTCTTTTTATGAAGTTAAAAAATTGATACCTCAAATGAAATTAATCTCAAATAATGTGACCTTCCAATATAATAATTTACACAGAAAGAAAAAAGTGATTTTGAAGGTGATTGGTTTATTTTGGCGATTATTAAAGATTTTAAAGAATATATCGATTATATACCCTAAAGAAGATTTGTAAGAAGAATAAATGCAAGTTATTGAAGGATAAAGGAAAATACTTGAAAGAACTATAAAAATTCTTAAAGATAAATTAAAAGTGGATTCACAATAAGCACGCATTGAAACATGCACATGTTCTTAGCTATATACTTTTCATAATTATCTTGATATATTTTGTGTAATTTTAGGTATTTTCATTAGCTTATAAATAGTACTTTAGTTTATCTTGAAAAAGAGAGTCGAAAGACAAAAAGTTCAGAAAGCAAGTTTTTAGTATAAAAGAAAGAGAGATATAGGAGTGCATTAAAAGAAGAAGATATCTATTTCCTAGTAAAAGTGCAATTGAACTCATTGATAATTAATATATTGAATTTATTCTCTCTCATATTCTTTTTTTTCCCTCTTTATTATTGTTTTTAGTATGAATATGATAAATGATATTTTGTTATTAGTGATTATTAGTAAGTGATTGATTGACATTTAAGTGAGATAACCTAAAGGAACTATATGATTAAGAATGTTATAATTAGATTGAAATAATTTCATCATTCTAGTATCTAATTATGGTACTTATTGACTTATTTGTCATGTGTGTGTCGGTAAACAAGAATAAACATTAGTTAGTCGAAGTTGCATACATAGATAAGAGATAATTGATTAACAAGAATGTTGATTGATTGAAGTAATGCAATATACTGCCAAAAAAAAAAAAAAGTACTATAAGCTTAGTTAATTAATGAAGAAAGTACTAATTAATTAATTAATACATCATTAGTAATTTTTGATCCAATTGATTTCTTCTATAGTCAATAATAGCAAGTTTCTATAGTATGGAATACTAGGAAGAAATAATTTGAATTTTTTTTATTATTCTTATTACATCCTGAAGTGGTAATTCATAGTGTCTACATATATATTAAGGTGAACTAACTTTACCCATACTCTACCTCACCCCATCCCATATGGTATAAAGCTACTGAATTTTTAATCCAAAACCTACCTTGTATTATTTTGTACTTACTCTGTATCTTATATCTATAAAACCCACAAGATACACTGCACCTATGTAATCTATAATTTTTTTGGAACTAATAATTTTTTTTCTTTCTTTCTTAAATTTTATGATTATAGTAATATATATAGTTTCATATAATATGTAAAATCACCTTATTAAAAAAATAAAAAAGCGATCGTTTAATGTCACAAGTTCTAAAATATTTAGAGTTTATTTATTTAAAATTAAAACTTGTAACAAACAACTATCAAACCTATTAATGCAATATCAAACAAAAATGTAGAACTCCTAATAAATTATAAAACTAAAAACTTTTGACGTACTATTATATTAATTGGATAGAAACATTGCTTCTATATAACGTAAAATTTCACACACATACATTTAAAATTCTTTCAAAATTAAAATTGCAATTTCATTTAGAATAAAATAGTGCAAGTTGACTTAAAATAAGATTTTTCGAATGATAGTTTACTAATGATAATCACAAACAAAAATGATGACAAAAATTGAAAAAGGGGCTATTATGATTTATTTTTATTTATGATATGATTTTTAATAGGATAAGCAAGCAATATTCTAGAAATTACGCTTGCTATATAATTAGAGTACATGTTCTAGGGTGGATACAAGGTGTAAAGATTTTGTATTCATACCCTATATAGTGTATCCGTACTAATACTCTAATTTGTGGCCCTTAATGCTCAACCAAATCTTACTTAATTAAGTGAGATAATTGATAAATTAGTAATTTCTAGTAAATGTACTAGTCTTCCTAGGGGATCAACCCTTGATTTATTTGTTACAGTATAATATGATTGGTGTGCTTGCCTAACATAAATCAATCTCACCGAGGGAATAATATAATATTAACGAGTATATGCAAAGAAATTAAACTTAGTAATGGCCCATTAAATTTGGCCAAAAAAAAAAAACCCAATAATTACTATTAGACAAATGTGAATTGAATTTGGGGAGAGTTACAAACCCCCTCTAATCTATGACTTGGATATGGATACACCTTTGAAGGTTTAAATGTTGTAAATTATCCCCTTGAAATTTGATAAATTGTCAAATAATCCCTAAAAGCAAAAAAAAAAAATGATCCTTCTAAACTTTTGACTTTAGTGTATAATTACTCCTCAAACATATGGAAGTGTGCTTTAACACCTTATGAATTAAAGTTAAAAATTAAGTGCCTTTTATCTTATCAATTTATCAAAGTTAATGAGCTGATAATTTGCAATATTTAAAAATTCATTTTAGAGAAGGTCCGCGTCTAAAGCAAAGTTTAAGAAAGTCATTTGCAATTTCTTCAAAGTAGTTGATAATAGGACTAATTGCTCACACAAATCACAATATGTTGAAGACTGTCCTAGATTATAATTGAATTCTATTTAATCACATGCTATTATACAGAACTTCAATGTGTTTTATTTTTTTTCTTTTGCTTATTATAATAGGAAGAGAGGATTCAAAACTAATTTATTTTATTTAAGAGACCAATGTTAATACCTATAAATTATAAGACTACTATATATATATATATATATATGCTGCTTTTGGTTCACACATGATATTATACAACTAAAGCAGAGATGGATAGAACATCACTAGCTGAATTAGATCTTGTCAAAAGGGAGCCAGATGCAAAGGTCGAAGGAATTCTGCAGACTTCGACTACCAGTGATACTCCAAGCAATGGAACGCCGTCCCATCCGTGGACATTGAATTAGGTACAGCCATATTTTGCTTCGTCCACTTCATGTACAGGGAGACCAAGTGACGCCACATTGCGTGAGGAGGTATCCAGCGTGGAAGAAGCGTTTAATTCCTTTCCCCAAGGCCGGTCAACGACAATGGTTGTGCAGAGTCTGCCTCGGTTGGAATTTGAGTCATCAGCACATAGAGTTCCTACAACAGACTTTTTGCGAGAGAATTGCAAAAAGGTTGACGAGATTGGCATGAGCTAGCGTCCTCTAGATGAGGCAGTAATTAAAATCAACTGTGATGCCTCAGTTCACTTAGTTTCTGGGGCGGGGGCAGTAGGGTTTTTAGCTCGTGACTACACGGGTAAGCTATGTGGTAGTGGGTAGACATCACCACGGAGCGGTTCCGAACCGCGAACCACCCCAAACCGTTACCGGCAGTTCCTGACCCGGGAAAAGCCCCGTCGGTGACGGTTCCGAACCGTCCAAGGACCCGCCGGAACCGGCGGGTCCAAGCGGTTAGCATGGTGGAACCGGCGGTTCCAACCGGGTCCGGAACCGTCCAAACATTTGAATTTAAAAAAAAAAAAAGTGCAGTTCTGGAGAGTGGAGCGTAAGGGCGGCGGCGGCGGGGGGGGGGGGGGGGGGGGGGGGGGGTGGTGGTGTGTTTGGGTAGGTGGGTGGTGTGTAGGGTAGGGAGGATAGGTTTTTGTTTTCTTGATTTTTTTTCCCAAAAAAAAAACGGTTCATGTGAACTTGGAACTGTGAACCGCCCTGACTTTGGCAGTTTCTGGTTTCGGTTCGGGACCGGAACCGAGCCCCGAACTGTGCCGATGTCTAGTGGTGGGGACCGGTGCTTCACTACTGATTCGATCAACTATGCTGAAGGTTTTGCCATCAAGAAGCAATGTTTTATGCTTTAGCGAAGGGATGGAAGGATCTAATATTCGAAACTGACTCCTCTATCATCTATCACGCATTGATTCAAACTCAAGAACCACCATGGGAGGTCCTCACTATTGTGGAGGATATGCTGGTGCTAGCTCAGAATTTTAGGACTGCCCATTTCACTCTGATTAGACGGCAGGCAAATTCAGTTCGGATTGGGTCGCTATAAATTCTAGAATGAAGTTGTGCCCTTGGAATTGGGTGGAAGCACCCCACCCCACCCACCCCCCCCCCCCCCCCCCCCCCCCCCCCGCGTTGGAGATTCTGAATTCAAATGTAGTAGGGCTTATTAGATGTTGTGCTCCAATGGTGAACTCTGCTGTGTATTCTGGTTGTGATTAATGAAATTTCTTTCCAGTGGCCAAAAAAAAAAAAAAAGATAGAGAATCCATTTCACTTGGTACTCGTGATGACGTGATACGTCTCATTGTATCTATACAACGAGTGACATATTAAGTATTATTAAAATCTATTTTAATTTTTATAATAACTTACTATGTTTCTTTTTCTTTGCACAAAAATTATTATCTTCTATCTTCTTCCTCTAATTTTTTAGATGTTTGGTCACATAAAAAGAGAATCAAATATAATTATCTTGCCAATGACCATATAGTATAATAATATCCAATCATAATTCTTATTTTTAAAATATCGAGTTTGATTTTTTCATGTTTTATTAGTTCTCAGTGACCTCGTTATTATAACCATAAAAAAAATAATTATCTATGTTATTGAAGTACATTGATTTTAGCGATTACCATTAATAGTTATTTAAGCAATTTCTCATTTAACTTGATAATTAACAAAAAAAAATTCTTTTCCACATACACATTGCAGCTACATACATATATATATATATATATATATCCAACTTGATAATTAACAAAAAAATTTCTTTTCCACATACACATTGCAGCTACATACATATATATATCCCACAAATATTATAAAAAATTCCTGGAGGTAAGCCAACAAAGGAATACCTTGTAATTTTCTTTGCAATATATTATTAAGTTTCAGGACATCTTCCAGGACCTTCTGTAGGTGGGTCCCAAAAAACGCAACGGGTTGGATGGCATGATACGCAAAAGGTACGCCACATGTCTCGTCTTGGTCCCGCACTCGCATGATTCAATGGACCTGGACCGCCCTCCCGTTTTAACTCCAAATACCACACCATCCTCAGTCCACACACACACCTCCACACACACATTACACACACTCCCCACGCGCCCCTCAACCTCAGCTCCTCAAAACGCTGCTGTTTTTAGTTTATTTTTAACGCAATGGCAATTCAATTGTGGGGCCAGCCTTTTTAGTTTACAATAATTATATCATTTAATTTTTAAATAACAGTTACTTTTATATTAAATAAGTAGAGTTTCTCAAATGATGTATATTGAGTTCTAGTTTAGTTTGTTGATTTCTAATTTTATTTTTTATTTTTTTTACCAATCATACTATATTTTTTTATTTTACTATAAATAAATTAAACCAATTAGATTTAGATATGGATCCTTGCAAAAGACAGACAATCCAAACGTAAATTGAAATGTGAAAAGTAATATTTCCATCGTACTTTTGTACATATGTCTAGGAGAATTAGTGAAGGCTCTAATGATCTGTTGGCAGTTAATTCCATTTTCTTGTGTTGATCTCATATATATACATATATATATATATATCACTTTCGAACCTTACGTCTTACTCTATTGTCTGGAAACTTATCACTCTATTGTGGGGCTAGCCTTTTTAGTTATATTAATTTTTTCAATTGCAGTTACTTTTATATTAAATAAGTAGAGTATCTCAAATGATGTATATTAGTTCCAGTTTAGTTTGTTGATTTTTAATTTTTTTTTATACCAATCATATTGTTTATTAAGAAAATAATATTAATAAAATATAATATTTTTACTTATAAACAGATCGGACAAATCAAATTTAAAGATTTAAATTGACATCCATGCAAAAGACAGAAAATCCAAATTAACGTCAGTGGAAATATGAAAAGTATTATTTCCATCTTACTTTTGTACATATGTCTAGGATAATTGGTGAAAGCTCTAATGATCCGTTGGCGGTTAAAACCATTTCCCTCTGTTGGTCATAAATATAATATATATATGTCACTTTCAAACCATACGTTGTCTTGTCGTACTCCATTGTCTGGAAACTTCCAGGGAGAGTGGACTAGAAAGTAAATATGTGAAAAAGAAAAAGAAGGGAAAGGAAAATAAATAAAACATAATTTTTAATCTATTTGGATATAAATAATGAAAATAGAAGAAAGTGGATGGAAATATTACTTTCAAACCTTACTTGTCTTATTCTAGGAAATGTATAAATAGTTCACAATGTGTCTGGAAACTTCCAAGGAAAGGAAAATAAATAAAATATAATTTTAATCTATTTGGATATAAATAATAAAAATAGAAGAATATGGATGAAAATATTACCTCCGAACCTTACCTTCTTACTCTAGAAAATGTATAAATTGCTTACATTGTGTCAGGAAACTTCCATGGAGAGTGGATTAGAAAGTAAATACATGGAAAGGGAAAAAAAAAAAAAAAAGGAAATAAATAAATAAATAAAATATAATTTTTAATTTTTAAGTATATTAATAGTAAAGATAGAAGAAAATGGATGAAAATACTTTCCTTTTTTTTTTGCTTTCTCCATGTTTATTTATATAAAAAATAAAGAAGAGAAATAAGCCATTAACCGGACTAAATTATCTTATAAAGTCCCTTCCTTCCATTAATTTTTCATCCTTCTTAACTGTTTTTTTTTTTTTTTTTCAGTTTAACTTCTTAAGTTTCCACTTGTTTTGATCTGTCTCCAAATTTGGAGAGATGAAAAGAAGTATGAAGCGGAAATAAATCCGCTTATTTCTATCCATTCCATTCCATTAAATTATCAAATTCATGCTTTTCTTCCATCTTCACCGATTTTTTTTTAATATTTTCTTCCCAATGTAGTGGTTAATTCAACATTCAATAAAAAAAAAAAATCATCATCATTTACCTCACAAACATTGTTTATTTTATTCCCTAACATAAAAAACAATCTATCAATGTCAATGTTAAATAGTATTTGAAGCATTAGTAAAAATTTAATAATAGACAATAACTTTATAGTGTAATGGCATCCGGTCCAGATCCTCATCATTGAGGTACCGAGTTCGATTCCCTAGTTAGCGTTGTAATGATCCTATGTGGCTGCGTTATAATAGTCATTATGGCTTACCGAAAAAAAATTAATGATATATTATCTCTTCTATATTTGCAAACAGAGCAAATAGTGTTAAGGCTTCTGTTTGTTTTGATTTTTTATATTTTCTCCAATGGTTAATTTAATACCCAATAAAAATTTTTCATTATTATTTTTACTATCCCACTAATATTGTTTGCTTTATTTCTAATATAAAAAAAAAAAGTGTATCAATGTCAATGTTGAGTACTATTAGAAGCATTGGTAAAAATTTAAAAATATATTATCTCTTCTATATTTGTTTCATCATATTATACTTTTTAGCATTATATTTTTATCGTTTTCAAATAGATATTTATTAAGAAATAGATATAAGAAAAAAACTGATAGTTTTACTCATAAACTTCCAAACAGATACGATATAAACAAGTTACAGATACATATCATATACAGATACGGTATAGATAAAAATCCGATAATCTAAACATACCCTAAGAGGGTAGTAAAAAACCACAAAATTCTAACTACATTTTGAAATTGGTAACTTTTAAATCCTTGTACTAAATTGATTTTTCATGCAAAATTTAGGTATCAAATTTGACAATTTTACTTTTTCAATTAATGGGATGAGTTAACTATCTAATGCAAGCATTTTACATTGGCAATAATAATAATAATAATATAATAATAATAATAATAATAATAATGATCCAAAGTTAAAAAATATAAATTTACAACTAACAATTTCCAAAATTATGATTAATCTCATTTATATGGTTAATTATAAAAATAAGTAAAATTATATTATTAATCATAAAAATGAACAAAATAGGTATAAATTGGTATTTTTAAATTTTAAAATAAATAATTATGAAGTTGAGATATTGAAAAAGATATAGAAAGCAAAAAGTCTCAAGCATCAAACTCATTTTGGTTACATCATAATTTGTTTATACGTGTGGTCTTTCTAATTTTCTGTTTAGGATCAATAGCAATAATAATGATGCAGGGGTTTATATCATAAATTGTTGATTCTGGGAATACCTAGAGTGTGATCCTTAAATACCAATTTATTATGAGAATTTCTAGATATTTTGTATCCAAATTTAAAATTTGTATGAAATTTAAGAATTTAGGAAGAAAAGAGAGCAATGTCGGCTCTATAAAATTTTATTGAAAAACTAATAAGTGACTATTCATTTGCCCTAGGGCGTACAATATAAGCAGACTTAAAGTTGTAAGAAATTGAGACTTAAAAAAACTGCCAAAAAATAGAAAAGTCCTAAAATTTAGAAACAAAAGTTACATGAAAAGATAAAACTAATGTCACAAAAGGCATTAAAAACATATTTGCCTATAAAAAGATATATTAAAAATAAAACATGCCAAAAAAACTAAAAATACCCGTTTGAGACCCTAAATAAAGGAATTTGACAAAAAACTAGCCTAACTCACAACTAAAAGCAGTAACTTCTTCAAATTAGCTCGTTTCCCTTAAAATAGAGTTTTCATATCAATAACAGATCAGTTTCTGTCCTACTTTTCTAAGTACCTGTTCACTACTATTTTCACCTCATTAAATAATTACTTATTTAATGTTAAAATACAATAATTACTAATATACAACTCTAAAATTTTATACATGAGATATGCAAAAATTACAATGCCATATGTATATCGCATTCAAAAAAAAAAAAAAAAACAATTTAGTTTAGCCTGTAGATAGTCGCAATATACATACAGCAAGAAATCGCTCCAGGACGGTTGTTCTCAATCTCAGACTTAATTTGGTCGATGAGGTCGAATCCCTTTACGGCCTGTTTGGTATGCAGGAATGGACCGGAATGGAATTGCGATTTCGGCTTTCATTCCCTTTCCCAATATTTGGAAGCGTTTTAGAAGCCGAAATCGTAATTTCATTCCATCTTTGAAAAGGCAAGATCGCGGTTCCAGTCCACTTTATTAATTATATGTAGTGTAATTGTTTTCATCCTATCATATTCATATTTGCATTTATTATTAATAACATTTTCGATAATTATATATTTTAATCGATCTATTTCATGTAATCTTTCAAATATATGAATGAATATTTATTTTCAAATTCATTCCATTCTAAGCTTCATTCTATTTCAAATTATTTATACATATCAAACGTGATATTAGTATTTGTTTGGAGATGACCTGCTTCTTGGTTAATGGACCGTTGTAGCGCTGTCGTCCAGGAAAACCGAAGCATCACAACTCTGCAAAGTGCATGCAACCGAACCAGAATCATCAAAACAACTGACTAAATCAAATGGAAAAAAGGAAAAAGAAAACAAATAAAGAGAGCAACAAAACCTGGAGGAAGTAGTCGCGGAACTTTATTCTTAACAGACCCGCCGGAATTTCCGGACGTCGAGAATAAATATCGATAAAACATAGCATATAGTAATTATAAAATGCGATTTGCAGGCGTCATGTTTTACTGTGCACAACAATATCATGACAACAAAAGGTGACTTACAGATAAAACTACATATCCGGTGGCAAAAAAAAAAATTATGTATGTATTGTTGGAGAAAATAATGAAATACCAGAGCAATAAGAATAAAGACAGAGAGTAAACAGATAACTCGTGAAAATATGAAGAATGCTTACATTATTCATAACAAGATGTGCCTTTATATAGGCTTACAAGGAAAAACTGAAATCCAAAAATATCTCAACTAAATCAGAAATTCTTGCCACTATACTGAGATTTTATTTGACTAACTAATAGTACGAAATATATGCAGAATATTCTGCAGCACATATAACAGATTGAGACCAAGTCAAACTTAGGAATCAACCTTCAACACCCCCCCTTGGTTCAAAGTTTGATACACCAAGAAGTGATCTGAATAATGAATGCTTCTGACTTGAGAGTGCCTTTGTGAATATGTCTGCAACTGTTCATGTGTACTACAAAACTTCAACACAATTTCTCCATTTGCAACCAACTCTCGGATAAAATGAACTCGGATGTCTATATGTTTTGTTCTTCCATGATATCCCGGATTTCTTGACATTTCAATGGCTTTGTTGTCACAATAAATTTCAGATGGATTATCTTGCTCTTGACACATATCTGCTAAAAGTCTTCTCATCCAGATGCATTGACAAGCTGCAGAAGTAGCAGAAATATATTCCGCCTCTGAAGATGACAGTGCTGTTGTAGCTTGTTTCTTCGAACACCAAGTAATTGCCCTGAACCAAGACTGAAAACATGGCCAGAAGTACTCCTCCTATCATCCAAGCAACTTGCCCAATCACTATCAGTAAAACCAACCAGTTTGAAATCTTTGACATGAGAATACCATATCCCATAATCCAATGTTCCAGCAATATAATGTAAAATCCTTTTTGCTGCACCAAAATGATGCGTTGAAGGACTACTCATGAACCTTGAAACAACACCACAGAGAATGAAATATCTGGTCGAGTGTGAGTTAAATAAATTAGACCACCAACTAAACTTCTAAACCTTCTTGCATCAGCCTTTTCTGTACCATCATCCAGCTGCAATTTTTCATTCACATTCATAGGTGTAGCTGCAATCTTACAATTCACCATGTTGCACCTTTTGAGAAGATCTGTTGCATATTTCCTTTGTGAAATAAATACACCATCTTCACATTGCATCACTTCAAGCCCAAGAAAATAATGCAACTGACCTAAATCTGACATTTCAAATCTATTCATCATACTAGATTTGAATTCAGCTACAAGAGAAGTACCTGAGCCCATGTAAATTATGTCATCAACATAGATGCAAACCACAAGAAAATCCTTGTCTCCTTGCTTCTTTAAGTAGAGAGTGGGCTCATTTTCACTCCTTTTAAACCCATTTTGTAGAAAGTATGAATCAAGCTTGTTGTACCAAGCTCGTGGCGCTTGTTTAAGCCCATACAATGCCTTCTTTAACTTGTACACTTTATCTTCTTTACCATTGATTACAAAACCTTCTGGTTGAGCGACATAGACATCTCTTCTAATTCTCCATTCAAAAATGCCGATTTCACGTCAAGTTGATAAAACAGTCCATTGCAATTGAGCCGCCACAGCCAAGATAGTTCTCAAGGTTTCAAAGCGTGCAACAGGTGAAACGTTTCTTGGAAGTCAATTCCTTGCTGCTGTGCATATCCCTTTGCTACCAACCTAGCCTTGTGCTTTTGAATACTTCCATCTGCATGAAACTTCGTTTTAAATATCCATTTCAAGCCAATTGCATTTTTATCGCTTGGCAAGTCCGACAATTCCCAGGTCGCATTTCTTTGTATTGCCATGAGTTCTTCCTCCATTGCCCTTTGCCACACTTCCATTGTTGCTGCATCTTCATAAGTTATAGGATCTGAGGCAAATAAGCAAATGCATCAGATTCATATATCTCCCTCAAGGATTGAATTTTCTAGGGGGTGTTTCATCCGATGAGACATTTGAGGTGGATGAGCTGCCGTCATCTGAAGTTGTTGAAGATAAACTTGGTGAATTTATTGGGCTGCATCTGTTGGGTGTGGAGTTAGTTGAATTTGTTGATGCAGAGGTTGCTTCTTCTTCGAATGAAACTTTAGCTTGTTCACCCTTGCTACTGCAACTCCAATTCCAGCTTGCATCTTCATCAAATATTACATTTCTGCTAATAATTACCTTGCCACTAAGAGGGTTATATAATCTATATGCTTTGGACTCAAGACAATAACCAATGAAAATACATTTTTCAGATTTTTCATCCAATTTTTGACGATTTTGTGAATTTACCAAAGCATAAGAAAAACAACCAAATATTTTTAAGTGGCTTACCGAAGGCTTTTTACCACTCCAAGCTTCATACGGTGTTCTATTTAAGATTGCCTTTGTAGGGGAGATGTTCAGCAAATATACTGAAGCAGCAATTGCTTCTGCCCAATACTTATTTGGAAGCCCCTTGCCTTTTAACAAACTTCTCGCCATTTCTACAACGGTGCAATTTTTGCGCTCTGCCACTCCGTTTTGCTCAGGTGTGTATGGTGCTGTCAACTCTCTCCTAATGCCATTTTCTTCACAGAAGTGATTGAATTTGTTAGATAAGAACTCACCACCTCTATCCGTGCGAAGAGCTTTGATGTAGGACCCACTTTGCTTCTCTACCAAAGCTTTAAACTTCCTGAAATTCTCAAATGTTTCTGATTTGTTCTTCAAAAAATACACCCAACTCATGCGACTAAAATCATCAGTGAATAATAAGAAATAATAACTCCCACCAAGTGATTCAGTATGCATTGGTCCAACCAAATCAGCATGTATAAGCTCAAGACAAGAGGAAGCTCTCCAGGCTTTTCCAATAGGAAATGACTTTCTAGTCTGTTTTCCATATATACATCCCTCACATAAATTAAAGGAATCAATTTTTGGTAATCCAATAACCATACCTTTTTGGCCCAACAATCTCATCCCCTTGAAATGCAAGTGCCCGTAACGCAAATGCCACAACTTGGAATCATTTTGCCCAGCAGTAACCAAAGCATAATTTTCCATATTTGAGATCTCAAGTGGAAACATTTTGCTTTTAGTCATTTGAACATTGACAATAATTTGGTCAGTCTGTTTATCTTTGATAACACATGCTCCATCATCAAACGAAATTGTGT
The DNA here is from genome assembly GCA_024138025.1 of Combretum micranthum. Lineage (NCBI taxonomy): Eukaryota > Viridiplantae > Streptophyta > Magnoliopsida > Myrtales > Combretaceae > Combretum > Combretum micranthum. Next base: position 46,125 of record JAMXBD010000279.1, read on the forward strand.
ATCCTCCAGACATCAATTGCCCAACACTCAATAAGTTATGTGCTAGACTAGGAACAAATTGAACATCATGCAATAGTTTTGTTTTACCTTGACCGGTTTTGAGAACTACTGTCCCTTTTCCCTCAACTTGAATTTCTTGATCATCACCAAGCTTGACTTTCATTTTCTGAGACTCATCAAGCTCTTTGAAAATTTCTTTCATGCCCGTCATGTGATTGGAGCATCCACTGTCTATAAACCATACACCACTTGTAATATCATTAGAATTAGAATGGGCCATGAACAACTTACTTTCATTATCAATCTCTTCAGCATAATTTATTTGTTTCTCCCTTTGCCAGCACTCTGCTTTGACGTGCCCAACTTCCTGCAATGGTAACATTGAATGCCACTTTTATTGCCTTTTTTCTCGTTGGTGAATGCCTTTGGTCAACAACTCTACCTCTCCCTCACCACGACCTCTACCACGAAACGCACCTCTGCTACGTCCTCTTCCTGCCATCTTATCAACTTCCCTTGCATTTGATGCCTCCCCTTTACTTGAAATGCTTTTTCTTCATGTTTCTCTATTGACCTGTTTATTCTAGCTTCATGAGCTTGCAGAGAACCCATTAATTCATCAAAAGAGAAATTAGACATATCTTTAGATTCCTCAATTGCAGCAACCACGTGATCAAACTTTGGTGTTAAACTTCTCAACACCTTTGTGACCACTGTTTGATCAGCTATTTGGTCTCCATATGACCTCATCTGACTAATTACTGCCATCACACGAGACAAAAACTCCTGCACTGATTCATTGCTTTTCATTTGCAATGTTTCAAACTCATGCCGAAGAGTTTGAAGTTTCACAGCAATGACTTTTGACGAGCCTTGAAACTCAGTTTGAAGGACTTTCCAAGCTTGTTGCGATGTTGTAGCTGCTGCAATTCTTGAAAAGATAGTTTCATGTACTGCTTGTTGAATGAAAAAAAGAGCCTTTGAATCCTTCTTTTTGTTTTCCCTCAATTTGTTCTCCTCGTCTGGATCAGCAGATCCGTTCTCTACCATGTCCCATAAGTCTTGAGACTTAAATAAAGTCTTCATCTTAATGCTCCAAAATTCGTAGCTGTCCCCTTTGAAAATGGGAATAGCAGGTTGTGTAATGCTTAACGAATTGCCATTTGAAGCCATGGTTGCTTTCTCTTCTCCCAGGGGAAATATAGCTCACTGGCCTGAGCTCTGATACCACAAATGTTGGAGAAAATAATGAAATACCAGAGCAATAAGAATAAAGACAGAGAGTAAACAGATAACTCGTGAAAATATGAAGAATGCTTACATTATTCATAACAAGATGTGCCCTTTATATAGGCTTACAAGGAAAAACTGAAATCCAAAAATATCTCAACTAAATCAGAAATTCTTGCCACTATACTGAGATTTTATTTGACTAACTAATAGTACGAAATATATGCAGAATATTCTGCAGCACATATAACAGATTGAGACCAAGTCAAACTTAGGAATCAACCTTCAACATGTATATATATATAATTACATATCTTATCACTAAAACACGGTTTAGATACAGTATGAAAACATGATATTACGTTTTGAAAGCGTGATTCATGTATAAATTTTATATGTTCTAACTTAAAAACGTGATTTTGGAGTGTAATTTAATAATTTTTATCATATTAACTATTTATTATATTGGTGATTTTTTTTTAGCAAGGATAGATATGTGTTTCACTTGAATCAATCTCATATACTTCTATTTGATTTAAAAACCTCATGCAAATAGGTTGATTTCATTATTGTTTATTGGAATTTAAAGTTTTTGTAGTATACTATTCAAGACAAGTTAATGCCGTGCAACAATATTTCTATTGTTTTTTTCTTTTTTGTTTTTATCAGAAGCAAATTGATACGTATGGTATACCATACTGAAACTTAATTTGGACACTTAATCCCATTGACTTGTCTTCCCCATATATGTAATATATATACTCTTTCAAACCATGTACTTTTTTACTAGAAAAAAATTAATACCATGCATTGTGTTTGCAAACTTTAGTGGATTTGGAAGCAAATATGTGAAAAGGAGAAGAAAAGAAAGAAAGAAATATAATTTTAGTATGTTTGGACATAAAAGATGGAAATAAAAACTAGTGGAAATGTTTCATTCATTTTATTTATGGTTAATGTAAGGAAGTGAGAAAAAAGAGAAATAAACTAATAACCAGACTGAGTTATTCTTTACAACTTCCCTTTTTATTTATTTTTCCTTCTTTTTAAGTTTATTTTTAATTTCTTTTCCTAAACCTTTTACTTATTAATTTTCTTCTCAAATTTGGAGAGAGAAAAATGGGTCTAGAGTAGAAAAAGCATTCGCCCATAATATTCATCCAATTTATTACATTTCCATGGTTTTATGAAAAATACCAGACAAGTGGACAAGGAAAGAGAGCTCGACACGTGGAACCTATCAAACGATAACCAGACAGTCTATAGAACATAGAATTGAATGAAAAGAACCGAGTGAAAAAGTTAGTTACTGCCATATATGCTTATATACTGTTATATCGATAATTAAATTACACATAGTTTTATAATCATACAGCATTTCAAGTACGGATCTACTATTCATTTATTTAATTTTTTAATAATCATTCTATACAATTTTTTTTCCTGTTAATTTTATAGGAAGCTAAAACCTATTTATATATATATTTTTTTCTTTTAAACAATTTCATATATAATTATTTTTTTATTTAATCATTTATTAATTTTGGACAATCGGCCGGCTGCGGATGAATGCGTGTCCAAAACTCATTCTATTCTAATAACCATGTATGTGCAATCATATTTAAGATTAGAAAACCAGGGCGTTGATGGGTGCATCAGTTAGCGGTGATTGTAGTAATAGCAGCCACGCGAGAGTTCTATACGCATGGTCAAGCTTTCTCCAGAATGATGTGGGATCCACAGATCTCTTGCCACGTGTCAACCTACAACCTCACAACCGCTTCTATAAATCCTATGCATGAGTCCCAGTGACTGATCACCCTCGAAAAAATTTAGAGAACATTGCAGGCTTAGGGAGTAGAAGGAGAGAAAAGAGACACACCTTATTATATCAGAGAAACAGCTGCTCTTTTTTCATTTTAAGCTTTCCCTTGTGTGCTGTTTGTTGTTTTAAAGTCTCCCTATTCTTTTAAATTTGTCTTGAAAACACAAGAAAAAATGTTTATCGAGAACTTTAAGGTTGAGAGTCCTAACGTTAAGTACACCGATGATGAGATTCATTCTGTGTATGATTACCAAACCACTGAGCTTGTTCATGAGAACAGAAATGGTACTTATCAATGGGTTGTTAAACCCAAAACCGTGCAATATGAGTTCAAGACGGACACTTGTGTCCCCAAATTAGGGTTAGCATCTATACCATCTATTTTTTTTTTCCCCTAGAAAAAAAATGATATATGTATGAATATTGCTTTTTAATTCAATCATTCATGGTTGATAGAAAAATTTTAAATTTCATTACAGTGTTATGCTTGTGGGATGGGGAGGAAACAATGGTTCAACCTCACTGGTGGCGTTATTGCAAACAGAGAGTGAGTTGGATTTAATTTACTCTAGGAGATTCCAATAATTTTGATCTTATCAAGGTTTTGAAATGTTTTATTTTTTTTTATATTAAATTAGAGGGATTTCATGGGCAACCAAGGATAAGGTCCAACAAGCCAACTATTTTGGCTCTCTCACCCAGGCATCATCCATTCGTGTTGGGTCCTACAATGGTGAAGAGATATACGCTCCATTCAAGAGCCTGCTTCCAATGGTATTTATTTTCTTTTATTTTTTAACATGGTCCACACATTAATTACTCCTATGTAATAAAATAATTAATATAAATTGATTATATAATTTTTATTGAATGGGTTAGTCAATTGAAGAATGAATGAGAAAAGACAACAAAATTCTTCTTAGTAATAGAATGTTTAATTAATTGTGGGTTTTGTTTGTTAAATAATAATAAGGTCAACCCTGATGAGATTGTGTTTGGAGGGTGGGACATAAGCAACATGAACTTGGCGGATGCAATGGCAAGAGCCAAGGTTTTCGATGTTGATCTTCAGAAGCAATTGAGGCCCTACATGGAACACATGGTCCCACTTCCTGGTATCTACGACCCAGATTTTATTGCGGCCAATCAAGGTGCACGTGCCAACAACGTTATCAATGGTTCCAAGCAAGAACAAGTCCAACAAATCATCAAAGACATTAGGTATATTCTCTCTCTCACACACACACACGCATATATATATGGGTGTGCCTTTTCTATATATACTTTGTAAGAAATTTTTTAAATTCATTTTATTGTGGTGAGACAAGACACAAAAGTAAGTCTCAAACTGATACGCAACCGTGCCGCATAAACATATTTAATTTCAAATGGAAAATGATATCATGATTTGATTACTTGTAATGTGATTATAGTAAATTTTTTAATTCATTTTTTATATTTTATGAGATAATATTAGTTACAACTTACAATAACTATCTGCTGTTTGTACTTTTTTTTTTAAGTTACAATATTCCTTGAATTTTGGTTTTTCAAAATGATAAGCTCTATGTTTTTTTTCCCCTCACAAAAAAAAAAAAAAACTTTCATTTTCAATAGCAACAAAAAGAAAAAAAAGAAAAGAAATTACCACTACCTCCTCTAATAAAATTTTTTTCCTTTTAAAAATTCATTACCCTCGGTGAGTCTTTTTAACTTGTTAATAGATATAAATAAATAATGCACGGGCATATCATTTATTTACTTACATCTAGTAAATTAGAAATATACGTGTATATAGTCACATGAATTTTGGTTTCAGTTTTTAACGGATCTTTCGATTTGAATTAATTTTAAGAATTTTATAGTTAATAAGTATGATAAAATAGTGGATGATTTGGTGCACAGGGAGTTTAAGGAGGCAAATAAGGTGGACAAGGTTGTGGTCCTTTGGACCGCCAACACAGAAAGGTACAGCAATGTTGTGGTTGGACTAAATGATACCATGGAGAATCTCATGGCTTCCTTGGATAAGAATGAGCCTGAAATTTCTCCTTCCACACTCTATGCAATTGCTTGTGTCCTTGAGAATGTTCCCTTCATCAATGGAAGCCCACAGAACACTTTCGTTCCAGGTACAATTTACATTAAAAAAACAAATAAATTAAGTAAAATAAATAATTATAAACAACACTAAGACTTATACTTAAGAACCTCAATGACTGAGTGTTGAATTTTTTCTAACTGATGCGGTTTTGCAGGGCTAATTGACTTGGCTATTAAGAGGAACTGTTTAATTGGTGGGGATGACTTCAAAAGTGGTCAAACCAAGATGAAATCTGTCCTTGTCGACTTCCTTGTTGGCGCTGGTATTAAGGTATAAATTTAGTCTCTAATCATTTTCCTAGAGAATGGGAAAAAAAAAAAAACTCAGTGTATTAGAATTTAGGAATTAACGTTGTTTCATTTTTGTCCTTTTTTCTGTTTTATGTTTTTGCCTTATGGAAAAATGAACTAATCAAATGGTGTTATTAAATGGAAAAAACAGCCAACATCAATTGTGAGCTACAATCACTTGGGAAACAACGATGGCATGAACCTGTCAGCTCCACAGACATTCCGATCAAAGGAGATCTCGAAGAGCAACGTGGTGGATGACATGGTTGCCAGCAACGGCATTCTGTATGAGCCAGGCGAACACCCCGACCACGTCGTGGTCATTAAGGTACCGTACCACACGTCTCTCTCTTCCTAAGACTTCTCCAAAGTCGAGGCTCTTCATAAGTGAGCAACTCGAAGTAGGGTAATTAATGACTGATTTGGTTGTCTTTGTCATATGTATGGCCGCAAATCTAGTCTTAGTTAGGAAAAAAAGCATTCCTTAGTTGAAGAATATGCAAAGAAAGGAATTGTTTTGCTTATGAATTTGTCGTTTAGCATTAAGAAAATTGGAATTGGTCTTGTGTTAGTTTATGCAATTTGTTACGCAATTGGAGTGGTAGACGGTGCGAGTTGGTTAATGAATTAACAGAGATGGTGTTTTTGTCATGTAATGTACAGTACGTGCCATATGTGGGGGACAGCAAGAGGGCCATGGATGAGTACTCCTCAGAGATATTCATGGGAGGGAAGAGCACCATCGTTCTTCACAACACGTGTGAAGACTCACTCTTGGCTGCTCCCATCATCTTAGATTTGGTTCTTCTAGCGGAGCTTAGCACTAGGATCCAACTGAAAGCTGAAGGAGAGGTAATCAATTTTTCTAGAAAAAGTGGAGGTCCTGTTACATTTACAGGGTGGTCAGTGTAATTTTTCAGCAATTACAAGTATAGTAAAAAGTTAATTTTCATTTTACAGGGCAAGTTCCATTCCTTCCACCCGGTTGCCACCATTCTCAGTTACCTCACCAAGGCTCCTCTTGTAAGTTCTGTTCTAGCCCACAATTGCTTTACCTAAACTGAAGAATTTGATGTGTACTTTTTCTCAATTAGCAATACAGAAGAGAATATGATGTTTGGTGGGTATAAAATTGTGACAGGTTCCACCAGGAACACCAGTGGTGAATGCACTGTCCAAGCAAAGGGCAATGCTGGAGAACATAATGAGGGCTTGCGTTGGATTGGCTCCGGAGAACAACATGATTTTGGAGTATAAATGAAAGTTTGTGGTTAGGTAGTGGATGTATGTAAAATTGGGTTGTGCAAAGACTGTGATTTAATGTGGTCATGCAACTTTTCCTTGAACTTCTTTTTTCTTTTTTTTTTGGCCACCCCCTAATCCTTGTGTCTGTAATTAATGGTTGGTGCTCATCTGGGTAGGTTTATCTGCTCATTCTAGAGGCAGCACCTGTTTTTTCAATGGGATTTTAATAATAATATAGTTTTCAGTTGTGTTCTTCATTTTCCTTTTTCTTTTCCTAGTCATTTCTTTTGCTAGAAACTTATGAAAATTAGAAGGTTTCTTGAAGAATTTTATAATTGTATAATTGCTTGAAAATTTCGAAATTAAGCACCATCCCCTTCAACAGTGATTCGTCCTTCTCTCTCTCTCGGTCTCTGTTGTTTTCCTGGTAATACAGGTATAATAATAGTGAGCCGCTGTGAACACTGATAGGCCTCTTGTATATGTTTGCCCATCCCATTCCCTCATCTAGCCCGACTAAGCATCCATGTCGGTTTTCAATTGCTTAGACGCAATATAAATAAAAGCGAATTCAAATAAATTCGATCCAAAGAGTATTATCCTCAATGGGTTGAGTATAACATTACTGCAATTTGGGTATTCCTAGCACAAGCTAAATCAAATAAAAATGAAAGGAAAGGGAAAAAAAATAATTAAAAAAAAATGAATTTCACTAATCAGAAAAACCTAGTGAGGATGTGTGTGGTTTACTAGTTTGGCATTACTTTGACATTTGTTTCATATTTGTTTAATCAGGTTATTTGTTAAAAATAGATTGAAATGAAAAATAAACATATTTACTTATAAACAAACTATACAAATTAGACACAGATAAGAAATAGATAAGACATGTATACAAATTAAATATAAATGAAAAACAGACCATCCAAACTGATTCATATATTATGGATGGTAGTTATTTAAGAAATTATATGATATCTATTTTACGTTTTAAAGTATAATTGTTAATTATCCACCATGAGAAGGATGATGTAACTATGATAAGTGAATCATGTAATGTCTCTTAAACATTGGCCAAAATAATAATAATAATAATAATAATGTCTCTTGAACTTATGCCATATATTTATACTTTGTTTTAAAATTTCCTAATTATGGTAGGTAGGATTTTTAAAGATGTATGAGTTACGATTTTTCTGTAAATATTAGTTAAGATGTTTTAGAGTATCTAATAGAAAGGGTAGATGTTCAGGTTGTTACCATCTACTATTGTCTAATCATGTAAGAGGAATCCTATAAATTATTTCTCTTATATGCAGTAGGTGTGAATGATCACAAAACATACTAATAAAAAAAATAAATTAAATTTTTATGTAAAATTCAAATATCAAATTTAATATTATGACAATGTTAAATTCATAACAAACCTCTAAGGTTTGTCATACCTCCAACATAGAGAATCAAATCCTACAAGCTTTGGGCAATTGAAAGCTTTCGTTATAATGGTACTCACAAGTGCTCCTCGTTATTGATTATTAATTATATGGTCACTTAGTAACTTCTAATAAATGAACATTGTAGTGTTTACATGTATTTAAATGGTGTTTCAAAAGGCATATTAGTCCAATTGGTTTAAATGGATTGAATCAAACTCGATTTTGAGAACAGTTTGATTTGAACATAGTTCAAACTTCAACGCAGTTTTACTCATTGATTCCAACCCCTTCAAATTGTTTGAATCAATCCTCAAATGGATGTAACAACATTGTATTTAAGTACATGATAGTAATTTCATAAAAAATTCCTTTTCTAAAACATATTGAATATCCCTTTATTATTGGAGCTTATGAATTGAAGTTTAAATTAAAATCGTTTTTTTTTTTTTTACTAAAATACATTAATAAAAAATAAAATTATTATTATTCCATTCCAATCCTTAATAGTCATTTATAATCCATTATTATCCATTGAAAAAGTGAGGAGACCATAAATATAACTTAATAGGGCGGATACAAATGACGTGGCAATTGCACGGGGGAATGCAATTACAATTTTCAGCTGCCTTATTTTAAGTTTGTGGCACGATTTCTCTCATATTCTAATTTCAGACGGATGCACAGGATGGCTTCAAAATAAAAGTCACCCCCAGGATTTCTCGTGTGGGCTTCTAGTAACCAGCGTAACATCGATTCGTTCATTCACTGAATGAATAAGACTGTAATAGAATTTCTATATGGAGGAATGGAATAGAGTGTATATATTTTTTTTTTATTTTTTTTATTTAAATGATGATATTTTGAAAAAAAAAAAAGTTTTAGCATTGAATTAGTATTCATAATTTGGAATAAAGATTGGTTATTCATCGTTTTGTGTAATAGGGATTTATTGTGAAATCGTTATTCGGTGAACTAAATGACGTAATAGCTATTCATAAGAAATAAGACTGTAATGAAAAATTACAAGCAAGTAACAAATGATTTTTCACAGTCCAGGTTTCTCAAAGTATCAACAGAGGAAACACACGTGATAGGCTGGCCCATTGTGGATGATGAGCTAGTGGATTTGGGCTGGTCCATTGCATTAGAGCAACTTTACCTACAGTTGAAGCCCGGTGCCAGCTTACATTGCTTTTAATGCAGCAAGCCAACATGCAACGACATGCATCCATTATTTAATTTTGATTTTGTTCTATAAATAAATGAGAAATCTATATTAATATCTTTTTTGTTTTTTATCAACAATAGCAAAAAAGAATTAGAACCTAAATCTCTCCCATCGAAGATAGAAAAAATGTCATTAAACTACAAGTTATTATTAATATCTTAAGAAACATTTCCCTTAACCACTTTCTCACTTTAAAGGACTTTCATAAAATAGAAGTTCTTCAGATTTTTTTTCTCTTTTAATTTTTAGAGGTTTCATCCTATTATTATTTAAAAACCAACGCCTTTAAAATTTTAAAGGTAGTGTAGTGCCAATAATAAGAAACTAAATAAAAACTGCAAAACACAATATCTTCTGTATGGTACTAATACTTGATTTCTTATTATTAAAATACATCATTAATCAAATTAACTAACTGATCGAACCATATTATTAATAGGAAACTAAAAGGGCAAATAAATAATTTTTTTTTACAATCACAAGAAAGAGGGTTCGGAACATTGTTTATGGCACCTAGAAGACTAGTGACAATGCTAATAATAAATAATTTAAAAATCATTGAAGTAGATATAACCAGAATTCAAAAATTTAAAAAATAATAATAAAAATACCCGGCATATAGACTTTAACTAGTAGCTACAAAACACTACCATATTGGGGAGAGCGAGCAATCCTATTGTACAAGTTACCCTGCCAAACCCTACTTAACTTGGTAGGATCCAAATGGATATTAAAAGTTTAGAATAGGGTACAGGTATAAAATTTTTAGGTCTTGCGTTGATTGGGTAGGGTATTGGTATGAGGTCTTCATACCTTGTATCCATCTTAGATTCTATATTATATTGTAGAGGGTACATGTTCTAAGGTATTATGTATCAGCTCTATTATATATTATATAATAATATTAATATATAAATAATAATATTCTATCTTTTATTTTGTAATCACTTATATTTAAGATTATTATTTATAGATTACATTTCAAAAAAATTTATTACAGAAAAATTTACACTATTTTGCTTTGAAATGAATTTTTATTTTTATTTTAGAAGAACTACAGTTGGTCTAAAGTTTTTAATTTTTGAATTTGGTGTAGGTTTTGTAATTTTGTTTAATATCACATAAAAAGTGGTTCCATAGGTATTATTGGAGGTTTCAACTTTCACGTAGAGATAAATCCTATATATTGTAGAACTTGTGATATTAACAAATTATTTTTTTAAGTTTCTTTTCCTTGTTTATATTGAATATATAAAAATAAGATAACATTATATATTACATGAAAATATATTCAAGACTATAAACTTGAAGTTTTAAAAAAGAAGAAAAAAATTATAGAGATTTCTTAAAGAAAAAGTTATAGGCTCCACAAGATACGTATTCCCAATAGATTTCACAGGACATAGGGTATAGATAGATACAACATGTCACCAATAGGTTTTGGATAAAATTCAATACCATATACTTATAGACTAGGATATGGATAGGGTTTTATATCTTATGTATCATGTACTCACTCGCTCTTACTACCACAAGTATCAAATTATGTCTGTTTATAATTGATAGTGTTTTTTTTTTTTTTATCATGATGCCAAACATTGCTATTTTGATAAAATTATAATTAAATTTTATATATCAACAACTTCAAATTTGCATCTATTTTGGTCGATAATAATACAAATTAAATTTTATTTACTAATAAATTCCTTATCATATTTTCTGTGTTAGCTTATCATTACAATGAAAGTTTTATTTATTAGTAATTTCTCAAATCTGTCTATTCAATTGTATTTTCATATCATAAGTTCCTTTTCACCGAGCATTGCAACTTTATTCATAAATTTATATAATATTCATGTAATGCTAAATGTCACTCTTAACTAGCAATCAAAATAGATTTACATGTGATTGGTACAAGTTCCATCACAGAACGTTCACATATGAATTATCACCGAGCACAGAAAAAAAAAGGGGTTCACATAGGAGTACATAAAATCCATAATAGCACAGTGCTGGACGCACAGGTGCAACAATATAAATAGTTTCGACATGCAGTATTATGTCTGTTTATTTCATTATTTTTGGGTCATTTTTGACATCATCCGTTTATCATTTTCAAAAAGATTGTTAAAAAAATAAATATTGATGAAAACTGACAGTTTTACTCATGAACTGATCATACAAAATCGATATGATATGATATAAAAATAAATTACATAAACTGATCTAACATAAATATGATACAAATAAAAATATCACAATCCATACGGACATGAGAAGCTCGTTTTCCTCAAAGTCTAGCTAGTGTGGACAACATAGCTTCAATTTGTTCTTGTAACTCTTATCTCCCAATATTCTTTCTTCTTCCTTTTTTGCTCGGAACCATGCTCACTTTTTTTATTTGCTCTAACTCGGTTTTCCCTTTTTCTGGCAGTTCTTATGATTTTACATATATTGTTGTGACTTTTGTAGTATTTGTGAAGTTGCTCCTAAGTAATGATGGAGATAAACACTATAAGAAATTGTATCTTAAAGATAAAATTTTCATTCTTAAAAATAATTTTTTGTTGTAAAAATCATCGTCTCTGAGTAGAAATAAGTAAGTAACTCTATCATACTAGCTACCTATCCGGACCTTACTTGACTAGTTAGGTTCTAGATAGGTGTAAAAGTTAACGGTAGATTACAACTATAAAACTTTTAGAACTTGCTTCTACAGGATAAGATATGGATTTGAGCTTTCGATACCTTGTATCCATAATGGAACCTATGCTTTACTCGATGTTGGTATAGGTTTCAAGGTATCATATATCCACTTTATAAAAATTGTATAAAATTATGTTAAGTTATTAATAACAAAATAATTTCCACTAAATTTTTTTAACATTAATATTATTTAAAGTAGTAAACACTTATTCATTGGTCTTTACTATTTTTATTTACTACATTCCTTTCATTACCTTGACCTTAAAATAGTTCAGGCATTATCCATGGATAATTAATTAAAATACAAATTTTTTAATGAATTTTTAGTAAATTATTTTATTCCTTTATAGTTATTGATATTTTTTCATTTTTTTCCCCTTCAAAAGAAACTACATTTTTATGTGGATACATTATTGGTATTTACTTCATGGTCACTACTTTTATATTTCTTAATTCTTATGTTAGTGTTTCATACCCACAAGATTTAAAGTTAACTAATATTTCTAATACTATTATACACGAAAAAATTTATAATATATATAAATCAAAGAATTATTTTTATTTCTTTCCACACTCCACATGTAGTTTGCTATAGTAAATATTTAAAACAAGATGATTTTTATGGTATATGAAACTAGTTATAATACAACAACCTTAAAATTTAAAATAGAACAAAAAAATTTTATAGTTTCCAACAAGTACCCTATAGAGTATATGATGGGTACAAAGTTATATAGAGTAGACTCCATGTAATAGATTTAGTTTTTTATATCTTATAGGATAGGATATAGATAATATTTCATACTGTACTCATGATATAATCGCTCACTCCTATCGCAAATTATTTTTATAAAAATATAATTTATTTTTATCATTTTTTTATCATAGAATTCCTATCTTTAAAGATTAGTTTTGTTACAATGAAATCACCGTACTTGATCTACAAGACTATGAATTCCTAGTTAATCCAAATACGTTTGGCAGTTTTTCCCTAGCCCATATCCATAAGACACTGGATGATTAGGCACCCCTATGCTGTTATCCATACATCTAAATCAAAGCTAGATGTATAATTAACCATTTTTCTGCATGAATTATTTCGATGTAGTTTTCTAAAATAATGCATGCAACATACTAGTGTGAAAATTATAAAGATTAACTAAAGAATGTAAACCAAATAACAAGATAAATTTGTGCTAACAATCTTTAACTTTTTATCTGCGCCCAAAAAAAAAAAAAAAAACCTTCATCATAAATTCACAAATCAATCGTTGCCTCTTGTATGTGTTCAAATAGTTCAATTTAAGAAATAGGTTGCGTCAAAGAATTTTTTTTAACAATAATAATAATATCGAATTGTCTCATAACACAAAAAGAAGTCACAATGATCATATATTTAGTACTCATAAGTCATTGTATGTAACACTTAAATAGAATGAGCAAATTATAAAAATATCATTCGGATGCATGCAAATGAATTAAAACCTCTCGTTTGTATTAAAATTGGATTATTATTTAAACCCATCTTAAATGTTGATCCTTCTGATACAATTTTTCCATTTAATTTAGCCGAAATAAGTAATATATAAGAATAATCATAAAAAATTAGCAATAACATTTCAAAATTGAAAAATTTAACCCAAACAGCGTCCATCGAGAAGGCCTTCATGTAGCTTATAATAGTTGTAAGTTTTAGCAAAACATGGACAGTAATATAATGCCCTGCTCGTGACCTTATAATAAAAGACCTTTTTTTTAATAAATCTAATTATTAAAAAAATAAAAAAGATAAGAAAAGGTAAATTAACGACCTAAGGTCAATCAGCGAAAAGATGATGAATTGTAACGATTATAAATAATTAATCATACTATATATAACAGTTTTTCAGTGACACCATGATAAAAACTTATATAACAAACAAATCATTAAATTATATTTGTGAAAATATAGTATAGAAATTTGCAATTTTGGATACCTCAAGTATAGCCAAGATATGATATAATATAATGTTCATTAAAACCAATAGATAAAAAAGGTATGACGAATAGATCTGGAGCAAAGTGAGAGGCCTTATATTCCTGGTTACTAATTAGATGATAGCTGGCACGATTTAAGGTGTAATTTATAAAAGAAAAAGGAAAAACAAAATCCAATTTCCACTTTTCATGAAATTCTTAACATGCCTACAATAACATCTTTCAATCGATTATGGGATCACAACCGACTAATTATTTCAAATACCCACTGCGAATATAATATCCATTATAGATTTAAGTATTAAAAAATTAAAAAAGCCAATATGATGAAGAAAACCGAAACAAATAACCAATGAGCCACATATGGATTCAAACATATAATAAAAGCTTCTAGTGAAATAAACAAAGACCACTAAATATGCTCCAATTCATCAATCAATATTAAAATAAAGGTTGAAAAGGCATAAAAAAGCACAATAAGACTTTTTCTTTGCCAAGATTTCGGTGGAAAATCTTTACCTTTTCCATTATTTCAGCACATTAAGGAAAATGCTTCATGCATGCACTACAAATTACATCATGAACAAACACTTAAAACAAAGTAAAAAAGTAAATGGTGAGCTTTTGGAAAAATGATGAGAAGTAGCAAATGAGAGGTTGAAATTAAAAATGATGAGCCCTTTGGAAAATTGGGCTTGGAGAAAGGGCAAGTGGAGAGGAAGGCTATGATTTCAAGCAAAATGTTAAAAAAAATAATAATAAAAGTACACATACAAATGTCAAAAGCAAAAGGCTAAAAGTTAAAGGTATAAACAATAAAAGTAATTCTATAAAAGTATAACAAAATTGAATATGATTTTAGTCTTAGTTGTTATTATTTTGTGACGGTAGATTAAGAAAGGGAAATAGATAATGGGATAATGATCAAGAGAAAAAAAAAACAGAGCACATTTGGCTCAGAATGTTATACATATATTTTAAATTTAAGAGACATATTTGTTGCATTAAAAGAATTTACGTTCCCGCTATAAAACTTGCTACTTTGTAGGAGACTTGCCCTACCTTACTCTATAATATTATACATTTTTGTTTTGGTAGTATGCTAATTAAAGACACCTATTTTGATAAGTATTATGTGGAAACCATTTTGCCTTTTTTTTTTTTAGAAATTAGAAAATACCCCAACTAAGGAAGCTAGAGAAAGATATATAATTAAGGGAAAAATAAGAAAAAAATTTAAAACAAATAAAAATTCAAAGAATTAAAAGAAAAACTAAATATTCCTAAAATAAGTTGTTTCGGCATCTTTTCAACGTGTGGATTAGTGAAATTGATTTTTCCGAGTCAAACATTTCTTTTCTTTTTCTTTTCTTTTTGTTCTAAAATGCATAAATAATTTAGCATAATGCAAGTTCTTAAAAAAATCAAATTTTATGAAAATAATTTTCTAAGGTCAGGTTCAAGTCTCTCTCTTTCAAATTCGTGGATTTAAATGATCATTTTATGAATATTTAGATAAATCGGACATAGTTTTTAATTAGGTTATAATTTTGCTAAATTTATTTTGATATATATATTATTTATTTATATTATATTCATTTCAATTTTTTTTTTAGGAACCAGGGGATTGAACCATTTTTGTACAGACTAAAACTAATTGAACTTAGAAAATCGTTTAGGTAAAGAAAGGTCAAATAATATTTAATTATGATAGATGACAACTAAAATGACTTAATTAGTTGAGTGTTTTTTTGAAATAACGATTTGGGTTTGATCCATATGTAGGCCCTTTATGTCTTGTTTCTTTAAAGCCCAATATCACTGCCCCGTGACGTGATCCAATTCACCCCACCACGTTAACGCAAACATGGCATGCAACAATTAGTTATATGAAGTCAACTGTTGACCGTCATAAATAGTCAAACAGCCTTAATGGCCAAATTATTTCTAGCTCGAGTAGACTCGATTTGAATTGATTAGTACACGAATAGAGTTCAAGTTTCAATTCAAGTTCGCAAGCCAACTTGTGACATGATCAATTAGGCTCATAGATAAGTGCAAGTAAACTTGTTAACAGGTTTGTAAACAAGTTCGTTCATAGATTTGTGAGTTTTTATTTATAATATTATTAATATAATTAAAACAATAAAATCTAATTTTAATTTAATATTATGTATGTTGACTCTGATATATTATTTTAGGTTAAAAGAAATGAAAAAACAAGTATTGAAATGAGTCATCTCAAATCTTAAATTTTAGAGGTCGAGATAAAAACCTTAGTAAATCAATAAAAAGTTCGGCCTAAACTTGATTTGTAAATGAGCTAAACTCAAGCACGAAATAATGTTAATCAAATGAGCTAAACTCGAATATTAACTTTTAAGTTTGATAAAAAAAAAAAAAAAATCTTGGCTTTATATGAGCCAAGTTTGAACCTTCCAAGCTTGATTCATTTGCTTGGAACACTAATTTTAGTTGTTGTCTTCCTTTTATTTTTATTTATTTTATCTAAATTGCATAATAAAAGAAAAAATTTAAAATCTATAAAGATAAAAATAATAAAATAATGAAATATAATAGAAAGTTGGATACTAGTAAAAGTAGAGGTTGTCAGCTTTGGGAGTTATGGCTGGTAGTAGAGTTTGATTCAACTACCACACTCAATGGAAAAAAATCAATAGTAAATCATTAAATCATAATAATGAAAACATAAAAATTTCTCTTTAATAATGTTCTTCACATAGAAAAGAAAGTTAATATTATTAATTTTTTAAAAATTATAAAAAGGCACTAGAATGAAAATAATTCTAATTTTAAACAAGTTGACCTTGTCTCGTGAAAAAATGAGATCATAATGAACGACATCTCTTTAAAAGACGAGGTCAGTGTATATTACACAACCTCATCTCTTCAAGAGAGGAAGTTATACCGTTACAATGAACTTATCTCTTGAAGAGATGAGGTTGGTGGGGCTAAAATTACCCACCTCATTCTTCCTCATTCGAACTCTCGTAAAATTCCCAAATCTTCTCGTGCTCTAAACCCTAACCTTAAATTCAATCAATCTTAATGAATTTTTTGATCAAATTAGAGCAATTTCTTGGCCAATTTTGATTACACCTATGCATTGATTCATGCTAATTGCAGCCAATTAACCTTAGAATCAGTAGCAGACGTGCTAATTTCCATTTATCATGCTTAATTTTCAATAAGTTGCTCCAACTGATGATTAGACTTTTTTCATGTTTTTCTTATGCTTCATTGTATTAAAATTCATATTTGATGCTACATTGTTGATTTGGAAGCAATATTGATAATTTTTAAAGAATATTTGCATGTGTTTAATTTTGATAAAAATAGTTTCTTCAAGCTGCATTGTTTTTAAATTCAATAAAATTCCCTTATTGATGTTTTAATGTGTGAAATTTGTTGTAATATGATATTGTATTATGTTAACTTGTTCTCGTTCTCTGATGTTCATGTCATCATTTATGATGTTTACATTGATGATTTCCTATATTCATCCATTTGATGTTTTATTTTAAAAGCCACATCAATGTAATTTTTTTA
The DNA here is from genome assembly GCA_024138025.1 of Combretum micranthum. Classification (NCBI taxonomy): domain Eukaryota; kingdom Viridiplantae; phylum Streptophyta; class Magnoliopsida; order Myrtales; family Combretaceae; genus Combretum; species Combretum micranthum. Next base: position 63,736 of record JAMXBD010000279.1, read on the forward strand.
TAAGAATGAGATCAATAAACTAGAAATAATAAACATAGTCAATAATAGGGATGTACAATTCATAACTCATGATCACATTTCATGTATTCAAGCCTATTTTTCTAAGCTGGTAAGGTAGGGGTGGAAATGGATAAGTCAAGTTTGTGTTATATTCTCATGGCAACATAATCGAAGGGAATGATGGTTTTTACTATGATAGGTGATCGGTTGCTGTGGTTAATGTGTGTAAAACTCTACCTATGAGCAAACCTTAGCTACAATTTGTAATCAACTTAAGATAAATAAGAGGACATATCGAGTTGAGCTATACCATAAGGGTTGCTATTAGAGATAAGACACTATGCTATGATGTGATTTCAGCGACTCATAATGATGCTACTTAGGAGATGTTAATGTACATAAAAAGTTCAATGGTGGTATATGTTTAGATATTTGAAAAGGAGTTGCCACACGCACTCGAGAGAGTCATTGGCATTCAAGTAAATGTTGAAAGCCAAAGGTTAATATCAGATTCCCAATCCTGCTCAGATAATAGATAGTAAATGTTAAGACCACATGAGTGGATTAGGCAGGTTTGTGCTATCATTTGCTAAGAGTTAAACACAATTGTAATGAGTTAGATGGCAGGTGCTTGAAGATGCTTTAGCTGGATGTACACTTTCGCACATTACCGAATGATGCAAATGAGGTGACCATTTGGTGTCATATTAGGGCCTACATACTATTATTTCTTGGGGGGTTCTTAGTTGGAGACAAGTCATACAACTTGGTTCATGTGCTTGAGGACTTTTATGTTACCAAATAATATGCATAGGGAGCAACTTATCTGGCATGGCTCTATAGGAAGCCATGCGTATCATCCCACGTCAACACTAGCAATATAGTAAGATCCCTTATTGTGTTGTAGATCTAGGCATGGGAACACTTCCCGCGCATTGCCCATATACGTAGGATGATCACATCCACTACAAAGGGGTGCCCTCTTTTTAGCCACTGGGGAGCTAATTTCGACGTCACACAATGCCTTGCACACCTACTATTCCAGTACAGGGGGGCCTTCAATCAACAAGTCCCTGAATAGACACGATGTTCTAAATCCTATATGGTCTTTTATTTACACATGCTGCTAACATATTTCATGAACATGTGTAAGCCCCGGAAAATTTCAGTAAATAATTTCAAGATGAACTTCGAAAATAAACCCTAAAAATCACTCCAAATTAAAACCGAATTTCAACTAGTCCAAAAACACGAACGAATTCAGAAGCTTCTTAATCTTGAGAAAATGAAAATTTTTAAAAATAAAATAAGAACACAGTGGTCTTCAAATTCAAAACCACGATGTACGAAAAATTCCATATTTAACTCCGACTTATAAAATCGGGTAATATAAAGCCCAAAAACAAACTGTTAAAGAGTAAATAATGATTGACTTTCGGAAATAAAACTCAATTCAATAATTTCGAAAATATTAAGAGATATTAAATACTTACAAAAATAAAATTTAAAATAAATTTCTCAAATTAAATATGTTATATAAACATAAAATATCAGTTCCCAAATTGACAAGGATCTAAACCGAAAAATCACCTAGAAACCCTAAGTGGAATACAATAGCTTAAGTCCGGCAATCTAGCACCCTTAACCCTAGAGGTCGAGGTGTAGTTTAAAGATGTAGAATAGCCCGTAGTAATATAACTTTGTTTAAAAATATCATATTGGTAAATTTTTGACCTATATCGAACCCGTTTGGATACAGATTCGAAAAGCGTGTCTCGAGGCTCGAGATATAAAAAATATACCAATAGTACCGTTAGACTCGTAATTTCATAAGATTTCCAAATATATCAGTTATGAAATTTTTCGGGTTATAGAAGTTACAGTTATAACCTTTTTATCATATTTCATTATTACCGGTAATTGATTAGTCTTTGCACTATTCATTTTTATTTCATTACAAAATTTTTTATTCTTATAAACCTTATATTTTTAGATAAATATTTTAATATTATAGAAAATTTGTTTTTCTAAAATTTAGTTAGTTCGGACTTTTACGGGATCAGATTCTATTTAAGACCCGACACTAAAAATAAATAAATTAATTTAATAATTGAAAAATATTTATATTTTCATAAAATAATTTTTTTAGAATATCATTTATAGTCCCTATTCGCGTATTTTGATCATATCGGTAACATATTTGTTAAAATACTAAAATAATTCAAATAATTATTTAATTTTATTATGAAAAATCTGCTACAAATATTTGGAATAAATTTTCTAATTTTATTTTATTTTATTAAGAAATACTTTTACAACCATACCTTCAAGTACACCTTACACATATCATTTCCATTTCACTTCAATTTCTACACATTATTCCACACTTCATGGCAGATTTTTCCCTTCTTTATGGCTGTCATTGTCCTTTATTCACTCCATTTTGACTAAATTAATTATATTCTACTCCTTTTAAAAAGCTACATTATACATTTATTACACAAATCAATTTCAAGTCAAAATTCAAACAAATTTCTCTCCTCTCCCTCCCAAATTCACGTGCAGCATGGTCTTCTTGGCTACCTTGTTTTATTTTTTTTTCTTCTTTTCTTACAATTAAAACACTCATTTTCTCTCTCTCTTCATTTACTCACTTTCCCTCTTTCATTCTTTAACTTTTTCTCTCTTTTTCCTCTCTTTTCTTCTTCTTCTTGTTCTTGTTTCCTCAAGAACACAAGCTGCCCCCTTCTTCTTCCATAGCTTCCACACTTCATTCTTAAAGATTTCTAAGCAAATCTTCTTCCCAAAGCTTCATAGGTGATATAGGTAAAGTGTAATGAAGGTTTCATGCATCCAATGAATTTCCATAAGCTTAAAAGCTTAGGATGATGATGCCAAAAATGAAACACTCTTTTCTCCACTTTTATTATCTTGTATTTCAATTATTTTCTTGTTTAAAGTTGATATATTTGTAGATCTAAATTTTTGTAGCTTTGTTTTCGTTTATGCATAGATCTAGTTATTTGAGTTGTTATTTTGTTATTTCTTATGATTTATGCATAGATCTAGCATCCACATGTCATCTTAGTGATTCATGCATTTAAAACTAGTTTAGAAGGCTAGATCTAGTTGTTTTAGGTTCATAATGCATTAGACTTTGTTTTATGTTCATGGATGACTTGTAGTGGCATGATGATATTAGGAATGTGCTAGAAAACTCAAGATCTATTTTATTTTCAACAAAAATCATTTTGAAAATTCGGATGAAAATGGAACCATATTTGAAAAGTTGTTTTTCAACTTCAAAATGTGTTTTTCATTTAAAATGAAGGCTTAGGGTATAGACAACATAAATGAATGATTTTGATAAGTAAAGTTTAGATCTATGAGTTTAAAGTTTATTTCATGGGTTTCATTTAGATTATGTTCATATTATGTGTAGATCTTAGATTTGAACTTGAACAAAAGTAGTGAAATTCGTATTTTGGCAAGACCCATATTTAAAAACCACTTTCCAAGTGTCAAAATATAATTTTTACTTAAGAAAATGAAGGCTTAATATATGTATATCATCAAGACTTCTTTTTACAAGAATAAATGTGATTTTCAAAATAAAAATTCTATTTTCGGATTTTGGCCAAGGCCTATTTTAAAAACATTTTTCCAACTCAAAAATGAAGTTTTTATTTAAGAAATGAAAGGCTCTTAGGATAGGATATGTAAGGAATGGATTTTCATGAGCTTAGATAGATTTTATCAAAAGATATGACCAAAAATAAATTTTCTAAATTCGGATCCCAACCAAGACCAATTTTTAAAACCCATTTATCAACTCCAAAACTCATGTTTTATGTGAAAAATGAAGTATATGTAATAGATATCATTAAGAATGATTTTTACAAGTTAAAATGAGTTTAGGCATGAGTAATGTGTAAAACAAGTAATGGAATTAAAATGAAAAATTTTGAGTTAGTGATCAAATTGTCAAATTCGTAATTTGAGATGATGCATATGTAATCACTTAGTATTTGAGCTCAAATTGCAAGTTTTATGTGTTAAATGAAGTCCTTAGACAATAGATATAGTAAAGCTTCAAATTTTGATGCATTAAACAAGTTTTCTCATAAGAAATATGCAAGAAATGAAATTTTCAAAATTCGGATTTTTGTGAAAAGCTTGTTTAAAAACATATTTGCAAAATGTAAAATGCAAATTTTTGTGTAAGAATGAAGTCCTTAGTGGTTATGTATGATTGAGCCCTAATTTTCTAAATATCAAATGATTTTTACTTAAAGGAATACTCAAAAACTAATTTTTACCAAATTCGCATTTTGGAATCAACCCTATTTAAAAACATGTTTACAAAGTGTAAAATGGAAATTTTTATGTAGAAATGAAGGTCATAAGTAATATATATAATGAAGAGTCAAATATTGACAAAAATAATTATATTTTCTTAAGTAACAAATCCAAAACAAATGGAAATGATCAAAGTTAGAAAACTAGATTTTTCATAAGTAAGTTGTTATTCTGGTCTTGCAAAATAAAAAGTTATGAAATTTCCTTTTAGCAAAATCATCAAGATCATGCATACATAAGCTCATCTCATGTCATTCATATTAGGAAATCACTCATATTGCATGTATAGCTAATTTATATAGTAGGAACATTACAAACATTTACAAAACTATTTTTTGGAAATTGGAACTTGCTACTGTCCTAATCTGATCCGACCTTTTCTGAGCTTCAAAGTTTTCAAAACTTGAAAATAATATTAGAATTAGATAGATCTTTCGAAGTAGATAGAAATCGATATATAATTTGCGAGATTCCGAGTTAAAATGACCAAGTTATGGCCGTTTTAAGTTGGAATTCGCTTAGGACGAGAATTACGAATTTGATAGTTCGTATAAAATCATTTAGATTAGTTTGAGTTGAAATACTTATTAGAGTATTTCTTCCTTTTTAGGTGATCCCGAATTCGACGATTCCCCCACCGAATTATTATTACTAGAAGACCGGTGATCAATGGCCGAGTGAGTTTTCTCTTATTTTGTTACCTTGTTTGTGCTTGTAGTTAGTGCATTAGAATTATAGGAACAAGATAAAAATCGATATGAATGGGGATGGGATATATGATGAGACTGTGATGAATGTATGCAAAGAATACTAAAGCATATCGAAACCACGATTTGATTGGATAACTGCACTGTTCATATTATTTCTGTTATTGTGTGATATTGGTTGGTCACTCTAAAGAATGTATAAATATTTTGACCTAAGCAAATAAAAAATTAAATTGGTCATGCATGCATCGGACATATTGCATTGGTAGCATGCTACTCCTACGCAGGTCGATCGTATGGTCCGTGATGCCTCGTTTGGATAACGAGCCGGTGCCAGAGCTCATTCAGGGGTACTAAGGCGCATGTGGATGCATTCCTTGGATGAGCCTAGCCGAGTCGAGTGCTAAGAGCCGAGGGCTTGGGGACTAGATGCGGTTGTGTAGACTCAACACCATTCCAACCCAAGATACGGAGGGCATAAATCCGTTCTGTATGTGGGATCCGGATACCCATGCATAATTGTTTGCTCATGTGTTTGTTCATGCATAGCATATGATTGATTATAACTTGTTTGTTATGGTACGGAATTAAGGGAATTCTCACTAAGCTAGTGTAGCTTATACCTCAATAGTTGTTTAAATGAGCAGGTTATTCCAAGAATGCTAAGTGGGGACCGAGATGGTTGAAGCCGAGAATGACTTTGGGATTCCGGCAAGATATAAGAATGCTTGAAGTTTTTGGCTAAGCTTTACGATTTGCCTTGTAATAGTTTTATGTAGTGAAGTCTTGGGATGAATGTAGTTGGAGTTGAATGATTTGTATTTTGAAGTGTAGTGATTCATATATGAAGGATAGTGATTTGTATCAAAAGTATAGTGGATTGTATTTCCTTTACATTGTTACTCAACTATATCAATATAAAATATATCATTCCGATGTGTCTCCTTTATGTGTTAGACGCCTTGTACATAGTATGGAAGCCTTCGCATGACTAAGGTGATCATTCTTAGGCTTTAATATTGTGTACGGCGGACTACCACGTTTAGGGTACCCTTCAGGACGTGACAACATGTCATTTAGGAAACATATGTTACTATTATGGATGTTCTCCTAGAGTATTGTCGATCTAGCAGTGATGTATGGTGCGCATGCATTCGTCTTAAGTGCTTTCATGTTATTGAACACTATTATATAAACTAGGTGCTTAGACAGTTTAGAGGTTTCCAAAAGACCCTAGCCCCCCAATATGATATGAGTGCCCTCAAGGAGCTATACTTAAGGGGACGTACGAAGTGGAACTATGCGGTGGAGTGCATCAAGTTTATCCCTGAGTGGGATGATTGATGCAATCACATTGTAGACTTGCCGAATATCCTTGTTGGTACTTTTGCAAATTATATAGATTGATATCATGTGATCACCAAGCACTAGATCAGTCATATGGGAGCCATGGTATGATATATGGTAAGTTTAACGTTTATATATGATATCTATTGATCTACTTTTTGTTCATTACGTCTTGATCTTGAAGTTTATTGTTAATTACAAATAGATTTCATATATCAGGTGCTTGATATGCTGTCAAATGACACTCCAGCTACTGTATGAGAGGTTATTCATGTTATAGATGAATTCATGAGACCAATCTTAATGATCTACCACCACTGGTCCATGCCAATCATGATGATGGTGCGGATGCCCCATAACCTCAGTCGACATAAAGACGCAAACCTTAGAGAAAGAAGTAAGGTTAGGTTAGGGTTGGAAGCGAAGGCAAAGTTGAAATAGAGTTGGAGATATTAGAGACAAGCCTTAACCCCAACATGTTTAGCTTGATGAGCCTGGACATCCATCATCCTCATATCTACATCAAGTGGACACTCCTATGCTTGAGAGCTCAAGTGCAACAGTTTGTATCCAGCATCGCTAGATGACATGGGGGAAGGCCTCACTTAAGTGGATCCAAGCTCCTTCCCATTTTACCAACATAGCTCATATGGTGGAGATGGGGATGGGACATTCACTTAAGTTGATCCATCTATGGGGCATCCCCAGTAGCATTCATATTATTCTAGGCCTAGAATGTGTATATTTGTTCAGTGGAGGAAGGGCAAGCAGAGCGGAGCATGCAGTAGTAGATATTACCTTTTTTTATGTCTACATTTTATGATGGTTATTTGTATCATGTATATAACTTTTCCAGTGATGATTTTAACAATAGTCCCAACATTTCTTATATTGTGTTTCATTATTTTTTTACTATGTTGGTAGTGGAGGATTGGGTATAGGAATGATGTTTTGGTTGGATTGTTGTGGTTTGATGTTGTTGTTTTTTGGTGGTGGAGGATTGATTGAGTTATTACAAATGATTGTAAATGATTTTAATAGGTGAATATTGTATGAATGAAGTGTTGTATTGAGAATTTGAAATGAAAAGGCAGCTATTGCTATACGTTTGTTCGTAACATTTCTACAATGAGCTTGTCTCTTAAGGAGACAAGGTCTTTGTAGCACTACAACCTTCTCTCTTCAACAAACAAGGTCATTGCAGATACATTAACATCGTTTCTTGAAGTGATGGGGTTATTGTATTATATATAGTTTATTATAAGTGATCTCGTCTCTTGAAGAGATAAAGTCAATTTGCCTAGAATTGAATTATTTTCAATCCAATGACATTATTATATATTTTATAAATTAATAATATTAATTTCCTTTTCTCGTTCTTCACCACTTGAAAAAACATATTTTAAATAAAATATAATACTTAGAATCTCTTCAATATTAGGATCTTTAGTTGGATTTTCAAAATAAAACTACAAACTTAGCAATTTAGTGTCTTTTTTCCTAAAAAATAAGAAGAATCAATAAACTAAAAAATTTGAGGAAAATAAACTACGACTAGTTTAATGTCGATTAGTGAATATGTAGGCATCTTCAACACTACGTAAAATGTCAACCCCCTCACCCCCCTCTCAAAAAAAAGAAAAACCCTTTAAATAGATTTTTTTTATTACTTAGTAAATTCTTATTACTTTCCTAAAAAGTAAAAAGAACAAAAATAAAATTGTAAAGCTCAATAAATTAAAAACAAAAAGGATAGAAAATAAAATTGGGTATCATGAATAATAAAATTGAGGAGTATAATATGGATACCATATATTTTAATAAATTACTCCCATAACTCAAGATATATGATTTTTTGAAAGCTCTTCTCAAAAAAGAACTTCCTCATGGGCTAGTTGCTAAGTTAATATAATTCCAAGTTATTCAATCCTAACCTACCCACCCCCCCTCCGACAAATCAAATGACAACTCTAAAGAATCGAGGACAATTTCTTTAATTCTTAGTTATGGGTTTATAATAAATAGGAAGAGTTTGGGACCATCTCAAAATCTAACTCCTATGATTCTCTAAAATCTATAAGTTCTTAGACTTTCTCCATAATCACATTTTGTTTGTTTCCTTACCTCTTATTCTTAAATAAATACCCAACTAATCAATATATGTTCTTTCTCAATCATTTATTTAATATCGGATGTGAAATTTTTAATAATGGAGTTAGTAGTATATTCTATTTAAGTTAAAGAAGCAAACATGGTATTATTTCACTCATGATTTGATGAACTTATTTTGATTTGTAGAAGTATAAATTCTTTTCCTTGGTCATTATTACTCATTAGACTTTAATAAAGTGAAATCATATGAAATTTATAAAATCATGTAAAATCGTGCAAATAAATTTATAATTTTCAAGATTCTATTACATGCCTATACCAAAATGATTTTGTATCTATTTTAACTTGAAAATAATCTTATAGAACCATAAAATTGTTGAAAAGTACAAGTAGACTCACAATTTTTATATAAATGTGTTTTTGTTTTTATGAAACCATGTCTAATTTAAAGAAGTAGACTTTATAGAATTGAAGCATCATCAATAAAATTACTGAAGAAAACTAAAGCCATCACAATCTAGAATGCTACTGCCATAAGTGTTATTAAATTAGCATGCAATGGAGCTTGGACTAAAGCGGATGTAGGGACTGGTAGCATAAAATCAATATGGAAAGCTTTTAGTAATTGTTTGTGTTGTGCCAACAAGTAAGCTAGAAGAGAGTGAAGCCTTGGCCAAGAGACAAGAGATGTAACTGGCAAGACGAAGAAACTAGTTAGACACTATAATAGAAATTGATGCTAATAATGTCTTTCACAATATAACTGGAAGTAATAATAGATGGAGGGTCTTAAGCACTGTGAAGGGCATAAAAACTTATAGAAACAAGCTTGAAGCATGATCATTTTCTCCAATAAACAGGAAACCAATTAATCGGGTTGCATTTTATTAGGGTAAAAAGAGTTTGAGCATATATTTTAGGGATTTTAATCCCTCGAGTCCTTTCTTTAGTCTTTTGTTAACTCATCATGCAATTATATCTAGATAGAGTGAAATTTTGTTTTTATCATGTTGCCGTGGAATTATGTCCTATTAACACAAAAGTAATCATCCCAGTTATGTTAAAGAACAATATACAAGAAACAAGAAAATTTTGTTTCTTATAATGTTTAATAAAAAGGAAAACAACCGTGTGTACCAATTCAATTTCTTCTTAGGGTAGAAAAGGCTTTTGTGGCTTTGTTTATTTTGACCAAACCCCCCAAATAATATGCCGAAATTTTTTCAGATGATGTTACTTTTAGACTTGGTAAGACCTGTTTTGATTGTGTTTTATAATAGAAAACAATAATAATTATAACCTTATTACTCTTCAAACCACTCTTGTCAATCACACTCCAAATTCCAAGGGAAGTTTGATAATGATCTAGCTTCTTTGTTTCCATTCGCACCATGTCAAAACAAATTTTCAAGTGTATGTATTGTTTGTTTGTGCCTCTACTGAAGTTCCAAGAGCTGAAAAATTAATGGCAGTGATGTGAACTTGAAAAAAAATACAAACGCGTGGGTGGTCCCATGGAGACCAAATGATAGGAACATAATTAATTTTCCCAACACCAGTGGGGCCTAGGACAAAATACCAACCCATGCCAATCAAATGGTAGAACCTCACAAAATTCAGTCACCTTCATAATTAATTGCAAGCTGCCCAAGGTGACACCGCCATGGATTCCTGGACTCTGTCTTAATCATAAAGTTGGATCTTAACTTCAATGAGAAGGCAAGAATCGGGATGTAAGAGATTTGAAGGGTTAAAAAAAAGGGAATAAAACACAAATAATAAAAAATATTAATATTGCACCTAATATCTAAACTTTTTAAAATCATAATAAATTATCAACTAATACTCCCAAGGAATGGGAAAGTGTTTTGTGTTAGGTCATGAATAAAAAAAACCAAAAAATTCAATAATTAAATAAACGGATTAATATATGATTGAGTAAGTGTAAGTATATTAATGCTCATTAACTTTTTTGTATGTTAATCTAGCCGTTTTATTGTCTAATTTTCAAATTTTTGTATCAGTTCAGCAAATGAAGTTAACTTCATTAGTTGAGATAGCATTAATAAATAGGAAAACTTTAATTAGATATTAAATTCACTATAAGTAGTTAACTGTACATATCTAGTAACATAATATTAACTCAAAAAACAACTTACTAGATAAATATACAACATCGTCTTTTTTTATAAATGATAGTTTGTATTCCTACTAAGAAAAATATACAACATCGTCTTTGGCATCTTTGTTTACATTCTCTTGTGATAATTGGTCCCTAAACCTTAAATGAAGTCAATAATTAGGGTACACCAAGCTTTATGCATATGCTAATTAAAATTATAAAGAAAAATGGCTTGAAACTATAAGGTATTTAGAGGTCATGATATTATACATGTTTGAAAATGGTAAAATGGAAAGGCATATACAATGTTTCAGATGCTGCAACATCAACCCATATAACTTGCATCCAATTGTGATTTTTTTAGTGAGTTGGGGGGACTTATCTGATTTGCACAATTAAGGACTAATAATCCAGCTCATCTATGAAATTAAGAATCAAATAAGTCACTTCATTTCAACCCATAGTCTCACTTTATTTCAAGCCATACTTATGGCATACTTTCAGTTTATTTTAATTCGATGAAAAGAAAAAGGTTGTCATTAAAATTGCCAGAGCTTTTTTTTTTTTTTTTTATGGCAGAAAATTATCATACTTCAATTTGATGATTTGGCCATACATAAATGCATTATGCTGCAGAGCAAATCATTATGTCACGGTGATGTAAAAACAGACGGATGAACGAAGATGAACACTAACTTCGATATCTAAAAGCTTTCGAGACATCCACTAGAGCGTCCACGTTCATCGGATTCTCCGTAATATTCTTAAAGTGATATCATTGTTTAAAGAAATTTTTCCATCGAAGAATGTGACTACTTTATCCATAATTCTTCATATAATTTTTTTAACTTTATTTATATTTTTATGAATTTTATTTACTTTTATATAATATCTTACTTTTACAAAATAATAATAAAATATTCCGAAGGAACTTAATTTTTAATGCACTTTACAGAGAATTCTAAAAAATTGAAAGAACTCTACATCCATAAGAACATCAAAAAGTAAGGTCTTTTATTTAGGTACCTGCAAAGGACTTCAAATGTGGATGCTTTTATGAAAGAAGATCCACATGTAAGATCATTGACACTAGTTCTTAGATAAATAATTTTACATTTTAAGATACTTACGAAGATAGAGGGTTCTTTTAATTTCTTGAATTTTTTTTAAGAAAGACATGAAATGGTGAGTACTTTTGGAATGTTTTATCATTATTTTATAAAAGTAAATATAACCTACAACAATATAAAAAGATATGAATGAACTTATTTTAAAGGATCTTATAAATAAAATTGTAAGATACTTCATAAAGAGAGTTTTTTAAAATCTGATATGATATTTGAAGGATTTAATGGATGACTTCACCAATAGATGCTCTAATTAAATTATTAATTAGAAGAACACAATAATTAAATTTGTAACAGATATATACGTCATCCATAGTAGCTTGTCTTTTCAGTCTATTCTGTCACGATTTTTAAATCAGCGAAGCCAACTACTAAAGCCTAGGTAAACCTTCCTCCTCCTCCTCCTCCTCCTCCTCCTCCTCCCATTTATTTTTTTCAAGCACAATTATTTTAACGAAGTCATATTTGAGCTATTCATTAAATAAAAAAGAAAAGCTACATATTACATCGATTTATTCTGTCAAAAGTAGATTCTATATTAATGGGTTGTTTATCTTTGCATCAAATATCTGTAACTGTATGCGATCAATTAGTAATATAACATAATGCAAAATAACTGAATTGAACAAAATCTATTCCCATTATCATAATCTTATATCAAAATTGTATATAAGAAATAGGAGAAGGTGGATATAGGGTGAAATCGTACTCATCCCTATCTTATAATAAATGGTACTAAATTTTATATCTACAACCTTTTGTACCACTTTATACCTATATAATGTACTTTATAAAACTTATAAGGTATAAGATATCACCTAGAACCTATATTTTTCTTTTTGTTCTTTTTAAAATTTTAAGATTATCATAGTAGGAGTAGTTTTATATAACATTAAAATCACTTATTTTCAAATATTTACTATAGTAAAATTACCAGTGAAGTGTGAAAGAAAATTTAAAATGTTCTCATATGCAAATTCTATTATATCAAGAATTTATTTATGTGATAATAGAAAAAATAATATAAAAATTGAAACATAGAAGTTACAATCGAAAACATATATTATAATGTAAAGTATTATAACATGAGACACTTCTATACTAACTAACGTAAAAAGATAAGCGACACCTTTATAATGCATGTTATCTCTATAATTAATATCCAAAATATAAAGTATTAAAACCTCCATGTCTTTGGTTTTCGGTCTTCATAATGCAACTTATATTTTGCTTTAATTAATATTTTATACGTCCTCATCAATACAACTTGTCTTTAAAAATTGAAGAAAATATTAAAATAAAAAGCTAGTACTATGAAATATGAAACAATGCAAGAAAGTTGAATAATTGTCGGAATGAAAAAAAAAAGAAACTAAATATTAGTACAAAAAAGTGCCACAACCCTAAATAATGTTGATGTTAACAAATAATTATTAGAAATAAATGATAATATTCTATTGTTTATGTTATTTATACAAATTTTATAGGATCACAATATACTTTAGAACATATATCCTATTTATAATAAAATATAGATTTCAGAATGGATACAAGTTATGGAGATCTCATACTTGCATGTACCCGATAAATGGAAATGGCTCTTCTTTTTCCGCCACTCATTTTTTTCTTTCTTTTCTTTTTTTCATTCAAAAAGAAAAATAGGAAAGGAAATGGAAAATATTACTGTTTCTCCTTATGCGTTTAAGAGGATAACAAGGGCATCCAATACCCAACTCATTGTGCATCTCCGAATTCGTCCAAGTAATAATATACGTCTTTGAATCAGATTCATTAAAAAGTCTACTTTCCTTAAATTCTTACCGCATTTCTCTCTCTCTGGTATTATTATATAATTTTATTTTTTTTTTTTTTAAGTTGGACTTTCTATCATATGATAAGGCTAATGACTACTCGGAAGGCCATGAAGCACAGATATTTATACTTTATGTTAGTAACTAGCTACGCAAGAATCGAATATTTGGATATAACTGTCTGATACTCGGATACTTGATTTCAATTATGCTGTTTGGATGGTTAATTCGCGCATTCAACAAGAATATAAAATTAAAACACTTTGAATAACGTCCCTAGTACATTAAGGACACGCTAACAGTATACTTTGTGCTTGATAAGTTTTTCAAGAATCTATATAAAATTTTGAATAAAGTATCAGTTTGTTTGGCTTTTTTCGGTAGATATAAATACCTTTTTTGAACTTATTTCTAACAAATTATTTATCAAGAAATAAATATAGATAGAAATAAACTGGCAATTCTCATCAAAAGATCAAATATAGATAAAATATATATACAAATCAAACATATTTATACATATCATTTGAAAAAGATACTGATACAGATGAAAAATAGATCATCCAAACAGACCTATATATATACATTGAATAGGTACTACATGAGATATTGATTTTTTTTTTAACTTTAAATATTAAGATACATAGCAAATAGGATATGTCTTATGATTTAAAATATATTCTCTTAATGTTAGTGGTATTTAGTAGATGTTGATGATGTTTTGTTAGTTGGAAGTTCACTTGATTTCATATGTGATGTTAAACATCCATTCATAGTGCTTATACCATCAAGGATTTAGATGAGGCATGGTTCTTTTTGGGAATTGAAATATGTTGTACTCCAAAGCGATTTATGCTTCATCAACACAAGTTTTTTGTTTGATATATTACATATGACCATGGATTGACTGGTTCAAAGCCTTCTAGGGTGCCCTTTCCACTAGGTTTGTGATTAGATAATTGATCGTAAATCACTTATTGGATTTTGCATGCTTTTGGGTTCTTCTTTGATCTCTTGTAATAATTAAAAAAAAAAAAAACAACTACCTATTTCTACCTTCTCTACTAGAGCTGAATATAGGAGCTTGGTATCCCCAACAAAAGGATCTTTTGTGGGTCACTTGCTTCAAGATTTTCGAATTTTAGTCTCATTACTTGTTGTTTTATACTTTGATAGTCAGTCTGCATAATTGTTGACTGAAAATCCCTATTTGCACGATCTTACCAAAAGCATATTGATCTGGAAATTCATTTTACTAGAGATTATGTGACTAATGGATTTATTTTCTCATTAAGCATGTTGCTTATAGATTGCAAAATGTGTGAACCACAGCTTCTTCATGCCTTGTCAAAGTTGGGTCTTTTACTGTTTCGAACTTGAGTTTATTTTATTTTGTTTACACGTGTCTTTCTTACAAAAGAAGTTGGGTGTATATATAAACCTTCTTATCATAATAATTTTAGCAGAATATACATAACTTCATCAAAACATTCACGACTCTATTTTTTATTCTTTCCTTCGCTTCTTCACAATGCACTCAATTTAGTTACAACTTCGTTTTGACGTCTTTTACAGATATATATATATATATATATATATATAGATATATGATATTTTCAATAATAAACTGGCTTCATATTTATTAGAGCATAATTTTTTATTGTTCGGTCATGTTTTTTGATGGGGCTGTTTCCATTAAGTTATTTAATGACTCAAATCCATACTCAAATATGGTCGCATCACTAAAATACTTAATACATAATTTATGATATCTTATTTTAATTATTAGATAATTAATTGGATAATTTCATTAACTAGACCATAGTATACTAATAAATTTCAAACCAAACCACAACCAAGCAATAAAATGGGAATTTACATATATATGTATACATGTGTGTGTCACTGGATATTAGGCATAGCAAATCATTAAGAATTTGTCATAATCCTTATAAAGGCTAATAGCATATTTACAAAGCACCCTATAGATTTTATGGGATTTTAAAATCCCTAGCAAGTTCAAGTTTTATATAAATGTTTTGGTCTATTACGTAGAATCAAATATTTTAATGTATTGAAATACTATAAAACATCTTAATTAAAAAACATAGTAAATTTATATAATGAGTCTACCATTATTCACTTTCTTATTTTATCACAAATGTTATGGGATAAAGGCATGAGAAATGCCTATACTATCATTTTTTGACAATTTGATGTCAATGTTTGATTTTGGATTAAAAAAGTACCCATACTTTCAAACTTGTGGCATTTTAGTGCCTTCGCACTGTTAACATTGGATAAAAAAAATCAAACACTAGGCACTAAAATACCATCAGTTCAAAAATATGAGTACCTTTTTGGCCAAAATCAAACTTTAGGCAATAAATTGCCAAAGAATTATAGTATGGCACTCCTCATGCCTTTAGCACCAAATTTTATCATGGTTTATAACTTTCACTTATCACAACATAAATCCACCTAAAGAAAGTTTTGATTCGATAATAATATTTCTTAATCAACAAATGGTAGCTGTTTTATCAACACTAATACAATCCTACTAGGCATATAAAGGTATCATTGGATCAAATCTACGTTGGATAATTTTTTTTTCTAAATTATATTTATGAATTGCCAATATCAGTTATCTTATATATAATGTCACATTTCATTAATAAATTTGGCTAATTATTCAATTAACTACATATTCTTAATTTTTCTATGGTGATTTACATTATTGATGTTAACTCCTTAGTGTGTTGTTTGTGCAATTGGCTTTTATACCAATTGTGACTAGTCACATGTACCAAACAAATTATTTTAATGAATATATTTTACTTAAATTATATAAATTTTTTTTAATTATAGGTTTCCATCTATATTATTTTCATCTTATAAGATGTTTCCACTAGTTACATGTATTCAAAGTTATACATCTTCATTGAAATAATCAGTTAGGAAATACGGTAGTTTATAATTGATCAAAAAGCTGATTGTGCATATGATTTTAAATAATATTAACACAGTTAGTTCTACTAACTTTGAATGGAATACTGAAATTAGAAATGGGGAGGTTAATTAGGGGGAAAAAAACTTGAAGTTTTAAGTATGAGATATAGGATTAACTCATGAAGATATATATTGTAATCGCCATGATTTTATAGCCCAATAACATCCGATTTAGGTCCTCATTCTTAAGGTACTAAGTTTGATTCCCCAATATATATATATATATATCCAGAAATATTTATTTTTACAATTTACATTTGTTCTATAATTTTAATATATAAATAAATAAATCATAGTGAAAGGCAAAGTTATCATATATTGATAAATAAGAGGGTTTTATGGTCCACTTTAAAATGAATAATAATGATAAAAAATAACATTTTCCCCTTCCTCACCTAAAAGAACCATCTCTTTCTCTCTTGATAGTTTCACAAAGAGCTAAACCCTAGGACTCTCTCTCTTAAGCTTATATCTTGTTCCAAGGAAATT
Source organism: Combretum micranthum (assembly GCA_024138025.1). Taxonomy (NCBI): domain Eukaryota; kingdom Viridiplantae; phylum Streptophyta; class Magnoliopsida; order Myrtales; family Combretaceae; genus Combretum; species Combretum micranthum. Next base: position 80,819 of record JAMXBD010000279.1, read on the forward strand.
GTATGGGCAAATCAATAGGTAAGTTTTCTCTTTTTCAATCTGTTAGATCTAAAAGAATAGTCTTTTTTGAGTTTTCTTGTTGGTGTCGAAGGGAGTAAATCGTTGGAGGAGTTTTAGAGGGAAAAAAAAAACCCTAAGTTCTCTTATTGGTGGTTACAACTGTTGATTTTGAATGGAACAATGAAAATGATAGGTATCACGCTTTTAACATCACTCTATCTAAGAAAAGACATTTTCTTTTGTAGTTTTATGGTTTAGAATCAAGAAAAAGGTTTTCTTTTTTAGTTTTTCATGTTTGGATCAAAGAAGGTTCGTACAAGAAATCACGGCAATATCACGGGCCATGATCTCCTCAAGTGTGTTGAATCCATGCTCATCACAGCCGTGACAAAAGCCATAATGGCCGTCACCACCCCTATCACGGTCGTGATGGAGGTCATGCCTCCGTAAGGGGTGTGACGTAAGTGTATTTTATGATCTAAAGCTAGCATGCCCCCTATCACGGGCATGATTGATAGGAGGATTGTGTAGCTTTCCTCTTTCCTTGTTTTTGACATTTATAAACACCTTATCTCTTAGTTTATTTTTACAACTCTTAAATCTAAGAAGGTGTGCTTAAACCTAGAATAGTTGTAGTTTATGTAAGTTTAAGGGTTTAGATGACCTTATGAGTATGTTTACCTTTTGAAATCAAGTTTTAGGTTAGTGTTTGCTTGTGTTCGGGTGATTTTGGTAAAGCTAAGTTATTTATTCCAACATTGTTTTAGGTACGTCCTTATCTTGATTTTTGTTTGTGAATGTAGGCCTAGAAACTACAAATAAAAACTTAATGATATCCAGCTTCAAATTGGTTGTTGCTTGTGTTTGGCTGGGTATCAGGAGTACCGATGCCACTAGGATGGCACCCTAATGATCAGTGTGTGGCATCGTTCCGAGTGGAGTTGTGCACATAGATAATTTCGGTAGTTTAGGAGTGGTACGAGTACAGTACCTAGGGTGTGTAGGAGTACCCAACACCAGTATATAAATATTAGTGTTTGTGTATACATATTTGTTTTCATGTAGTTATGAGTTACTCTAAGTTTAGGGCTAGTTGCAGATGGCTTTGAACTATGTTGGCTACCTGACTAATTTAAAGATAATAACATGTGGTTGCTACATATATTACCATGTTGCATATGAAATTGTATGTTGTTTGCTTATGCACATGTGATTGTGGTTTGGCGTACTGGGCATTTGCACTCATTTCTTTTATTTTTCAGGAACAGGTGATGATCCAGCAGTATTTGATTTATCTGGTTATAATGTATTTTTAGACTATGGGGAGGACGATAGTGGAGTCGATTTTCTAACTGATTATTAGATGTTTTGGTTTTGGAGATACCTAGAGCTGAAGACCATATGGAGTTTTGATTGTTATTACAACTCTTGGAGTTTAAATATCAGTTTTTATGATTTCTAATGTTTTAAGATTTTTTATATGATGTTTTAAGTTTTATTTAAGTTGGCACTTGGTTTATACCAACTGAGTTATCTTGAAGTTTTATTTATAACATTAATGTTTTAGAAGTTCTACTTCAATATGAGACATTAGAGTATATTGTGTTAAAAATTGTGGTTTAGTAGAATCTGAGCCTTAGTATATCTATCTCTATTAAGGGCATGTAGTAGACTGATAACACTCTTAGTTTAGGGCGTTAAAGTAATGAATAATGGTAAGCTATTTATTTGTAAAATAAAATCTAAATAAACACTTGTTTGTGGCTTCGGGTATATTATATTTTTAAAGTGCGGGTGTGAAATCAAATCATAGCTATTGACTAAATAAATTAAGTTCACATAATCAATTAGCATAAGGACTTCAAAATGGGGAACAGAGTCAAAAAGATTTGACTGTGGAAGAAGAGCAACACAAAGTGGCAAGAGAGAGAAAAAGGTAGGGAAATAATGATTGTGGCCTTACTTCTTGTTTGATTTTATTTAGGATCTTATTAATTTGATTTGCTAAATGATGTGTTGAGTATCTACTAGTTCTTTAGGTATCTAACGTACCTGAATTTTGATAAATATATAATTAGGTACTTAAATCTTGAAATTGATCATTTAAAACTGAGTTTCGATATTGACCAATTTAAACCTAAAGAACTTTTCGTGCACGTCAATAGTACATCCATCAAGTTTTTTAAATAGTATATTAATCAATTTTAAAGTATCGATATTTCACTACATTTTTGCTAAAATTCAAATTCTATTTGTAAATTGACCTTTCAACTATTGGTAATAATCTTTAAAGGGATATAGAGTTAAATAATCAAGATTTTTTTAAGATAATTATATGTATATTATAGATGAATTTCCGAAGCAACACGTAAAATAAAGTATAGGTAATCAAGCAAATCGATACATATAGATACTTTTTTCTTTTATAAGAAAGCCATTTAATAACTTTCCAAGCTGGGAAAAGTTATTTCCCTTTGCCCTTGCCCATATCCAAATGTGATTAACACACATAATTTCAGCCACTCAAGTCAAGTTCACACAATACAAAAACACTAATCTTCCTATTCACACCCAACTTTTGACGTCCCTTATGTAATTTACACAGGAGACAATAATGATGTGATCCCCAATAATGCCCTCTCTCACTCTTCCTCAACAACATGTGTCGCAGTTACCCTCGTTTGTCGTATCTCGCTTTCTTCTGGTTTCTCTAACATCCATGACTTTTTGGGGCATGCTTTCCCAATCTTGTCATGAAAATAAAAGTGCTTAATTAATAGCGGTTTGATGCGTCGTGACCATCTCTTTGAGGCTGCCATGGCTTCTCTTTTCTCTCGTCATGCTTTATCTTCTTTTCCCTGCACTCTTGACTGCAAAATGCAGTGTCCCCCTGATTAAATTTTAAAAAAAAAAAAAAAAGCAGAATAGCCGATGTCAATCAAATTTGACGATTGTTTGATTTTGTGTAAATGTTCCCTATACTGTGACGAAACTTCTATAGTTCCATCAGAATCCATTACCTTACTGTTGAATCATGATTTCACTATAATTATAATATCTTCAACGTCAGATATAGGCACAGTTTATGAATCAAATCAAATCAGAATCAAAACAGCTAATTTTAGATCTTGAAATTAAAGAACTAGAATGGAAACTTTCTCCCACAATTTTGATCCAGTTTTATGGAATCGGTGATTCCATGGTTGTTGATTCTAATATTAGAACTGTGGGATCATCCATTTTTTTATGTAAAAATTAAAAAAAATAGTTTTTAATCAAATAAATTTTAAACTCAATAATTATTGGTCAAAAAGTGTTAAAACCATTTAACCAGATTTTTTAAAAATTTATTTATATTTAAACATATCCAGTATCAACTGTAGCTAATAATATGAGATTGAAAAATACTATAGAAAATAAAAAGAAAAATACAATACAAAAAATAATCTCACATTATTAAGAAAATGAATTTTACTTTTAGAAGAAGTTCATATAAACTAAATTATCTATTATTTTAATTTGTGTTATTGATAATGATAATAAGACATTAAATATTGTAAATAAGTAATAAATTTTACTATTTATATGAATTAGTTTAAATATTAATAATTATATTTAATATTATTTTTTTAATTTTTTCTCTTGTTATTTTTTAATGGAACCGACCAAAATCGTTGATTCGAGCTAGTTTTAGACCAAAAAACTATCTAAGAGTCGAAAAACCGACAATTCCTCATCCAATCTTGAAACCGACTGACTATCAAGTCACAACTAGGAATCGAACCATACCTATACTTATCTATATTTGAGATGCTGATTCTAAATTAGTAATGAAATATCGAATATCAAGAGTTTTAGGGATGACAATTATCGACAGCATAAAGGTGAATTATAATATTCTAAAACGGAATTGCGTTGACTCTTCTCGCTTGAATTATGAGTGTCCTTTTGGTTTCATCTCGATTATTTGGTGAGAGAGCATGCATGTCGACTTTCTATTCTCCCGAAGATCGCGAACACCATTGATTTTTTAAAGAACGGGAGACTCCACATACGACCAGCTATTATTGTCCTCTATGAATGCGTGCCATTATATATGCTACACATGTCTAGTGGATAGCTTTTTCACTGTGTATAAGAAGTACAATAAATAGGAATAAAAAAAAGTTTATATCCCGAAATGAAAAAAAAATAAATAAATAAAGCGCCTAAACTTTAAAAAGACCTGGCATCTACAACTAACATGCCGGATAGCTAGAATGTATAAAGAATTGATATTTTATATATATATATATATTTAAATTATGAAATTACTTAAAAATTATAAAACTGAATTATGATTTTCACATGCTAATTCATTTTCTAACTTGAATTTTAGTAAGAGAATAACGTTGGTTGTATTTAAAAATTTATATGTTATGTTAAAACCTTTTTCTTATCGATTAATATTAGAAAATTATACATTTTATTTTTATTTACTTTCTTTTTTATTTTATCAAATTTAGGCATGCTTATTCTTAAAACAAAAATGCCTTTTTATGAACCTAACGGAGTACAGTAAGGAATCTGAGGCAGTCACCAATACCATCACAGCGATGGTTGCTTTTTCATGCGAACAAATTTTATGCCCGAAGATGTTGTCCTTGTCCCTAATCCTATCAGATGACCAACAACACCATGAAAGTTCTCTCTTATGTGTTGTCTAGTCAAATGGAAATGAGTGAATGATATTTCCAAAGGGATATGGCCAAAAACATCGAGAGGTCATCATGATTGCTGTTTTTATTTTTAAAACGACGTTAACTTTTGAAACAACTTTTTGTTGTTTAATTAAGAAATTTTTTTTTATTTTATTTTTAATAGGTTTTTTGGAAAATCTTATTATACCTTTTATAAATTAAATATAAGTAGAGAAAAAATAAAAAATAAAAAATAAAAACAGACTTAGCTCTTGAGGTCCTTTACAAAGTTAAAAATTTGATATATTAGTCAATATTTGTAGACCTGCCTTACGCTTTGACCAAACATGTAAAAGGAAGGCCAATGATCAATAAATAAAATCGAGTTAAAATCGAAGTTAAACAAATTGAATCGACTCGTTCATTAAAAAAAAAATTGAGTTTAACTAGATCAAACCTTACAGACCACCTTACATTCAATCCAGATCAAACAACACAAACATTAATGACAGTTATTTAGCTTGAGGGTTCCTTTTTTTTTTTTTTCAATCTATTTAGCTTGAGTTTTTTAAAATCTCGTAGATTGTGTCAGCTGTGAAGGAGTTCCAACATCATCTGAGCTTTGAAAAATAAATATTTAAACTAAACCAATCAATAAATAAAAATGTTAGTGGAGTAATTAAAAGTTTGCTAGTCTAAATATAACTTTTTACTAAGGGAAAGAGCGAAAAACAAAAACAAAATCAACAAAAAGATGCTTGTACTTTTAATGTGAACAAATATTTATTGTCTGAAATTTTATTTTTTGCACAACCTATGGATCCCCATTCATGCTTCTGAACGATGAATTAATTTATAATTAAAAAATAATAATCAGTGTCCACATATAATTGGTAAGAATATACTTAAGGAAAAAAGTCTAAGACAATAAATACCTGTCCCTTTATATATTAAATAATTAATATCTTTGGGAAATGCTTGACAATTCCAATTATGAAAATCTATCTATATTATTACAATGTGCACCACTTTTATAACTCTTAAAAGTCTCCCACTTTTCCATCACGTGCACCTTGCCAAATATGCTAATGTCACTGTATCTTCTATCATATTATTTAGATAGTGGAACTTTCCTAGTCGTGCTATGCAAATTAAATTAATTATAAAAAAATTAGTATAATAATTATATGAATTTTAATTATAGTTAAAATAGACTTGAATTGTTAAATGATATGATAAAAATAGTTCTATTATAACAGCTACGAGATCATAAAATTTTTCTTATTTTATATTATCTTATAAAGCATATATATAAATGATAAAAGGCCTAACGGTATAGTGGATAAGAAAACCATCGATAGATATAATCTCTTCGTTTTTAAATATGTCATAAATCTTGGAATTGAATAAAAAATATTTTTCAGTCCAATAGGACATACTACATATAACTCTAACTACATATATCTGAGGAATTAATAAACATAACCCAAATTAAAGCTTTTCAGTTTCCACCGCCATGCCATCAAAAGGCCTTTAAAAAAAAAATTTTGTTTCCAAACAATCAACCAAAACAAAATAAAAAAATTTAAAACCCAATAAAAAAAAATAATAAAATTTACACTAAAATTGAACAAGAGAAAGAGAGAGCCGGTACCTGTACATGTATATGTCTCGTCCCGGAACGAGCCGGCGTCTACAAAGACCACACGTTTTCAAGAAACTAGCAGTCTCCAAGTACTCCCCAGAATCATTACTGTTATTATTACTGCCACTACTACTTCTACTAGGAATATTTCTCGGAGACACCATCATCGTACCTAAGAACCTTTCATCGTATGCACCACCAGAACTACTGCTACCGCGACTATTATTATTACTCATGAATAAACCATTCCAGTTTTGATCATGATTGTTTGTAGCTAAAGCTTCGGTTCTAACTGGGTTATGTTGGGCATCGGACGGCTGATCTTCAGGGTCCGCGTTACTCAAATCAACGGTGATCCCTGACATGCTAGTTGTTCTACGGATCGGATGGCGTGGACGCTTTCCTAGTAACATGTCTATCGACTTTGGTCTCTTTTTGAGGTTGTAGTAGTAGCAGCAGCAGCAGTAACTTTAAAGAGAGATGTTGCTTTTTCTTGTGCAAGTTCTACATGTACATAATAATAGAGAAGAGAGAGAGAGAGAGAGAGAGAGAGAGAGAGTCTGTTTGTTTGTATGATATTACGAGTGAGAATGGAACTGAAATAGAAGGTGGGAGAGAGTGGGGAATAAAAGGGATGGGATAGCGAATCTGGGCCGTTGCTAGCGGGAGCAGGGTCCATGGAGTCTATGTCATCCTTCTCTTTTTTAATTTTAAATGCTATTGGGTTACTTTCATTATATTGATTTTATTTAATGAGTTAAAAAAAAGAAGAAAAGAATTGCATAAGTCAGCAATTCTTTTCCCACAACTATTATTATAATCGTTCCGAGGTGATGTGCGTAAGAGCATGGGGTAGAATTGAATCAGCGTTATCTCCTTAAAAGAATTAATGTTTATAACATTAATTCCAAACTTTTAACCGTGAGTGAGCACTTTAAAAAATTATGGTAATAGTGAAAAGCTCTTATGATGCGTTGGATATGAAGGATTGATTTGAAAAACAGATTGAATTATAATGAAATGGATTGACTTTAGGACTGACAAATCTATTCTTATATCTGAAAGATTACATGAAATGGAATGGCTAAAAAGTATAATTATCAGGAATATTCGTAGAAATAAATGCAAAATATGAATACATAATAAGATAAAAAAAGTAATTACACACATCTAATTAAAAAGGATGGAATGGAATCGTGATTCCGCATTCTCATAGACAGAATCGAATTCTCCTTTAAAGTTGAAATCATCAATTCAAAGGAATTACGATTTTGGCTTTTAAAAACGCTTCTAAACATTGAGAAAGAGAATGAAATCCAAAATCGCGATTCCCTTCTAGTTCATTCCTATGTACCAAACATGCCATTAGAGTCTAATAACATGAGTTTTAATAGGCTACACAAGTTTAATTCCTCCCCCCTTACTATGATATGTATTATATTAAAATGGAAGAGCAGGGTTAATACCTTTCATTTATCATATCAATAAGAAAAATTCATCATTGTTAAAACTGGCCCTAGACCGATCAATTTGACCTAGTTTGATCGGAACCAACACTAATACTGGGTCAGGTCTCACGTACGACTCGTTTTTACATCAAACTAGCGAGACCCGAATTGACTCAATCGACTCGGACGGTCAAACCAAGTTGAACCAAGAAACTTGGAGATCAAACCGAGAAACCCAATACAGTTGACCCAGACAAAAAAAAATAAAATAAAATAAATAGAAATTTTAAATATTTATTCATGCATTACTATAAATTTATAAAATATAATCATCATATTATGTTTATTTAATTATTAATTGATGAGTTTGACCAAATATAAATTTAATTGAGTAATGTGATGTATATTCGTCTTTCATAATTAAATTGTCACTTATATTTTTACTTTTTGGTGACCCTAATTCGATCCTCGGTGGAACTTGCTTCAACCCTTGACCTCCTAGCTTGTCCTGGTCAAAGCCCGATCTAGTTCTGACAACATTGGAAAAATATATGTTGGGAAGTTAAATTTATGCTAAGCAGTTAAAATAGAATATCAATAGTATGATAAGTGACATTATTACACATTAACCGTTGTTTTAAAAAATTACATAAATCTAAATTATACAAAAAAATTACACAAATACAATTGCTACATTGCATAAATGATGCAATATAACATTTTTCTTGTATCACACGTTCACCGTGCAATAGACGTGTAAATAGTGGAGGTTGCCCCTTCCTCTTCAAATACTTGATATTAACATTTGGAAAACTGCAAGTTGATTTTGGTTTTAATTTTTTCAAAATATGTGCTGGAACTGCATTAGACATGGTGCATCTCAAAGTTCAAGATTCTCCTCCTTTGGACCTCTACTGTACTATAAACAATACTCTTTAAAGTAAATATAAATTTTAAATTCATAGCTTTAGAATATCACTCATCTCATATGCAATATAGACATTTTCAAAAGTTTGAGGTGCTACATTGCTTCTCCTATATGCAATACATGTACAAAATATGATGTCCTTTTTCAATATATAATACAGAGGAGGTAATTTGATAATTTTTTTGTACAATTTGTATTTTTATACCTTTGTTTTTTTATAAAAATGATAGACATATTTTTCACCTTATAATACTACAAGAAAACTGGCTTTTAGAGATAGAAATCTGCAGCGGAAAATGGATAAAATAAGTTATATTTCTATATATAAAATTAACGATGATGGTTCTTGCAATGAAAATTTATGTTTAGAGACAGAATTTTTTGTCTCTAAAGCCCATATTTTTTCTAGTTTAATGAGTAGTGTAAACAGAGATTCCATCACCATCTAGTAAATATACTAAGTTAATTATTATAGTTTTATAATGGCACCATAACATAATTGTTGATCCCATATTTTAACCACTTAAAGAATTTAATAGTTTTATCTAAACTAAATCACAAATGGTGATCCTTGCAATTCTCACTATGTAGATAACATATTTTATTACATGAACTTAAAAAAATTATTTATAAAGTTATTTTACATGGTTTAATAAAGATTAGTGCCACACTTCTTTGAATGATAACAACCATATTAACAAAAGGTACATTTTTTTAAATAATTTACTATGTAATTTATTCATTTAAATACTTATTGTTTCTAAACCCTTGTAACACATGTACATATCTAGTAGTGTATAATAAGTCAGTAATAAACAGTACTTCTTGGTTCTTAACCTTGAATATAACAATTCAAGTTGTGATATTTAAGATGTTGAATCAAATCAAAGCATAATTTTGATGAGACAAATATTATAAAGTTTAAAATCGATATTTCTTAAATATACAAAGTATATATATGTTATCTTCAATTGGACAAATGATTATATGACATTCTAATGAAATGTCATTGCAGACCTTACCGTCTGGATGCTATAGGCTTAGTGTCCAGATGCTACTTGTTTTAATTCTTGTAGAGAGCAAAATTGTGCAAATTTTGTCACTACCGATCAGACAATAATGCTTAATGTTCGACCGATATGAGATTTTCCTATAGGTCTTCAAGTATGGTCGAAGGCTATGTGAGGATGCTTCATACCATTCAAATGGTACAAACTTACTGGTTAAATGGTAATGCCCAGAAAAATAGCCATTGTAGCATTAATTACAAACGAAATTTATTGGTCCAAGACATAACAGGCAAGTTAGATGAGAAACCTATTTACACATGATTTTTGTGAGATGAAAACTGGTTGTTAAGCTCAGAAATTGATATCAAAAGTCTTGTACTCTCTCATATCATTGTATTTGTCCTTTGTTCATAAAATTGCTTTAACTTGAGAGTGACAAAAGTGAGTAATACTCTTGAGTGTTATTTGCAATCTTGTAAAAGAGTATTACTCAAGTGAGTTTGATTAAGTATTGTTGATTGAGTGTAGCTCGTTTGAGCATTGATTATATTGTGATCGATAAAGAGTGTGAAGACCTCTTTAGAGGCATTGATGTGATCATGGAGGTTAGGAAGCGGGCTGAACTCCATGTTAAAATCTCGAGCTTGTTTCTCTTAACCTTATTCTCTTTACTTATTGCATCATATATTGTTAATTTGATTAATTGAGTTTGGCAAGATAGTTCTTAATTCTTGTTTTTGAAAAAGAATTGCATAAATACTCAATTCATCCCCCTCTTGAGTATTCAATTTTTCAATTGGTATCAAAGCAAGATCTCTATTTTCTTGTGCTTAATCGCATTTAGAATAAAGATCATGGCATCTAATGCATTAAGATTTTTAGGACAAGCTATTAATAGGCCACCACTTATAGATGGGGGAAACTATCCCTATTGGAAGTGTAGAACAAAAATCTTCTTGAAAGCTCAAAATAAATTGATTTGGAATGTAATTGAAGATGGTCCATTTAAGGTTGAAGGAAAAAAAAGAAAGAGATTACAATGATGAAGATTGGAAAAGACTAGATATAAATGAGATAGCTATGAATATATTACATTTTGGCTTGAATGAAAGTGATTTTAATAGAATTTGTACATGTAAATACGTAAAAGAAATATAGGATGAGTTAGAGAAAACCTGTGAAGGAACATCTAAAGTAAGAGATACTAAAATAAGTCTTCTTTGTTGTCAATTTGAAAATTTCAAGATGCAACCAAATGAAACCATGGATGAAAAGCATCATAAGTTCATAAATATTATAAATCCCTTGAGTGTGCTTGGAAAGAACTTCATTAATGTAGAAATCAATTCTAAACTTCTTAGGTCTTTACCAAAGGATTGGGAAGCTAAGAGGACCGCCATTGAAGAGGGGCGAGATTTAAATACAATGAGTAAAGAAGAGCTTTTTGGCACCCTCAAGACTCATGAATTAATCAAGAAGCAAGAAGAGGAGTTAAGTTAAAAAAACTATTTCTTTAAAAGCCACAAGCAATAACTCAAGTGATGATGAGGATGATGATGAAGAGGAGCTTGCATTCATGGCTAAAAAATTTAGAAAATTCATGAAGTTTAATAACAAGATAAAGAAGAATGATGATGAAGGAAGTATTTTAAGGTATAGAAAGGAGAGAAAAGAAGTAATCACATGCTTCAAATGTCATAAGCTAGGGCATATTCAACAATATTGCCCATTGTTCAAGAAGACATCTAGAGGACCTAAGAAGGAAGCTCTACTTGCTACTTGGAGTGATGAAGACACTAGTAACTCGGATGAAAATGTATGCTTCATGGCACATGATGATGAGGTAAACGATTCTTCTAAAATTCCCTATAATGAGCTTGTCACTATGTATGATGATTGATGTAAAGAAATGGTAAAAAAGCAAAAGAAAAATAAAGCTTTAAAAGAAATGATGATAAGTGTTGGAAATGAACTTAATGATTTCAAATATGAATATAACAAACTTGAAGCTAGGATCAATAAACTAGATGAAGATAATGAATTTTTTAGGTATGAAAATAGCAAATTAAGAAATGAAAATGACAAATTATGTAAGGCTTACCAAAGCACTAAGTGTTGAGATAGGAAAGTCAAAAATCCAAAGTCAAAAAGAGAATAAATTTTGTGATGATAAAATTATACATGAGCTAGAAGAACTCAAAATAGAAACTACTATATTAAAATCTAGTTTAAATGCATAAAAGAAACAATAGCAAAATTTGTACAAGGAGAAAAGAATCTAAAGACTATAGTAGGGTAACAAGATATATACTAGACAAACATGAGATTGGGTATAAGGGAAGAAATAAAGATGAAACACACAAAATTTATTTTGTAAAAGTGAAAAATAGAACATGTAACTATTGTTGAAAATTTAGACATATAGCAGATAAATGTCTTATTAGAAATGATGTTCATAAAGGAAAGCTTGTTTGGGTCCCTAAGGGACAAGCTCATAATGCAACTAACCCCAAAAGACCCAAACATATGTGGGTACCAAAGCAATAATTGCCTGTTTTGTAGGAACTCATAAGAAGCAACAACAAATGGTACTTGGATAGTGATGCTCAAGACATATGATCGGGGACACATCCAAGTTCACATCTCTAATCTTGAAGGATCAAGGAAATGTTATTTTGAGATAATCGCAAATCAACCATACTTGGTGAAGGTAACATTCTCATCAACAAAGACTTTCTTATTAAGAGCATTTTATTGGTTGATCACTTAAAACACAACTTGCTTAGTATTAGTCAATTATGTGATAATGGTTTCAAAGTAACATTTAATGCAAATAAATGCTCTATTGAAAGAATTAACAATTGCCAAGTTTGTTTTGAGGGATATAGACATAGAAACATTTATAAAATTAATTTAGGTGATTTAAAAATCACAAATGAAACATGTCTATACTCTCAAAATGACATAGTTGAATGTGCATAGAAAATTAGAGCATGCTAGTATGGACATCAATTCAAAACTTATTAAAAAGAATATTGTCAAAGGATTACCAAAATTAAGTTTTCAAAAAGACAAGATTTGTCAAGCATGCCAACAGGAAAAGCAAACAAAGAGTTCTTTCAAATCTAAAGATGTTATTTCTACTTCTAGGATACTTAAACTATTGCATATGGATTTATTTAGACCTATTCAAACTTTGAGCTTGGGTGGGAAGAAATACACCTTGGTGATCGTCGATGATTTCACCAGATATACATGGACTTTCTTCCTTGCATCTAAAGATGAAACAAACAATGTCTTTTTTAGATTTTGCAAGAAAGTCTAAAATGAAAAACATTTTAACATTGTGACCATTCGAAGTGATCATGGGGGAAAATTTGAAAATTATGAAATGAATGATTTTTGTGATAAATTTGAAATTGAACACACCTTTTCGACACCTAGGACACCACAACAAAATAGAGTGGCAGAAAAAAAAAAAAGAACAGAACTTTAATTGAAATGACCAGAACAATGTTGTGTGAAAACAACCTACCTAAATAATTTTGGGTCGAAGCCGTTAATAATGTATGCTATATTTTTGATAGGGTATTCATTAGACCCATTCTTAAAAAACCCCCCTTATGAGCTTTGGAAAGGTAAAAGACCTAACATCTTATTTTCATCCATTTGGCACTAAATGTTATATCTTGAATAATGAAAAGATCAACTAGCTAAATTTAATGCAAAAAGTGATGAATGTGTTTTTCTTGGATATTCCCTTGCTAGATAGGCTTATAGAGTACTTAATAAAAAAATCTAGTTGTGGAAGAGTCTATTCATGTAGTTTTTTATGATGCTCTAGCTCATGTGTTCTATTGATGATATGAATGATGTACGTGCTAGCTTAGGCAAATTTTCATTTGAAAATGATTACCACATTAAAGAGACCTAAAACAAATAGATACATGTAGAAAGGATGACTTGAATGAACAAACAAATCATGATCTTCCCAAGGAATGGAAATATGATAGATCACACCCTAAGGATCTAATTATTGGTGAACCATCAAATAAGGTACAAACAAAATCATCCCTAAGAAATATATATAATCTAGTCTTCTTATCCCAAACTGAACCTAAAAATACTAATGAAGTCTTGAAAAATGATTTTTGGATACAGGCAATGTAAGAAGAATTAAATCAATTCACTAAAAATGAAGTTTGGAATTTATTGCCTAGACCTAGTAATAGACCGATTATTAGAATCAAATGGGTTTATAGAAATAAGCTTGATGAAACCAGAATAATAACTAGGAACAAAGCTCAATTAGTGGCTAAAGGATATAATCAAGAGGAATGGATTGATTTTGATGAGACTTTTGCCTCGGTTGCTAGACTAGAAGCCATTAGAATAATTTTGGCATTTGCAACTTTTAAAAACTTTACCCTTTTTCAAATGGATTTCAAAAGTGCCTTCTTGAATGGCTTCATCAAAGAAGAAGTTTATGTAAAGCAACCACCGGGTTTTAAAAATAATGAATTCTCTGATCATATTTATAATCTAAACAAAGCTCTTCATGGACTCATGCAAGCTCCTAGAGCTTGGTATGAAAGGCTTCGTAGTTTCTTGATGAACAAAGGTTTTTATAGAGGAAAAATTGACACAACATTATTTATAACAAATCACAAATCAAACACATTAATTGTGTAAATTTATGTAGATGATATTGTATTTGGAGCTACTAGCATGAATCTTGTAAATGAATCTATTGATTCATGAAGAATGAATTTGAAATGAATATGATGAGGGAACTCAATTACTTCCTTAGTCTCCAAGTCAAACAAACCAAAAATGGCACATTCATTAATTAATCTAAATATACTAAAGAACTCCTAAAAAAATTTAAAATGGAAAATTATAAGACCAAGCCTACACCTATCAACACAAGTGTAAAACTTGACAAAGATGAAAGTGGCAAAAATGTATATGAAAAACTATATAGAGGAATGATAGGTAGCCTATTGTATCTAACTACATCAAGACCTGACATTATGTTTTCAGTATATATATTTGCTCAATTTCAATCTTGCCTAAAAGAATCTCACTTGAATGGGGTAAAAAGCATCTTTAAGTATCTTACAAGCACTATTGAAATTGGTTTATGGTATCTTAAGTTTACTTCATTTGATCTTGTTGGATATTCCGATGCCGACTTTACTGGACATAAAGTTGATCGAAAAAGCACAAGTGGTACATGCCACTACCTTAGAAACTTCTTAATATCTTGACATTCAAAGAAACAAAACTCATTGTATTTTCAACTATCGAAGTTGAATATGTGTCAACCTATAGTTACTGTACCCAAGTATAATGGATGAAACGATAGAAGATTTTGGACTCAAGTATAATAATGTCCCAATTCGATGTGACAACATTAGTGCCATCAATTTAATTAAAAACTCGATTCAACACTCGAAGACCAAACATATCGAGATTAGACACTATTTCATTAGAGATCATGTTTTAAACAATGATATTAGCTTAGAATTTGTTAACGCAAACAATCAAATTGTTGATATCTTTACAAAACCCTTAAATGAGGATTGGTTTTACACCTTACGTCAAGAATTGGGTATGATTATGCAAGCTGAATGCTAAATATTATAGAATTGAGTCAGTGTTCTTGAACCACATGTGTTATCCTTTTAAAATATCTCATATAGAACTTTATTTCAGGCTATCCAAGTTTGTTCAATACTACAATGTGCTTAAAAGACCATTAGCAATGTTTTAAATCTTGATGAGTGGTTTATGATGCGCTTCAATCATATATATCTTCTTGTTGCTTAGCATGTGAGCCCACCTTCCTTGGATTCAAACCTATTCTCTTCTATGCTTATAATAGCTAATGAAACATCTTAAGCTTACAAGTTTCATCATCTTCGACATATATGGATTTTTATGCATCTTTAAACTTTGATCAAACCTAAGTCTTCTCTCACCATGCATCACCTGGACTTGTCCTCTCTTTCCCAATCTCACCATGATCCCTTAAAACCATTTCTCTCTCTCGTAAAGATTCCCTTTCCCCCTTCTTCATATGGTCATCATTCTATAAGTTGTAGTATGCAACATACCGGTTGGATGCCATATATGTAGCGTCTGCCTGATAATATATTTCCACGTTTTCCTGCAATTTGACCTACCACTTGGATGTTAATTCTGTAGCATCCAATCAGTAAGCCAAATTACAGATCCTTTAAATCTTACTTTCCTCTCTCTTCTCTCTCATTTCGCTCCAATTTTCTCTTCCATCCGCCCTTTCTCCATCTCTGCCCGACCCTTCCCCCCTCCCTTTCCCCCTCCTCCTCCTCCTCCTCCTTCATTCTCCGCCCTATAATCATCACTCTCTTCCTCTCTTCTCTCATTCTCTCACCTATTCATCTCTCTTCTCTCTCTCAACCCAAACCCTACCCTCTCATGGCATCACAACCGTACGGTACGCGTACCAAATGCGCTAGGAATGATGGCTCCAGCACCTCCTAAGATGCCCATTTCTTTCCCTCTCAAGTGCACATGGAATGGTTCAGTATCTTTGACAAATTACTTATGGATTCCGGTCGCCTTTTCAATAATGAGGTACTCTAGTTTTTTATCTTCCCAACATTCATAGTATTCAACTTAATAGGATCTTTAAGATCATGCACTTTCCTGTCTTTGTGAATAAGCAGGTTGTTGAATTATTCTACTGTAATCTTATTGATAAGAAGGATGAGCATGGGCATTTAAGCATTAAGTTGGGTTTTGGAGATGAAATTAAAGATAGATTGTGGACTTATGTGTATGGGCAAGAATTGGAGATTACCCCTTATGACATCTATAGTTTGATTGATGTGTCAACTAGTGGGGCAAACTTAATGACTGATTTTCATGGTGATATCTTTTATGCCCATATCTTTGATGCTATTGATGTTGAGGGTGATGCCTGGCGCTCTGATTATTCTTAAAGGAAAATGGATGCCCTATCATCACCGTGTTCTCACCTTTATCTATCTCATAATTATGTGCCTAGAGTTGGTCGCCACAACACCATTACCTTTACTGATTTGTGGATCATGTATCGGCTCCTCAATGGGGACTTTATTAACTTTTGAGATGTCATGGTTTACAATTCCAAGAAAGTCACTAATGGTCCCAATTGAGCTCTTCTTCGAACCGTTACCTGGTCACTCTGCTACTATAGAGGAAAGGAGTTTGTTTTGAATTTCCATCTCACCTTATGTCCTGTGAGCCTTACACCATGCATCATCATACTAAGGGAGATTAGAGGAAGGTTTTTGAGGGTGTTTATGTATGGATGGAGCCTCTTTCTTATATTTATGGCATTACCTTGCCTTCAGACTCTGATGCTAGTGTTGATGATAGTGATTATGATAGTGATGATGGTGGTGATGCTATTGGTGATGAAGGTCATGCCTTTGCTAATGATCAGCCTATTGGTGCCCATATGGATATGCCTGCACCTATGGATCTTGGTAGCTCTCATTCCTCAGGTACTTAAGGCGGCACCTCTACTTCTCTTGTTGATCTGGCTCACTCCTTTGATCTCTTTCAGGATGATATGAACAAATGCTTTGATGGCTTCACAGCAAGTGTCAGTAGTAGCTTAAAGTCTATGGCTGAGACTCAAGACAAGATGAAGGCCGATCTTGATGATTTTCTCCTACATTTCTACAATATTCATCCTCGCCTCCACCACCTACTGATCCCTAGCTTCTCTAGGATTCTTTTCTTTGTTTACATTGGCTTGTGGCCCCTATCTATGTATTTTGGATCCTTAAATGTGTTCCAATCTAGCTACACCTGCTTACTTTTAGATGTATGCTTCTCTGTTGCTCCTTATGCTTGTTTTTGGCTTGATTCTTGTGCTTTGTGTGCTTGAATTCTTCTTAAGCCATGTTTTCTATATATATATATATATATATATATATATATGTTTTGAATTTTTTATGAGGCCAAAGGGGGAGAAAATATACGAATTCTTTTAAACTAAAAGTTTGTTTTTCAATCAAATGCTTAACTAAAGGGGAGCATCTAAGAGAGGGCAGAAATCAATCAATCTAAGCTTTATAATATTTGTCCTCATAAAAAGGAGAGATTGTTGAGCCATATCAAAGCATAATTTTGATAAGATAAATATTATAAAGTTTAAAATAAAAAAATTCTTGAAATATACAAAGTATATATATATATATATATGTTATCTTCAATTGGACAAATGATTGCATGAGATTCTAATGAAGTGTCATTGCAGACCTTACCGTTCAAACGTTGCAGGCTTAACGTTCGGATTTGCAGGCTTAGCGTCTGGATGCTACTTGTTTTAATTCTTGCCGAGAGAAAATTGTGCAAATTTTGTCATTACCAATCGAATGGTAATGCTTAGCGTCCGATTGATATCAGATTTTCCTGTAGGTTTTCAAGTATGGTCCAGATGCTTTGCGAAGATGCTTCATACCGTTTGGACAGTACAAACTTATTGATCAAATGATAATGCCTAGAAAAGTAGCTGTTGCAGCATTAATTGCAGAAGAAATTTATCGGTCTAAGACATAACGGGTAAATTAGATGAGAAACCTATTTATACATGATTTCTATGAGATCAAGACTAGTTGTTGAGCTTAGAAATTGATATTTAAAGTCTTGTACTCTCTCATATCATTATATTTGTCCTTTGTTTATAAAATTGATTTAAATTGAGAGTGACAAAAGTGAGTAATACTCTTGAGTGTTATTTGCAATTTTGTAAAAGAGTATTACTCAAGTGAGTTTGATTAAGTATTGTTGATTGAGTGTAGATCGTTTGAGCATTGATTATATTATGATCAATAAAGAGTGTGAAGACCTCTTTGGATAAATTGGTGTAATCGTGGAGATTAGGAAGTGAGCCGAACTCCACGTTAAAATCTCAAGCTTGTTTCTCTTAACCTTACTCTCTTTACTTATTGCATCATATATTGTTAATTTGATTGATTGAGTTTGGCAAGATGGTTCTATTCTTGTTTTTAAAAAGAATTGCATAAATACTCAATTTACACCCCTCTTAGTATTTTACCTAGTGTATTAGGAGTTTTTCATAAGATACCTTAATGGAGGGTGCGGACCCTCCATATCTTTGTTTGAGAATAAGATAAAATTATTTACTCTTGGATTTTTTTGCAAGCTTAGTACTTGCTTTTGTTTTAAAGTACTGACCAAGATGAAGCAGTTGGTCTAACTCCTTCCCAATAGGCCCCCAGTAGTCGTGTTAATGATGTCATTAAGATCGTGATCCTAGAAAATAGGATTAGCATTACTCCCCCCTTCTCGACTTACCTTAGCTTACCTTCCCTAAGCAAGTTGTTCAATGCAATTGTTTGGGTTAGTAATATACTCCATAATATCTACACTTTTAATAGCATCTTTTAAAAGCATTCTTGAGTCGATAGCACTGGTTGGTATTGTGACCATAGGCTCAGTATCAATCATAATACTTCTTTAAATCCCTATATTTGGAGCTACCCCTCATCTTCAAGGGCCATGGTAGGATAGTTATGCTCCTAGTCTCTAGGTATATTTCCCCCATTACCTTATTAAGGGAGGTGAAGTTGATGTATGGATTAAATATGTGCTTATGCCCATTATCAACCCCATTCTTGGAAGAGAAGGAGGCTTCATTCTTGAAAACGCACCATAAAAATACTCAAGAGATGCCCAAACACTAAATTAATGTGCAGTAGATCAAATTAAACTTTAATAGCAGTGGATATGGATATAATAGTGTATAGAAAACAATATTAAAGAGATAGGAAAGAAGAAAAAAGCTCATATTTAACGTGGAATTTAACCTGCTTCCTACTCTCCATGATCTCATGATCGCCTTCAATAAGAGGACTTCACATATTTTATTTATCTCAATCACATACGCTCAAATAGAGCAGTACATCG
Source organism: Combretum micranthum (assembly GCA_024138025.1). Lineage (NCBI taxonomy): Eukaryota > Viridiplantae > Streptophyta > Magnoliopsida > Myrtales > Combretaceae > Combretum > Combretum micranthum. Next base: position 100,498 of record JAMXBD010000279.1, read on the forward strand.
GTTTATAACACTAAGAAATAAAATATTTCCTTCTCTCTAAAGATGCCTCTTATAGACAACATATACAAGAACAAAGCACTAAATAATTTTCTCTCTTTACAGATTTTGCAAATTTATGAACAATAGTACAAAGACAATGAGAGAGTTTTCTAATTTAATTTGTGGCAAATAAAAGTTCTTAACACTTTTTTTTGTTCTCCACTTCTATATTTTTCTAAGTTATCTGAATCTCCAAAGGAATATGTATTTATAGTCTTCAAAAGATTTAAATATCCGTTAGAGACAACGTTTTAAAATTGTCGAGCATTAAATACACGTAATGGCTCTTTCATCCCACATAGGCTCGTATTTTAAACAAGTGTTGCCTCAGACTTATCATGCTTTAAACTTGTCGCTCCTTAAATTTGACCTTCGATCAAGTCTATGCTTTTTTAGATTCGCCAAGCTGGGATTTGAACTATCGTACCTTAAGCTCGTTGTGCCTTAAACTTTGTTGTGCTGGATTAAACCCGCGACCAATGTTGTATTTTTTTGAACTCGGCAAGCCCGAGACTTGAGCTTATTGCACCCTTATGAATGGACTTGTTGAGCCATCGATTACACCCATGATCAAGCCTATGCTTCTTGAATTTGTACTTACTTATTTTTGCACAAGCTCTAGAGAATAACACGTATACAAAACATGCATACACAGACACACACATATACATATATATTCTAGCATGTAGTTCATCAGTTATTTGACTAATTTTGTTCAACAATCTCCCATTTTTTATGAGAACAATCATACACAATTAACTCTTTTTCAATCAAGCACACTCCTCCTCAAATAAGCATTCGGGTTTCAAAAGAATTTTCTCAAATTTGATTCGAAAAATTGATGCTTAATTCTAAGGAAATGTAAGTTACAATTTAATAGGTCAAATAACAATATACATATAACATGCATTAACATATTTTTCTTCCCCTTTGGATACATTAAAATACATATTTATGCATGTTAATTGTGCATTAAAATTTCTCTCCCCCTTTAAACTCATCAAAACAAGAAGACAAATCTAAACATTTCAATTAAGGAGAGATGCATAGGCAACATACAAGTCCAGAGAAAAATTATCATGTTACAAATTTGTGCAAGTTGCTATTAGAAAATTACAGAATGGGTTTCTCAAGAATGCACAAATTGTCTAAGAAGTCTAAAAAACATCATTGAACAATTCAAACATTTAGATGCATAAAAAACATGCATTCAAAACCAGGTTTTAATACAAATTAGCTTGAGTATCTACAAAAACAACATAATCATAGATTTTTTGCAGATAGAATATTTCACTAGCATCAAAAAATTTAACATCTAATAGCTTCTTTAATCATAAGATTAATTTATAGATCAACTTGTCGCTATGATATTTAGCACTCATCATTCTTAATTATGCCAAATTCTCTACGCAAAGTGCAAAAACGATTCTCACTCAAGGGTTTTGGGAAAATATCATCAATTTAATTATTTGTATAAAAAAAATCCAAGCTAATATCTCTATTTAGAATATGATACCTAATGAAATGATGTTTAATTTCGATATGCTTAGTTCTTGAGTGTTGGATAAGCTTTTTTGTTAAATTTATAGTACTTGTGTTATCATAGTGAATTGGAACATTTTCATACTTTAATCTACAATTCCGTGAAGTTTATTTCATCCATAAAACTTGTACACAATAGCTACCTATAGCTATATACTCAGCTTTCATAGTTGAAAGTGCAACCAAATTTTGCTTCTTTAAATGCCAAGATATTAGGAAGTTTCTAAGTGACATGTGTTGCTTGTGCTTTTCCAATCAACTTTGCACCCAACAAAGTCAGCATCAGAGTATCTAACTAGATCAAAAGAAGTAAACTTAAGATATCATAAGCTAATTTCAATAGTACTTACAAGATACTTGAGGATGCGTTTTATTGCAATCAACTATGATTCTTTTAGGCAAGATTGAAATCGTGCACACACATACACAGAGAACATGATATCAGGTGTTGAAGTTGTTAGATATAACAAACTATCTATCATGCCTCTATAAAGCTTTTCACAAACATTTTAGCCATTTTCATCTTTGTCAACATTACACTCGTGCTCATAGGTATAGGTCTTGTTTTACAATTATTCATTTTGAATCTTTTCAAGAGTTCTTTGGTATATTTTGATTGATTGATGAATTTCCATTTTCAAATTGTTTTATTTGAAGACCTAGAAAATAATTAAGTTTTTTCATTACGCTCATTTCAAATTCATTCTTCAAGCACTCAACAAATTCATTTATAAGATTCATGTTAGTAGCTCCAAACATAATGTCATCTACATAGACTTGTATAATCAATGTGTCTGACTTGTGATTTTTGATAAAAAGAGTTGTGTCAATTTTTCCTCTAGGAAGTCCTTTGTTTAACAGAAAGGTACTGAGTCTTTTATATCAAGCTCTAACAGCTTGCTTGAGACCATAAATAGCTTTATTTAATTTGTAAACATGAGCAAAGAATTCATTATTTTTAAAACCCGGTGGTTACTCTACATAAACTTCTTCTTTTATAAAACCGTTTAAGAAAGAACTTTTGATATTCATTTGAAAAAGAGTAAAGTTTTTTAATGCAACAATGCCAAAAGTATTCTAATAATCAGGGTAAAGATCTCATCAAAATCTATGCCTTCTTCTTGATTATATTCTTTAGCTACTAATCGAGCTTTATTTCCAACTTCATCTAATTTGTTTCTATAAACCCATTTGGTTACAATAATAGGTCTACTATTAGGTCTAGGAACCAAGATCCAAACGTCATTTCTTATGAATTGGTTTAATTCTTTCTGTATAGCTTGTATCAAAAAATCACCATCTATATTTCTAAGATTGGTTTGGGATAGGAAGACTAGATTACTCATATTTCTTAAGGAAGATCTAGTATGTACTATATTTGATGCTTCACCTATTATTAGATCTTTTGGGTATAATTTTGCATATTTTCATTCCTTAGGAAGATCACTGTTAATAGATAGGGGTAGGTACGGATCGATTTGGTTTTTTTGCAATCCCAAACCAAACCATTAAATAACGTTTGGTTTAGTTTGGATTACGGATTAAATCAAAATTCTAGTTAAAAATTTTCTTTGTTCTAGTTTTTATATATTTGTTAGATACTTAAATATTTATATAATTTTACAAAATTTATATTACAAACCATGAAAAAATACTTTATGAATTCATCATACTTTTAATCTATAGTTCTCTATAAAATTAGTTATCCATCAATAAAATATATTCCCTGACCAATACATAATAAGTCATAATTTATAATTTTTAATAGAACCATCAAGTCAATTATCCACTAATAAATTTAGTTAAAATAAAAAATCATCTATCAACAAAATTTATCAATAAATAAAATATCTGCTGACAAAATATATTAAACCATTTATACATAATAAGAGTTTCTAACTGAATAAATAAATTTCATATTTTATAAAGCTAAAAGCTATTAAAAAAAAACAATCGTTCATCATCAACAAAATATTTTTATATATCATGAGCCTAAAAAAAATTTGAAAATGAATAAGTTGATTTTAATCAACATTTACCAAATAATAAATATCAAATGAAATCACATGAACATACAGTAAATTATTATTATATTTTTCTAAAACGATTTGGTTTGGATTGGAAAATTTTTAAACCAAACCATTTAAAAAACCATATTTTCGGTTTTTATTAGTTCGATTCGGTTGGTTTTTTTTTCTTACCCCAATTAACATATTCATTTACAACATCCTTTTTTTTTATGTTCATTTCCTTTATCTACTTCTTTATTATTATTTTCAAGATAAAACTTATCGAAATCAGCACAAATATTATCTACATCATCACTTAAACATATATGAGGCAAATAATCATCAAAAGCAACATGATTAGATTCTTCTACAACCAAGATTCTCTTATTAAACACTATATATGCTTTACTAATTAAGAAGTAACCCAGAAAAATGTCTTCATTACTTTTAGCATCAAACTTAGCTAGTTATTCTTTTTCATTATTTAAGATGTAACATTTATTGCCAAATGGATGAAAATAAGATATGTTAGGTCCTCTTCCTTTTCAAAGCTCATAGGGGGTTTTCTTAAGAATTGATCTTATGAAAAGTTTATTTGATATGTAACATACAGTGTTAACAGCTTTAGCTCAAAAGTATTTAAGTAAATTATTTTCACACAACATAGTTCTAGCCATTTCAATTAAAGTTATATATCTCCTTTCAGCTACCCCATTTTGTTGTAGAGTTCTAGGTACTAAAAAAGTGTGTTCAATTCCATTTTTACTGCAAAAATCATTCATTTCATAATTTTCAAATTTTCTCCCATGATCATTTTGGATAGTTAACATATTAAGACATTTTTCATTTTAGACTTTCTTGCAATATCTAAAAATGACATTGTTTGTTTCGTCTATAGATGCTAAGAAGAAAGTCCATGTATATCTTGAGAAGTCATTAATAATAACTAAGGTACATTTTTTGTTTCCTAAACTTAGAGTTTGAGTAAGACCTAATAAGTCCATATGCAATAGTTATAACAGCCTAGAAGTGGAAATAACATCCTTAGACTTAAAAGAAGTCTTATTTTGCCTTCCTTATTGATATACTTGACAAATCTTATCCTTTTGAAAATTTATTTTTAGTAAACCTTTGATGAGATTCTTTCTAACAAGTTTGAAATTGCATTCATGTTAACATGTCCCAATTTTTTATGACATAGCCAACTATTGTCACCTTGAGAGTAAAAACAAGTTTTATTTGATGATTTGAAATCATCTAGATGGATTTTGTAAATATTTCTTTGTTTATATCCTTCAAAATAAGCTTAATTATTGTCAATTATTTTAATAGAACATTTATTGACAAAAAATGTTACTTTAAAACCATTATTACACAATTGACTAACATTAAGCAAGTTATGTTTTAAACCATCAACTAAAAGCAAATTCTTAATAATTAAATCTTTGTTTCATAAAATGTTATCTTCACAAAGAATAGTTGACTTTCAATTGTCTCTAAAAGTGACATTCTCTTGATCTTTTAAGTCTAAATTTGTGAACTTGGATGCATCTCCAGTCATGTGTCTAGAGCATCAATTGTCCAAGTACATTTGTTGTTTCCACTTAAAGATTCCTACAAAATAGGGGACTATTTATTTGGTACCTATTTGAGTTTGGATCCTTTTTAGTTAGGTAATGGTTACAAAAACAAAAAGTTGGGTCATGGTGATTTTACATTGACTATCGGGCCTTAAATCAAGTTAATATTAAAGATCAATTCTCTATTCCTACTATTGATGAGCTTCTTAATGAATCATATGGTGCTTCTATTTTTTCTAAGTTAAATCTTAAGGTAGGATCACCAAATTCGGTTATATCCGAGGGGCATTATGGTTTTTTATAATGCCATTTGGGTTAAGAAATGCTCAAGTTACATTTCAAAGTATTATGAACAAGATGTTTTGGCCATTTCTTAGAAATTTTGCCATCATTTTCTTTTATGACATTTTACTTTATAGCAAGACTGTTTTGGAGCATATTGATCATTTAAAGCAGATATTTTCAGGTGTTATTGGCTAATACATTTTATTTGAAGAAATCGAAGTGTAGCTTTGGAGTTTCTATTATTGAATATTTGAGACATATTATGTCCAAAGAAGGAGTATAACTAGAACCTACTAAGTGTGCTACTATAAGTCAGTGGCCAATTCCAAGTTCAGTTAAGTAGTTAAGAGCCTTCTTAGGACTTTGTAGGTACTATCATAGATTCATTAAGGGTTATGCTACATTGGCAAGTCCTTCAACTAACTTTTTATAAAAGGATGCCTTTTATTAGACTATTGCAGCTACCATGGCTTTTGAGCAACTTAAATCAACTTTAATTTCAACTCCTATATTAGCCTTGTCAAACTTTCAAGAGAGATTCATTATGAAGATTGACGCTTCGAGTGTTGGCATTGGAGCTATCTTTCTACAAAATGACTACCCTATTGCATTTTTTAACAAAAAAGATACCTCATCACTTATAAAATTCTTCTGTTTATGCGAGTGAACTATATGCTATAGTGGTGGCAGTACGAAAGTGGAGACAATATTTGTTGGGTGTACATTTTGTTATTAGACCTGATGACCATAGCCTTAAGGAATATATCAGCTCATTAAAAGAGCTGAGCAATAGAAGTACCTCTCTAAATTGATAGGATATGACTACACGATCAGTTATAAGGCTGGAGTGGATAATAAGGTAGTGGATGCTTTATCACGCCAATATGCGGATGATGTTACTTATTTGGCTTGGACTTCTCTAAGTTTTTAGTTTGTAGATATATTAAAGAATGAGTACATAACTTTACTTGCATTTCAAGAAGTTATATCTGCCTCACAAAGGGAATCCACTCAAGTATTCTCTAACATGGAAGAATGGGTTATTATTTACGGATAAAAAAATTTTTGGTACCTCAATCTTCATTTATTCCTCGTCATTTGTCAGAATATAATGATTCACCTTGTTTAGGGCATTTTAGATATTTAAAGACCTATAAAAGGATTGCTTAAAATTTCTTTTGGGAGGGATGCAAACTCAACTAGAGGAATATGTTAGATGTTGTCAAACTTGCCAACAAATTAAATATTATACCCGAAGTCTAGCTGGCCTATTGCATCTACTACCTCTACCCATAACGTATGTGCAATGACATAAGCATGGATTGTATAAGTTCTCTTCCTAAATCCCTAGGCTATAACTGTTATTTTAGTAATGGTTGATTAGTTCACTAAATATTATCATTTAGAAGCTCTAGAAACTCACTACGCAATTTCCAAAGTTGCATCCTTGTTTGTTCACATGGTTATTAAGTTGCATGGGTTTCCTTGATCTATTATTTCAAATAGAGATGGTGTCTTATGAGCTAATTTTGGCAAGAATTATTCTCACATAGTGGAACAAAGTTGAATACTAGCACAGCTTACCATCCTTAAAGTGATGGTCAAACTGAGGTCATGAATTCCCTACTACAATATTGAGGTGCTATACCATGTAGTGTCCAACTAAGTGAATTTCATGTTTTCCTTGGGCAAAATTTGCTTATAACACCTCCGATCATTAAAGGTCATGTTATACTCCATTTGAGTTGGTTTATGGCCGACCCCCTCCTACTTTAGTTTCTTATTTATGTGGCGCTTCAAAATTAGATGAGCTTAATGAAGGATTAATAGCACGAGATGACTTATTGAACAATCTTCATGCTAATCTAACTAAAGCTCATACTAAAATGAAATACTATGCTGACAAACACATATTTGAGCTGGAATTCAACCTTGGTGGACTAGTGTGTGCAAAATTGCAAGCCCACTAATAGATCTTGGTGTCTTTGGGGAAAACCCACAAACTTTCTAAAAGATATTGTGTCCTTTTTGAAATTATGAAGAAGAGTGGGTCTTGTGCCTGCAAATTCAAGTTACCAAATGGGACTTGGATCCATGATGTTTTTCATGTTTCCCTACTAAAAAAGCTTATGGTGCTTCTATTCCCTCTTTGGAGTTTCCTCCAGATGCAATTGACAATAGGCCTTTACTTACTCCACTTGTTATAGTGGATTTTTTTACTATATTTTGTTATGGCAAGCCTATTTAACATGTTTTGGTTCAATGGTGTGGTTCCCCTTTAGAGAAAACTATTTAGGAAGATTGGGATTCTTTTTCCCAAACATATAAAGATTTTAACCTTGAGGACAAGGTTTCATCTCAAGAAAGGGAGACATCTGTTATAAGGAACACTACTAGAGTATGGAAACTACCTTATTAGCACAAAGATTTTGTGTCAAAATAACTTGTAACCCTTCACTTATGATTTTACAAAAATAGTTACTTGTTACACTACAACTATAAAACATACAATAGCAGAATAGCACAATTGTAATAACAAACCTATGTATATGTGCTAAGGGTTTGTTGAAAAGAACTATAAATACAACAAAGCAAAAAAGGGTAAGTTACCCCTGCTCTTAATAAAAGTTGTTACTGGAGTTTGGGACTCGCTAAAAGAAGTCTCTATAGTTGCATCAAACACAAACAAACACATCAGAAATTATGATTAGGGTTTCGAAGGAATATGAAAGAGAGATAGACTTAACTTTTGGTGAGAGGCGGAGGAATTGTGAAGCTTCTAAGGTTATTTTGTGTAGTGGTTTGAGCTTAAGGAGTTGGAACGTGTAATAACTTATTTGAATTATATCCTTCTTTAGCCTTTGATACAGGTAGTAGGAAGTTGGTATCGCATCTAACCTTTGTAGCTTAAAGAATTTCTAATGAGTTATGAAGATGTGTCTGGTAAAAAATTAATAAGAATAAACAAGCTTCTTATGTTGGCAATACGTGAAGTCCTAAATTGTCTATTAAAGCAGTAAAGATTTTGAGTTTTGCATCAACTCAACTTCCCTTTACTTAGGTTATCCTTTTGAGGTGTAGAAGAGGTTGAGGTTTTCTAAAATATTGCAGTTAAAAAGATCAAGGAAACTGGGGAATTGGATTAATTAATGACTATTTGTAGATTAGAGAAAGAATTCAATAGCACTAATGTGCCGCATTAATTGATTAGTAGACCAATAAAGTTTTACCATGTGAATAGTTTGTTGAAAACTATGCATTGTTGCTATCATTAGGTGCTATAACATTGGTATTTGTCCACCTTTTTCCTACCTGGCATATTAATACTAATAAATCTTCCTTTTAAAGAATGTTTTGTAGTCCATTCCCTTGTATGTTCTACATGCATGAAAGCATCCAAAATCAATTATTAAGGATTTAGAAAGGCACTTTATGGGGTTGTTTTTATGTCATTAAGAGCAAAACCATCGTAGTCATTGGATTAGTGGGAAAAGGTGTATGAACATATAGAAAGGAGAAGGTTTTGGAGGTAGGAAGCTTGAAGATATAGCTCAAGTGCAAGATAGGAAGTTGTAGTGATTATTTCCTTGAGGTAAATCCTTGTTTTTGGACTATGTACATTCGACTTATGTCAAAGATTATCATCCGAATATGATTTTAAAAAAGAGAATCTCATATTAACGGGTATATGAAACGTTGATTTGAACTAGAGCATTGCTGAACAACACGTTTTTTGTTAGAATTGATCAAGGAAATTGCAATCTTTTGGAATCTAATATAGCAGGCACGTTTCCTTCACCAGCTTTGAGCTTGAAAAGAGTTTAAAATTTTATCCGTATTGAAACTAGTTGGAATGTATATTAAACCATAAAAAGTTTTACTGGATATTACACACCACATGTAATAAAAAAATGTAATATACAAGGACAGGCAGCAAGATTTAAGGAAGAGAAAAGAGCATAGTCCAATGGTATTATTGGCATTGGCAACAATGATTTGGAACACATGATTAGAGCGTCTTGACGCAAAACATGCTGGTGTTTGTCATGTGGCAAAAATGATTATAAAGATTTACCTGGATTTATCTCTACTTTAGAAATCTTGGCATGTAGATTCTCTTCATTACAACAAATATCTATTGATTCAATAGCACGATGATCATCATCTACTTGATTGTATATTTGTATACGAAATATTGTTTTCAATCTGTCAAAATGCAATTCCTTTAATAGAAATCCGGTTAATATGCAGCAGGTTCAACATAGTATAGATCTGTCGACACATTTAGCAAGAAGAGCAGCAATGATGTGGAGGAAATTAAATTTGGCTTTCGATTTTAAATTTCTAAAACAACTTTTCATATAATATGCAGCAGCTTACTAGCAAGAAGTTTGGCACTTCAATTCTATTGTTAAGGGTGTGCGGTCTATGATTTTTTCCAAGCCAATATCATATATTAAGTCAATAAAATGAAAAAGGAACCTTAAAAGTAAAACAATTGAGAATTCTATCTTCTACTATTTCATGCATTTTATTTTAGTTGTGACAAAATTTTGTTATTTTTAATAATAAAAGGGTAATTGTTTTTTTCATGTAGGGATATTCTATTAAATACTTTTTTATGGATTTTTTTTTTGTCTATCTTGTCAATATATTTTTTTAATATCTTATATATATCCCTTTGAACTCTAGCATTTGAAAATTTGCTTTTTCCTATTTCTTTTCATAAATACGATGAAGTTGGTATTTGGAGTGTGGAAATAAGGATGCCAAAATTCACATTCTTGAGAAAAAATATTTACAAAATATATATAATTGAAAAAGAATAGATGATATTTTTGTAAAACTAAATAAATCTAGCTTTATAGAAATTTGTTAAGTAATTAATTTTAAAAGAGGATACACACACACTTAATCCGACAGCATTTAGGTTTTCCCAAAAAAATGTGATATCTCACGTCGGTAAATCCTTAACTCTTCATTCTTTTGATAAACATGGAATTTGAGTGAACAACAAAAATATATTAAACTAAAAGGAAAAAATATGAACATATCTTATTTTGGAAAAAAAAAAAAAAAAGAACCCCAATGCACCAGCATTACAGACATCAAAATATTCTAAAAGATCTTATTTATGACAAAAAAATAAATGGCACATTTATTTCTTCTGAAATGCACACCTTATCTATCTGAATTGATGCAAGAAGCATCCATTATATACATAGTAGAAAGCATACAGAAAAAAAATAAAATGGCCTTTCACATGATGCAAAGTATATGGACTAAAAACTGAAGAGTATCTAATGGAAAGCACTCGGGTTGAATCTGTTTTGATGGCCTTTTCTCTTCATAGTGTCAATTGTGTCTTCAAAAAGGAGAACAAATATCCTACCCCAAAGTGAAGATGGTGAAATTGCCGATACATGAGTATGCATACACTCTAACGTGGGAGGATGTAGACCAATGGACTCCATTTAATTGGAAAAAGTGCAATAATGGATGTCTCCTACCAACTCATAAACAAAAATGATGGACAATTGGTAAATGATGGTTTTCTGAAGTTTACAGTCCTCCCTCATGCCCTAGAGTCCATGCAGATGATGGGCACATTTAAAGGCGGGTGCACTCATCAGGAATATCATTGGAAGCCTAAAAAGCACCATGAAAACAAATAATTGCACTCAACGCCTATCCCGAGATCCATGGTTAGTGTATTAGACGAAAGATTCCATCAAAAGCATGTTTAATGAAATTCGTAAAGATTCCATAGAAACTTTTTTAACTTTTATTTTTTTATTAATTCTGTAATTAAGGGTAATATTAAATTTTGTATACATGTACTTTACAAAAAAATTTTAATTTATTACCTAAGCTTTAAAGTAGATATTTTTATTGTCTCCTTAAGCTTTAGTAGTAAGTATAGCAGATACAGCATATCGTTGAATTTTTACAAATAACCTTAGCAACACAAAATAATATTGATAGGTTGCTTTTTTTCACGTTAGGATACAAAGCAAATAATGTTAATGAGATAGTAAAAGTAACTATGAAAACTTTGATGAGGTATAAAATTGAGTTCATATATTAAATTGAATTTTTGCATAAAGTTCATATATCAAATTTGACATTTTCCTCATAATTAATATCTAAATAGTTAAAAAAATATTTTTCCCCTTTTTTCCTTTCCTTTAAGTCTATAACAAGCATTCTAAGAAAAATTCTAGAAAGCTTTAATATATCTTATATATGAAGTAGGACAATGATACATCACATGATTCTGGATTCTATAGGCCATTTGATAATGTAGTGTTGCTAGTAGATCCCTTCACCTTATGTGTTGTTTTTACAATAATCTCGTCAAAGAGTGCTTCTAATACGCTTGGAAGGACCTAACTATCAAGCTGAGACCCTAAGTGGACAATTATTTGTAGAGTTAGAGTTGCATTCTTTTCAAGATGGAAATTAAATGCTATTGTGGCTAGAGTCAAGCTTTCAAAGGACCAAACTCTAGTACTTTAAAAATCATCAAACTTGAGATCAAGTTCTTCTGACAAACAGGTTTTATTTTAAGTTTAAGCCTGACTATTTTTTATTCAATTTTCTATATCTTAATTTTTTATTAAATCTAAAAATAATAAATAAGAGTTACAATATATATATATAAGCATTTATATATCAAATAGAGAATATATTATATAGAAATTAATTTTTAATTTTGCTAACGACCATATACATGAGCTTACTAGCAAGCTTGGTTACAAGTCTACTCAGATGTCTAAATGACCCTACTTAAAAGTCGGCTCACGAGCCTAGATCGGAGCTCAAGCACTCATTTAGATATTTAAGTATTATATTGATTTTGAGTTCGGCTAATTACTGATTGATCTTGAACCATGCCAATGATACATCACATGATTTTGGATTCTATAGACCATTTGATAATGTAGTGTTGCTAGTAGATCCCTTCACCTTATGTGTTGTTTTTATAATAATCTCGTTAAAGAGTGCTTCTATTACGCTTGGAAGGACCTAAATATCAAGCTGAGACCCTAAGTGGACAATTATTTGTAGAGTTAGAGTTGCATTCTTTTTAAGATGGAAATTAATGCTATTATGGCTAGAGTCAAGCTTTCAAAGGACCAAACTCTAGTACTTTAAAAATCATCAAACTTGAGATCAAGTTCTTCTGATAAACAGGTTTTATTTTAAGTTTAAGCCTAACTGTTTTTTATTTCGATTTTCTATATCTTAATTTTTTATTAAATCTAAAAATAATAAATAAGAGTTACAATATATATATAAGCATTTATATATCAAATAGAGAATATATTATATAGAAATTAATTTTTAATTTTGCTAACGACCATATACATGAGCTTACTGGCAAGCTTGGTTACAAGTCTACTTAGATGTCTAAACGAGCCTACTTAAAAGTCGGCTCACGAGCCTAGATCGGAGCTCAAGCAAAGCTCATTTAGATATTTAAGTATTATATTGATTTTGAGTTCAGCTAATTACTGATTGATCTTGAATCATGCCAAGTTTAAAGCGAGCAAAACTCAATTAGCTCATTAGTAATTCAACTTATTCACAACCCTAACCTAGATATAATCACAGTTTAGTTTCAAATGTTCAAATTGGAGCTGCCCCTTTGACCCCAATACCAAAGCCGTGGCCAGTTCCCTAGTCTAAAATCAGATAGAACTTATGGATCTAAAATCAGGTTTAAAGTTAAGGGAAAAAAAAAAAAAAAGGAAAACAGAAAAGAAGAGTAAGAAATTCAGAGAAAAATAAAGAATAATATTTAATATATTTTAATGTTTAAATTATTTTATGTCAATAATTATTACATATTTATAGCATTTCTTTGTGAAGTTGGTTTATATAAATATCCACTAAAGTAAAATCTCTTTTCTTAATAATAAGAAACTACTTTTGTTTTTCAATCCTTTTTTAGCCCATATCGTATTTTGTAGTCTCACATTGCTAACACATAATTATAATTAAAGTTGGATATGTCTGTATATAAATAAATAAACATCCTAAATATATTTTTAAGAAAATGGATTAATAATTTTAATGCTCCCAAACTCAATTATTTTCAAGTTTTAAAATTTTCATATTTAGAATTAAAGTCCATTTATTTATTTATTTTTAATTAAATCTTAAAAAAAAATAAAATGTAGCAGTTCTACGGTTTCAGCACCAAAACAAGAATTGTCAATTTTATAGAATCACACAAGAAAGGTAAGAGATAGTTTTCGGCTTTGGTTCTTCGGTTTCAAAGCTATCACGGTGTTTGCCTAGCCCATAGAATCATATTTAGTCAATCAGATTACGCAGACATAAGCACGGATTTGAACTGTCCTGGAACTGACCGGGACATACCAAACCAGGAGTCAGGAGTCCGATAAGGGGTGGCCTTCGGAACCGGCCCGTGCTTATGATATATGGTATCTTTCAACGTAAGGAGGGCCTCACCTCCAATGGGTCATCAAGGTGATCCATATTTATACATGGGCTCTTGCTATCCAAATATGGGAGCGGATTTTTATAAAGTCCACGGCAACGATGTACTTTAGTAGCAGTTTGGTTTCGCATTCAATAGCTTCCCATGGAAAATACTATTCATCCACAATAATACGTAACATTGATGAAGCAATTCAGCCTGACTATGGTGGATCTACGTGAAACATTACCTAACCGGAGTTTTTGGGCAAATAAGGCAAGGGACAAGGATCATCAATGGATATTAAAATAGCATTTGGGTTTTAGCATGATATTAAGGGGCCAAATTCTTACATTAAGGTAGAGGAAATATCCTTAAATATATAGATAAAAGAAAGAGAAGTAAAACCTAGTTAAGCAGAAACCGAACAACCAAGATAATCCTTTTAAGTAAATTTCGATCCACTGATCGATGGCAGCTCCGGTCAAGTCATTTTCCAGTTAAACAAATTCCTACAGTGATGACCATCAATAAAATTCAAATCCCACTTTTAGCCAATTGAAAATGACAAACTGAAAGTCCAATTACAGATAGTCCACTATATGTTATTTTATAAGCATCTCCACGGATGGCCTGGCTGTATTTGTTGAAAGAATATCATACAACAAAATTAAGTAGAAAAACATTCAATCAGCCCAAACAAATTGGGATGAATGACTATGCGGATTTACCCAAGCCACCATGAAGAACTTTCCTCCAGTGATCATTTTCTTTTTCTTTTTTCCTTCATTGTGTTTAATATCACGTAGCCCGATACAGCAACACAAGAAGATACTGTACTCTGCATGACAGCACACTTATTGCTGCTGCATAATCGCGTAAGCCTTCACCAAAGTGAGGTCAATGATCAGAATCCAACGAATTGTGTGTACTGGGAGTAGGCTTCGGATTGCATGGCTATAGGTGCCCGTGTTACATGATCAGGAAGATCAAAAGCATTTACAAGCTCTCCAGATATATTCCTCACTTGGAAACTGAGATAATCAGCAAGTTTATGAATTGCCTGTCAAAGAAAGTCGTCAAACAAAGTCATCAAACAATTAAAATTATTTTTCTAAAAAGCTGCTCAAAAAATCAAATAGCTCATGCTTTTTTCATCCTTGTGTCAGCAGTGCAAGAACAGTGCAAGATTGCTCTTCGTCCACTTATGTGAAATTCTTTTTATGGTTAATATTTCAAGGTCATGAAAAGACTTAAGAGTCCAGGTTGCAGCATACCTTAGCTTTGTTAGGTGCCACATAATCAACGTTGCGATATGTTCCTATGTCCTTCCAAATACGGTCAAGAGCATAAAGATCACAGACTAGTTTTAGAGCTGCCTGGGAACTTGGATCAGGACACCTGGTCCAAAGAAAGATGTAAAGACACAAATCCTCAAGTAACTAAGATTATCTTCTTAGTCAAACATAATAAGATACCTCTGTACTGCTTCTATGAATTTTTCCAAAACAACAGACTCAATGTGCGACTCGGCAAGCGTTAAGAGGTGATTTAAGCATCTGTTCCAAGCACCAAAAGCCCCAAGGTTTTTGCTGTGCTTTCGAAGTCTCACAGCAACAGTTTGAAGCAAGCGAGAGGTACGATACTGCATCCAAATGTAGAGATATCAGGTGAGGGAGAATAAAATGTACTCAAATCATGTCATGCAAGGAATTTTCAGATTTCTTACCCTAAAGGCATCCAGCTGGAATTTCGGATCCCTCAGATGCTCTTCACTTTCCCATCTTGCAGTCACTGGATTGGGTTGTGACAGATAAGTATTCATGGATTCTTTTAGGTAGTTCCATGTAACTGTAAATGTCCCACCTCTAAACTTTTGCTTATATTGCTTTAAAAGGTCACCTGCCACCTGCAAGGTGAATATTATAGTTTCAGCAAGTACATTCTCTGTAACCAAGCAATCATGCTTGCATGTATAATAGTATTAAAAGAACACATGTTTCAAGTTAGCAGCAAATGGCAAGATAGATGTGTCTCTGGGTAAATGGAAGAGGAAGGAAAAGAGCTGAAAGTGTTGAATCCCAGTAATTGCAAGGTTTTTGGCAATTCAATTTACTACATCACAATGAGAATCATTCTACAGTCAACAACTGCTTATGGCTTAATATTCTGTGAGTAGTAGCTTTTTACTCTATTCTTAGTGGAAATTTAATGATATATCAAGAAGAAGAAGACATGATGTGTAACCTGCTGTAGAAGTACAGTGTTGTCTCCTTCAAAAGTCTGAAAAATATCATGATCATTTCTCAAGGTGCCAAACCGATTAACTGCAGCATAGCCATGTCCTCCACATGCCTCCCTGCAGATGCTTATGGATTTTGCCGTATATGATGTCACATAAGCCTTAAGACCTGCAGAAAGGGCATGGACATCTCCAACCAATTGTTCATCATGAGTCTTTTTCATTTCTGAATACTTTTCCATTAGATGCACCGTGGCAAAATGAAATGCATAGGTTGAAGCCAACATTGGCATTAGCTTGTGCTGCTGTGACTGGTAGTCAAGAATACTGACTTCCGGCTGCTTGGGAGGACCAAACTGTTGGCGCAGCAATGAATATCTAGTGGCAATTGTGACAGCTATCTTTAGGACACCAACTGAAGAGTATGCCAAGCCAACCCTTCCACCTACAAGTTTCCCAACGTGGCAGCAAACCTTTTATTAATGGTAGGAAGGCTACTCGTATATTTCCCATCCCGAGAAACATCTCCAAACCTATTGAGAAGATTCTCACGAGGTATTCTCACAGAATGGAATCTCAATGCTCCATTGTCCACCCCATTAAGCCCAACCTTGTGGCCACAATCATGAATTTCTATACCAGGAAGTGTTTTGTGCGTCTTCATGTCCCTTATTGGAACAATGAAAGCATGGACGCCCATATCTGAATATCCTCTTGCATCATGAGTTGGCAGCAACAACTTTGCAAAAACTGTAGCAAACTTGCCATGGACTGCTGCATTACCAATCCACCATTTGATGGCCCCATCATTTGGTGTGTCAATTATAAATTCATCTTTAATAGGGTCAAATGTTGCACATGTTTGGAGGCCTTGAACATTTGAGCCTGTATGTAATACAAACAAAAATCAAGACTTACAAAAGGTTTATCCAACATAATAAACACACAAGAAAAGAAATAGCAGCATCAATCATAACTATTAGTATTAGGAAATAGCTTACCATGATGAAGTTCTGTCATTGCAAAACAACCAGGGTAATCCACATTGTCAATACCTTCAAAGTACTTATCCTTGTGTTTTTTAGTTCCCAAGTTTATAACAGATCCTCCCCAAAGACTGCATGAGAAGACTATAAGTTATTTGCAGATTTATAGGGAAAAATTCATAGAAACCTTATATGTGTCGTATAAGTGAATATGGCTCTTTGTCAAAACTATTCATACAGAAGTAGATTGAATAGTTCAGTTCCCAGTAAAACAGCAGAGCACAGAAAGTTAAATCAAATGGATCCTAAAATAATACATTTATAATAATATATATTTATACCAACCTACCTACCTTCTAGTGCTGTTTGAATCATTGATTAAGGCAGTAACTGAATTCAGAATGTATCTATAAGTTTTACGGACAAAGCTTCAAGAACCAGCAAAAAGTTGAAAGAAGAAGGTATAAAAATGATACCTAGATGTATGGAATTACAGATTATATAAATGGCATGAAATCAAGTAATCTAAGCACAGATCAATCAACTACAAATCTGGAAGATAACAAAATGGGTAGGAATAGGTTCCCAATTTCCCGACAACCCTTTCCAATCCATTTATCCTCAATAGGTTTGTGCTCAACTACAAGTCCCCTAGCTACTAGACTGTCTCTGATCATATGACATTTACATTCAACTTCAATATATCATGCCGGATGGTTGGAGTCCAATATTGATCAGAACGGATGAATCTTAAGGCGAATAAGTAACTTCGTTTTAGAATATAGAGGTGAACCAATGGCTAAACAGGCAGGAGCTGTATCTTTTAACTGAAATTCTAAGCACTACTACTCTCTCCTCCAACAATGTTGACTTTATTATTCGAAATGACAATTCATACAAAAATCCAGCAGAAGCAATGTGTTGGTTGCTCTTCTTTTTGGATTTAGATCATTACTTGTGTTAAATATGCAAAAAAATATATATAATAATAAATAAGTAAAATAAAATAAAAAGTCAATGTAAATGGCATGTTTGGTCTGTAGAATGTAATAGAGTACTGATAGTTATTTCCTGCCGTTACATAATGTCGAACTTATCCCAGCAACCAAAGGAATATCATGATGTGGAATAGCTATTCCATCAACAAGATTGTAGATTAGGAATCGCTATCCTATTCCAACTCATGCAATCAACCAAACATGTCGTGTTTCTAGAATCCCCACAAATGAAAACTGAATCAATAAAACAACTCCATAACAGGATTAAAGGATTTTTATGGATTCCACAATATAAATGAAGCGCCAACTATGATCATCCTTTTTGAAAAAATATATGTCAAAACCCTCGCATAAATTATCCTAAAAATACAATAACAGAACAAACCCCAACTTCAAATCAGACAATTCTCATCAAATTCCAACTAAACACATCCTTAAAAAAAAACACATTTATATTCAAGAAAACAACTAAAGAAAAAAAAATCACCTGTACTGAACCCCCATCTTGATACCAAGAGACATATCAACACTCCCAACAGCTTCCAGGATAGCAAAATACTTCCCAGGATCATCTAACACATACCTAAAAGGCCTTACACCAGCTTCCCTAACCAACCCAAGAAGCTGTCTCATACAAAGCTCTCTATGCTCGTCTTTCGATATCTCTAATGGGGTCTGCAAGTCAGGCCTCACCTTGTAGAAATACTCGTAGACTTTCTCTTGTACCTCTCTATGCTTGCCTCTCATGTAAGCACTCAAATCCTCCACCTTGAATTCAAGTTTATTAGCTCTTTTCGAAGCACAAGGTTCGATGTCAAGATGGAGATGAGGATGGTGATGGTGGTGGGATGTTGATAATGGACGTGGGATTAGGATCAGGTGCCCGGAAAGCTGTCGGATACGTCTTATGGGTCTGTCGGAATCGGTCTCCGACCTTGGACTGGAGCTGGACGGTTCCATCTTAGAGAGAGAGAGAGAGAAAGTGCGTGTATTGTGATGTGCTGTTGTGAATGCGATTTATGGGATTTTCTTATTGTTTTGGGTTGGTGTACAAGTACACGGCACGGTGGTGACGGTCCTGACGGATGACTTGGAGAGGAATGGAGATGAAGACGTGGTGAGTTGGTATTGGTTGGGAGGGTTTGCAGTTAGGCGCGCTTTTCAATGAATACGGATTATTGCTCTAAAAATGTATGGGAAAAGAGAAAAGAGACACTTTTGGAGCTGGATGAGGCCGATGACAAAACGGATTGATAAGATTTGGAGCCTTCCATGAGAGTGTTTTTTTGTGATTTTCCAATCTGTGCAAGGAGGATATTATTTTAAAAAATATAGCACATGCGGAAAAGGTGTTTTTAATAGTCAACTTAACATTAGCCAAAAAATAAAAAATACTCAACTTAACATCCTACAAATTATAACACAGTTAATATATATCATTATTATTATTTTTTAAAAATTTCAAAGATACCATGTTATATATATTTGTGTGTGTGTGTGATATTGAGCAAGTTAACTTCTGCTGCCCCCCTTCTCTTGCCCACAACACCAAAATTCAAATAGTTTTAAATTTTGTTTAATGATCACTTTTCCATGAATCTTATAATGAGAATATATCATCCTTTCACATTTACTTTTTTACATAATGTCATAAAAGATATATTTATTTAAATATAAAATAATTTTGTACACCGTGATATATATGATAAATTATACTAGAAAATATCAACGTTTAAGGATAAATTCATTCGAAGTATCAATGTTTCAAATTGTTAATAAAAAAGAATCAACATTTCACAAATCAAGCAAGGTATCAATATTTTTACTAGTTTTCAATTATAGTCAATTATTAATACCTTAGTTGACTCACTATGCGAAACGTTAATTCCTATTTTTATTTAGTTGAAACGTTAATACATCAAATGAGTTTATCCTTAAATATTGATATTATAAATTAATTATTTTAAATATTGATCCTTTAATGAACTTATCCTTACATCTTAATACTTTCGGCGTAATTTACCTATCCCACACACACGCGCATATATAATATAGATTGGCATGGAAGATAATGGTGAGCATGATGGCCTTAAAACATGACAAGAAGAGCTTGCCCTGACCTAGGTGGGCTTCGCATATGCACAAGTTTGTATAGGCAAAATTCACACCACAATTAAGTTGCCAACGAATTGTTTAAACATTATCAAGCTCAAATTCAGTAAAGCTTTTCATCCAACCTACAATTTAGATTTAAGCTCTACTCATTTAGCTAGGTAAACTTTAATTTGAATTCAATCTCGGCTCGTTTATAAATCAAGCCCAAGCCTAGCTGAGGTTTTTATCGAGCCTTCTAAACTTTTATCTAGCTTGAAATTTAAGTTTGAGCTCGACTTTTTAGATAGCCCATTTTCATTGTTTTAAACCTAAAAATAACATATATAAGATTCATTAAATATATATAAATATTAAATACTTTGTTTTTGTTGTTTTAATTATATATTTATATATAATTTCATAAATACAAAAATTAACAAATCCATTAACATGCTTGTTCATAAGCTTGTTAGCAAGTTTGCTATTGAGCCTACTCGAAAATCTGTCGAGAGTTTAAATGAGAGTGCTCATGAGTCTAAATCGAAGCTCGAACTTAGCTTGTTTAAATAAAAGAGATTTATTTTAAGTTTGAGCTTGACTAAAATTAAGTTTGAGAAGCTCTACCGAGTAGCTCAGCTCATTTGCAACCCTAACCATGATTAATAAGTAATTGGTTCGGAATAAAGTAATTGCAATAAAATTGGTAATGAAATAGAAAATCCATTCCATATGCAAAAACATCTTTAAAATTATTGCTTTCACTCATGTATCGTATTTGGCTATGAACATTAATTGGCTTAAAATCTTTCTAAAGCTATAGATTTAAAATGAAATAATTTGATGTCTACAACTCCAATTGAAATTAATTACTTATTTAAGGCCAAAATAAAAATAATTACTAATACACAGTTGATAAATTGTATATATAAATCAGGATTTACAAATATTATACGGTGTACTATATATAGCGTGTTGTAGTCGCAATATTCATATGAATATTACATTTATAAAACACGATTTACATGTAAATAAAAATATTCATATCGCGATATGTGACTAACTCCTATAACACCATTACTAATCGCGATATACCAACGGTATAAACATCATATCATGTTTTATTCCCGCGATTTATGTGTAAATTATCATATCATGTTTTTTAAATGTGATTTTACTATGATATATTAGAAATCAATTTCATCGGAGTTGTATATTGATAATATTTTTCTACGGAACCTTAGACATGTATTGAACTCGATTTAAATTAGTTGAGTCAAAAATAATAAATGTATAAGTAAAAACCCTTAAAAAGATTCAAGCTCATAATAAAGTTGAAAACAGCCTCTTGAAAACTTCTCTAATGATATTCAGCAACGTTTATAGAATAGATAATCAAAACCATTTAGATTAGCCATTGTACTGCCATATCTTATATTAGCATATTCTAAAGTTAGGTATTTATAGTTAATCCTAAAGGCATGGTAGTCCACCATAGCCCCACTTAAAAGGCATAGATAAGGCTTTATCCTAAATTCTTTAATTATTTATGAAAACTTGTGAATTAGTTGAAAATTGAAATACTGTTGTGAAAATGTGAGAAAATGCCCAATAATGAGTTATCTACATTGCATGCGAAAACATATTAAATGACGTAATATTTCTACATGCAATAACTAATATCAATCAACACAATTAAGTCAATCATTATTATGACAAA
Source organism: Combretum micranthum (assembly GCA_024138025.1). Lineage (NCBI taxonomy): Eukaryota > Viridiplantae > Streptophyta > Magnoliopsida > Myrtales > Combretaceae > Combretum > Combretum micranthum. The sequence goes on from JAMXBD010000279.1 coordinate 122,439, forward strand.
CCCTTTTAAAAATTTTGGAAACCAAACCCTTACGACCCGTTTACTTGGAGATAATAGAGGAGGAATAGCATATTCATTCCTATAATACATCTATTATCTTGTTTACTTATAAAAATTGATTGGGAATGAAAATTCTCAGGCACTTTTTATTCCCTCTATAGAGGGCATAAAAAGTTCCACTTAATAGATGGAACTTTTTATGCCCTCTCTATTCCCACTGCATTGGAAATATAATACATACGTATTAACTATTTTGCCCCTAATAAATGATGCAACTTTTAATCAATTCAATATAATCAAGAGGGAGATAATGGTATTTTTATTATATTTTCAATTTAATACTGTAATTAATAACTTAGAGTAAATAGTATTTCTAGTGATAAAATTTTAGATAAAGTAAACACAAGAATCAATATTTCCAGTATATTACTGGTAATAATATTACAGAGGCATAAGTATTCTATTCCTTGTCTATTCCCTTTATTGAAGTAAACGGGCCGTAAGGTTGATTTTGAAAGTATGGAACCTTATATACTCTGGAAGACATAAAAACATTTTAAAAGTATAGATTAAACTACGTGTGTCAAATAATAGTTTTGAAAGTGTGGATCAAATCCTTAAGTTGTTTTTTTTTTAGGTTTGGATTATTGGTCCCATAAATCAATTTTCAAAAGTATGGGTTCACCCAATTCAAATAGCACATGAGTTATTTTGAAGTAATAATTTCCTAGAGTGGTTCTTTAAAGTATGGTCTTAAAAGTTCTAAGTTTCATAAAAATAGTTTTTGTCTGCCATAAGTAACATGCAATATAATTAATAACCATTCACTCATTAATCAATTCATTTCTAATCCAATTACACACAAGCAACATTCAACAACATATATATATATATATATATATATGCTCCCATTGTTCTTCATAAAATACCACTCTTGATTTTTTTAATTGTAGTTTTATGATCATAAATTAAACAAATTATGTTTGAAGTTGCTCTTTTGCTATTTTACACTAATAAAAATTTTGCTAAATCAGGTGAGACAAAAAGCACAAAGACCACCTCATTTCAAAAAGTGAGGTGAAACTCGCCTGACATATTTCTAATTGAGGAGAGTTTCACCTCGGTAATGCCTATTGAGGCGAAATTCGTCGCTATTATTATCATTGAGATGAATTTCACCTCAAATCCACATCAGTAGCAAAAATGGTTGCTATTGGACCACATACATTAAGGCGATTCTCGCCTCAATCCCACCCTATATATATGCCCACAACCCTATCTTCTCTCCCCATTCTCGTCCCACTCCCATAAGATCCTGTTTGGATCTTTCCTTGTTTCGCTTTTTTTTTTTTTTAATGTCTATTTATTTTTATTTTATTATTTTATTTATTCTTGCTGATTTTTAGAAAGGTTGGCATTGGAAGCGGGAATCTTCTTTATCCAAGTTAGTAATTTATTTTTAATGTTTTGAAATTTATCTTACTATATATAGGTTTTTATAAATATTAATATATATTTTAAATGTCTGCCAAAATGATATATTTACATTGTCGTATCGGTTAATAGTTTAATAAATAATTTATTTAGCTATTAATAAATTATATATATTATGTATATGAATAAAGATATTGTGAAGTATATATTTTAAATGTTTGTTAAAATGACATATTTATATTGTTGTGTTAGTTAGTAGTTCAATCAATTATTTATTTAAGTATAAAAAAAATTATATATTTGTATACATGAATAAATACACTGTGATTGTATATTTGTATTAGTTATTTTAACTTGTATATGATAATTTTCATATGTATATGTGTGTGTATGTCCTATAAAAGTTGTGTGTGTGAAAAAATTAGATCTATTATGCAAAACTAGTGTGTATATATATATATATATATATTTAATGTGCCCAAATGGTTATATGTAATACATGTTTACAATGTTATAAAACTTGAAAACGTAGATGAATAGGAAATGTTTCAAAAGATCTTATAAAATAGAGATGCCATTTCTCAAATTTTAGGATAATATGTATGAATGAGCCTAGCATATGGTGTGTGATCTAAGAAAGGAGGAATGTAGAAATGGGGTTAGCGAGTTCTTACAAGTAGTGGTCAACGACCAAAAGGACAGATGAGCTGATAAGATGCCCATGTAGGGACTGCTTAAATAGATCATGGCACTCTATTTATATTGTTGAGTACCATCTCATGTTGAGAGGAAATCTTTTGGTCGTACTCGATGTGGATTTATTACGGTAAGGAGTTAATTAGAATAGACAATGAAGATGAGTTGCATGATAATGTGGATGGTGGTGAAGGAAGCATCTTGGGTGAGTATAAGCCCTTCAGAGATCAAGCTGATCCCCGCTTTTGAGAGGCATTGCCCGCTAATATGAGTGATTTTGAAGGGGATGAAACGAATAGCAGGGATGAAGCTAGTGAAGATGATGGTAAACAGTGGATGACGATGTTTGAAAGTACAAAGAGGCTAGTGTATTTGGGCTTTACTAGTTTGAGTATTGTTTGCAGTGCTTCAGATGATGAATATGAAAGTTGATGGCAAACAATCCGTGAAATCTTTCAACAATTGGGTCACCTTTTTAAAAAGTTGTTACTGGATAAAAATACGTGACCACCATCATACTACTAAGTGTGGAAAATGCTCAAGCAATTAGGTGTGGATACAAACATCATTCATGCATGTATTAATGGCTACGTACTATTCTTAAAAGAGTTTCAAAACCTCGATAGCTGCCAAATTTGTGGTGAAGGGAGATGGAAACTCCATGTTAAGAAAAATAAGGTCATACTGGTTAAGGTTCTCTATCACTTTCCACTAATGCTAAGGTTGCAATGGCTATTCATGTGTCGGCATACGATGCCGAAGATGAGATGGCACAAGGAAAAGTATCTTAGTTAGGAAGGTATGTTGAGGTACCCCGTAGACTCTAGTTAATAGAAGGATTGGATGCCAAATATCCTTGGTTCAATGCGAATCTTCAAAGTGTAAGATTAGGACTTACCACTGATGGGTTTCATCCTTATGCTAACATGAGCACAATATATAGCATATAGTCAATTCTTTTGTTTGCATATAATGTTCCACCATAGAGGTGTATGAATGATCTATATTTGATGATGTCACTTTTAATGTCGAGACCTAAATTACCTAGTAAAGATATTGATGTGTACTTGTAACCTCCTATGAATGAGTTGGAAGAATTGTAGACAAAAGATATGAGAATGTTAGACATGATAGAAGGTCAGACATTCTGACTACGTGCCGCTATTGTGGACAATCAATGATTTCCTGACACGTGGTGATTTTTCCAATCTGACAACCAAAGGGTACAAGACATGCCCCATATGCATTAGATTGCGTAGGCCAACATGTAAACAATAAGTTCCATTATATGGCACACAGACGGTTTTTGCCATTTAGGTACCATTGGTACTGCTAAAGTGGAAGTTTTGATGGAATTGTTAAGAAGAGGCCTCCACCAAGGGACATTGCAAGTGAGTCGATATAAGCACATTTAGCTTAGGAAGGCGAAGGAGAGGCTTGATGGGGGCCAAAACAAAAATGGTACAAATTGGTGTAAGAAAAGTGTGCTTTTTAGATTACCATAATGACAAGAACTTCATATTTTCCACAACCTTAATGTGATCAAAGATGTGAAATTATCAAAAGAATATGCTTCAAATGTATCATCCTGTTTAGGTGCGGACGAAGCAAGTTTAAGGGGTTTAAAGAGCGACAAAAGCCATGTCTTACTCCAACATATTTTACCTTTAGTCTTTCGTGGTTTTCTCAACAGCCGAATTCAAGACATGGTTTGTGATGTGTCACGGTTTTTTAGGGAATTGATCGCTAAGGAACTTTTTGTGAATTTATTGGAGTCATTGGAGAAAAAATAATTTTAACACAGTGCAAGTTGGAAATGATATCCCACTTGCATTCTTCAACATCATGATACACTTGGCTGTACATTTGCCAAGGGAAGCCCAAATGTGTGGACCAGTTTAGTATTGTTGGATGTTTCTAGTGGAGAGGTACATGGGACTGCTTAAAAGGAGATGTAAGAAATAGGGCAAGACCGAAGGTATCTATCATCGAATCATATGTTGTATGAGAGAGCATTCAGTTTTGTTAACTGTATTTTGAGAACATGGAATTGATAATAACTTAATCTAATTGGTTGTGGGATGAACCATTATATGACCATTTAGTCTCATTGTTTCTCATATTTTGCATAGTCCATTCAATCATTAAGTGCATCAACCCTTATGGGGTCAAACATTAAGCTCAACAAGATGCATTGGATTGTGCTAAATAATTGTGAGGAAGTCCAACCATATGTCAAGTACCATGCCCCACTTACATCAATCGGTGTACCACTACATATAAGTTTACTTATTATATTTGTTATTAACCAATTTTTGTTCAGAGAGTTTGAGCGGGAACTAAATGTATGTAGAGCACATAATGGAGGAGCACCGACAAGTAAGCATTTTGCAAAGTGGTTTAAGACTAAGGTTAATTCTTAACCAATTATTGACAAAGAAGGTCACATGGGGGAAATTCACTAATTGCTCCTTCTAATCTTCTTGCAGATTATGCAATGCACGACAACTCATGTGACACAAGTGTCAGAAGATCTAGAAGCACTAACATGGGACTCGGGTGTTCACCGTTATAATTTCATATCCTATGTCGTCAACGGAGTCCGCTATAACACCAAGTCTAAAGAAATGTCTTTGAGATCATAAAAATAGTGGTGTGTGCATGCTCGATGCACATAACAAGCAAATGATAACTTTCTATGTCATTATCACTAAAGTTATCCAGTTAAATTATGTGGGGTCCAAGCATGCGTTTTTGTTCAAATGCAGGTAGTTTGATACCAATTGGGACAAACTAGAAAGCATTGATGGAAATCTCATTTCAACCAACATTCCAAGAACATGGTACGACAATGATCTATACATTCTTAGAAATCATGTACAATAAGTATTTTACATCAAAGACCCAAGTAAACATTCTGGAGTCTAGATGGTTATCCAAAAAGTACACCACCGTCATATATTAAATCAATGACTTTTCCAAACTAAACCCATTGATGAGGGTGATCCGAAAGGGCAACCCGATACCAACGAGCCTCTCTAATAAACAATTGCAAGGCCTTGGACAATAATAGTTGATCGCATTTTCATTGACTTAGGAAACCTAGCATGTTTACTTGACCTTGGCAAGGGTACGAGTGGTGTGGGTAGCAACCAAGTAGCTGACAACCCCTCACATGATAATAATGATGAATAAAGAAGAATGTCGTGTTAATTTTAGTATTATGAATAATTTTGAATTTTTAGTAATTTGGATATATTATAGCTGTAACATTTAAATTTTTTTGTACATGATGAATTCAAACGATCTTAACATTCTTAAGGCGATCATGCAAAATGCTAATGCACGACCCGATCAGTACGTTGGTAATGTTGTTGTTTACATTTATCCATTTACCTTATTATATACTTATATGATTGACATATTAATAGAAGTACTTACTTATGTAGGTGGATTCACTATGCTACTCATGGGTACGGGTCAGGAAAGGTGGCGGCAACCAAGAAGTTGACAACCCCTTACATGATAATAACAATGAATAAAGAAGAATATAGTGTTAATTTTAGTATTATGTATATTTTTGAATTTGTAGTAATTTGGATATACTATGTCTATAACATTTTAATTTTGTTTGCACATGATGAATCCAAACAATCTTAACATTCTTAAGGCAATCATGCAAAATGCTAACACATGACTCGAGCAGTACGCCAGTAATGTTGTTGTTTATACTTATCCATTTACCTTATTATATACTTATATGATTGACATATTAATAGAAGTACTTATCTATGCAGGTGGATTCACCATGATACTCATAGGTATGGGTTAAGGAAGGGATGACTCTGATTCTAACTTCAAAGCTCCGGTGAGCTAGCTGACATAAGCGTGGGGTGTGGATGGTTCATAGATAGGAGATTATGTCTTAGTATGATGTGATTCCTCCACTAGATGTTATTAACCTTGAAGACGTATGTGCCATCACAATTAAACAGGAGGAGAATACTCGATATCTTGCTCACAAGGAGGTTAAACTTAGGACACTGCATAGAAAATGGGGCTAAGCGGAACGAACAAAGAAGTATTACAGGAGGTACAACTAGAAGCTGGTAGTTAGCATGCCAGATGGGTACAAAGGCATCATGTGCAAGCCTACAAGGATGCTTAGGATGGAGTTTCTACTCATCATACTGCTTTGACAAAGCTATTCGTGGAAGGTTTCGGTGGCAAAGCATAGTGGGCATTCCCAAAGGCATATTGGCATGGTATTATCCAAAAGTTCATGGTGAGTTCATTTTTTATTTGGTACACATTTTTATCAATTATGTATTATTTCATCTATTTACTAACACGGTCTATTTTTATCAATGTGTAGTAAAAGTTCACAGTACTGCTTGAGTGAAGGCAAATAACGAAAGGGTGGGATGCTCTAAAATTTTCTGCTAGCAAATCATACAATTAAAATCAATATTTGATTAAGCAGTATATAATCTCAAAGGATGGATGAAAGGCAGTTGCAAGCAACCCTCCAAAGGGATATGAGTACAAGGTGGATGAATGAAGGGATTCCATTCGCTTCGGAAAAAAAGATCCAAGCTATGGGGTACGTATGTTTTCCAAAAAATATATTACATTCGACCACTCCTAATCAATATGACAAAATATCTTATTATGTCTTTGTTTTTGTAGCATCGATCGAAGGTTAACATAGGGAATTGAAAGAAGTAAAAGGTGTTGCATAAGGGAGGGAATAACTCTACGATGTACCATATGTTTACTAACATGAGTCGATAATGTCCGCTGTATACTTCATTTCAATATAATGACATATTGTATAATTTTAAGTTACACATATGTGTTTTCACCTACATTATTTTTGTATATTTTAGAACTTCACACTCGTATGGAATTACCGGTTGACCTACATTAGAAAAGAATGAGATGCCCACGAATGAGTGGCAGTTGTTGGAGGTCATTATTAATTATGTAAGTCTATGCAATATTTACTTATATAACCATATATTTTTCTGGTATCTTCATACTACTAACATAATTACCATTCATCTTTTTCAACTAGGCATGGATGGAGGAGTGTGGAGCTTAAGATGATACTCTTGCTGCTACGATAGGTCAGAACCCTTTGAGTGATGTAGCTATCATAGAGGAAGTCTTAGGCCACAGGTCTGGCTATCAATGAGGCATGGGATACAATACTTTAATCCCGAGGAGAGGTGTTCTTACTTTGAATAACTTAGAGATGAGACTTTTGTGAACTCATATGGGGAGATCGACATGCTAAGGCATAAGGTTGAACATATGGAGCGTTTGTAGGAGATGTATATAAGCCAACCTCCAATGCATTCATATTAGAAGTACACATCATGCTCTTAGCTTATACCCTATATTAATAGCCCTGCTGGTGGGCATGACCCAGAGATTCATTTCTTTCACCTTGATAACTCCACCTCTACAGCCATATTATGGCTAGCATGAGATATTTAGCTGGTCGATTGATCAGTTTGGGACACCGACTCAGTACCCTACCGGATAGCATGGAACTCCTAGTAGCTCTGAACAACGGTTGGGACATCCCCATGCATTGGGCTTTGTACCCTAGTCATCATCAGCATCAACCTTTTAGTCAATTTCGTAGTATCTCCAATACAGATCTTGCCCATTCCCTGGTACGGCTTCACCATCAGTATTGGATCAAGTTAGCATTATTACCTACTACCCTATGGATACTTCTAAACACCACCTTCTACAGTTTCTACTTTTGCATCTCAAATGTTGTATGATATTGGATCGACTCGGGTTTAGCAACGTCAGTCAAATGGATGGCACTAGGCTTCTTGAGGATTGTGTTATGTTTGTTTTTGTGTCATGTTGACTTTGCTATTTTTTTATTTATAGACTCGCACTATTTATATTATGTAGATTGATTAGCCGAGGTCTCTAGTTTGAACGATTGTTTGTATATTAGGACTACTTATCTATTTATATATATGTGTAGTATGTATCTTTCCATATTTCTATAAAATATTTTATGTAATTTGAAAAGTATAATTTTGTCCACATATTATTATGAGATTAAACAATCAAATATTCAAAAACATGAAAATTAATAACAAAAAATATATCTAATTTAATATAATATAATAATAGAAATACATGTACATATGTATGTACTATTTTAATTATTAATATATAAAATATTTTTAACAGAAAAATACTATTTACATATAGAATTTATATTTTCTTAGTTATATATAATTTGAAAATTATGAATAAAAAATATATCTATTCTAATATATTATGTATTTTTAAAATATTCATATATATAAATTGAATATTTGTTAATATAATTTATTTTATCATTTATATATATATAAACATTGAGGCGAATGTCGCCCTAGTTCCTCACATTTAAGGCGAATTTTGTGTTAGTTATTCACATATGAGGCGACTTTCACCTCAATTATTCATCTAAGGCAAAATTCACCTCAATCATAAAAATTTTCTAAGTTTTGCTGTGTGCAAGTAAAATTCGTGCAAGTTTTGATTTTCAATCGAAGCAAGTTTTGCATCTGATGTCCATCAAAGGTGCAACTTGCCTCAATTTGGAGCATATATAAGCCATTTTGCCTTTATTTTTCCCTTTATATTCTTCCTTTTTCCCGCATCTCATTTTCTTTATTTTATCGATATTTCATTTCCTAGCCTCAATTCTCACAATTGCAAATTCATGTCTCCGCCTCGGTTTGGAAAATTTTCATTCTACAAAATTGTTTTCTTTGTTTTTCTTTGCATTATTTGCTTCATTTTACCCGTGCTTCATTTCATACCTCCAAATTCTCTCATTTGGAAATGTATGTCTCTGCTTAGTTTGGAAAATTTTCATTCTACAAAATTTCATTCATTGTTTTCCTTTGCATTATTTGCGTATATGTTGTATATTTCAATCTTGTATTTTTATGTGATTTTTCAGGTATTGAAGGACATATAATCAATATATTACTATATCCTAATGATAATGACATATTATTTCTATAGTAATCTTTTGTTTTATGTTATTTATATGATAAATAATTTCTATCATTAATATTAATATTAATGTTATTTTGACTAGTATTGGAATTAAAAGATACAATTACTATGTGTTTATATGTGTCTATGATTAGTAATTATCTGATAATAATGTTATTATAAAGATTTGATTATTTCATACAAATTTAAAAAATTAACCATTAAAATTCGATATATTGCAATTTTAATAAAATAAATTAAAAAACAAATCACAAAAAATAATCAACCAGGGCAATATTAAAAAAACTACAAGTGTAAAAAAATTGTAAGAGAAATTAGCTTGAATATTGATTTAAAAAAAATTAATTCACTTTGAGGCGATTTTCTCCTCAATTGGAAAAATTAAAAATTACTTCGAGACAAAAATAGCCTCAAATTAGGAAAATTAAAAAAAAAATCTGATGGAAAAAATGAAATTCCGATTTAGGAGGTGATAGATCACCTCTTGTAATTTTTACTCAAGCAAGATTTGTGTCAATTAAATGTGAGATGAACATCGCCTCTAGTCAATTATATAAGGTGAAATTTTCATTTATTATTGAAATATGGTGAGGATTTTCAAGCAACATCATTGAGGTGATGTAATTGTCTTAGTGGGCTAAATTAGGTGAATATTTAATCTATTGAGGCAATAAAATACGCCTTTGAATCTCATATCCATACCAGTGCCATAATTTGTTATATAGAGATTTGGATTACATTTACTGATTACGTCGGTAGTTTATTTAAATGAGGTTGACTAGAGGATGCAATCAACCAACCATCCCTATTTGTTGGAGTCATTGTTCATTAGTTTCTCTTTTGTTCTTATATTTTTTTCTAGGTTCTAGTTTTGATAGTTCAAAAATTTCTTTTAGATATTTATATTGGAAATATACTCATATAACCTATAAAGTAATTTCTACAATTCCTTTGTTCAATTCAATATGAATATCACTATAACTTTTTTGGAATCCTTTATCCATTGCAATTTAAATTGCGAACCGTTGTTTTCAAATAAATGTCAATATTGTCAATGACATTGTAATCTAACGGTATTTATCTTAATCTGTCAAATGAGAGGTATCAGGTTTAATTCCCTCGTCTCCTTTGTAATAAAAAAAAAAAATCAATTGGGATTTTTTATTGGACTTTCTAGATCCATTTTTTAATTTTATCTTTAGCTAATAAGCTTAGAATTTGTATCCATATTGTTTAATAAATTTAGGGTTTTAAATACAAATTTGTTATGATTTTCCTTAGAATCTTTAACTAAGCTTCTAAGGGTTGAGATCACGATTTTGTCATCAATCCTAATTCCTGGTTTTAATTACAAAGGGTGAAAATTTGGAATCAAGTTCAAATAGAGGAAAAAATATTGTAAGATTGAAATGAAGGATAAACATGATGTAAAGTCGTGTAAGTATATGGTGACATTATCACTCCTGTGTAGTGCTGGTAAATCTTGGTGGCTTGCCATTTTAAATAAACGAAAACATTCAATATTTGCCGTGCAATTCTCATCCTGTAGTTGAACATAATCTCAATCTCTACTTGCGACACTTATAATAAAATTTATCTTCTTTATGAAACACTAAAAAGTTCTATTCTTTGTTCATATTTGCCTTAATTTCATTTACATTGCATTTGATTTACTAGAATAAAATTGTTATTCCACTTTTATTATTGCGGGATAATTATTATCTCATTTAGTTTGTGACGAATTTTGCTATAAAAGATTGTTTACTCCATATAATATGTATCGAAAATAAATTTCTATTTTTTCCTTTAATAGATAAATTGCTATTCCTCACAAAATATAACCATTTTTCTCCTAAAAATACCCCCAATAATAAAATAAAGAAAATAGTTTTTTTTTCTATTCTTATTTTATTCTAGCAAACTAAACATTATGTATGTCTATATTTTTTTATTTTTAGTTTTTGATATTCTTACTTAGCTATTTGGTTTAGAGTACAAATATAATTCTCACCCAAAGGAGAAAATTCATCATATATTATATATATGTGGTATGTAAATATTAATAAAATTTTAACAAATATAGCATGTACAAATAATAAGAACAAGATAAAAAAAATTAGGTAAGAGACACTAAATTTCAATTATTATTTTTTTGATATTTAAATTATAGATCATTTTGGAATTAATATCCAACTTTTTTGGTGCGGAATCTGTTAACGCTAGAAACTTTGAAGCACAAGTGTTAATACTCTGCCTAGCTCTATGAAGGGTTGCCATGGCATTATTTAAAGCTAATGAAAGTGCCGACACGTATATTTTCCTAATGGTCATCGCAAGGGGTGAAAGCAATTAATTGTGATGTGAAAGAAAGAAGACTAAGATCAAGTTTCAGGGTGTTCAAATCTAGTGGATCTGTTGACATGATCAAGGTGCATTCATGCACCAGCAATAAAGGCTCTGTCTTCGAGAACTGTTAGGCTGAAAGGTGACGTGGAGAGGGTTTATGGTCAAGCAGACGAACTTCTGGTGGGGTTTCAAAGAGTTGGCTTTTATTTTTTGTCAATGCGAAAGCAATAATTGGATATGGCTTCCTCCTTCTCTTCTTCCTTGATTCCTTTTCCTTTTATTTTTCTTTTCCATTAATTAACAAGAGAAAACAAGGAATTGAATCAGAAGTTGATCAGTGAGTAAAATAGAGCATTTTGCTTGAAAATACTCGAACGAACAAGCTTCTGTCTTCGTCTTCATCTCAATGGCTATTGTGCGACTAAATTCCAAATTTTTAATGCACAACATAAATCTGGCTTTGTTAAGTTGGGGAAACTTAATACAAATTTTTTTTATCAATTTGGTTCATACATGAATTTAAAGTTAGCTGATAGAGAGAAACATATTGGTGGACAATTCACTTGAAGATTGACGTAGGGTCAAGAGAACAGATACCAATCTGACGTAGAAAAATATAGGAAAACATAAATATAAATTGAACTTATCTTTTTTTTTTTTTTAATTCACACTGCTCACACTGCATTATGAGTTGGGATGATGAACTTACACCATCAATAAAAAAAGGTCTTAAACTCATTATATGATTTGCCTATTTATAAGCATAACAAAACCTAATATTGTAGGAAAGTAATTTTTACGAAACTAGAAAATGAAAAATAAGCTATCTTAGGGGAAAAAAAGGATATTTGATAAAATTTTGAAAAATAAGATACAATATCTATGCAAATGAAAGATAATAGTGAATCATATCTAACTAAATAACAATAAAAATTAAAGTACTTACGATCAATATAAGAAAATTATCAATTTATATATGATCTTCGTTAACCTACATCATTCTTTCTCTCTTAAAAGGATTTGTTATTGAATTTTCCCAAATCAATTTGCAACTTACAAAAGCCATACTTGCATTCATGACGTCGCAACTCTTCTTGATCCTCATTGTAGATGTAGGGTTCTTCTTGATATAGTCACGCATATGTTACATGGATCTCGTACGTTACACGTGATTTCAAATTATTGCTGAGGAGGTGACACTTAATGATGAAGGGATGGCTTTGAGAGAATGATGAGGAGGAAGAACGTATAATCTCAGTGTCTCGAATACACAAGTGATAGGTAACAGAGTCTGAGTACACCTCATGCATCAATCTTACAGTTCCTAAGCAATAGGAATGGTCATCACTTGAGTTGCCTTTTTGATATTTGTAAATAAAACCTTTTCTATGGAATGTTTTTTATCTTCTCTCTTTAAAAGTCTTAAATGAGAAAGAGTGACTATGTATTTTTGAGCTATTGGCATGGATGACAACCATCATATCATCTTAATGTTTGTTGGATAAGATAAAATAAGCCTAATTCATGGTTATCCTAAATGAGTTTCTTATGGGCTAAGGCTAATAGTCATCTCCTATGTACATGAACCTACTTGAAAAAAGTTAGATATAGCTGGTCCAACAATCCTTATTCCAAGCCTACTAAGCCAAATCTCCTTGTCCATCCCAATAAAAAAATCGAACATGTTGGGCCCTATCATCTAACTTATGAGTCAAGACTAAATAATAATATTTATAATTTTAAGCCCCATTTACGCTCATTAGTTTAGTTTTTTTTTTACATGAAAAAAAAATCAATCTTCCATCAATGGATGTAGTGTTTGCTTTTTGATCTCTCCTCTTCCACTTATCAAAATCACCATGTTCCCATGTAGATATTTCAAATTCTTGTGATAAATTTCTATGAGAAACACACATAATTTGTTGTTAAAATTAATCTTCTTATTAATTTTTGTTGAATTATTACAAGTTAGTTCCTAACTCAATCTTAGTTGGAAGTGGTATAGTCTCTCTAGCATCCTCGTTAAGAACATAATTAAAAGGTCCACAAAAATCCTCTTGAATTTTCTTATATGCATTATCGTTATTAATATTTTTATGTATTAACTCAATTTTGGAGTAATACTTCTTTATGTTATTTCTTGGTCATCACGTGAGACTTGTGTTACACCTATAGCATGATTCTTTTGATTGACATGTAATTTTGTAAGTTAAAGCAATGGTTGATGTTTTTAAGGTGTTGACTAATTGATACTAAAACAGTCATAACTTCATCCATCTTAAACATAAACTTCTTATTAAAATCATTGAATATAAATTCCATGGGAAAAATGCAGAGGGAGGGTTTGTATTTGTACAACTTCTAAAAAAAATTTTTTAACCATGTATTTTAGAAGTGTTTTAAGGCCTCCATCCATCTGGCGTTAATAAAATATGACGTGGCATGAATGGAGATCCTAAAATTCATATATATTACAAACATAGGCCCTTAAAGGCATAATTTAAAATTTAGGTTAACTTTTACAAAACTATACAAATATGGTCCTTTCATTGCATGGTAAAAAATTCATGGCTCTTCTTCTTCTTCTTCTTCTTCTTTATTTAATAGAATTGCACAAATAAAAATTACATATTTTTATTTTATTATAGCGTAGGAAATTAATTTTTGAAACTTAGTAACAAATTTTCTAGATCATGATATGAGTTGATACATATACACATACATATATTCATGGTTATTAGCTATCCTTATACATGATAATTAATTAAGATTAATATTAGTTTTTTTTTTATATGTTTCTTGTTTATGTACTAACAACTAGGTGATATCATATAATAAGACACATATAATAAAATAGGATATTTCAGTTAATAAATCAATATCAATTACTTTAAATGATATATTAATATTGAGATAAGAAAATTGTTTATACATATATATCATATTTGTAATATTAATTGGAAAAAAAAACATATAACAAGGGAAATCTGTTGTATTACCTAAAACCTTATATAGATTTCATATCATTATCTAATCATAGTAGTGTAATTTTTTTACTTAATATTACAAATATAATAAACACAATTTTTTTTATTTCTAAAAGTAATGGATAGTTTGGAGAAAAAGGGTCATTAATCAAGTTTTTGATCATGTCTTATTAATAAAAGTTTTCTTTTCTATTATAGGTTCTCTTATTGTATGATATTACTTCATCCTTAGTGCATTAATAGAAGAGATGCAAATAATTGACATTAATTTTATTTAAGTATTATGTATGAGGATAACTTATAAATGATGAATATATATATATATATATGTATATGTAGGTATATATTAAATTATATCTTGAGTTGGAAACTCTAATTTAAATTTTCAAAAGCAATTTTTCCAAATAATAATAAATGAAAAACCATGGATTTTCTATTTTATTTGCGCAATTATGCAAAAAAAAAAAAAGAAGAAGAAGAAGAAGAAGAGGAGGAGAGAGAGACTGAATTCTTTTATTATGCATTTAAAGACCTGCATTTGCATGGGTTTTGTAAAAAAAGAGCCTAGATTTTTTAACTAGACATTTTAGGATCTACATGTGTAATTTGCATGCATTTTAAGGTTTTCATCCATGCCATATCAAATTTCATCAAAAGCAAATGGATGTAGACCATAAAATGAATGTAAATTACAAATACAAGCCTTAAAAACCATGATAAAAAATTTGATGTCCCTTTTTGCAAAAATCATACAAGTACGGGCCCTCCCTTTGTATTTTTCCCTAAATTCCATGTCACCCAGATATTTTATATGAATCAAATGACAAAAAAATGTTTGTGACAAAGAACATCGTAATTTACCTAAGGAAAATTGTGCTTCGTTCATGGAAAGAATGTTAATAAATAAGCTAAAAAATGAATGCCATACTAAGCTTTTTGTCTCAAAACTGATGTAAGATATAAAGAAAGAAATAACTCTCAATTTGATGCATGAAAGGGGAAGCAACAGTTAAAAAGGGAATGCAATACTACGAAAAAGTATTAAAAAACACGTATATATACGATATATGTTTTTTTTTTATTTGTACATCCTTACACCATACTATCATTAAACATGACCTTACATCGTCAATGAAAAAAGAAAAAAACAAATCACTCAAATTTTGAGTAGGAATTAATTTGATTGCAGATAATCATCCTAGAATAGTCACTGAAAGTAAATTCAATGTGCCTTGACATATTTTTGTATAAATCAATATTAGAAGACGAATAATGGCAAGAACAAAGAGGTATGATAAAGCACACATAAGATTTATGTGAAAAATCCAAATTGGGAAAAACCACAGGCAGAGGCGAGATAATTCACTATATGTCGATAATGGAGTACAAAAGAGAGAGAGTAACAAAATAAAAATAAAAACTTTCTCATTTTCTCACTCTCATACAAATCCTATCAAAACATATATTTATATGTGTATACAGTTAGACGACAAAAAATTATGTCTCTTAAATGTATAATGAATAAATAATAAATGTATAGTCAAATATTCATTCATTATACAAATACCAAAATTATGACTCTTAAATGTATAATGAATGAATAATAAATGTATAATCAAATATTCATTCATTGACTACGGAAAACGGCTATTGAAAACGGGTCACAAACTCCAACAATCAAAGAACAAATGTGTTTGGTCCAAGAAAAATTGTAATTAACGAAATGAAAATTGCATTTAATTTAAGGAAAGAGAGTTAAACAATAGGCTCTAGAAGTAATATTGGTATAGGATATAGAGAAGGAATAACTTTAATTCCAATTTTATGCAAAACGGGAGAAGCAAATATTATAGAGGGAACAAAATATTATAAAAAGTATAGAAATAAATAAAATATGCCTTTTTTTTTCCTATTGATTTCTATAGTCTTGCATGGTCACACACCATCAATAAAAGTAATAATACAAGAAAATAAAAAAAATATATATATAGCCATCACACCAATTCTTAAGTGAAGGTAATTTTTTATTCAATCGTTTATTATTAACTCATAAATTAATATATACTTTACCTATTTATAGGCATATAAAACCTAATATTAATAATAAAAAAAACTAGAAAATAAAAGATGTTCACAATCTTAAAATAAGATATCAAATTTATCTAATTCTTAACTATAAGAAACTAATTTTTAATTAAATAAAGATAATAATAATAATATCATATTTAATCAAATAACATAAAAAAAATTATATCAAGAAAATTATGATCTTTTGTATGCTCTTTCTACCACATAAATGGTTAGAAGAGTACATATGGTGTCGTGGATAATTATTGCTTACAAAAGACTACAAACAGTTGAGTGGAGTTGAACTTTTGATTGCTCATGGCTCCGCTCATTAAAAAATTATCGAGTTTGAGCTGAGTAAATCATTTTATTGAGCTTGAAATTTAGGTAAAGGCTTTGCTCATTTAGATCAATAAGATTTATTTCAAACTCAAACTCGTTTCGTTTATAAGAAAGCTCGAGTATTTTATCGAGCTAGAAATTTAAATTGAGCTTGACTATTTACATAGCTCATTTTCAATTTTTCTTAACCTGAAAATAATATATAATAGCTGCTAAATGTATATACATATATATTAAATTGATATTAGTTTTTATTTTTTTAATTATATATTAATACATAATAAATATCAAACTCACAAATTGCTAATGAATTTGTTTGCGAGTCTGTTAACAAGCCTACTCGTGAGTCTATCAATGCTTAAACAAGCTTATTCACGAGCCTGCTCATGAGCATGAATCGATGCTTGAACTTAGCTTATTTAGATAAATAAGATTTATTTTAAATTAAAGCTCGGTTTGTTTCTTGATAGCCTAAATCGATACTTGAGCTCAGCTTTTTTAGATAAACAAGATTTAATTTAAGCTCATGCTCGGTTCATTTATTAATCAAGCTCGATTTTAAAATGAGTTGAGTTTGAGTAGTTCGTAAGCAATTCAACTTGTTTGCAGCCTTTCACTCATAGGTTTCTTGCGCACATCTTGATGTTAAAACATGCATTAGAAGGTAAATAAAATTGCTAATATCTTATCTTGCTCGGTTGGAAATTGCAAGTCATCTAATGGTGTTATGTAAAAAATAATGTAATGCTAAAGTTTATTGAATTACTAAATGTGTGTACCTATAGAAAAAAAGAAAAATAAGTAGCACCTTTATATATCCTGCGCTTTGAGTCAATGCCGAACTAAGTATATATTCTGCTTCATATATCTAGAAGTTAATTATACTTGAGAATTGAGTAATGGGATCTTGAAAAGGATTTAAAGAGGTGTTTTTTCTGCTTTTATAGAAGTTAAAGTATACTTGGAAGTGAAGTATGAGATCTTATAAAGGGAATAAATAGGGGTCATCTGTGTACTCATTTGTTGCATTAGCTCATAAAGCAGAAAGTTGAGTCAATGCCGAACTAAGTATATATTCTGCCTCATATATCTGGAAGTTAAGTATACTTGAGAATCAAGTAATGGGATCTTGAAAAGGATTTTTCTGCTTTTATAGAAGTTAAGTATACTTGGAAGTGAAGTATGAGATCTTGTAAAGGGTATAAATAGGGGTCATCTGCGTACTCATTTGTTGCATTAGCTCATAAAGCAGAAAGTTCATTGTGTGTATTACTATTACCTAGAGCGGTCTTGTTACAAATCTCACATATTTACCAAAGCCAGTAATCTGTTGTTCTTGTTTCTTTTTTCTTTTCAGTTCTACTATATATCGTTCCTTTTCCAATTATTAAATATATATATATATATATTTTCTTGCTTTTTATCTATCAAACAAAAAAAAACAAAAAAAAAAAAAAAAAAAAGCAAAAAAAAAAAAAGAAATAGAAAAAGGCTTACAAAATATGGCAGAAGCATTCGTGTCACCGCTAGCAGACTCAACCGTCAAAGGTGGGATCACTTTAATCAACAAGCATTCCAAATACGTGTTTTGCTTCAACACCTATGTACAGAATCTGGAAGAGAAGCTTCAAGGTCTGGAGGCTATGAGAGAAGGGGTGTGGCAACGCGTGAATGAAGGAAAAAATAACAATGAAATAGAAGAACGCCAAGTCACGGAATGGTTGAAGAAAGTAGGGGAAGTTGTTGAAGAGAGAAACAAAATATTGGCAAAGATTGACGAGTCCAAGTCCAAGAACAATTGCTTCTTCTGTGGAATTGCTGTAAATGAGGGGTCTGATGAAAATGTTGGCAAGTCCGAAAGCAATAGATCCATCGAAGAAGTTGCTGAAGCTGATGAGAACAGAAAAGCAATCCCAAAAGAGGACAAGGAGAAGAACAAGCACGTTTGCAAAAGTTCCACTGGCGAAGTTGTTTTGAACCCATTGGCCCGGTGGCGAATCAGTAGGAGAGCCGACAAAGTTACAAATGCTGTTTCGGAGCTGATGAAAAAATTTTCAGAGATACACCCATCCACGTGATCCGTGGGGCACAGTCACAGACACCGGATCCTACGAGGAGGATGTCGACCTCAAGTACTTTTTACCGGCATCTAGACAGGCTCTCCTCCAAGATATAAACAAAGCGCTGATCAATCCCAATATCAAAATCGTGGGGTTTTGGGGTCCTTCTGGGGTTGGCAAATCCACTCTATTGGATCTTGTCGTAGAGCAGGTCAAGGGAAAAAAATTTGGTTATCAATTTGATGCAGTGGCCAAAGCAACTGTTTCTCGAACTCCTAATATCGGAATGATTCAAGCTGAATTAGCTGACTGGTAAGATCTCATACCACTTTCTTACCCATGCCACATTTTCATTATAAACGAAAGATAGAAAGTTAACCCCCGTGTCTTCTTCTAGTATTATTTTTTTTCCTTCTATTATTTATTAGACCTTATTTGCCTTTTATTATATTGTTAGATTATATATATACTATAATTTCGCTCGCTATTGGTTTTAACTTTTTTCCCATAGCCTACCTTTCAAACCGACTATATCTTTATCAATCTTTACAATTGAGAGGCATGGGTATCAATTTCTCAATGGTATTAATCTAGACTCAGATTCTCCCCTTTTCAAAAAGTTATAATAGACAGCAATTTGGAAAAAAAAAAAAAACTGCATATTGAATTAAATTCAATCTTTTATTGTCATCTTTAGCTCAAACACTAAGAAAAGAAATATATATATATATATATATAGTATAGTATAAGTGAGTACATTCCAAAAATTGTTGTTCAATATCATTGATCTCCTAAAACATGCTCACCTCCCAACTTTTGTTAAATCATCAAATATGGGTGCAAATACTAGTACTATCTTCCTCTTTATCTTGCAGAAAAGATTCTAAAAATTTAGATTCATAACTTAACGTGCAACCTCTTAGGATCACCTTAAAACCTATGTTATAAAATCTTCAATTTTTAGGGTTTCTTTTAGAATCCATAATTTCTTTTTCCAAATTTACATACCATACTCCTTTGTGTAAGGGTGAGTAGGTAAATCATATTGCACCTATAATATCCTATTCAATTTAATAGATTCTAGGGATATTAAAAATCATAAACTTTAGGGTATAACATTATGAAAATTACTCCTAAAGAGTAGGGTATTAATATGACATCATTATATTCAGTATCCATCCTAAAACCTGTATTAGGGGTATGTGAGATACAAGTGTCATGATTTCCATAATTATCATGTGGAAATTATTAAATGATGATAATGAATTAGATATAATATTATATTTTTACTTTAAAACTCTAAATTCTACTAAAATAAAGACAACTATTATGATTGAAGTTAAGCAATTTTAAGTAATTAACCGAGTTATTGATATAATAATGTGTATTGAAGAATAATTGTTGACTTGAGATGTGAAAAAAGCTAAAGGCATATACTTATAATTTCTACTTAATCTTGTATGCAATTTGCACTTTGAACTATTATGAAACAAAGAGGCTTAAGTTAGTAAAAAAATTACCTTTGAATTTTAATGTTATAAAAATATAATAGAAAAATTTATAGGTTTTATAGGATATCCTTTACCTTGCAAGTTCTGCCAAGTACAGGTTCTTAAATTGTTTAAAGTGCCACAAGATAGGTTTCCTTCTAAAATTTAAGAACTTGTAGCTATAAGATAGGGAATGAGTAAGGCCACCAATCTTACCAAGTATCTTCACTCATTATTGCCTTTATGAATAAAATTATAATATATGACTCGTAAGCCAATACTTTGAGAAGAAATAAAAACAAATGTAGATGTGATAAATTAAAATAAAAATATAAACTGGTACTAAAAAAATTAACCATAATAACAATTGAAAGTGAAGATGTGAGACTTCTTCCATATTTACCAAATTTTATCAAATTAAATTGTATTTGTTACTGATAATTTGCATATAGAGTATAAATTACCTTATATATATTGAGAAAAGGAAACACTAGTTACAAGAATATACTATATATATATATATATATATATGTTGTGCATGTTCAATTTCAAGGCTAATTACGAGGTTATATTCTATATCTCATCTTATGAGAGTAGTTTCCAAAAACTTAGAGCTCTCACTTACCTTGACATCAAATACCTATCCTACATCAAACCATGTAGCTTCCAACCAAATCTAGGTTCTAAAAATTAACTAGTTCGTATACGATGTATGGCATCTTTTACGAATGAATTATCAAATATATGAATAGGGAAAATGTCACACTTAATTCAATCTCATTTGAACAATCAAACAATTAGACATGATTATATTCTAATTATCCACTCTTAACATAAATAGCTAGTTCTTTCGAGTTCCTTAACTTAGATAACTATTGGTAGTTGGTTTATGACTTTATACTTTACCTTACATTAATTCACTAAATCAAGAAGTTAGCAGTTTTCATTAAGTTTCCAACCTATAATAGCCATTGATAGTTGGTTCCATAACCTATGTATCACCTACAACATTGCTATACCACCTAATAGTATCGTCCCACCTTTTTAACACATCTAAATAGTCATCATTTGTTGATATATAGCCTACATACCGGTTACTTATTCAGGAGTAGGCATCATATGACTCGTTGTTTAAGGTTACTAATCAATTTCCTCTTGGCATCCTAAAATAAACACTATTAGTTACTAGTTAGTCAACATTTTGCATGCATTATTCCACATTTGGAGTAGGTGATGCATTACATGCAATTCAGACATCCTAGCAACCATAATATGTCATTAACTTATTTTTTATCATGGATGTAAGAATAGAGGAAAGCAATAATAGTAATCTAAATTGGAGCAATAAAAGATCATGGACAAGTAATACACCTCATCACAATAACAAGTACCATTTGAACTTGAAGCCAATCTTGAAGTACCTTTTGGCTTAATACAAAGGTTAAAAAAAAAGGTAAGTAAACTAAGGGGGCTCGTTTAATTATTCTTCCTTAAGAAAACAAGAATTCACTAAAAAATTTCATTGATTGTTCTGAAGTTTATTCTACCTGTTTTTGATTATTATAGACTTACCCAATTGAGATAATTTGATACTTTTACTTCAACTCAATAAATCAAACCACCTATATGTGGAGTTTCATTAGCCATTCTCCAATTCTGTTAACTAAACTACCGAAACATGTTAAACTTCCTATTTGCTTCAGTTTGGTTAAATGAACACCACTTAGGTTTTCCAAATTGGGTAATTTTGAGAGAAATACCAATTTCATACTTGTGTTCCAAGTTTAGTATCAATTTCCAATTTAACAACTCTAATTTAAATCTAATCAAATTTTAGACATTGAGTGAATAAATAAGATTTTAGCACCAAATTTGAATCTTAAACATACTAATTATCCATGAATCTCTTGTTTAATTCAAACCCATTTATGTACTCTTTGAACTTAATAAATCATTTAACAACTTCTCTATATTCTTTGAAAGCAAAACTCATCTATTAAACATGAGTTAATAGATGTTATTAATCATATTAAAGTGGTGGAATTGTTCTTCTAACACTTCATCTTTTTTCTTGGTTTTATTATTTTTTTTTATGGTTTCTACTTAGTAAACTTATATACTATAAGAGCTTAATTAAGGTTCATGACTTGAATAAATTTAATATTCTTTAACTTAGTAGGAATTCTAGAATGCTAAAGAGAATTTCTCTTGAATCATCTCTAAAACTTTGTACTTTAGTTTGTTCTAGCAAGTTATAGAGTGGTTAATTTATTTGGGAAAACAAAGATAGGGCGCTTGATTATAACCTCCAAGTAGAGATTTGATTTAACAAAAAGTAAAATAATGCTAATTTTCTTTTTACTAAAAGGCCTTTACTTTTGAGTTTTTTTGGATATCATCTCACCAATGATGGATGATTTAAGCATATGCCATTCGTTGACTATTAGCAATTTAAGCAACCAAACATATGGTTTAGTTAACTAAATCAATTGTATATTTGTATTCAACAAATGTTCCTTAACTTGGTGATTGATTGATATTTACTCCTCTTATTGCAAATTGAAAAATGTTAGCCATTGGAGTTAGAAATTTTATCTCTTATCAAGTTTTGCAATAACCAAATATGTATTTGACATGGGCGCATTCTTGTGTATCATGCCCTTTAACTAAGATATGAGTTATATACTTTATCAATCTCTCCTTTTCCAATTATTGAGCGTAAATTTATGTATGATATCAATATTTATAGAAGTTAAAAAATGAATTAATATTTCATAAAATGAGTCCCACAAGGTATTAATATTTTACAAATTTCATTTGAGGTATCAACATTGAGATAGTTTTTGATTTATTTTTCTCAATGAATATTTCATTTAACTCATTTCGCAAAATGTTGATTCATCTTTTTAAGCACTCAAAATATTGATATCTTAAATATACTTACTCATATATGTTGATACCTTTTAATGTAATATACCTAAATATAATATTATGTCTCTTTTTACTTGGTAACCTTCTTAATTAATATCTCTGGTAATGAAATCAACTCCCTGATTCTATAAAATCAAACATCAATGTGTTTTATCCTTGCATGATTTACGTGATTCCTTGCTAGTTAAATGGCACTACGCGTACCAGAATATAAATGAACCTGTCTATTAACCTTGCAAACAACAATTATTCCTTAAAGGTGTATTGTGTTAGCCCATACCTTACTTTAATCGTAAATAATCTATTAAAGATTATATCATATATCTTCAGCATCACTTTTAGTACGAAGAAATTTTAAATAGAATGTTTTAGAATGGAATATAATGGAATCAAGAAAGGATTGACGATTCCAATCTTCTGTTTGGTAATGGATATGGAATCATAGTTCTGTTTCAACAATTTGTTCTGTTTGAGCATATTCAAAGTGGAATAGATTGATACGAATTCTCTGCGTTTAATGAATACATATATAATCATATATATACATTACAAATCGTACTCTAGTAGTAATGCAATATTTCCAATAATTATACTAATACACATATATCACATAATGCTAATATATAAAATATAAGATATTATCTTTGATGCCAATTTAGGCATATTATATTGTAGTATAAAAACATGATAAAAACATATTTATATAATATATATCATATAAATTTTGTATGATTTATAAAATAAATTATAGGGTTAATGTCGCGAATGATAGCTAAACTTTGAAAAAATACGTAATTAGATATATGAATTTCGAAATTGATAAATTTAGTACTTAAGCCAACAATATTTCCATCATATTGGTTAAAAATACTATGTCGGATGATAGTATTTGCTAGCTTGACAGAGGTACTATTGGTGTGTACGATAAATTTTTTTAGGTATTGAATTGATTAATTTTAAAATCCAAGTACCAAATTATATATTTTGCCAAAGTTCAATATCATTTACCACAATAGCCCTAAAATATTATATATAACATATTATAGATATATTATAGAATTTAATTGGTCGATACATACTACACAATATATTATATTTAGCACATATAAAATACAAAGCATCGTTCCAGCATTAATTTAATATATCTAATGTAATAATACACTTATGCTGAATAATATTTTTTTTATCGTACATACTACATCTAGTATATAAATATAACATAATATATAACATTAAAAAACTATCTTTACATATGCAGGTCTCGAATGCACAGTCGATTGATTGTGTTTAAAAATTAAAAATTTTTCGTGTTAAAGTAATTCCCCCCTTGATTTGCTTGATTCAGTGGCGTCAACAAATGAACAATAAATAAATTAAATGCAATAATTAAAAGGGCTTTTAAACGCATGCTCAATAAATTCATGCCCTTCTTCATGTGAAATCACAATTCTAGACCCTTCTTATGATATCAAACTTACGGTTTGCTCTATCTATTTTAAACGAGTTGGTAAGAAGTATAAATTTGTTACACAACATCAAGCTAAAATTTACATGTTCAATACAATAATATGGAACCCAATACTATGCTTCAAACTCGTTAATTTAATAAGTCCTATATGTCTACTTAAATATAGATCACTTTTTTGAGGACATACTGTAGCTGTTGTCCATAAATTTTTATATATCTTATATTGACTTATTAAAGTGTAATAGGAATGAGCAGGTAATCCTGTCATACAAGGTACCCAACCGGATCCTACTTGATCGGGTAGGATCCGGATGAGTATTAAGAGCTATAGAATAGAGTACGTGTATCAATTTTTTAGACCCTACTCTTGTAGGATAAGGTAGGATACGAGTATGCGGTCTTTGGATCATGTACCCATCTTGGAACTTATACTATATTGTAGAAGATACAGGTTCCAAGGTATCAAGTATCAATCCTATTAATATTATAAATTAATATTAATATATAATAAATAATGATATTCCATACTTTATTTTGCAACCACTTATATTCAAGATTTTTATTTGTAGACTACATTTCATAAAGTTTTATTATAAAAAGATTTGTACCATTCTATTTTAGACTGACTTATTATTTTTATTTCAAAAGAGCTATGGTTGTTTTGTACGTAGTTAAACTCCCAAATTATATAGAGATATTTATATTATAATACTAATTAATATATAGAAGTAGTTCAAAAGTTTTTAATTTTGAAATTTTATGCTAGTTTTATAATTTTATTTAATATCACATAAATAGGTTCCACAAATATTTGTTATAGGTTTCAACTTACACACATAAATATATTCTATATATTATAGAACTTGTGATATTAACAAATTACTTTTTAAATTTCTTTTCGCATATTGTTTATATTGAATGTATGAAAATAAAATAGCGTTACATATTATATGAAAACATATTAAAAACTATATACTTGAGGTTTTAAAAGGAAAGAAAAAATATAGAGATTTTGAAAAAAAAAAATTACAAGTTCCGCTGGATACCATGTAAATTTTACAAGATACAAGGTACATGGTGGGTATAAAGAGCTACAGGGTTAGACATCAGCACGGGGCGGTTTCGAACAGCGAATTTGAAACCGCCCCAAACCGTCCCGATAATTCTTACCCGGGAACCGCCCCGTCGGGGACGGTTAAGAACCACCAAAGACCAACCGAAACCAGCAGGTCCTAGCGGTTCGTCATGTGGAACCGGCGATTCCACCGGTGCTGAACAGCCATTAAAAAAAAAAAAAAAACAACCACGCACACGATGTTGTGATTTTTTTATTATTAACTTTTGTTTGTGCAGTCTTTTTACCATTCACACTTGTAAAATAGGATTTCCTTTGTTTCACATGCATGAAGATCGTCAATAGCCCTTTTAACTTTGCATGCTTTCTTTTTTTTTAACTACCTGGGTCACAACGATCCAGTCGGAGTTTGGCCAATTTTATATTTATTTATTTTTAGATAATCAGATTAGCTTTTAGGGTTTGTTTGGATGGACCGGTCTAAAAAAAAAAAAAACTTGGTTCACGATTCACGTGGAATTGGAACCGAAACCGTTAGAACCGATGGTTCCGGTTCGGGATCTAGAACCGACCCGAACCGTACTGATGTCTACACAGGGTACATTCCGGGTACAAAATTCAATACGTTATACTTTATAGGATAGGGTACGGGCAATGCTTCTTATCCTACCCACTTTGTACCCGCTCATTCCTAGTATATATATAGTATATATTTAAGCTTACTCATAGAAAATGTAATAGCATATAGATCTAGATTATCGGAAGAAAAAAAATGAAAAAAAGCAATAAATTCCTAGGACTCTTAATGAGATTACAACTAGAAATTGCTCAAGTAATGTATCAGATTTTCTTTGGTGAATAATTTAAGGAATATTCTTTGGTTACTCCATAGAATTATGATTAGACACTATGGAAAAGCTTAAGGAAGGGCACAGAAATTATACATTTTGTATATTTTAAAGAGTATTTCTTATCATAAAATTAGATATGACTGAATTGGGAAGTTCATATTTGCACGAACAAAAGGTCGTAGGTTCAATTGTTTTATTTTTTCCATATAGTATTTTTTGTTTGTCTATTGATGGCTTTCATTCTTTTTCAATTTATTCTTTTTTATTCAAATTATTAAGTAATAAGATTAAATTTCATTTGTTAGAAAAATAATTTATTAAATAGATTATCAATAGACACTGTTCATCTGTTGAAATAAATAATTACATTGTTAGTATTACAAGTGTCTCAATTTTATCTTGCGAAGTATTATTAAATAAAAATAGTAATTTTACTTGATGTACCAGTATATGTTTTTCTCTCTCTTTTTTTTTTATAAGTCAATAATATGAATAGATTGGGTATATTAAACAATTAATTGTTTAATCACTTATATTGAAAATGATATCTTTTGTAAAATAAAACAATCATGCAAAGTCATTATAATTAGAACGGTAAATTGCTAATATAACATTTTATTTCCTTTTATGCACGAATTAATCCCCTCATCTAAGCTTTACAGTTTACATCCTAGATAGGGAGGGGTGGGGGTGGGGGGGGTGTTGGGGGTGTTAAAGCTTTTTTGACTCCTTGCATAGCCGACTTAATTTTTAAGAAAATAATTAAAATTTTATATTTGTAATCATTAATTTGCAAGGGTAAAATAGTTAAATACCACCTAAAAGGTTTTTTTTTTAAAATTAAATTTAAGGGTCTAAGTGCTCAATTTCAATGATAACAAGTCTAAGCTCACATAAAATAAGTAGAAATGGGTGTATTTGCAGTTTGCCCTAAGTAAAAATTAAAGACTACATATCTTTATATTACGTTTTTTTTTTTTTTAAATCCATTTGTAACTTTTGTACAAATATTTTTTGTGATATAGTATTGTTATTAATGGAACAAACCCAAGTCATATAAATTGATTATATTGTTAAATAAGTTGGTAGTTAAATTTCAATTGTATATATATGATAAAAAAAAAAGTTTATTCTTTTTAACCTATTAGGAAGTATACCCAAAACCTATAAATATTGCATAGAAAATCTTAAGCCTCATTTATTAAATATCAAACCTCCAACGACCGCAAGGTTCTAGAAAAATCCAACACAAATGTTAATAAAGAATTCACATATATAGTCATATAGGAAAGAAATAAATTCTCTTAGATTTCTCGCATATCATCAGGGCAAAGAATTATATTCATACTTCAAAATAAAACATGAAAGGCATCAGTTGGTATTATCGTGCTATCAGGAGAATTAGTTGAAGTATATCAGTAGGTACTTATATTGTAATCAACATCTGTAATTGAGATCTCATCGTGAAAACAATGTGATAGATATTTGTGGATATTTATATTCATATTGTGAAGACATACACCAGAGAAGGTGCTCTTAATTTTTACGAGAAATACTGCCTTCTTTCTTAGATTTTTATAATCAGCATGAATCTTTATCTCCATTTATTTTGTTGCTGTAGACAAGCTTTACCTATCTATTTATAGCAAGTAAGATTTTTATAGGGGAGGTGTAGAATCAATCCTATTCCATTCCTAAATTAAAGAATAATTTATACATTTATGTTGGTATGAGCTCTCGGGTGCTTGATTGCTAACATAATTTAATTATTAAGCTATACATGAAATGAAGAATGATATGTGGATATTACGCTTCTACAGACCATTTGCTATATTCTGATATTTACAAAAAGATGATGTGAATTTATGGTTGTCTGCGTAGGTTGGGCTTATCAACGCTCAAGGAACTCAGTAGCGTGGATTCAAAAGCTAAAAAATTGTCCGAAAGATTAACTGATGGTGAACGGATAAAAAAAGAAGCAGCTGATAATTCTTGATGATTTAGCAAGAAAAATAGACTTAGAAAAATTAGGAATTCCCATGAATGATACTCATGAGATTAAGTTATTGTTAACTTCAAGATATGAAGAAGTGTTGGAGAGAGAGATGGATTCAAAAGCGAATTTCAAGCTTGGGCCTTTCAAAGAAGAAGAAGCTTTCATGTTATTCAAAAAGAGCTTGGGCAATGATATTCATGAGGATGAAGAAATATTGAATCTGATTAAGGGGCTGCTTACAAATGAATGTGCAGGTTTGCCACTATCCATAAATCAATTAGCTACCTGTTCGAGGCCCTTCTCCCATTTGCCTGATCAGTTGAAAGAAATCTTAAAGAAACTAAAGGGCTCCAATGACTTAGGGGTGAAGAATTTTATAAATGAAATGTTGGAATCAAGTCGTGATGATATGAAAGACTCTAAGGAG
Source organism: Combretum micranthum (assembly GCA_024138025.1). Taxonomy (NCBI): domain Eukaryota; kingdom Viridiplantae; phylum Streptophyta; class Magnoliopsida; order Myrtales; family Combretaceae; genus Combretum; species Combretum micranthum. The sequence goes on from JAMXBD010000279.1 coordinate 151,656, forward strand.
GTCAGAGCTCTTTTCTTGTTATGTGGACAAATAGGCACTCAAATTATTACAATTGAGAAATTGGTGTTATATGGAGTGGGCTTAAGCATCTTCAAGGGAATTGACACACTACAAGAAGCACGAGATAGAGTGGATGCACTACTTAAAAAGCTTAAATCTTATTGTTTGCTAGAGGATGAGAAACATGGTTTCATTAAAATACATGATCGTGTTAGTGATGTCGCTATCAGTATTGCCTTAGAAGCTCAACTTTCTTTGGTAATGAGGAGTGGAGATCAGTTGATGAAGGCACACATAAAAGAAGACTTATTAAGGTGTGAATCCATTTCTTTATTTAATCGTTACGATATTAAAGAGCTTCCGAGAGGAATGAGTTGTCCAAAGTTGAAAATGTTCTCATTGGTTTGCACTGAAGATCATGCTATCAAATTCAAAGCCCCAGGCACAGTTTTCCGAGTTATGAGAAACCTCAAGGTTTTAGAACTTTTCCGTGTAATCCTTATGCCATTACCCCAATCCATCAAGCTTCTCCATCAACTTCAAACACTTTGTCTTGATAGTTGTGACATTGAAGATCTGACTTTTCTTGGAAAATTGAAGCAATTGCAAATTCTCATAATTCGCAATTCTAAAGTGGTTCAATTGCCTAAAGAAATCAAAAAACTTATTGATCTTAAAGTCTTAGACTTAAGCACTTGTTATGGACTTGAAATAATTGGACAGGGTATCCTTGGAAGCTTAACTAAATTGGAAGAATTACTTCTGCCCATGAGTTTCAAGCGATGGAATGGGGGAGGAGTTAGGCAACCCACCAATGCTAGCCTCACAGAGCTGAGTAATATGCCAAACCTAAGCACTCTTCATATAAATATTTCGGATTTAACAACACTCCCCAATAATCATCCACTAGCAAACTTGATGAGGTATTCATTGTGTTTTGGTGATGAATTGCGAGATGTTGTGCGGTTTGATGAAGAAAAGAGACTAAGTCTTGTATTGAATCAAAGCAATAGATGTATATTTGAAGATTTTGTTCAAAACGCTTCACAGAAGGCTCGAGAATTACATTTATCAGGCTGGGTTGGATTTGAGAGAAGTGTTGCTGCTTTATTTAGAAAAGGTTCTACTGAACTAAAGCATATTAATGTCCAAAATTGCCAATCAATTGAATATATCATCGACCTAGATAATCAACATACCCAATTTCCCTCTTTAGAGACCTTGTCTCTTAAAGGTCTGGCTAATTTAGAGAGGGTATTCTTAGGTGGTCTTCATACAAGAACCTTTCACAACCTGAAAGCAATAACTATAGAGTACTGTGAGAGCCTGAGGCATTTATTTTCTTGTTCTCTAATGAACAACCTTTCACATGTGCTTGAAGAACTTGTGGTAAAGGGGTGCGATATGATACGGGATATTGTTTCAATCGATGCTGAAGAAGGTGCTGCATTTCAAGAGATTAGCAAATGTGAACTATTGGAATTCAAAGCTTTAAGTAAGTTGAGCTTAGTGAATATGCCTCAGTTCTTGAGGTTTTGCACTGACCAGTCCTTGGATGTGAAAGAGTCGGATGATAACTCCAGATCGCAACTAGAGTTTGTAAATGGACGTCAGGTAAGCTCATGATAACTTTTTTTGTTTACTATACACAATTAATTCTCATATATCATTTCAAGAAACTAATGGTGCCTTTTCACATTTATGCAGGTCTCCTTCCCTCGATTGAAGTCTCTATCATTATCTTTTCTTCCAAAATTAAAAAAAATAGCTCACCATCAACATCCACCATATTTGAAGAGTCTTAAGTCCTTAATCATAGACTTCTGCGATTCTCTTACTAGTGCAATCGAGCTTAATTTACTACTAATGCTTACGAATTTGGAAGAATTGAGTATTGAAAGTTGCGACTTGTTGGAAGTAGCATTTGAACTTGAAGATGAGTTAAGCAATAATGGAGTTATAAAGCAAAGTCAAATATTGCTAAAGCTAGATACGTTGAGGCTAACCCGTTTATCAAGTCTGAATAAAATATGGAATGAGACTCCCCAAAACATTTCATTTATGGTGAATCTAAGGCAGCTTGAGATATTTGGATGTAATCGACTAGCATGTCTTTTCTCTTTACCTATGGCCAAATCACTGGAGAATTTAAGTCAGTTATCCATAAAGAGCTGCAAAATGATGGGAGGAGTTTTTATGAGGGAGACGTCAATTAAAGAAGATCAATATTTTAACCTTCCAAGTCTCAAAGAACTCACAATAGAAAGTTGTTCAAATATGAACTCATTCATTTCTTTGGAAAACAATAGTGGAGATGTACCAATCGGGGAATCCTTCTTCAGCTCAAAGGTATGCAACTCCCTTAATGTTTATTTCTATGTTGTTACTTTTCTATGAGAATCTCTCTTTAGTAAGATAATTTAGTATAAGGCAAATTTCATCCATGAAACATTAAAACAATTACTCCAATTCATGGGAAGTTCTACTTAGTATAGTTTCAAAAACTTTTTTTGCTAAATGATTGACTTAGTTAAATAATTCATTGTAACTAGAAACCAAATATCAACTATTACAAGATTATCCTTTAATAAACACTTTAGAACGTTGCAAGACAAACGTGATTAAGAAGACATGACACGACATCTATGAAGCAAGTTCAACCACTTATTGTGTACTCCTTTACTTGGATATACGCATTAAGCATCTTAATTAATCATTTAACTCACTCAAAGTTGAAGAACTCTTTATCATTTGCATTCTTTGTACACGTATAAAAGGTTAATGACTATATATAATTCAAAGAAGTGAAAAAAAAAAAAACGGACGACCAACTTAAGATGCAACATGTATTATTATCTTGTCCAATTGATGGGGCCTCAATTTTGATGGAAAAAGTTGACATACTTAATTAGAGGGAAAGTGGAATACAACTGGAAAGGGTCTAGATTTATGAGGTGTACACACTTATACATATACATGTGTTTAAAGCCCCATTCTAGAAAAAAGCTTAAGAACCTCTATTAATTGATATTAACATAATTGGACCGGCCATGCAATAACATTATTAATTCATGTTTGTTGCTCTATGCATTACCAGGATTTTTCCCCTATATTTCAATGTTTTCAAGGGTTTGGCAAATCTATAAATTATGCAAAATATATAAGTTTAAAAAAGAAAAAACAACAAACTCAAACCTCTTGAAACTTTTTTTTATTTATATTAAATATAGACCTTAACTTTAAAATCCCAAATAGATGAGATGTATCATCTAGAAATTGTAAACCACTATTGATGCATCATTAAATGCATAAATTTAATGGAATATAATCTCAAGCTTAAACTACTTACCACAAGATGATTGAGGAATAATATTCTTAAAAACTGATGAAGTATTGTGGCTATTCTGTGTACATAGAGCAAAATCTTCAGCTATGTAAAAATTATTGTCATCAACCTTAATATGATTGTGATTAGCACCAATGTAGAAGCGTAAATTAATTTAAAGAGAATTAAATGTTATACACTCGGTTTATTTATAAAAATGTTCTTGATGTAGAAAAATCAAAGAAAAAATTTATTTATTTATTATTTTTTTTATGAGAAGAAAAGAATGAACCTAAAAAGATATATCTATTAACGACATACCATCATATTGAGATTTGTTGTTATAGTATCACATCATAGTAGATTTCTTGAAGCTCTCACACCGTTCTTAAAAGATCCATAGCAACGATATTTTAATAGAATCACAACATTAGAGAGAAAGAATAAGGAGCAAAAGAATTATATTATGAGGCCAAAAAAAAAAAAGAAAGGAATTATATTAGAAAATAAGTCCTTCACTCTCTTATAAAAAATAAACCCCATTTATACTAAGCTTGACAACCCTAAGAGTAGGAGTCATATAATGAAAAGTAAGACTCCTCGTAATTAATAAAAAAAATTAAATATAACTAAGACTCATAAATTATACAAAAAAAAATCCTAATACCTAATAACAAAAATTAATAACATTAAATAATTACATAACTTAGTTATTATAAAATACTAGTAAGTTCTTATAATTGATATTAATTGAATAAAAAAAAAAATTTAGAATTGGTGTGATTCTTTCTCTTTCTTTTTAATGGTATAATTTTGTTGAGATCTTGTTGTTGTGATTTCATCAAAAATTTGTTGGTGTAAGACCTTCATGAAAATCCGTTGTGGTGAGATGCATTAACGACAAATCTTCATATGATAGTATGAGGCTAATGGATAGACACACACACACATTTATATATCTTTAAGCTCTTTTTTCCTTATAAGAAAAAAAAGTAATCTTTTTTATTTCGATTATCAAACATCAATTTTTTAATTTGAAGTCAGGGCTTTCCCTCAATTCTCCGCCAATCATTCAATTCAAATTAGCAATTGTTCTCTACAAAATGATTGACATCATGATCATATAAGTTAATTTCTTCTTCAGTTAATCCATCTTGGCCTTAGACCGCTAAGCTTAGCTCTTACCTCGCACCTAGACTGGCCATCTTGAAATAAGCAATTCTGATGAGGCATGACTGGAAAATGCATTGTAATAAACAAGCTGTCTTCCTCCGTCTCATACATAATACAGAGAGCAGGTTACGTAAAATGAGAAATGACCATTGAAGTGATCCTTCATTTAATAAATTAAAAGGAGAATAGCTAATGGCAATAAGTGGGCTTATTATGTTATTATACAAACTAATTAATTTACGAATTCTATTTAATTTGAACTTGAAACTTATGGATGGCTAAATTTAAGGTTAATATATAAAGGACAATTGGGAAGGTATAAGAATATAATATATTTTATGTGTAAGGCTATCTAAAAGTAATGTCCTTACTGAATTGGTTGTATATTTCTTTTCTTCCATTGAAGATAATGTGTTTTAAGTCGTATCAATAATGACTTATATTAGAGGATACCATATTAAAAATAGAGACCTTTATATGTGCATTTTTCTTTCTTTCTTTTTTTCAAATAATATGGGTCAGTGTACATACATCCAGAAAATATAAACACCATAATGCATAATACCTACAAACTTGAGTTGTTTTTAGGTAAATTTCCAATTATGGCATTAGTGACACGTCAAATTATGATGACCACTTTGTAATTACAAAGATCTGTGAATCTTTACTTTTTGAAAGCTTAGGCCTACTTGAAATATATCTATAAAACATGAAATGTATATAACCTAAAAATTCAGACCTTTGAACTATATTTTTGCTTGATGTAGCAAGGGAATGGCTAATGATTTTCTCAAATTAGAAGAAAGTATATTAATTTATGCATAATTTTATTAAAAAAAACTGAAATAAATAAAGCATTTAGAAAGAAGAACATAAAAAATATGAAGCTTATGTAATTTTATTATTTGTGAACATGTAATTTCTTTTGCATAAATACATGTTACATAACTCTATAACTATACTGTAATTGGTATTAATTAAAACATCATATTCGAAATTTTACAACACCTTTTATAACTAGAGGAAGAGAGGAGGGAGGGGGTAGGGAGACATAGATTTACATTGGAAAAAGCCAAAAGAACTATGATGGAAAATGATGTGCAAGATTGCTTGGAACATTATAGTGTAACCATGATTAGTATAAGGTTCTCTCACAATCACAACTTTAGTTTAATTAGATTATGGAGCCCTGGCATCCGATCTATTTAATATAAACTGCATGGCAAGAAAATTTTTAAAATATATTTTTTTTCATCAACTTGTACTTTTAGTGTAGCAACCTGCAATAAACTAAATAATAAATAAATAAATATAAAATAGAAGGTTAAAATCGGATGGGTGAATCAATTATAAACAACTAGGACAGTGGTCTATTGAACATTGAATCTTTTTCCTTTTTTTTTTTTTTACCATTACAGCTAACAAGTGGGGTTTTGCGAATAGAGGGTTTAATTTAATTTCCTAAATTTAAGTAACAATGTAATTATTTGTCGGAAAATGTTATTCAGTTGTAATTTTTTTTTCTAAAAATAATTTTAACCTTCTAAGGAAATCATTTTTCTAGTCTTTATAAGAAAAGGAAAATATTTTTTATTCTTAGGGAATTTCATTTTAATGTCAATTCTAAAAGATCTCGAGTACCCACCACTTGGATCAGGCTGCCATGCTTACTTTTTTTCATATGACTTTAGTGGCTTGGGTTTCATTATTTTTTTTTTTCAAAAATTTTCAATATAAGTCTTTGAACATTTTGTTATTATTAAAATGTGGGAGAAAAGATCACCACTAGCAATAATATACACCAAGACAACTCAGTGGTTATACAAAATTATTCTTCTTTTCAAGAGAGTAGCTAAATCTAGTTATTGAAAATAAAATAAAATAAATAAGTTTAGTAAATATTTGTGAAACTCTAAGAAAAGCAAAAAGAAAGAAAACTACTTCAATTTTTTTAAATTTTAATTATTCCTTTTTCATCATCATTGCACATCCACGTGATACCTATGGCAATAATAATAAATAATAATAATAATAATAATAATAGGTTGGGAGCAAATTAAAGAAGGCCAAGTGGGTGTGTAGTTCAATAAAGTTCTAATATGGATCAAACCTTAGTTGAACTCAGGTTATGCTTTGGAGAAAGAGGTTAGGCTGGATTTTTGTTGCTTGAGTTGCTCTAATGGTTATCGAAGGTTGAAGTGTTGGTAAGCAATTACTTCTAATGATGCCTAACACTAGAGAGGTGTTGGTTTACTCTTAGGTGGCAATGGTAGTGGTTCAAAAATTCGCAACTTGGCTGAAATGGATTCTTTTATCCTTTATGTTCCATAGCAAATCAAAACTAAATTGTGTTGTTATGAAACTACGGATTACCTAGAACAAAAAAATTTATGGAGAGAGAAATTATGGATTTAACTTAAACACTAAGGTTAGAATCTTCTAACAAAAATTAAACTTAGTGTTTTTTCTTTGAGTAATTCTTCTTGAATTTAAAATCTTAGGAGTTTCATCTATATAGTCATACCCATGAATTATTGGATTGAGCTTGAATCAGCCATGGGTAAGCTTAGAGAACTTAAAGCCCTAATCTTCTTATGGTGGTCCATGCATGACTATCAATTGTGTAGATTATAATGCATTTCACTTGGGTTAATTGAATGCGTGATGATTATAATAAATTTGAGCCAAATCCACATCATATGAGTGAAAAAATGATCCAAATAGAGATAAAGGTTCACAAGAAGATCAATGTGAGGAAGAAGGAAACATGTATGTCAATGAAGATGATGCAACTGCATAGTGCCTACATTGCATGGCTAGATGCAAAAATAAATAAATAAAATACATTTGCTTCTATTGCTTTTCAAGTCCTATCCATATGTGGAGCTTTTTCATTTTCAAAAAAAGCCAAAAAAAAAAAAACTTAATAAACGCTATTTTCATGTGAAGAAAGTCAAATTGGTGACCAATATGCATGGTCTGATTGCCAAGCAAAGGGTTTGATTGGTTTAGGTCCAATATAATTAATGCTTAATTTTAGATCTTTAAGTGATAGTAGGTTTTGAAGATTTAATTTCACACCATGTACAATGAACAGGTCTAATATGCATAAGTGAGAATGAATTTTTTTAAAAAATTGGATTTTCTAACCAGGTTTTGAGTCTAGTTTTATTTGCATTCTAGTTTTTACTCAAATTAATTTTCACATAAAATAAAAATTTAAATATAAATAAAGCAACACATATAGTCGTATTTCACTTAAATTAATCTTATTCTATACATTTAAGAACAACATGCTATACGAGCCTTGAAAAAAATAAACTTTTAGTAGAAATGATTGTTTTTTAACCTAGGCTTGAAAAGTCGACAATCCATTTTTGCATACCTTAATTCTAAAAGTCATTTTCAAACATGGGAATTTGATTTTCAAGCAGAAGCACCATTTATCATTTTTATATTTTGAATTTTTTATTTCTTCTTTTTATTTTCTTATATTTTGGGGTTTTTTTTTTAAACTTCTCTAAAATTATAAATCTCTTTTTTTGGGCCTTTGCTGAGTGTTGGACTCATGTTAAAGCTCATGGGTTCTTAAGAGTTGATTCTGTTGGTGGCCTTTAAGAGTTGATTCTTAGAGATGGGTTTAGGGCTTTAGGCCCTTAGGCTTTATTTTAATTTGTAACCTAAGCCTAAGCAAGCCGAAGCACTCCATTTATTTACTTTTTTTGGCCCAATCCATTTATTGACTTAATATGTAGCTTGTTGTTGCTAAATGAAATAAATTAGTCAATTTACCAGTCTCCGAAACTTTTATAGGGTTACACCAATTTATAGTTTTATTTTTATCTAGGTTTTTGCTAGCTCATCACCATTTTAATAAATTTTTCATTTTATATTAGGGTTTTGAAATTTATTTGATCCGGAATTTGTCTCTTAATCAACATACCTAGCATTAAAACCCCAAAAAATCCAAGATATCTCAAAAATAAAACGAGGATGTCTTACAGCTTTTTACCTGCCAAACCTCCATCTCAGCTGCTTGATATGGGAGAAAGAGAAAGCAATTGAAATAATAACAACATTCTTATATTTGGAAAATGATGTTAAACAATGGGAAGAAACTCGTGCAACAAAATTGTGCAAATATATTTGAAATAGAAAATAAATAGCACTTATTGTGGCATGATATGGATGTCGTTTATGGTGAAAAATTTTTTAATCTCAGAGAATAGAGACTTATCATGTGAGCCCTCCTATCGAATAATATACCTAAACTAGTTAGAAAATTTTAAACTAAAGTAGACGAAAAAAATAAAAAAGAAAGAACTCCCATTATTCTTTAATTTAATTAATTAAACTGGGGTAATGACATGATTAAAATGAAATAAACTGTAGGTAAAAGGAAAAAGGTCTAATATGTACGACATATTTGTATTCGATGTTGCTAAAACCAGTAGAGGAAAAAAACAAACCGAGAAATTATCAAGATACTTAAATATCTAATCTCGGAGATAATATTATGCAGGTTCTTAAAGCAGCAGGGAACTTCAAAAGTATATGGGAATGGGATAGTAGTCTCCCTGAACAGTCATTCCACAAGTTAACATCTGTATACATAGGCTGGTGTAATTCGGTAACCGTTATTTTTCCTTCAATTATGGTGAAGAGATTGCAAGAGTTGAAAGAAGTCAGGGTAGTGGATTGTTGCACTGTAGAAGCCATATTTGAGTATCGGGATGAAAACTCAATGGTCTCAAAACTCAACAAGATGAAGCTTGACAATCTATTGAGTTTGAGACATATTGTGATGACCAAAAGCATACCAAACAAGACTGTATTGGGTTTCCCAAGCCTCACTGATATAACTATCAAATATTGTAACGGGTTGATCAAGCTTTTTGATACTGCTACAGCCATGACTGTTTCTGAACTCAAGAACCTATGCATATTTAATTGCAGCAATATGAAAGAAGTCTTTTCAGGAAGTATAGGAGATGAAATGTGGGATGGAAAATGATGGCCTTTAATAATTTGTTCTCCTTCGAACTTCGGGATCTTGACAACCTTACTTACTTTTGCACGGGGTGTACCGAGCTCTATTTTCCAAATTTGAGAGCGTTACATATTATCGGTTGCAAAAATGTCAAAGCATTCATCCTAAAGCTTCCCGGTGCAACAGAACAGAAGGATATCACTAGCAGTAGCAGCATGGGTTCAGTGGTGGAAAAAGAAGATGGTGTCTTCTCCCCTTTGTTTGATGATAAGGTTTGCTTTCGGCATACATTAACTCTTTCATCTTAATGACATCTCTATTACATGTGTTTGGCTTTTCGTTACTTACGATAAAGAGATTTAAAAATGCCAACATTGTATTGTAGGTCATTCTTCCGAATTTGCAACATCTACAAATTCACGGACTGCAACTAGTAAAAGAGTTATGGCACGATAAACTCCCATCAAGCTCCTTTTGCAAATTACAAACTCTCAAGGTGGAGTTTTGCGAACGAATTTCAGTTGTTGTTCCATCTTTCATGTTGCACAACTTGCACAACTTGGAAGGACTGTGTGTGTCCAAATGCAACACAGTAGAGGCTATATTCCAACTTGATGAGCATACCTTAAGAGGGAAGAAGCTAGCAAGAAGTACATTTTGTAAATTGAAATCCTTAGAAGTTGAATATTGCAGTAGTTTGAGAAATCTGTTTACAGTGTCTACGGCACGACTCCTTAAGAAATTGGAAAAACTGAGGATAGTTAATTGTGAGAAGATGGAAGAAGTAGTTGCCAGGGGAAATTTGGGCCACACTGACACAAAAGGACAGTACAACACTACTTTTCCTCAACTTTTTGTCCTTGAAATTAGAAATTTACCACAACTTAGGAGCTTCTGTACCGAAAAGCATGCGACAGAGTGGCCATCATTGAAGGAAATAAAGATTGACAGTTGCGATGCTATTAAGGCATTTGTGGGAAAACCGGAGGAGAAGGTCGTACCATTTTTCTTGATAGAAAAGGTATGTTGTCTAGAGCCCACATTATTTATTTATTTCTTTAATTATTCAGATCAAAACATCTAAGTAATTTAAGTCGAGAATTAATTGGAGAAGGAATTGGTCTTAAAGGGTTATATGAAATAAAATTAACAGAGAAGAAGAATATGTGGAAAACATAGAATAGAATGAAGTAGAGCCTACATTTATTTTGATCTTTAAAAATTAGTGGGAAATGCAAAAATTTATTGAAAAATTTTATAGCCGATCACATAACAAAGCTATATAAATTAACATCCACAATGTGGAATTTGAATTAGGAATTGAGAGGCAGCAATACTAAGCGGGGTGCTTTTCCCAAACTGAAGAGCATATTTATCAATGAATGTGCTAATCTCTTGACGATCTTTCCATCTACGATTATCGGGGATTTTCAGAATTTACAGTCATTGAAAGTGCAGTCTTGTCCTTCTCTCAACGAGGTGTTTCAAGTTGAAGACCGCAATGACGAGAAGGTATTTATCAAGACATTCGAACCATTTTCTTGTTAAAACAAGTATTTATTAAGAGCTCACATTAATTATTTATTTATATATTAAACCAACATAAGTTTTTTAAGGTGAGGAAAGCACATATGTGAGACAAATTAAAGGAGAGATAATGTTGAAATAATTACCCATACTTTATATATGTTTTTTATTTTATATTTCTGATTTTACACTTGGAACTTTCTAAGTTGTTGTTGAATGTTATAATCAACCGAAATTTTTATTCATCAAATCTAATACTGTACTTCTAACTTGTATAATTTGAATTATAAAGTTGCCGTGTCAATTGGTTTTTTTTTTTTTTTTTTTCCCTTTTCTTTTCTCTTCTTCAAATAGGGGGATTAGCAAACTTTATTGAAAATTATATTAGATAATCGCATACAAGGTTACGTTATTTAAAATTAAAATTAATATCTTCAATTGTGGAATTTGAATTAGATATCATGGGGCAGTAACAAAGAAGGGGCAGATTCAGACAATAATGAGGATAATATAAGCTTTGAGACGTTGCGGAAAATAGGAATTGAAGACTGCAACAGTCTGGAACATGTATTTCCAACTTCAGTTGCCACTTGTTTACACCAACTCAGCGAGCTCGAGATAATGTCGTGTGAAAGGATGGCGGAGATTGTAGTATGGAAAGAAGACTGCAGTAAATATGATGAAGAAGAAAAAATGTTGCTCGTCCAGTGTTCTTTTTTCCCGAACTAGCCTCCTTAACATTGACGCACATGCCACTACTAGAGAGCTTTTACGGAGGTTTACATTCCACGAAATGGCCATTATTGCAGATCTTGTATGTATGGGGTTGCCCCAAAGTGAAAATATTATCATCGGAACAAGAAAGATGTAGGAATATTAATAATAATGATGATGAAAAGGTATGCAGCAGATTTCAGTATCAGCATCCTACTCTACCCTCCCGTTCATGCATGCTTCTCAATCATTCAATATCATTGTTTGCTCATATTTCCTTTTTTCCTTTTGTTTTGTAATATAAAATGAATGACCAGCAGGCTGCTAATAATAATAATCATGAGATTCCAAGCTTTAAAGAAACGACAATCGATACAGACATGCTACAAATTCCAGATGAGATCATTGGCAATCCGACAACATTGATTATAGTGCATATCAAAGATGAAGCAGAAGTGCAGGCTTTCCCTTGGAGGTTACTTCTTGAAAGACCTCACAATCTACGAGAGCTTAATATACGATATTGTGATTTTGAAGAGATATTTCCAGCTTGTTCAGGCAATAATAGAATAGATGGACGTGGGCAGGAGAGCGATGAGATTGCCTCATCTCCATATGGATCAGAAACAACGGGAGTTTTACTAATTGAAAATATAGGAAAACTCACTCTTGAATATCTTCCTAGGCTAAAGCACCAGTGGGAAGAAGGCTCTTCATCTCCTCTACCCGATATCCTCGATATAGTTGAAGAACTGTATATCTGCCAATGTCCTCTTTTGACGGGAATTCTGTGTGCAAGCTCTTCTTCTGCTTTTGCTTCTACTTTAGCTTCATTCAATAACTTGAAAAGCTTGCGTATCATATGTTGTCAAGGACTAAGACATGTGCTGACATCCTCAACAGCCAGATGTTTGGTGCATCTTACCGTGCTAGAAGTCGCCAAATGTGATAACTTAGAAGAGATAGTAGCACACGATTATGATGATTTCAATGGAGACCAAAACAGAAGAGCAGCAAAACATGAGGATAATAATGCTGATATCACTTTCCATCGTCTAAGAGAATTGAAGCTCTGGCAATTATCAAGACTTAGATGCATCTCTTCTATAAGTTGCAGCTTCAATTTTCCATGCCTGGTCAACTTATTGAAAGATTATGAGATCAAGATGGAATTCTTCTGCAAGGGCATTGTCAGAGCTCCCCTACTATCCGAAAAGAAACGGAGAGAACTAGGAATTCAGGTTTCAGTGGAGCAGGCCGTATCGTTTGGGTCAGATTCATCTTACCAAGGCAAGTAATAGAGAGCATTTATATAATTAACTATCGGAAGGTTCTTGTTTCTTGATTGGCGTCTTATTTTTTATTTTCTTTTATATCTGGTTTGTTCTGCTCTGCTGTATGTTATCATGCTTCTTTTATTAATTTAAAAGAAAAAATGTTTATCCTGTAACTTAATCAATGTTGAATTGGTAAGTAAAAAATAATTATAGGTTAAAATAAGCATGTTGTCATTTTCATAATATGATTTACAATATAATTTGTAATATTATTTTAATATATATAAAAACAGGGGAATGAGCCTAGAAAGAGGCCATAGGAGCCCGATCCCTTCTCTAGCCAAAAAAAATTACTTTTTAACAAAAGCCTATATGCATGATAAAAGTATATAAGATAAAAGGGTATTACAAACCCAATAAGTGTTCATTCTAAATTCCTGAGTGCTGTGCGTACACAAATAATGAAAATCCATTATATTATTATTATTATTATTATTATACAACACTATTAATTGAAATAAATGATTCTTTTCTCGCTCTTCGTGGTCTCGCATATTTTACTTCTATTTACAGAAATGTTACTTTCACGTTATAATCAGTTTACTCCGTCTCAATTCAAAATGAATAATGCTTATCGAATACTTTTTTTGTATCTTATTAGGTATTACTTTTATAATATTTAATCTCTTGTAGATATATGAAAGTTTGAAATCTTTTAGTTTTAGTAGGTAAACATAAAATTGGTTGGTTTATTCCAAATTATCTTTTATTATGTAGAAAGAAAATAACTTTTATATATATTTGGATATTTAAACCAAATGTCAAAACTATAACTTATTTTATTTATAAAATATATCTTAAAGAGATTAATAATATATCTAATTTGTTGGATAAAATTAACTTTTCATTCTCATTATATATATATATATATATATATATATATAAGAAAAGTGACAGTCAAATGTTATAAATTTTTTAACATTGAAATAACACGTTTCAGATTTATTATTTTCATCGGCAACAAAATTGGAATTATTTATTATATATGACATGTTATCTCTCACTTTTGATTTTTTTTTTTTTATTTTCATTGCATATTTTGTGTTTGTAGAACTCATATAAGAAGCATTGAAGTATGTTCACTTTTTCTTCCTCTTCTTCTTTTTTTGGTTTCCTTTATCTTATTTTATTCATTTTTTTTGGCATTTCATTATTTCTAAGCCCATCCCTACTTTTATGTAATAATCTCCAATCTTTCAATCTTGTGTTTGTGGCTAGTAAAATGGAATATAATAAATATGAAAGTGTATGTTTTATGAGGAACATATGTCTTATAATATTGTATGGTAGATCTATATAATTTTTTGCAATTCGAATAATGTATAACTCAGTATAAGTTAAGTAAATAACTTAAATCACTACACAACAATCACATTATCATAGCCAATATAGTTATGATAATACATATATTAATTTTATTGTTTTTTATTTGTGTAAATATTTAATTGCAAGTGACATATTTATATACAGTTATTATCTCAATTTACAATATTTATTTAGTTGTGTATTATTGTATAGATATTTAAATACATATTATATAGTTAAGCTTAAATTTCATTTTCTTTTTTTAAAGGGAATAGTTATAATTTAAAGGAAATCGAAGATAATATACAATCTAGGTAAAAGATGTTCCAACTATACAAACCAAATATACAGCCAAATGACAAAAGTGGTAGTCAAGCTTAAGGAGAGAAACCAAAGGAGCTAATCGCATTAACTATCCATTAACGTTGCCTACAAAAAAGGTGTCACCGTGTGAAAAATTTCAGTATCCTTAAAATAATAAAGGATGGTTTTGTTAAAATGATATGAACACCAATTGAAAGTAATTAAAGTCAATTGAAGTCACATTAAAGCTATAGTCAAAATTTTCAAAAGTTCCGATTTTGCTCCTGCTCGAAAACCCAATTTTTTTAATTAAAAAATATTTCAAATATGTCATATAATGTAAACTAGCGTTTAAAATGTTTTTTTTTTTTATTTTATGAAATTGTTATAAGAAAAAACAATAAGATGCAAGAACTAGTCAAGTTGGCAAATGTGTATAAAAAAGGAATCTATGAGATTGTGTCACTTGTCATAATTTCATGAAACACTAAAACCCTTGTTTATTGCCCCTTTTCACCACCTGCCCTTTCTCTCTTCCTCCCCATTTTCTTTCTTATTCTCTTAATTTTATATCATCTAAAATTCTCTTTGAAGCTATTAGGTAAGCATGTTTAAAACCTAAACCCTAACGACTTAGTACTAATTGGCTTCTAGTCTATGTTTTTTATTAGAAAATGATGAGATTGAAGGGATAACAGAAGAGGAGCAAGACTTTCAAGGTCAACCAATCATGTAATAAGGTAGGTGCATAGATTTAAAATGTATTATTGAGAGTTCTATGATTATTTAAGTGTAGAAAATAACTTGGGAACATGAATATGCTTTTTTAGGCAGCTAGATTTCAAGTTCTTGAAGGATTTAGAAGCTCTTATTTGAAGTTCTAATTAGAACAAGAAGATGTAGCGCAAAATCAAAGAAGGTAAGATGCCAAGCTAGTCAATAGCATTGGAATTCGATGCTAATTGATGTGGATTTGCTAAGATTAGATATGGGTAATATGTAGGCTTTGAATTTTATTGTATGAGTTACTGAAAATTTTAGTCTTCTTGATGAAATTGATGTTTGAGTTGTAATATGCTTGAATTTGTAAACGATATATGGATATCGGATGAATGATGTTATTGATTGATGTTATAAATTGAAAAATTGATATAGAACGTGTGTGTTGTGGCTTGAAGCATATGAGAAAGAGAAATTTGTTTAAATTATGGAAATTCTTATCTTCAATGAGAAATTGAATATTTAAGGGATGAATTATAAGGATATTAACTCATATAATTGATACATAAGTGATCGAACATATAGAGATGGTTTTTCTTGACAAATTTGTTGAATTATCAAAATTGTAGGAAAAAGTTTATTTTAATGGGATAGTCTAAAGGTCTAATTAAGGTTGGTTTTATCAGATTACAACATAATAAGTTGAGGAAAAATATTCTCTTATGTGTATATTTGGAAAATGATTAAATGTACTCATAATTAGCTTAATTGGTGGATTTAAAATCTTGTGTGAACTAATTTCATAATTGGATGTTTTGAATAATTTAGAATGGTATTAAAATGATTTGATAATAATTCATGTGAAGGAGGAATTAAAATGGGCATATGACTTGTTATGTGGAATTTTAGACCTATGCTAAGTAATTTGCAAAATTGATGTTATAAGGAACAAAACTGATTATGGGTGTTGGGTTGAGAGATTTGATTACTTATTATCGAATATGTGTTGGGAGATATGGAAAAGTATAATGATTAGTTATACAAATAATTGATGCTTGTAAGGTGTTTAAATGTTAGATGAAGACATAATTGGTAGAATGACATTTATCTGTAGAATTATAGATATTGTGGAGTTAAATTGACAATTAAATATGAATTTGGAATTTTGGATGATATGTCAAAATTTTGTAGGTTATTATGTTGTCTATGATAAACCATATGTGGAGTATATTTTGAGGTTAAATTATCAAGTTACCTAATGTTGGGGTTCTCTGTGACAAGAATATCCAGGAAGTTATGACATTTGATTTGAGACATGTTTATTGAGTATGAGATTAGTTGATAACTTGTCTATATGGGACAATTTATATTTATACATGTTCTGGCTAATCTACCCTTCTAATTGCTAGTTATGGATTGGCTAGTCACTAAAGATTTATGTGAGTAATTGGAGAGAGCTATACTAGGAGATACTCATAATGGTTATAAAACAATTAGGACATATAGAACTTTGATGTATAATTAGAGATCATAGGCCACTAGCAGTTACCTAATTAAGAGTTGGTTACCTATGATATAGATCACTAATGAGTACCTAAATCCCTAAACCAACTCATACCTAAATAATTAATTAGACAAATTGGCTAAATAAATTCAATGACATAGAAAACCTTAGAAATATCACTTATCCAAAATGGGACTCAGTATATGCAAACGAGTTAAGTCATAAACTTAGATCCATAACATGTGGACCCCTAACCCAAGGAATAAATAAATGAGAATTTAAAAAGTGAAATGATTAATTATTGGAAGTAATCCCCTATTACGAGTGTTAACTCATGAATAGTTATTGATGGTTAAGCTTTAAAGGAAAAAGGAGAAAAGGAGTTATGAGATGGTTAATAGGTAAGTAGTAAATGCATTCTATTTGCTAGAATAGAGTTAACTACTAGACTAGTACTTAAACTTGGTCTAAATGTGTGTTGGTTGCTGATTGAATGCTTACATTAGGAAGTGGCATGGACCTCTACATAAAGTGTCCCTTTCATTCCATGTATTTGTTTGGCAAGACTTATAAGTACTCTCGTGTGTTAGTTATTCTAGGACACTAGAAACACTTACTTGTTGGACTCTGAATCAATTAACACCGATAAAATAATATAAAGGAAAGTTTAGATAGATAATGTACCAAATGAGGTGATGCTCTAGGCTAAGAGTTAGGGAACTTCGAGGCATATTAACCATGATAAGATTAGGATTACAATGAGGATGGGTTTTAATGTATATAAGTTATTGCATTTATCTTGATTTGCAAGTCAATATTTCTCAATATCTAAGTGAGAGATTAAGATTCATAGGGGTCACTTAGCTTCATATACTAGAGGATGGAAGCATAGCATGATAATGATTATGACTTTGAGATGAAGTGAAAATAATGATATGATGGAGATGAGATGCGATGAGATGAAAGTGAGAGTAATGAGACGGTTAGATGAGATTACAATTGTAACAACTCTAAGTCAGGGCTTAGTTCATCATTTGTGAATGAGATGAGGCATAGAGGGTAGATGATATTCTAAATAAGTTGAAAGGAACCTGATTTTCCACTTAATTTAAGGAGGATTAAAAAAGGTCAATCAAGCACCTGGTTAACCCTATCCCATTAGGGGGGTCTTTAACTTAGCTATATAACTTAAAGGGGCATATGGTTTCACTTAGTTGCTTTTTGAGTCACCATTTGAAAGAAACCTAAAACTAAGCCTATGATGTACTATCTATGACATATAATTATTTAATTGATGTTAGCCTAGGATGTACTATCTATGACATATAATTATTTAATTGATGTTACTTTATGAAATTGGAACTTGTGCAGGATCTTATCAAGAATTTACATGGATATCAGTTGTGTGAGTTACTACTTATTTTGGGGTTGTGCTTGTAAGTTTAGAATTTTAAAATAAATGTTTTATGGATCATGTTTGTTGTTTGCATTATATGGGATGTTTAAATAATAAAAATTTATGAGATGTTAAGTCTGTGAGGTCTTAGTATTCGTTTATTCATTACTATATATGAGAGCTTATAATGTAAACCCCCAAAAATTTTCATAATCCTTAAAAGTAATTCTAGAAGTTTAATATCAAAATTTGAAACCCGAAAAAATCGACTCGAGATTAACACCCGATTCTAGACCAAGTCAAAACACTGGAAACGAAACCCTAAAAATTGAACCAAGTTAAAACTTAATTCCAAATAAGAACAAAAACGAGTTTTCTCAATCTTGAGAAAACAAGAACCCCTGAAACAAAATATAAAGTCCAATTATCGATATAATCAACGTCCGTACGTCGATTAAATAATCTACCCAATTCCTAAAACGCAAATCGAAACGATAGATCCAAATACCGCTTACAACGAGATAATAAAATCCTAAATCCTTCAGTAAAATTTTAGAATCACAAAATCCAAATTTTCAACAAAAGTCAAACTGAGTCAACTCATAAACCTAGACTCGGTTAAACGATTCCGAGAACTAAAAACATTAAATAATCACAAATAAAATAAAATATAAATTTCGAGCTAAAATTCTAAAACGATCAAAACTCAAAAATTATACGATCTTACGAATAACTCAGTAAAAATCGGAAATCAAAACGGAACCCTAAAAGTCAACAAGCCTATAACGAACCCTAGCATTTAAGATCCGGCAATCCCGTGTTTTCAAACCCTAGAAAACGAAATTAAGTTAATAGCTAAATAGTTCGAATAATATAGGGTAACATAAAAATATCAGATTCGCGAAATTCGAGTGACCTTCGGACCCAAACGGGATCGGTTCTCGAAAAGCGTGTCCCGGAGCTCGGAATATTAAAAATATTCCGTTTATACCAATAGACTCGTAAAAATAAGGATTCCAAAATATCAGTTTTAGAATTTTTCGGTAGCTAAAAATTACAGATATCGCATTATTACGCGTATTTTTATTACTACCGGTACTTTAATTGTCTAATCTACTATTCATAGTACTTTTCTACTATTCATTACTATTTCACTATCTCTACTTTTTCTTACACCTACATATCTATTTTCTTACTTTTTTCATTTCCAATACACCTTTATCACATCAACTTTACACATTACTTCTTTATTACACAAACAAATAAAAAAAAATTTCTCCCTCCTCACATGCCCAAAACCGGCGCCACCCTCCTCTCTCCTCTCAATCAATTATTTTTCTTTTTCAATTTATTTTATTACATCCAAAAATCACTCCAAAAATTCTATAAATACCCCCTTCCTCTTCCATTCTTTCACACAATTCTTTACACTACCAAAACTCTCTCAAAATCTCTCCACAAATTCTCTCTCTCTCTACCAAAACTCTCTCAAACAATTCCTCACAAAAACATTCCTACATAAACTATCTACCACATATCACTACTCACATAATACCCATTTCATTTACCATCTCCATACTCTTACATACTTTAGGTAATATTTCTTCCATCTATTATTCATCCATGTCATGTAACTTAACATGACTATGGTGTTGTTTTGAAACTCATATGAGTAGTAGAAGCAACAACATGTTCATGTTTTGTTCTTGCACATAAAGCTTCCTACTTTATTATGTTGTTATTATTGTTATTATTATATGTATATATATTTATTTAGAGCATATAAGCTCATTTGTTATTTATTTATTTTCAAGTTATGCAATTTATTTATTTCATGCAATTATTAAGACTAGTCTTTCTAGTCTTAGACTTGTCCATATCAAGTCAAAATAATCTTTTGTTCATTTTCTTTAAATCTTTCGGGACTAGTCCATTCTTAGTCCCGGGATGCCTTGACAAAGCTAAGGCTCCAATACTTTATCGGGATTCCTTGATGAAGCTAAGGTTCCCAATGCTTGATATTTTACTTTCTTGTTCATTAATTATTTTTAGTATTTTCTTATGATCTTATTATTTTATATGCTCATGATACTTGCATTTGCGTAATGTTAATGTCTCAACTAATCTAAAAATAGAATTTTGTTTTACTAAATGAACTCAAAGCTAAGTTTCCAATTATATGATTTACCACAAACATGAAGTTATTATCAACAACCTAGAAATAGAATAATACAAGTTTTCTCAAGTTTTCTTAAATAACGAAGATAGTTTTACCAAAGAAAACATAAATAAATATTTTCCTTGTATTTTATGGTAATCTAAGTTTTTAGAAAAATAAATCGTTAATATCGAAAGTTTAAGATTTAAATTCTTTTCTAAACTAAGGAACAAACTAGTTTTCAAAGTTAAGACAAAAATCAACTCATCAAGTTGTGAACCCACTTAGGAAAAATAATGATTTTCAAATTTCTAAAAGAAGGAACTAATTTTCAAAGGAATATAAATGAGGTAAGATTTATAATAATGGATTTTATAAAGATGATTCTTTTCAAAAGAAATGAAAGAACAAGTTTTGGAAAGCAAAAGCTTATATTTTAGAAATGAATATAAGAAGACAAGATTCATTTTCTAAAACCATCCTAAATACAAAATTATAAAAAGGTTTTGAACAAATATACTTTTTGATAAAAATCGATCTTTTATCACTAGAAGCGAAATTTATGAAAAACTAAGGTTAAAAGGAAATTTTACTTGTTTTGGAAAAGGAAATGAAGAAAATAAAATAAGAATATACTCATTTATAACAACCTAGTAAAAATATAAAATTTCTTTAAATACTTGAAAAGAAAATTTCAAAGTTAAAATCTAAATGAATTGTTTTATAAATTGTTGAGACACTACCATTGGGATTTTTGCATATAAAGTGAGCATACCTATATATTCAAAAGTATTTATCAAATATATATTTATATTATTACAAAAGGATTTTCTTTAAAATGGAGATGAGTTAGAAAATGGATTTTTGCAAAAGTTTAGAAAATTCGTTTTAAATCTGTACCTGACGTTTTCGGAACCCAAATGACCTTTTATGACAAGGATAAGCTTAGAAATAGATAGATCTTTTCGAATAGGTAGAAAACGGTATATTATACGCGCGATTCCGAGTTGAAATGACCAAGTTATGGCCATTTTAAGTTGGAACATTCCCTCATGCGAACTTTAACGTTCTTTGACATTGTTTTGTCAAAATTCAAGAAAATCTTCAAGAAAAACTCATTGTGGGTATTTTCTTTGGTTAGGTGATCCCGAGGAAGGATTCCTTTACCCCGAGATTGTTACGATTAAGTGGAGTGTGTGAACGACTCATCCGCTTAGAGGAATAGACGACATGGCATCGTGAGTTACTTCCCGTTAATTTTCTCATACTCTTGATTGTGCTTGTAAAATTAGTTGCACTAGAATTTAGGCAAAATCAAAAGGAAGTGTATGATAATATGTTGAAAGAATACTAAGTATATCGAGACTCGATTTGTTTTTAATAAAGTTGTATGTGCATTAATATCTTGAAGTGTTTGAAATTGGTTGATCACTTGAAAGAAGTTAAATGTAACTACTAGACTTTAATTAAAGAAACTATTCATGCACTTCATATGTTGAGTCACATTGCATTCACTACTATACAATTGGTGGGACAAGTGTATAATAGTGGTGGTAGACATAACCGGTATATCATGTAAGTGGCGAGTAGGAGCCGGTAAGAACTACTTAAATTGATGGCTAGTAGGAGCCTGTAATAACTACAAGTTTTTGGTGGCTAGTAGGAGCCTGTAATAACTACAAATTTTTGATGGCGTATAGGAGCCGGTAAGATCTATAAAAGTGTTTTTAAAAGTTGTGGCTGTAATTGGCCTGAATACCCAACCCCGAATGAAGGGCGTAAATTCATTCAACATATGATTCCCGGAAAGTCATATGTCTTGTATGCTCACGTGGTTGTTGCATCCCATATGTTTGAATAATAAACTTGGTTGATAATTTTCCTTGAGTATGAATTTTGGGATTTACTCACTAAGCTAGTTGTAGCTTATACCCCTATAGATTTGTTGAAACAGGTATGCTAGTGGCCTAAATTGAGGATCATGACTTTAAGGAAGTCAGGGACGGATGATTAAGGATATGGAATCATACGATGAAGAAAGTTTGTAAGGTTCTTTATATGTGATAACCTATATGATTAGGGACGTATATTTATTTGAAGATAATAGAAGAATATGCCTTAAGAATTGAATTGTGATATGCTTATGTTTTATATTAAGTATTCTCTTTGCCTTGTTACTTATTTATTATCAATATAAATTGCGCTACTCCGATGCGTCCCCTTGGTTGTGATGTACGCCTTGTACATAATATGAAAGCCTTTGCATGACTAAGGTAGTCATTCCTAGGCTTTAGTATTGTGTACGGCGGACTGCCACGTTTAGGGTACCCCTCGGGGCGTGACAGTTTAAGTTGGTATCAGAGCGACAAGATTTTGGGAATTTAGAAACCAGATATTAGAAGTATAGAGTGGTAGGGCTTGATCTTATGTCTAAGAATCCTTATGTCTAAGAATAGAACTTTATCTTGGAGAATATTAGAAGAAGGCAGAAAATACTTATGCATAAATTGGAGGATATTTAGTGAAATACGAAATGGAAGTATCACATGGATATGACTTACCCTAAGATGACGATCCAAGATTAGGAACGATAGAAATGACTTGGAGATAGAACATAGCAGAACAATATGGAGAGAACATGAAGGAGACTTAGAACTTAGATATAGAAAGAATATAGTAAGTTTACCTTAGCAAAGCCAATAAGCCTTAATATATAGTAACCTTATTCAAGACCAATTAAGGGCAAGATAAGTTTAAATGCCTCGTTATAGGTAAGACCCTTAGGTAAATAACATTAAGTGCCTACGTTAACCTTTAAATCAGACGAACTTAAGTCTATAACACTTCTCTTTTCCTTAAAAACAAATAACTTGTGCGTAAAACTCGAAATAAAGAAAATATCTTTTACGACCGCTTCGTTTGCTTCTAGGAAGCTACCCGAGGAAATTATGCCGCAATCAAGCATCCCTCTCGAAGCACAACACGAACAAGGAGCACCCACACCACAAGATCTAACCCAAGAACTCTTGGCCACCATAAGACGTCTAGAAGAGACGATAAGGACTTATATGCAACAAGTACCTACCCCTGCACCCGCTCCAGTTATAAGACCCCAACTCGGAGCAACACCTGTAGCACAAGTGCCTTCCTTCATGGCTAATCCAGAACCCCAGGCTAAGAAGCATAAACAACTCCAACCTCTTAAGGGCTTCGTAACCCCTAAGGTCAGATGCTGGAAGTGTAAAGGAAGACATTTCCCCAAAAGTTGCCCACAACTGCAGCATAAGTGTTACTTCTGTGGAAACAAAGACCACAAAATCCTTAATTGTCCTAAGAAGAATGGCACTATCTATTCTGGTCATGCAAAGAGAAAACACAGTGCCGACAGTTACCCAACAACAATAAGGAAATGCTCCGTATGCAGTCGTCTCATCTGTAGGACCAAGAATTACCCCACAAGTGCCAAAGAAACGTGCTACATGTGCAAGGTGTGGTATCTCTATGTACGTGAAGATCTAAAGACGCAAGGTTTATGGGACGATCCCACCTCAATCCCCGTAAAGGATGACCCATCCAAGAAAGAATGTAGGACTTCGTCTAGAGATCCTACCACCAAATCTCACCATAAAGGAAAAGAAAAGTTACTGATAATGAAGACGAGGGATCAAGTAGTCAAGGAAATATTCCTACCCTGTGAAGAGCAATCCGAAGCAGGAATGGACGCTAAACCTTCCGTAAAAGCTTTAATATACCGATAGGAGAAATGCTTTTGTAAGAAGGATTAAACAAAGATGTATATGTTGTCTATGTAATGATTTGAAATTATTATGTTTTGCATCCTTTCTTTGAACTTTTGTAAAGGAAGTATTTAAGTCTTCCTTCTGTTTCCATGTATTTAATTTTAATGATATGAATTTCCTTTTTTATTATGATTTCAGTCAATTTTCAAATATTTCTATATATTTGTATTCATTTCCATACTCGATTTCTATTAGCGTGTTTCTTGATCGTTTTTCCGAAAAACGTCTAAACTAATAAAGTTCAAAAACCTCGCACTAGCTTAATAAAACCTGTAGAACAAATAGGAGACGTACTCGTGCTCAACGCAACCAAGAAATACCCCCTGAAGAACCTGAGAACCCGGAGGAACCTCAACAACCAAACCAACCGCAAATGGATCAAGCTAACATCGAACAACTTGCCAGTCTCATAAGGAATTTCGCACAACAGGCTCATGCTATGCCTACACCAGTGCCTGCACAAGAAACGCACCCGAAGTTCCAACACCACCATTGAAACAGCACCAGCTGAGCCATCATTACCAAAACCTATCAGGTATGTTGCCAGAGTTCATTAAGTGCAATCAATATTTTGATGGAGCTTTTGGAAAACCGGATGAAGCTGATGATTGGTTAGCACAAATAGAGCGATCTTTCAATGCTTTTGAAGTACCACACACCTTCAGCTTACATATGGAACTTTTATGCTGAGGTTCAATGCAAGATATGGTGGGAATCCAAAAGTAGAGAGCTACTACCACCAATCACATGGGAGACATTTAGGCATGAATTCTTGGAGAACTTTTTCCCTGGAAGCTTGAGGATCCAATATAGTGCAGATTTCTTAAGTATTTCTCAAGGAGGTGTAGTCTTGAATATGAAACAGAGTTCAGTAAGCTGTTACAATATGCCCCTGAATCATATAAGGATAGTGAGGAACTAAAAGACAAGTCTTCTTAGGAGGATTGGATGAAGACCTTCGTATCAAGTTGATAGAATTTGACATCAAAGATTTCCGAGAACTAGTAGAAAGAGCACGAATTGTGGATGGTGCTAAGAAAAAGGAGAAAGACGGAAGAAAATGATATGATAATTGAGGAAGAATCTATAAGTGAACCTAGCCTAAGCCTCAAAATCAATGAGCTCGAAACATCGGTCAGCCCGAGTAGAAAGAAGGATAAAAAGAAAGGATACCCAATGTTGGAAATGCAAAAAGGGACATAACCAAGACAGTGTCCCAAGCTTCAACACAAGTGTTACTACTGCGGGAGTCCGAATCACAAAGTTTTGAGATGTCCAAAGAAAACCTCTGCCACCTGTCTGATCTGTAAGAAGCCCGGACATATTGCCAAGAAGTGTCCTAAGAAGAAAAATATGGAAGGAAGATACTCAGCAATACCCCCACAAGAAATACGTGTGTACAACCTACAAGGACATTGGATTTGCGAGGAAGCCAACCAGGAAATAGAATTTGCCGTTTTAGAAGAAGACGATAGTCACGAATACGAATCGATATCTGGCTACCCTTAGATGTTAATTTCTTGTTATACCGATAGTTGCCAGTAATGACCGTAGATTATGTAATCGTCACCTTACTCCAGATGGAATAAAAATATGATTGTCGAAAATTTTGTATGTATCAAAAGAAGAAGGCAATTCAATTTTACCTTGAACACGCTAAAATACACCAAAAGCATAACTATTACCGCCTAAAAGCTAGAACCGGTGATGATAAAATCTCAACAAGCAAATTACAAATTTTTCATCTTGACCTCAAACCTTGTCAAGATGACCACGTAAAGGATAAAACAACGATACGGAATAAGTATAAACATTGTGTATTTTATATATGCATGTCATATATATGCTCACATAAGAATGGGAAAGCGAATTCACAACCTTCCTTTGTCAAGTGAATGAACCAGTGTCATGTCACAGTGAGTCGTCATCAATTCAAGATTGAGTCAAGTCAAAGTCGTCCGTCGTCTGTTAAGTTGGTCGAGTTGAGATTCTTCAAAAAGGATCAAGTAAAGTGAAGGTTGAAAATCGCTAAAACCAAATCTTATTGATTCTATATATGCTATATTGCATAAAATATTAAACACACAAGATTAACAAAATTCCAATATTACCGACTAGAGATATATGCGAAATAGAAAAATATGAAAGAAGAAATTCAAAAACAATGATAGACTTCCAAACCCTTTTGTGGAAATCAAACTAAGAAAACGACATAATAAAATCATAATACCATGTGAAACAAATATTGATTACGACATACAATTTCTCATCAAGTTCTAATACGTACGCATAACAAGTTTTGAGGACAAAACTTTCTTTAAGGTGGGTAGGTTGTAAACCCCCAAAAAATTTTCATAATCCTTAAAAGTAATTCTAGAAGTTTAATATCAAAATTTGAAACCCGAAAAAAAAATCGACTCGAGATTAACACCCGATTCTAGACCAAGTCAAAACACTGGAAACGAAACCCTAAAAATTGAACCAAGTTAAAACTTAATTCCAAATAAGAACAAAAACGAGTTTTCTCAAACTTGAGAAAACAAGAACCCCTGAAACAAAATATAAAGTCCAATTATCAATATAATCAACGTCCGTACGTCGATTAAATAATCTACCCAATTCCTAAAACGCGAATCGAAACGATAGATCCAAATAACGCTCAACAACGAGATGATAAAATCCTAAATCCTTCAGTAAAATTTCTAGAATCGCAAAATCCAAATTTTTCAACAAAAGTCAAACTGAGTCAACTCATAAACCTAGACTCGGTTAAACGATTCCGAGAACTAAAAGCTATTAAATAATCACAAATAAAATAAAATATAAATTTCGAGCTAAAATTCTAAAACGATCAAAACTCAAAAATTATACGATCTTACGAATAACTCAGTAAAAATCGGAAATCAAAACGGAACCCTAAAAAGTCAACAAAGCCTATAACGAACCCTAGCGTTTAAGATCCGGCAATCCCGTGTTTTCAAACCCTAGAAAACGAAATTAAGTTAATAGCTTAATAGTTCGTAATAATATAGGATAACATAAAATATCAGATTCGCGAAATTCGAGTGACTTTCGGACCCAAACGGGATCGGTTCTCGAAAAGCGTGTCCCGGAGCTCGGAATATTAAAAATATTCCGTTTATACCAATAGACTCGTAAAAATATAAGGATTCCAGAAATATCAGTTTTAGAATTTTTTCGGTAGCTAAAAATTACAGATATCGCATTATTACGCGTATTTTTATTACTACCGGTACTTTAATTGTCTAATCTACTATTCATAGTACTTTTCTACTATTCATTACTATTTCACTATCTCTACTTTTTCTTACACCTATTTCTTACACCTACATATTTTCTTACTTTTTTCATTTCCAATACACCTTTATTCACATCAACTTTACACATTACTTCTTTATTACACAAACAAATAAAACAAATAAATTTCTCCCTCCTCACATGCCCAAAACCGGCGCCACCTCCTCTCTCCTCAATCAATTATTTTTCTTTTTCAATTTATTTTATTACATCCAAAAATTACTCCAAAAATTCTATAAATACCCCATTCCTCTTCCATTCTTTCACACAATTCTTTACACTACCAAAACTCTCTCAAAATCTCTCCACAAATTCTCTCTACCAAAACTCTCTTAAACCAATTCCTCACAAAAACCATTCCTTATACATAAACTATCTACCACATATCACTACTCACATAATACCCATTTCATTTACCATCTCCATACCTCTTACATACTTTAGGTAATATTTCTCCCATCTATTATTCATCCATGTCATGTAACTTAACATGACTATGGTGTTGTTTTGAAACTCATATGAGTAGTAAAAGCAACAACATGTTCATTTTGTTCTTGCACATAAAGCTTCTACTTTATTATGTTTTATTATTGTTATTATTATATGTATATATATTTATTTAGAGCATATAAGCTCATTTGTTATTTATTTATTTTCAAGTTATGCAATTTATTTATTTCATGCAATTATTAAGACTAGTCTTTCTAGTCTTAGACTTGTCCATATCAAGTCAAAATAATCTTTTGTTCATTTTCTTTAAATCTTTCGGGACTAGTCCATTCTTAGTCGGGATGCCTTGACAAAGCTAAGGCTCCAATACTTGATCGGGATTCCTTGATGAAGCTAAGGTTCCCAATGCTTGATATTTTACTTTCTTGTTCATTAATTATTTTTAGTATTTTCTTATGATCTTATTATTTTATATGCTCATGATACTTGCATTTGCGTAATGTTAATGTCTCAACTAATCTAAAAATAGAATTTTGTTTTACTAAATGAACTCAAAGCTAAGTTTCCAATTATATGATTTACCACAAACATGAAGTTATTATCAACAACCTAGAAATAGAATAATACAAGTTTTCTCAAGTTTTCTTAAATAACGAAGATAGTTTTACCAAAGAAAACATAAATAAATATTTTCCTTGTATTTTATGGTAATATAAGTTTTTAGAAAAATAAATCGTTAATATCGAAAGTTTAAGATTTAAATTCTTTTCTAAACTAAGGAACAAACTAGTTTTCAAAGTTAAGACAAAAAAATCAACTCATCAAGTTGTGAACCCACTTAGGAAAAATAATGATTTTCAAATTTCTAAAAGAAGGAACTAATTTTCAAAGGAATATAAATGAGGTAAGATTTATATAATGGATTTTATAAAGATGATTCTTTTCAAAAGAAATGAAAGAACAAGTTTTGGAAAGCAAAAGCTTATATTTTAGAAATGAATATAAGAAGACAAGATTCATTTTCTAAAACCATCCTAAATACAAAATTATAAAAAGGTTTTGAACAAATATACTTTTTGATAAAAATCGATCTTTTATCACTAGAAGCGAAATTTATGAAAAACTAAGGTTAAAAGGAAATTTTACTTGTTTTGGAAAAGGAAATGAAGAAAATAAAATAAGAATATACTCATTTATAACAACCTAGTAAAAATATAAAATTTCTTTAAATACTTGAAAAGAAAATTTCAAAGTTAAAATCTAAATGAATTGTTTTATAAATTGTTGAGACACTACCATTGGGATTTTTGCATATAAAGTGAGCGTACCTATATATTCAAAAGTATTATCAAATATATTTTATATTATTACAAAAGGATTTTCTTTAAAATGGAGATGAGTTAGAAAATGGATTTTTGCAAAAGTTTAGAAAATTCGTTTTAAATCTGTACCTGACGTTTTCGGAACCCAAATGACCTTTTATGACAAGGATAAGCTTAGAAATAGATAGATCTTTTCGAATAGGTAGAAAACGGTATATTATACGCGCGATTCCGAGTTGAAATGACCAAGTTATGGCCATTTTAAGTTGGAACATTCCCTCATGCGAACTTTAACGTTCTTTGATGTTTTGTCAAAATTCAAGAAAATCTTCAAGAAAAACTCATTGTGGGTATTTTCTTTGGTTAGGTGATCCCGAGGAAGGATTCCTTTACCCCGAGGATTGTTACGATTAAGTGGAGTGTGTGAACGACTCATCCGCTTAGAGGAATAGACGACATGGCATCGTGAGTTACTTCCCGTAATTTTCTCATACTCTTGATTGTGCTTGTAAAATTAGTTGCACTAGAATTTAGGCAAAATCAAAAGGAAGTGTATGATAATATGTTGAAAGAATACTAAGTATATCGAGACTCGATTTGTTTTTAATAAAGTTGTATGTGCATTAATATCTTGAAGTGTTTGAAATTGGTTGATCACTTGAAAGAAGTTAAATGTAACTACTAGACTTTAATTAAAGAAACTATTCATGCACTTCATATGTTGAGTCACATTGCATTCACTACTATACAATTGGTGGGACAAGTGTATAATAGTGGTGGTAGACATAACCGGTATATCATGTAAGTGGCGAGTAGGAGCCGGTAAGAACTACTTAAATTGATGGCTAGTAGCCTGTAATAACTACAAGTTTTTGGTGGCTAGTAGGAGCCTGTAATAACTACAATTTTTGATGGCGTATAGGAGCCGGTAAGATCTATAAAAGTGTTTTTAAAGTTGTGGCTGTAATTGGCCTGAATACCCAACCCCGAATGAAGGGCGTAATTCATTCAACATATGATTCCCGGAAAGTCATATGTCTTGTATGCTCACGTGGTTGTTGCATCCCATATGTTTGAATAATAAACTTGGTTGATAATTTCCTTGAGTATGAATTTTGGGATTTACTCACTAAGCTAGTTGTAGCTTATACCCCTATAGATTTGTTGAAACAGGTATGCTAGTGGCCTAAATTGAGGATCATGACTTTAAGGAAGTCAGGGACGGATGATTAAGGATATGGAATCATACGATGAAGAAAGTTTGTAAGGTTCTTTATATGTGATAACCTATATGATTAGGGACGTATATTTATTTGAAGTGAAGAATATGCCTTAAGAATTGAGTGATATGCTTATGTTTTATATAAGTATTCTCTTTGCCTTGTTACTTATTTATTATCAATATAAATTGCGCTACTCCGATGCGTCCTTGGTTGTGATGTACGCCTTGTACATAATATGAAAGCCTTTGCATGACTAAGGTAGTCATTCCTAGGCTTTAGTATTGTGTACGACGGACTGCCACGTTTGGGTACTCCTCGGGGCGTGACATATAATCTTTAAATTTATTGTTTGAGATATGAGGTCTTGAAGCTTCCATATTTATTGTTATTCAGGGGTCTCAAAATATTTGAATTCATTGATGTTTGCTCTTGAGATTATTGATCATATTTGATATTGACTTGTTTTTAAAAATGATATGTTTTACAACAGATGGTTGTTATTCATTAAATGAAACATTATTTCTATTAAGCTCATCCATGGTATGGCATGTGTGTGTGCATGTGTATTTTTTATACTGGGTTTTATTGCTCACCCATTTGGAATTTAAAATTTCAGGTGCAATGGATGATTAGGATTTTCTAATATTATCCTTTATGCCATTGAGATTGCAATAGTCAAAGTAATGGACATGAGAAGTAGCAACCTTAGCTAGAACTCATAATATAGAAATAATATTGATATTTGTAAAATATTTCTTAAATATTTTGTGTTAAATTTTAAAAAATCAATTTGATTAATGAGTTATACAAATGAATAAATATTTGAGAGATTATGGAGACTTATGAGACAAAAAATTATTTTTGTCGTTATTTTTTTTTAATTTTACATGCTCGTATATGGTTAAGTGGTCATGCCTTGGGACCAAGGCATGAAAAATTTGGTAGTAGGAGTTTCAACCATTACAAGTCATATCAAAGCAATTCACTAATTAGACCTAAGGCATGATAAATTTGGTAGATGGAGTTTTAACCATTACAAGTGGTATCAAAACAATTCATTAATTAGAATAAGGACATGAAGGGTTACACATGACAAAGTACCACGTTATTAGACATCTAGCATATAAAGGAGTATCTTTGGAATCCTTCTCACTTAATATGGTCTAAACCTTAGACATGTGTAATGAAATGAAACTGATTAGCACATTAGTTCCATAAATGGGGAAAGTACCCCTTAAATAAAGTGTGTTAAAACTCTTTTCATTGAGGTACCTTTTGATGTGACATATTAAAGTTCATATAAATTGCAAGGTTAAATCATTTAGAATGGAATACTTGTAAGATAAATGACCTCTTAGGGTGCATCTAAAAATTGGCAAATGTCTTGGTGTGAAGAGATTTTGTCATTATATGATTACAAGTCATCAAATAGTCAAACTAGGATTGGTTTTTCTTAAGCCAATCTATGTCAAACCGTCAGACTTAGAAGCAATTTTGATGGATGTGGTTTATTGTTCTCGAATGTGTTGAATCAACATGATTTTTTTGTTCGTTTAATTATTATTTCTCCCTTTCTTTAAGTCTACATTGTCTTAGATGTCCAAGTTGTAAATTAATATAAATTAAGTAATGACACATTGGTAGTGATTCATTCAATTTATGGACAAAGACTATGCATGTGACAGGCCAGAAGTCAAGGTTAAACATCTTCCCTCACCCACCTTTTCTTTTTCTTATTTTTGTTAATTGTGGATGGCACATGGTGTTGATACTGTAAGGACTCGACCTACCCCGATAATTAAAATAGGTGATTATGGATCTCCAACCACATATAACATGCAGTATTATATGTAAGGTTATCTTTAAAAAAGTGTTTGAATAATTGTTATCTAAATCTTCAAAGGAACAAACTTACTAAACTATTAACTTTTATGACTTTTAAGAAAAAACATAACATCTTCATCAGATACATTTCATAAGAAATACAAACTTAAAACATATATAGTTAAGTATAGATATTACATACAAGGCTAATAACAAGCCTTATACAAAAGACATAAGATATAGACAAAGCTATGATATCTATTACATATATCCTAATGCTACATTAAGCTAGTCTATTACAAAAAGGAAATCTATTGAGGTCCATGGTCAACATCTAATCCTCCAAATCATCTAAGAAGTCTTCAAAGTTTGTACCATAGCCTATACTAGCATAAAATTCATCAAGGTCATCGCCACCTGAAATTGATAAAATATGAGTTAAAGGCCCATACACAAGTAACGAACACACAAGCTTAATGGCATATAAGCTTAGGCTACATGTAAATTTCACAATCATTAAGTTATTAGATAATCTTTAGTTAGCTAAACAACACTGAAGTATTCAAACTGCGGACAACAAGGGTATTTGAGGGAACCTGAGTAACTATTTTGATGCTCAAGGGTTGATATAAGTAGCTTGGGTACTTATATCTCCTAGATAAATCTATCCAATAATGAATAAGTAATCTCATTTAGGGTGCTTAGCCGTTTCTCGACTTTACTTAACTTAATCCATAATATCACCTAATTCAAATGTTTCCATAAACATTAAATTATATCATATTACATCCTTTTAAGAATAAGTAAATGTTATATCGATACCAAATAACCTATTGACTATCCACTGAACCATTTATGAAATTCATTGCATCATAACAGGGGTGTTCTAAGCGCCTAAACTACCATGCCCCCAATTTGAGTAAGATGCCACTCTTCGAACCGAATTCAACGCCATAATAGACAATCATACAAATAATTGTTAAGTTTTCTTAAATTAGAGTAAATTTAAAGTATGCCTATCCTAAGCAAAGAATCAAGCATGTTATTGCATACCTGAATCAAATCGAGAATTTATAGAGGTAGCCGAGCGAGGATCTATCATTGTTCCAAGAATATCATTTCAAATCAATCATTCTCACTTGTAATACACATAAAACATAACTAATTCTAAGCATAACACTCAAAGAAATTCAAACAAATCCAACACAAGGTCATAACATAGTATTTATACATCAAGAAACATCATAAAAAGTCAATAATTATTTAAAAGATCATAAATCCAACATGGAAAGACATTTAGATCAATAAACTCCTCATGTTATTCAAAGATCATTCTAACAAGTTAATCTAATCCAATTATTATCTATTAATCCCATTTTAACTTAATCTAAGCCAATTTGATTAGAGTTAATCATTTAATTCAGAAAACTAATTCAAGTTGATTGAACTTAATCATTTTAATTCATTCAAGCTTATTTAGCCAAGTTGAACCTAGGATTATCAACTAAGTTCATTTTATATCCAACTTTCATATTTAGTTCAACTATTTATTAAATCTACAAATTCAATTAAATCATGACTAACTATATCATTTGATTAACATAACATATCAATGATCACTTTTCTATCTCATTTTAGCTCAAAAAGACCCATTTCCTAAGCAAAAACACATTTAACAAACAAACACAAGTTTTTTAACCTTGTTTGGAAAGTGTAACAGCTGAAAAGAAGTAAAATTTAAGCATTTATACTTTTTGATTTTGGAAAAACTTAAAACATGAAATTTTAGTCTCTTTTTAAGCTTTCCAACATAATTTGAATTACCTAAATTCAAGTTCGGATGAAAAAGTTATGATTATTTTACAAAAACACCGTCGTGCTGTAGGAGACTTACCATGCCCTTTAGGTCACCCATGATGAGGAAAAATTTCATGATCAAAACTAATCACGCCCTTTAGGTCGCCCATGATTAGTTGCATGACAAGTTTTTTGAAAAACTAAGCTCACTACGGGACTTATCTCACCCGTGATTTACCCAAAACTTTTCCCCTGTTTTAAACTTCGAAAATTTGCAACTTTTACACTTTTCCAACCTCCTTCAAACATATTCCCAACTTTGTAATTCCTCAAACATGTATTCTATCAACATCTAACATGCATAAACTTCATTTTGAACTCACCAAGCACATTTTCATGCTCATAACATTATTTAACCCAACTAGCAACAATTCACTTCTCAGCACAACATAATTCATGCATAAACACTTCTTTCTCATCATCAACTTCATCAACACTCCTTACTTTAAATCCCAAACATCTCTACATTTCAAGTGATATGTTTAGCACATACTACAAGTCCTCAAATCATCAATATACTACTCAAACCATTATCAACATATAGAACTCATCCTAACTCATATTTAGCATAAAACTCATTCTCACAATAAAACTTAACTACAAATATACAAGTAACAAACAAACACACATACCTTAAGAGGCTTTATATCTTGATGATAACACTTGAACAACTTATATCACTTAGGCTTAGGATCTTGACCTTGCTTAAAGCTTGGAGAGTAGGATTTTAAGAACAAGGAAAAGAAACTTGTCTAAGCTTTAGATGAAAATTCGTATGGTTTTTGTGCAGATTTTGGAGTGTTTTTTTTCTTCAACAAATGAGGCTCATACTTATCTCAACTTTGACTTTCGGGGCTACCAAAAGTAAAGGTTTTATTAAGCATGAGTTGGCTTGTTTTGAGGTCTTAAAGATGTGTTTTTGGGCTTGTTAACATGGCTAAAAATGCTGCTATGTGGAGAAAATATTTAAAGTATATTTAACTTGTTTTAAGCAAAATTTCACACTTTATTACACTTATAAATTTATAAACTCAGTATTTAGTTACACTAAGATATATCAATATTCAAATACATTAACATAACACATATATCATGTACTAACATATATGATATTTATCATGCATCAAGATTATGCACAAATACATGAATACATATGTAAAATATGATTTGGGAAATTATGGCTATTTCAAATACACTTGTTGTACTATGGAATAGGCAGCATTGATCGTGCATATCTAAATCAATTGCTAGTGGCCAAAACATGTCTATATTGATATATTTGACAATAACTAATTTTCATGATTCTTGAATGCTAAAAGACTTATTTCTAAGGATATATAGTCTAGTAAATAAAATATCCATTCTTATTTTGTCATTTTTAAAAAGAGATTCATGATTATAATAGGATATACCAATAGATTTATTATTGTCTTTTATCTTTAGCAAATAAAAGAAACTAGAAGTTGTCTTTTTATTTCTACCTTTTATTAGATTTAGAATTTCCATCTAAATGAACCCTATACATGCATTGTTATTCTTACTATTTTTTACTCAATAGACATGTCTTTAAAAAATAATATTTTTTTTAATTTAACAAAAATATTTCTTTAAAAGTTTGAAATTATATATCATAATAAATAATTTTAACAATAATCCAATTTTTTTTTCCACTATAATAGGAGAGGGAAATTCAAAGCTAATTTATCCCATATTAAAAGATCAATGATAATATCAAATAAACCATATGACCATTAGCTAATCCCAATTGATTATTAGATCCATTCAATCTTTAATATCAACATAAACTTGTTGACTTCTAAGAACCATCTATTGTAGTAACGTAGTCCTTATCCGTGTCATGAAAGGTCAACATAGCTACGATGAAACTATTAGTAAACTGTTGTAAAATACTGAAAGAGAATTCTATATATTATTTTTAGGTTTACAATGAATCAAATATATACAAGTTGTCTAAAGGATAAAAAAGGCAACTAATAGCAAAATCTCCTAATTTAATGAGTCAAACATTTAATGACTCATTAATGACTCATTTAATGGGTCAAACAATTTAATGGGTCAAAGACTCCTAATTTAGTATGATTCTATAATTACAATATTTAAAACACTAAAACCTATTAGCCATATTTTCCTACACTCCCCCTCAAGCTGGTGAATAGATATTTTCCATTCTCAGCTTGGATATAATATTTTCAAATGTTGCACCACTTAATCCTTTGGTTAACACATCAGCGAGTTGATCAGTTGTAGATACATAGGGTGTGCAAATCAATCCACTCTCCAATTTTTCCTTGATAAAATGTCTGTCAATTTCAATATGCTTTGTCTGATCATGTTGCACAGGATTGTGGGCAATGCTAATTGCAGACTTATTATCGCAATAAAGCCTCATTGGGCCCTCCAACTTGATTCTCATGTCTTCTAGAATGATCTTTAGCCAAAGTAACTCACATACACCTTGAGCCATTGCTCGAAATTCAGCTTCTGCACTAGACCTTGCTACTACATTTTGCTTCTTACTCCTCCATGTCACAAGATTCCCACCTAGAAACGTACAATATCCAGTGGTCGATCTTCTATCAATCAATGAGCCCGCATAATCAGCATCTGTGTAGGCTTCAAGTATTAGATTCTCACTTCTCCTAAAGAGAATTCCTCTTCCTGGTGTACTTTTAAGATATTGCAGCACTCTATGTGCTGCTTGAAGATGAATCTCTTTTGGATTGTGCATGAATTGACTAATCACACTCACAGCATAAGCTATATCTGGTCGTGTGTGGGATAGATAAATGAGCTTTCCTACCAACCGTTGATACATTCCTTTGTCTACCATAGCATCTTCCTCTGCTATTCCAAGCTTTACATTTGGATCTATTGGAGTACTCACCGCTTTGCATGCTGTTTTACCTGTCTCCTTGAGTAGATCAGTTACATACTTCTGTTGAGAGATAAAAATACCTTTCTTTGAATGTGCCACTTCAATTCCAAGAAAATATTTTAGCTTCCCAAGTGTCTTAATCTCAAATTCTTTTGCCAAGCACTCGCTTAAAAAACGTCTTTCTTCGTCATCACTTCCTGTAACAATTATACTAAGAGAATTGTGACTCCCCCTAAAGATGAGTATTTGACGAACAGTATATGATCTCCTTGACTTTGCTTATATCCTAATGTCACCATAACCTTGGCAAACCTGCCAAACCATGCTCGAGGAGATTGTTTAAGCCCATATAATGCCTTCTTTAACCTACACACTGTGTGATCAGTAACTCCTTTTTTATAACCTGGTGGGATCTCCATATATATCTCTTCCTCTAGATCTCCGTGAAAGAAAGCATTTTTCACATAAAATTGTTGTAAATCCCATCCAAAGTTGGCTGCCAAAGACAATAAGACTCTAACAGTATTTAACTTTGCTACTGACGCAAACGTTTCTAGATAGTCCACTCCATATGTCTGAGTATACCCTTTGGCTACCAACCTCGCCTTGTATCTCTCTACTGAACCATCAGCTTTATACTTCACTGTATACACCCATTTACATCCCACAGGTGTCTTCCTTGCTGGTAACTCCACTAACTCCCATGTTTTGTTCTTTTCTAGTGCCTCCATTTCTTCATTCATAGCTTGTTTCCATTTTCATTGGACAAAGCTTCAGATAGATTGGAAGGAATGACAACAGTTTCTAGGTTACTTAGAAAGGCTCTGTGTGATGGAGAAAAACGCTCAAGGATAGGAAGTGTGCAAGGGGATATAAAGGTTTTTTAGTGCACTCTCTTGTACCCTTTCTTAATGCAATGGGCAAGTCTGTGTCACTATCACCCTTATGGGTCTCACCCTCTACCTCTGGTTCAGTTTCAATTTGTAGTATAGGTTCAGAAATCATTACCTTATCGGACTTTTGGACTTGCACAGATTTGGGGGCAACCATCTTCTTCCTTGCATTAATCTTGTCTTCACCATATCTAACATCCTCGGGAATAGACTTGGTTTCAGGTTGAGTAGACCCATAAGCTGTTGTTACAGGATCAGACATAAGTTCAGAGGAGACTATGACAGACTCAGGTAGCTCAGTTTGACCCAGGGCATGGTCACTAGTTGATGAAAAATCTAACATCAAGTCAAAACCCAAACCCCCGTCTTCTCTTACTAACTTCTTCCCCTGAAGA
The DNA here is from genome assembly GCA_024138025.1 of Combretum micranthum. Taxonomy (NCBI): domain Eukaryota; kingdom Viridiplantae; phylum Streptophyta; class Magnoliopsida; order Myrtales; family Combretaceae; genus Combretum; species Combretum micranthum. Next base: position 190,086 of record JAMXBD010000279.1, read on the forward strand.
TAGGGGTTTGGAAAGTAAGATTCACGTTCATTGAAGGTAACATCCCTAGAAACAAAGAGTTTTTGAGAAGATGGATGATAACACTTGTAACCTTTTTGGGTTGACGAATATCCCACAAATATGCACTTTATAGCTCTTGGATCCAGTTTCCCTCGGTTGTGACTGTGAACATGTATGAAAGATGTACACCTAAACACTCTAGGAACAAGATTATTTGTAGTATGTACGTTAGGGTAAAAGGTTGACAATACATCCATTGGACTCTTAAACCCGAGGACTCTAGATGGCAATCTATTTATGAGATATGTTGCTGTAAGAACAGCTTCTCCCCAAAAAGTTTTAGGTACATGATTTTCAAATAACAATGCTCGAGTTTTTTTAAGGAGATCACCATTTTTCCTCTCAGCAACTCCATTTTGCTGTGGGGTATTCACACAAGATGACTCATGTATTATCCCTTCTTTTTGAAAATATGGACTTAGAATTTGATTGAAATAGTCCCTTGCATTATCAGACCTAACTCTCTTGATGGTCACTTCAAATTGATTTTTAATCATGGAACAAAAATTTGGGAAAATAATGCTGACATCAGATTTTTGTTTGAGAAGAAAAATCCAATAAACTCGAGTGCAATCATCAATAAAAAAACAAACCATCGTGCCCCAGAGATATTGGTAACAGTAGATGGACCCCAAACATCACTATGAATTAAATAAAAAGGAATTTAACTTCTTTTATTTGCTTGCTAAAAAGGTACACGTTTGTGTTTAGCAAGTTCACATTTTTCACAATTGAAAGACTCAACATCTAGACTTTTAAACAAAGATGGAAACAAAAGTTTAATTTCTTGAAATGATGGATGTCCGAGTGTCGATGATGGAGCCAAATTTTCTCTTTATTGGATGACAAAGACTCGGAAACAAATGACACTGACTGTTTATCCTTGGTGATGGTTGGTTGACTTGATTCAAGAAAGTAGAGGCCACCTCTTTCTCTAGCATATCCAATCATCTTCCCCGTACCCTTTTCTTGAAATACACAATCATTATGATGGAAAACTACATTACATTGTAAGTCATGAGTAAGTTTTTGGACGGATATCAAATTGGTAGATAGCTTAGGGACATGAAGGACATTTTGCAAGGTTAACAATGGGTTAATTTGAACACTTCCAATTCCTGCAACAGTGGTCAAAGAACCATCTGCAGTGGCTATTTTCCTACTGCTTGGGCATGGGGAATAGGTGGTAAAGACATTTGGTGAGTGGGTCATATGATCGGTAGCTCCTGAATCCATAATCCAAGAGGTGGAAAAGGTAGCATCCGAAACATTTAATCCAATAGAAAGTGAAGACTCACCTGAAATGCTAAAGAACAAATTTCTGACATGTCGCTTAGCACAAATCAGAATAAAAAAAAATTGAAACAACACCAGCAATTAAGGCTGGCTCTATAGCACCTATGAAAACAAAAATAGAGGAGAAATACCAGCAATTAAGGCTGGCTAGTCGTAGGTATAAGGATAAAAAAAAACCACCAGCAATTAAGGCCGGTTGAAAAAGAAGAACAAAGAAAAAGGTGGAAGCAGAAAATCAAAAGCACTCCAGGATGAATTGCTCTGATACCATGTTGTAAAATATTGAAAGAGAATTCTGTATTTATTTTTAGGTTTACAATGAATCAAATATATACAAGTTGTCTAAAGGATAAAAAAGGCAACTAATAGCAAAATCTCCGAATTTAATGAGTCAAACATTTAATGGCTCATTAATGACTCATTTAATGGGTCAAAGACCCCTAATTTAGTATGATTCTATAATTACAATTTTAAAACACTAAAACCTATTAGCCATATTTTCCCACATAAACATCATACCATTTAAAATACTCTATTGTTAAATATTAAGCAGTGAATATGAGTGCTAGGTGCAAAAAATGATTGATATATTAACGTTAAATAATAATTTTATTTTAATTACTAGTGGGGATGCAATGGGTTAAGAATGAGTTCTATAAAATCCGAACCTACTCTAATACCCTGTAGGTATAAGTTCTATGAAATCCAAACCTGCTATAATACCTTATAGGTTTTCTAAGATCAGAATTGAATATCTATAGGGTTTTGAAATTAAATCCAAAACCATCCCCAAAACCTTATAAAAAGTTACTCGTGGCGTAGTTACTTGGTTGGATGAATTGGGTGTCCTATACTAACCTATTCGGTTGCATCACTAAGAGAGAGTAATGACGGTGAAGATAGTAATTAATTGTGAAGCCATAAAGGTGATTGTGAGAAACGAATAATTAAGGTTTTTCCAAACAAAAATAAATAAATAATTAGATCATTATTTTCTATTGAGTATTTTATGTATTGTAGCTATCAATATTATATTGTTTTATTATGTTTTATCAAGATTGAAATTTTCACTAGTTTTATTATATTCTAGAGAACCAACCCAAAGCTTTATAGGATTTTGAAACAAAGCTAAAATCCAATAGGAAACCTTATAGGTAATTATCCTAATTTCCAAATCAAATAGGTGGAGTATTTTGTAATGATAGGTCCATTACATTCATAATTACTTTTAATTAATACATTATTATATCACTTACATTTCCATTTAACATATATATTAAATAGAGAAAAAAATAAACATAAGATTAATAAGTAAAAACTAGCACTAGAACCAAATGAGAAATTAGATAGTTAGTGTTAATTTAAATTACTTATATGAGTGTAAATTTTGATGTAAGTAGGTAGGTAAAATCATTATATCCTATATCTAATTTCACCCCCACTCAATCGAGTATGTTTATAGGGTAGATTTTAGGTATTATTTTTTAAATCTACTCTTATAAACTAAAGTATAAGTATTATATTTTCTATTTGAAGGTTCCTTGTACTATCCTATTAAAATTCTTACCGACTCATATAAAATATAAAAATAATAGTATATCTATCCACTAGTTTGGAGCCTTAATTTTACATTTGATAAGGGATATTGTGTTAGAATTGTTAAAAGTGACATATGCCATGCCATACCATACTATATAATGGCCAATACATATATTGCACCGTGCATAAACCTATAATAACAAAATAATCTTTTCTTTTTTTTTTTTTCCATTACAACAAGGAATAAAGATTTGAATTTGATTTTTCCCATTTAGGAGATCAAAAATGATATCACTAAGCTACAAGTGGAGATGCAACTAGGGTAGATTTAGGATGGGTCATATAAAATCCAAACTCGTCTTACTTCCCTAAAAAGTCTCTTAAACCTAACCCTAGACCCTATAGGGATAGTTATACTCAAACTCACCCCTATAAAATATGGAGTTGATTTATCCTACCTCATTTGACCTGATATTCAATAAAGTTTGAAAGTTTATTAAGAAACCTTTTATCAAAATAAATAAATGCCATAGCACCGATAACAATGATCATGATAGTATGGTGATACAGTATTCCTCATTGTTTCATTATAAACGACTTAAGTAAAACTCAACATGAAGATGTTTAGAAAATGTGCTTAATAAATAATGATGTGTGAGTGTGTTTGTGTGAGTTTCATCTTTATCTTTATTTGTTTTATAAGAAAAGAAAATTTAAAAGATAGACACAAATGCAACATGAAAAAATGTATAAAGATATTCTCTTCTTTTTTCCTTAATATTATATATTTGTCTCTCATTTTTTTTCCACTCATATTATCTTTAATTATTTTAATACTGAATTAAATTATCTATGAATACAATCACACAAATATCTAGCAAGGGTCTAAAGATTCGGTTCATCAAGTCTATGAAAACTACAGATGCATTTGTTAATCCAAAAGGCATGACCAAAAATTCATAATGACCATACCTAGTTCAGAATGCAGTCTTTGGTACATCTTCCGACTTTATTCGGATTTGATGATATCCCAACTTTAAATTAATATAAGAAAATACCCTTGCTCCTCATAATTGATCAAAGAGATCATCAATTCTTGGTAAAAGATATTTGTTCTTGATAGTAACCCTATTTAATTCCCTGTAATCAATATAGAGTCTCATTGAACCATCTTTCTTCTTAAGAAATAACACCGATGCTCCCCAAGGTGAAACACTGGGTCTAAAAAATCCTTTATCCATCAATTCTTGCAATTGCACCTTTAATTCCTTCAACTCCATAGGTGTCATTTAATATGGAGCTTTTGATACTAGTTCAGTTCCAGGTATCAAATCAATGGAGAATTCCAATGCTATATGTGGGGGTAATCCAGGTAATTCATCTGAAAACACATTCGGATATTCACATACTGTTCTTATAATATGAATATCTTATTCTTTTGATTCACTCTCTCTAGCTCCAAGAATACATCTGTTTAACTACACATTCTCTTCATCTTCAACCTCAATTGTTGTTATCTTGCCTACGACTTCTTTAAGTATCTCACCCATGTGGTCCTTTCTTTCTCCTTGCTTGTTGTCGAGCCTGGATTTTTTTTTTTGATTTTATTTTTTTAATCCATTTTATATCATACCCTAACATATTTGATATAAACCCTCGACTAGAAATTAAAAGAAACTTGATTTTCAAAAATTTTAAGAGTTGCCACCCGATCAAAATAAGGAAAAATTTATAAGTTAGGATCAATGGGTTGGTTGATCTTAATTTAGCCACTAGTCTGCAAAAAAAAATTGATTTAAAATCAACTTTGTTAAATTAGAAATTTCTTTATTCGAGGGCTATCTTATTAAAACCATATGGTTACCACCTTAAAATTCTTAAATCAAAGTGTACCTTTTTAATGCTCCAAAATTTATAGTATGATATTTATAGTTTAATCATCGTATTTTACAAATGAAAACAATATTTACAATAAACAGAGAATCAATTCAATACTTATAAGAGAATGTGCTGGAAAAAAAATAATTTTTTCATATTTTATGTCGCCCCAAATGTGTCTACATACCCGCTGATTAGGATCAAACAACACGTAGTTCTTTTATAAAAAAAACTTTAGTGGATTGGTTATTTTTAATTTTTGAACTCTTTTCACTTTAAGTTCATTAGATTTTAATCAATTTAGCAAAAGTAGAGTATGAGGTGTTAAACCTTATAAAATATCAAGTTCATTTTTATTTATGAAAATAAGTTTTTCTATGTGTCAAAATAATTTATGTCATGTTCTATATATACTTTTTATATAATATTTATTTTATATTTGCTATTACAGGCATCAATATATTTTTTTATCTTTTGCCTATTTTCTTTTTTTCCTTTTTTTTAAAGTTTTTTTTTCAAAAAAAAACCATATAATAGAAAAACAAAAAGAGAAAGAAAAGAACTTACCTGGTACAACATCAAGATGCACGTAGGCTCAGAGAAGGGGTAAGGACAAGCAACCGGTGGTAATTGAATAGGAGATTTTGATGGCAGTTTGTGACTAATTGGATCGTCATGAATTGGTCTTCAAAAGCCATCAATTGATCTTGTGATGACAGATTTTAACCTCCAATTGCTTCGAAATTTCCTAGAAAACTTTAGAATTAAAGTTTTGAATTCAAAACCCTAACTTCTTATAAAATTTATATTTGATATCTTTTAAGTGGTTTGTGTTATGATTTTTTGTGTTGTTATTTTTCTTTTGGTGTATGCCAATATTTATAGGCATTAGCATGCTCACCTACCACGATACAATGCATCTGGACACTCTGGCCTACCACTATACAATGCATCTAGATACTCTGGCCTATCACTTACCTATCATGATACAATTCATTTGGACACTCTGGCCTACTACTCACCTACCTACTTGCTGACATATGCGCTTAACTCCTTTGGCTAATAGGAGTATGTGAAAAAAAGAAGAAGAGAAAACGAAAAATTTGTCTCCTTACAGAATCGAAATCAGGTCTCCCTTATACATGCTAGTGACTTATCCATACAGGCTATTAGCATGTGCCTTGTTCTGGTTTGCACAAAAATTATATTTAAGATTTCCAAAATAGGCCCAATTAAATAAGCCCATTTACAAGGGGTATTTAATTGGGTCCAAAATAAATCTATAATTAAAATTAGTATTATATTAAGCCTAAAAATATTTTTTTAAAATTTTTTTCTTTTTTTTTTTATACATTTGTAATGATTTCTTTTCTTCTTCTTTTTGTTTGTTTTCCTTTTTTTTAATCTTATTTTTTTTTGTAATTTACAGGCTTGATATGATATTAATTTTTACTATAAATTAAAGCCTTAAATGAGCAAAAACAGGGTATATACAGCTGTTAACAAAAGATATCGTTTTGAGACAACAATTAACTTTTGTTTTTATAGCAGTTAATCCAGTCATACCCAAATGACATCGTACTTTTACATATCTACCAAGATCAAATCAGCAAATGATTATTGATCCCAATCTTCAATGGACATCTTCTTATCATATCTCGCATTATCACCAGGTCTCCTGTTGGTGTAGTAACTCCTAACTCCTTACTCCTTACTCATGGTCTCAGTTGATAGCCCTACTTGTCTTGTTAATTTATCATTTATGAAAGAATGCGTTACTTTCGTGTCTGTCACGTCCCAAAGGATAACTTAGACATGGCAGTCCACCACACACGGTGTTAAAGCTCAAAAATGACTTTCCGAAGTCGTACAAAAGCTTTGGTACCATACGTAAGGTCTGTCACAATAATAGAAGACACCGGTGGGATGTGTAGTCCAAGAAAGTAAATATAACATACAAGAAATTTAAATAAATATTTAACTTCAAAATTATAGGCACATGGTCTTTACATCATCTTAGGGGTATTCCCTCGATAAATCTCCAAAGATCATAATATAATCTTAGTCTTACACAAAAACAAACAATACTAGAACCAAAAGATTTTAAGGGAAATCTATTCTAAGATCTTCAAAAGTATTTTCCCCAAAAGCTTCCCAAAACATAATTCCACCCTGATACATGGAGTCTTTGGGCAAAAGAGATATCGGTCCTATGTCAACAAAAGTCTAATGGGGTGTAAGCTCAACTAGCTCAGTGAGAATATTCTTGGATTAATGTACTCGTATTAATAATTTCACACAAGTTACTAAACAAACATATGAAATACATCAAGCAAGTGAGCAAGCAATACATATGATCTAGCGGAAATCATATGTTTAAATAGATTTACCCCTACATTCGGGGTTAGGTGTTTAGGGCTCTTTGAAACCCATCCTTGAAATCCGATGATGCAGTTTATTTCAGGCTCCTACTTACTCCATCCTGAAATAGTTCTTTCAAGTTCCCATTCACCCATCTTTGTAGACTTGTCGGTTCTCGTGAACCTTACTACTATACTCTTGTCCCATCGAGTATAGTAGCTAATGAAATGTGACTCACTATGTGATATACATGAATCAATTAATATAACTCTTAATATGTGATTAAAATAATTTAAAGGCGATCATAGAATTTGCAAACACTTCATTATAATAATAAAACACAATTTAATTAATAACAATTCATGTCTCGATGTGCTTAGTATACTTTCAACCAATATCATCATACATATTCCGTTTTTGTCTTTTTCCTACTTCTAGTGCCTCTAGTTACAAGCACAAACAAATACATAAAAGTAGGAGATAAACTCACTTGGTCATCCTTATCAAAATTCTTTACTCGTAATAGTCCTCTAAATACGGATCCTTCCAAGCTTCGTTACCTAAACGAAAGAAATACTCCAAATGAGTATTTCGTAGAATTTATACTTGAACTTTCAAATTCTATTCTAGTATTTGCGTTAAAATTGGGATAGAAGGAAATGCCAATTTAAAATGGTCATCGTTTGCTCCTTTTAACTTAGAATTTCGCATATTATATGTCATTTTCTACCTATTTGAAAAGATCTATCCATTTCTAAGGTTATTTGTGTCATAAAAAGCCATTTGAGTTCCAAAACATCACTGTACATAATAGCTACGAAATTCTCAGCCCTTAAAAATATGATTTTCCAAACTTTTCTTCACTCAAAAATTCTTAAACAAATATATAGATATTTATATGATTGAAAAAATCCTTTTGATAAACAAATAGACTCATATTTTATGCATGATTCTATTGGTGTTGTCTCAACAATTATTTTTCGTAAAACGACTTGTCTTATGGGTTTGAAAAATTGGACTTTGAAAATTTTCCCTTTTAGTGGTTTGAAAGAAATTACAAATTTTTGGGTTTTTATAAATAAGTGTTTTCCTTTTATATTTTTTTTATTTCCTAACTCTTCAAAGATAAATTAATTTTCAAAAATTTGGTCCTTTAAGTTATCTACCAATTTTATTTCTAGTGATTGAAAAATAAGGTTTTCAAAATTTTTCTTAAGTTGTTGGCGTTGTCTAATAATTGGAGTTGTGTTAAATGTATACTTTCTCCTCATTTTTATATTCTTCTACTTCTTTAGAAAATAAGTTTACCATTTTAAAACTTTACCTTCTTGGTAAATTTTGTTTCTCTAAGTTGGCTTCCGAAATAGTGAGTTGATTTTATCTTGATTTGAAAAACTTGTTTTACTCTTAATATTTATCAAGTGGTGGCATAATCCTTTTAGATAAGTTTATAAGAAAAGCTTTCATAACAAAGAACTATAAACATTAGAACTTAGCGAAAATTCATTTCAACTTTGAAAAGAGAATAATAATAAAAAAAATTAAGTCTTGTAGAAGCTTACTTAATAAGTGATTTTCAAAGTCTATGATGAACCTATTGAAGTTTTATAAAAGATGTGGTTGGTTTAAAATCTTAAGCTTAATGCTAAAATTATATTTTTATGGAGTATTTAGTTCCGATTTATAAAAGAAATGAGTTTCTTTTATTATTTGAAGAAATCTTTATTGTGACAACGTCATTATGGTCATGCATGAATATGATTAAGTCGCTATAAGAAAGATGAGAACAATTCATGTAAAGAAATATAGAGATATAAGAAGCAAATAAACATATATATATATATATATAAGGTCAAATATTTGGAGTCTTAGCTTTATCAAGGCTTCCCGGTCAAGTATTGGGAGCTTTAGCTTCATCAAGGCTTTCTGGGACTAAGAATAGACCAGTCCTAAAAAGAAAAGAAAAGAAAAGAAAAGAAAACAAAGGCAAAAATAATAATAATAAGAGCAATAATAATATAACATAACAACATAATAACAATAATATAATGAGAGTTTAAGTATGAACAAGAACAAAACATGAACATATTGTTGCTTCCAAACTTTATTGGTTTAGGAAACATACACTATGGTCATGTAATATTGCATGACATGAAGAAGAATTATTAGGAATATTTACCTAAGGTTTATGGGGTAATGGATGAAGAAGAAAATTTGTTGGTGGTTGTATAGAGATGATGGAAAGAAAAGAGAGAGTTGGGAAGAAAGTTTTGAAGAGAAAATTTGGTAGAGTTTTATTAAGGTAAGAACATGTGGGAAAAGAATGAAGGAGGGATGGGGTATTTATAGAATTTTTGAGTGAAAATTAGATGTATTAAAATAAAATGAAAAAGAAAAATAAATAGAGGGTAGAGGAGGGAGAAGCACAGGATTTGAAGAGAAAAGGGGGAGGAGTTGATTTGTTTTGTATTTTTATAATAAAAAGTAATAATGTGTAAGGTATGATGTGAATAAAGTTTTATAGGAAAAATAAATTATAAGATATAGGTATGGTAGAGTGTAAGAATAGGTTATAAGAAAAAGTAGAGATAGTGAAATAGTAATGAATAGTAAATATAATACTATGAATAGTATACTAGACAATTAAAATACCGGTAGTAAAGAAAATAAGCTTAAACGGGCTATAATTGATATTTTTAGTTCTTGAAAAATTACAAAATTGATATTTTTGAAATCCTTATATAACTATGACTTTAACAGTATTGTTAGAATGTTTTTACTATTCCAGGCTTCGGGCATATTTTTCAAGAACTGATCTCATTCCAGTTCAAAACAAATGATTTTTGGGCGAATCTGATCTTTAGGCTTCCTCATAACATTCTGAACTATAATCCACAATAAGCGTATTTCTATTTTTTTCAGGTTCCGAGCGCGAGATTACCGGAGTTGAAACTGCTAGATTACCTTGATCATAGTTGGCTTCTAAGGTTTCGGTTTAACTAGGGTTATGGTTTATTCCAACTTTACCCTAGAAATTGAGGGGTTTACAATGTCAAATAAGGCATACATAATTTGTTCTTTCACTTGGATTGTTCATATTTATCATTTATTTATTATATGTTATTTCTAGTTGATCAAGTATTCATTGCGCATCTAACGTGTTTGTGCTTTATAATATAACTTTAAATATGCATATATGTAATTACATACCTGCAATGAGACTATGGTCATCTGGTTCAGCTTCCTCCCATATGTTTTCTCCATCGTCTTCCTCCATCATCACATCATCAATTAGAGTTCCGTGTATAACATAGACTGTAGCGGCTGTAGTAGCTTTGCTGTTATTAGTATTTCCATTTTTCGAACCTATCACTCCAACTACTCCTTTGGACTGTGAAGGACCAGCTACAGTGTTACCTCTCTGTGGACAGTTGGTCAATATAAGACCGACTTTGTTACACATAAAACAAGTTGCACTCTTCCTTTTTGGACATGTATTTGCCATGTGTTCACTTTTACCACAATAGTAACACTTGTGCTGCAATTGTAGGTATTCTCTTGGATGAGAGCCCTTGCATTTCCAGCATGTGACATTGTTCTTTCCAGCTATTCCTCCGTTACCCACTCAAAGGATTTGAAAATTTTGGTTTTCTTAAACACGGGATTTATCACAGAATTATCATAAGTTTTTTTAGGTTCGTCCCCTCTTCTTATACCTCTCAACCTCATATTTCTTTGCACATTCAATGATTTGGCCTTTTTCTATCATAGTTGTATATTTAGCAATCTCAAACTTAGCAAGTCTCCTCTAAAAATTAGTTCTAACCCGGCCATGAAAGTCAACCTTTTTAGCTCATCGCTATTCGATAAGCATTTGGAGTAAACTGTAACAGCCGATCGAACTCATGTTCATATTCATCAATTGTTTTACTGCCTTATGTCAGGTTCATCAAGTCAGTACTGTACTTTGCCTTTACATTGCTCGAGAAATATTCATTCAGAAATTCCTATCTAAACACTTTCCAAGTGATAGGCTGTGGCAACCCTCTTTTCTTGGAATCCCACCATATTCTTGCTGTTAATCTTAAAAAATAAGTTCCATATGATACCTTTAGAGTTTTCGGTACCTAAAATACATCAAGAGATCAATCAATCTGAGCTAGCTAGTCCTCAACTTTTTCTAGCTTTCCTGATAGCCCTTTAAAATACCTATTGCATTTTGTGAATTCAGGTGACAAGTTTCTTTGAGGACATAATGGTGGTAGTGGTAATTCTTGTTCATGTCGAGACGATCCTTACTCCTCAACAGCAGATTAAACCGAATCATTATGATCTACTAGTCCATTTGCTAGAAATTGGACTGGCGTAGCATGTCCTTCATTTCTTCTAAGAGGTGCTGGAGGCATTGCCAGTGCCTGAGCTGGTGGTGATGAATGTGGTACTTTCTCATTTTGTAAAGCTTGTAGAATTAGTGCATTTTGCTGTTGAAGTGTTTGCAAAATATCCTCCAAATGGTTTTGAGATGGTGCAGGTACATTTTCTGGTAGATTTTCAAGTATTCTCGCATTTCTATTTTCTACTCCTACTTCTTTTACTTGGCATTCTATTATGAATAATCACATTAATTAAATTAAATCTCAATTCTTGCAATTAGTATCTACACAACATGTGTTATATTTATTCATGTGTTCACATAAGATTATACATGATCATACAAAAGTTTCAAAATTAGTGCTATATATATAAATATATATACAGTACAAAATTTGCACTAATCCTATTATCTATCAAAAGTTCATCAAAAGCAGCATGGTACACCCTAACCTACATATCATAGTCCATCATAATATTACATCCATCACATATCATCATATGTCTATCAAAATAGCATAACCATCAAAACATGTATCATCATCATATATCTAAGGACCGGGGTATAAGCGTCCCTTGCCTTTGTCCCTAGGGTCTAGCTCTAGGTGCTAATCCTCAATATTAGAGTCACTATCACTGATGTCAATTCTTGAAGCTTTACCTCTAGGTGGTCCCTATATAAAGTCAGTATCCCCAATCTGGATTCTCCGAGTGGTAGTCGCCTGTTCTTTTCTTGAAATAGGTGGATCTTCTTCCTCTATAATCCATCCACCATGAGGAGTTCCTATCCACTTTTCATACTGATAATTTGAAATGTATCTTTCAACTTGTATCTTCTTTCTGCTCCCTATTTCTTTATCTAACATGGCCGATGTTGCACTTCTCTTATCAATTGTGGCCTATGCTGATTTATACACTCCTTTATCATAAAAATTGGAAGGGCATTGAAATTCCCCCCACTTCAAGTATAATGGGGGTCTCGTCATCAAGACTTCTTCTAAAAATTTGCATGTAATTACATGTGCCAACATCCAATCATCATCATAAGCAGTATTATCTATGACTTGTGTATGATTATGTTGAACATCATGAGCATTAATTTCTTCTTCTCCAATAGATACCTATACCCTAAAGTCAAGTGGATTAGGTCTGATTAATCTAGAGGATACCATGAATGCTATATTATCAATCTCTGGACCTCCTTCCCTTTGAACCACTAATCTCTCAAATCTGTATATTGTCTCTATAGCTAAACCGGGATTAGGAAATGCTCTTTCTAATAGAAATAACCATTCTTTGAGTAATGATTGCAAACATCTTTTCCATGTGCTGAGTATTTCCTCTAAAGTCTTTGCACTCCCCGTACAGATATAGATCTTCTACTAGAAATATTTGCCTGCGCCTGTAATCAGTTAAGGTTTCTTCTTCCTGCATACTAAAAATTTCCCATCTGAGATGGCAAGTAGCTGCATTAGTCTGCACACAACAAAATTTGCATGATTATTAATAATCATACAGATTTCATTCTATTTGTGCATCTAATACTACCTAAGCAATGCTAAAGGGTTCTTATTGGATCTATACTTATGCTATAACTATTAGATTTACCACTTTATATTCTTACACATATTTATCTTTCTTATACCAGCAACCGCGCTCTGATACTTTAGTTGATCGATAAAAAAAGACAAATACATGTAAGCCATAATTTAGTAAAATAACTAACATTACAAGTCTTGAATGTTATAATATTACATACCATATTCCTATTTCATAAGTCTCCAAATACATAAACTGATATTTCATATACTAACTATTTTATAACTAGGAAATAAAATAAATTTATCCCGAATGTCCCAAATTCTTCCAGTTTCTAAATCTTACTAGAGTCATACTCCTGGAAGAAATGAGCCAAAGCCGTAGAATAAGCTTGAAAGGTCTTTAGGAGTGTGAGCGAAACCACAGGCAATGAATAATCGGATATATTACACATCAAGTAAGTTCATTAACAGTCATATATAATGCAACGATCAAACAAATGTTTAAATACATGTTTGGATGATCTAGAATCCAAACAAGTAAGGGATTTACGCTTTATTATCGGGTTTTAAGGACCATTACTTAATGAGCTACCTGTCTAGGAGGGACTAAGTATACAAGAAAATCAACAATTTTTTGTTTTAAGTTATCGCTTTAATTTAACAATATTTTAACTAATCATTTTCTGCATTAATCCTTAGAAACTCTCTAAGTATTAGTAATTTCAAAGCACCACCATAGGTGGTGCCCTTCGTTGCTACTTAGTTTCATGGAACCGGCGAAGCAAAGATAATCTTGTGCAGAACTGTAAGTTTTTGTATGGAAAAACCAAGCATTAACAGAAAATCGAAATATTAATACATAGCAGGCTGTTACACTTTTAAGATATGCAATAATGCAGTTCGTGTAATGCATGTTTGTTTAATTATATAGCCAATATGTCTTAATCAGACTTAAAGTGATCATACATTACACACAAATATATATATATATATATATATCATTCCTTTCTCAAGTTATTAGATAATTTGTATTATCACTTTTGTTATCCTAGTTTGTTAACATAAACAAACAACTCATATCATATACTCAAAAGACTTCCACATCGACCATATTATTATCTTTGTATTACATATGCCACTAGTTACAAACACAAACAATGTAATAAATCTGAGTTACTCACCTACTCAAGATGATCAATCGTAATAGTCCTCGGAAAAATCCATGAACTGATCAATATTACCTATCGGACGAATAAATATTCACTAATCGGATATATCTATATAAATAAATCTTATTAGTTATCTAAGTGTCCTAAAATCAATTTTTATCTTTTCTAACTTTGTATTATCCTTTCTACGTTATTATTTACCGATAACTAATAGTTTTAAAAATATTTCATTTTTATCAGATAATTGTAGAGTTTATGTTCAATAATTTAGTATTTTATTATTACCATCATCATTATTTTTTTATATCGTTCTTTAGGTTGATCACGTTATGGTCACTAATATTTATTTTCTATGACTCATTTTCATAGTGTTTCTTTTGATCTCATTTCATGTCACTAATATTTATTTTCTATTATTTATTTTCATAGTGTTTCTCTTGATCTCATTTCATGTTAATATCTGTTATTTATGGAAATCACATTATTCTTAATTATAACTTATTCAAATTTTCCATTCTTATATACTTACTTATATAGAATAATCATAACATAATCTTTTTGTTTAATATAACAAAAGTGTTTCTTATTTGTAACGGTTACCAAAGTTTAACACTTAATAAATATTTAATCATACTATTCTTAAAACTTATATTTATTTATTAAATTTTATCTACTGCTTTCTTTCTCTTTTTTTTTTTAAATATATTATATGTTACGGATGAAATGAATTTCATCCATAGCTAAATTTTGCACGTATGCCAGCAATCAACACCGCTGGTCTTGAATCTTAGACTACTGGCCTTTACGTATTTTAATGCAAACCACAATTTTTGTAACGCTTTCCAGTGTAAACTAGCTCGAAGGCTGCCAACTTATCCCACGCACGTCACCAGCATAAGGCCAGTGTACACATTATCCATCGTCCTCTTCATTTTTTCATTCCATTTTTCGGAATTTTCCCCATTCTATATGTATTATATTTGCATGTTTAATTATTTTTTAATGTTTTTTCATGATCATCAGTTAATGTTCATGATCTATCAACACATATAACATTTTATAATCATCATAAATGTGATTTCTTAACTTCTATACATATCATAATGTATAAATAGAGTTTTAGAGTTAGAGATTATCTTATATGAGCTGAGATTGGGTTGTTAAACGTCCTTCCCAGATCTAACCTGAACCTATAATTAATGAAAACATTGCTTAAGCTAATGTTTATTACACATACTTACTTAAAACGAATTTTACTTACCTTGTTTATTCACTCCCTAAGCTTGTATTTGGATCTTATTAAAGCTTATTTATATGGAGTTGTGTTCATATATTTTGTGTTGCTATTTTTGTGTGTTTTAATGGCTTTGTTTATTACTAATCAATGAAGGTATTTATAGGCAAGGAGCAGCATTTTTCTTCTTGAATTTTCGGACGAGTATGCAAGTTGTTCTTGCCTTGGGTTGCTACAATTAATGGAGTGCTTGATTGGAGTTTTTAACATATCAACTGTATATCAAGCCATTTCCACCGAAAATAGTACAGTTAAAATTTTAATTTTATTTAATTAATTATCTTAGGTTTAGGATAATTTATCAAGTTAATCGAGTATATTTATATCAATTATCTAGGAATTTTGTCTCCAAAAATTTATTTGAAGCTTCTACAAATTTTCTAGTTTATATTCGAGTTTAAATTGTAAGTTTAAAGTTTGTGCAATTAATTATTTTTAGAGTTTTATCTCACACGATTCAGATTTTCTAAGCTTCATAGGCCAATTTTGGTCTCGGTCTCGGTCTCTAAGAGCTTTAAAATAAAGGTGTAATCCAAACATTTATTTGAAGTTTAGATTGTTAGTTATGGATCTGTTTTTGTTCTCATTGTGTATTTATAACTCTAACGGTCCATCCTTAAATTATCATTTTCTAACTATAAGCTTTATTGATTACTTACTTTTTAAGCACTTGAAGTCTTATCTTAATTATTTTTATATTTTGAGTTTTCGATACCTACTACGAAACCTTGTCTTCGGTATCTGCTACTATATAGGAAACTTTGTTTTAGGGTTTGAAGTTATATATATAAGTTCATTACTGCTCGTAATTTATTTTAGGGTCTTTATTGAGTCCTACATTGACCTTCTATTTGCAGAATCCACGCATAGGGTGACTAAGTGGATAACTCTTAGTTAGCGTGAACAGAGGAGATGACTTGTTGTGCCCTCATGAGCAAATTTGGAAGTTTTCAGTAAAATCTGTTTATCATTACATTAAAACTAAAGCAACACACCCTGCTTCTACTTCTACAGTAGCAGATAGGAAAGTGTGTAAAAGAATTTAGAATATAAATACTTTACCAAACTTGAAACAACTCACATTAACTTTCAACTAGAGAAAAGTAAAAGAAACAAAAAATAGTTCATTCTAACATCTTTCTCAACCTGTGAGTGGGTGTGCTGTGTGAGGCTTAGTGTAGGCCTTCTATTAGGAGACTAATAAGCTATTCTTACATCATCTGCTGAACAGACTGAAGCCACTGCCTATGATCAATGTTGACCAAATTTGGGGAGTAAAATGAATTGTAAAGAGAACATTGATGCAGTTTACCAAGTTTCCAACCCCAGCTAGCACATATAGCCAATTATAGAAGGCAATAACCTTTTTGTCAGTCAATTGAGAAGAATTTCCTTCACTGCTATCAAGCAATAAGTCAACTTTTGTGCTGAGTGGCTAGACCCAAAAGGTTACAAGGTCATATGCAAAACTGATGAGGTATCAAACCCTTCACCCCCTCTCGTTTGCTGCTTTGTTGACTAGAGATCCTTTACCCTTTGATAATTAAGCTGTGGTTGTGTTCTTTTTAGACAGTGATTAGGCATTGAAACGCTCGACCCCTTTCACATGCTTGTTTGTCGACTGGAGATCCTTTACCATTTTATAATTATGCTGTGATTGTGTTGTTTTTGGACTGTTGTTAGTCATCAAAACCTTCACTCCCTCTCACAAACTTGCTTGTTGATTAGAGATACTTATCCTTTGATAATTAAGATGTGGCTGTGTTCTTTCAGGACTGTTCCTACTGCTACAGCTGATATCCGGCCTGCCGATCTTTTGCACTAATTCTACAATGGACTGGGCCTTTAGATTAAATTCAACTGTAGTCATATGGCCAAGAAAAAGAACCAAGCATTGTCTACAATTTTAACATACAGGAATTGCTCTAGGGAATGCTAAACCTGTGACGTAAAAGGAATCCGACACTCCTGATACAATAGCAATTGATGTAATGAAAGACAAAATAAAAGAACGGGGGGTTCTGTTCACCAATGAGCTCTACAGGCACAGGCCTAGTTTACAAAACTGAGAGTTAATCAATTAAACCATGAAAAGATTCTGTCCTTGAATCAGAAGAGCTACAGGACGGCCTGATCTAGGTATGAAATTTTTCTCTTTAAGTGATTTCCACTTTCCAGATATGGCACCATCCAATCACATGCTAGTGCCTATAAAGGGAAAATTAATCAAGAAGGGGAGCTGCATTAAGTATTCTTCCTATAAACCAGCATTCAATTCTATTGGTGATCAATTGCACAAGAACCTGAGCCAAGAACCACCGTATCAAAGTTCTTAATAAATGAAGCTGAGCACTTGAATAAGTAAGTTATGGTCCTATCTTTGGCATTTATTATGTATTTCTTAATTGTTTAAAATTGTCAAATTTGATCATTTATATTTATTAAGATTCTTGAAAACCGAAAGTTGTTTAGGATTCCATGGACTTGTCATTAATTTTAACATACCAATCGTCAATGATTTAATGGTTATATGATTGACTAGACCGTCTCATTGATATGGCCATGGAACATTTTCTTTAGTTGTTTATATGCCACCATAAGATGACCTATTTCCATCCGCGATCTACCAGATTAACCATGTTTAAGTTAATTGAATCATGTGATCCCCGAACCACTCAACTATTTTTGTGAAACCTAGAAACGAATCTCATTAGATCCAACACCAACACCAACACCAACACCAACACCAACACCAACTCCAGCAAAAAAAAGAGATGAGAGAGAGTTACCTGGAGGAAGGTGGAAGAGACGGCAACGAGGAAAGTGGCGGAAGCCCAGAGGAAAGCGCCAAGGGCAATGACATGAGCGCGATTGTGGCGGACGGAGAGGTAAGCAGCGAGTGGGTAACAAAAGGACTGAACAATGGATCGGAAAAGGGTCAAAGAACCCAACCCAGTTGGGTCAGTGTGAAGTGCAGTACCAACTTCTTTATATACACCTGGTAATAATGACTCATCTGCTCTCTCCATTATTCCTGCTAAGTTCACTAGGATTAGTGTTACTGTTTCTGAATTCATTCTCATCCTCTCTCTCTCTGTGGGCGGTGGGAGTGATGGTGTACGACGTGTTTGAGTTCAGGACGTTGGGTTTAGAACAGAGTTGACTTTGAAGGAGACAGGACAGGAATTCACTTTGTCGTTAAGTTAGGAATTTAGGAATAATAATATATATATATATATATATATGATTTTTGTACTTCTAAACTAAACCTGTGCCCAGAATTTTCAGACACGACGAAGTCTATGTTTGGTTTGCTGGCAAATAATATTAAATTAAATTATCGTATTTGTTGGTTTAGAAGAGTGCCAGTTCTAACAAGCTGAAGTTGTCTTTTGAACGAATTGACGCTGCAGCCTGGAAACCTGGCATATAAGATTCTGCATCTCTTTTCCATGTGTTATCTATTTGACCTATTTAATTATGTTTGATATTCAATTAATTACCTCAAGTATTTTTTATCAACTTCATACCTAAATCTAGATTTGATGGACACAAATACTATCTGACTAACTACCGTTAGCTCTGTTAACTATCCTATAAAAACATATCTTATGTCAGCTAACGTGGCATTTTATCTGATTATTTATTTCATCGTTTTTAATTATCATCATTATCTGAACACGAACACACCATATCTCAACGACCTTTCCAGCAACTAGATCATATTAGAGATTAGAATGAGTGAAAACGAGAATCTGGGCATGATTTTGAGACGAATTCATCTAAAAGAAAAAGAGGGAACCATCTTCACCTTCCTCAAACAATCTTCTTTCTCTTTGAAGGACCTCTCTCTCTCTCTATAATTGAGACCTCCATCTTCACTGACTTAAGCCACCTCACCAAGCCCCAAACATTCATCACCACCTCTCCATTCCCCAAAATCATGGTTACGCATCCTTTACCAAAACCCCCTTTAAGCTCAGTTCAACCACCTTCGAAGCCGCGACGAGCAAACTCAATGTCCTCTGTTTCATCATATAAAAACAGGGGATGAGATTTTACTTTTATTTTTTTTTTCCTTTTTAATGCAGGATCGCTATTACTAGAAAAATAATTGAAATCTCATAGCAAAAGCAGCAAGCCACTAAGACCATGACCTCTGTTCCACCCAAAGATCTTGAAGATGATGATAACGACGAAGTATCCTAATGGAGAGGTCAACTTAGCACTAACACTAGTCGTTAAAGCTGATTCCGGCATACAAATATTCAACACTATTTTTACTAAATCAATACATTAACCCACACAGGTCCAAGGACTAATAATGGACGTAATTCATGTTGTTTGTACCATATTGTTTTAACGTTGTAAATGTCGTTGATGCATTTTTTTTTTTTTATATTTATAGAGTATAAATTATTCTTGTGGATATGTTCTTAGTTTGCGGAGCTATTAGATGATGCATAATATTTTTAGAAAATAGGATTTTATCTCATGCTTGACGATTCGCTAAAGCCCATATGGATTGATTAAATGGGGAGTGACTTTTTATTTTTATTTTTTCAGTTTTGTCCTTTAGCATATGAAAAGGGATACAGATTGTAGTTCCCCGGCACTTCCATCTTTCCATTCAAAGCACCATTGGCTGAATTGGAGTTCGAATTTGCAATTGTATTATTATCGTCTTATCAGTATCGTAAATAAAATATGTGTTGGTGTAATCATTGCTAATGTTGTGTATAAAAGCTCCCATTTCCAATCTAGCAATCCAGATTATTTGTGCAGAGATATCCTTTGTTGAGAGAGAGAGAGAGAAGCGGGGGCAGTAGAGAGAGTTGCCATATTTGTCCCACATTGCTTAATTTTTTGTAATCAATCCTCTTTATAATAAGCAATGCCATAACAACGTGCCTAAGCATCAAAGTGGCAGGATGGGGAAAATGGGGATTTTGACAATGAGGCATGATGTAGCCATGGGCCTCTCGGAAATCTTGGTTACTTTCCTTGAAGTTAACGTTGCCAAATCCTTGCATCGACCAGTTAAATTATGTTGTGATGATGAGAATGTTAAGTGAAACTAAAGAATTAGTAAGTGAAATAATAAAATTAAATAAATAAGCAGGTCAAAATGTTGCGACACATGGTATCTTTTTATAAGATGATAGTGCCACATCATTAACAGAGCTAACGGTAGTTAGCCGGGTGGCATTTGTGTCCATCAAATCTAGATTTAGGTATGAAATTAATTAAATTTATAGATTTACAATATATTTGGATTGAGCTCTTATTTATTAAAATCCAAGCCAAATCTACGCTGGCGGGTTTGGTCTTCATATTTTTGTATTTGTCGGTATCAAATCTATATTAGATCAGCATATATACTTTATTGATATCATATCTGTATTGATTTATTATTAGTTTGGTTGGATCAGTTTATAGGTAAAACTGTCAATTTTTTATTAGTATTATATCAGTACCAACTCAATATTAGTTTGATTTAAAAATATAATCCAACTAGGTATAGGTTCTCATATATTTGGATGAAGCTGAAATGATATGAATCCAAAGCAAATCTGTGAGAACTAATCTTCTAGATTCATTGTATATCTGAACGGCTGAAAAAAAATCGTGAAATTCATCGTTAATAGTATTCTTAATTATCAAGGTTTTTCATATGTGCATATAACTATGATTTAAAAAACTTTAGCATTTATCTATCTCTTTAGGAATTTTAGGAAAAAATAATATTAAAAGGAATTCGTTTTCAAGCATAAAACTAAATCAACACATTCGGCATTTATTAATTATTATTAAGCAAATTTTTAAAAATAATAATATTATTAAAAGGAATTTGTCTTTTAAGGGCAAAAGTGAATCGATACATTAAACATATATCTATTATCATTATTATTAAGCAATTGTTTATTCAACTCCAATATTTTATATTACAGTTTGACGCTCACCAATTTACCATAATCTCTCTAATATGCACCACTTTCTTTATTTTATAACCGCTCCATCCCTTCACATTTTTCTATCATATATCTCTTTCCCATGCATCTCACAAATATTTACACATATTTCTTAATTGCAATGCCACGATTTTATTATTATTAAGCGAATACATGTTATATGACACCAATATTTTAGGTTAAAGTTTGACGGTTATCAATTTGTAACTACTCCATCCTATCATATTCTCATATGTCTACATGTCTTTCTTGATTGCATAACCACAATTAAGCAATTATTCATTTCTAGACTAAGTCACTCATTAATGACTATAATTTATTGGTCATTTCATCTTCTATTTTTTTATTCATTTAAATTTCACAATGTCAACAAATATGCATGTCACGCCCCAAGGATATCCTAGTAGTAGTAAATAAGTCACACTTGAATACTAACACTAGATTACCTTCAGAGAATGATGGGTTTTCAAAACAATAGGATCTTTTAGTTGCTTGATAAGAAATGATAAATACATGTAAGAAATACATTAGTGAATAACTGCTAACTTAAATATAAACATTACAAAACTATTACAAACCATGTAGTCTTACTGTAATACACAACTAGATAATCTATTCTAATAGTACAAAACCATTAATCCAAAAGTATAACCATAGACTTCCAGCTCCTAATCTCTTATCGGAGCCATACTCCTGGAATTGACTAACTAGGGTCGTAAATCATATGTAATGCAAGCACTCAACCATATGCACAGATACAAGCTTTGATGATCTAGAATCCAAACAGAACAAAGATTTACGCCCTCTTTTTAAGGGTTGAAGAACCATTACTCCATGACCCACCTGCCCAAGAGAGACTAAGTTTACAGGAGAACCAACGATTTCTCGTTTTAGGGTTATCAATATAATCAATTAAACTGACCATCTGCTGCATCCACCTTAGAAACTCCCTAAGTATTAATTATTTCAAAGCGATACTACAGGCGGCGTTCTTCAGTGCCACTTAGTTCCCGTAGAACCGACGGAACAAAGAATACCTTGGAATAACTAACACGTTAGAACAACCAAGCATAAATAGAGAACCGAAATATTAATACATAGCAGGCTGTCATCCCAATATATACGCGATAATGAAATTTGTGCAATGCATGATCAGATTATTTTCTTAAGTCAATAGTTTTTATTCAATTTTACGGTGATCATACGTTACACACAATCATTCTTATACTATTTCACCACATCAAATCATGGCATTATCACTTTTGTAAGGATATTTTAACAATCATACAACCAGATCATATCATACTTTCAACAAAACATTTGTTTGATTATCTTTGCATTACATATTCAACTACTTACAAGCACAACCAGTACAATATGACTGAATTACTCACCTGCTCATACTAACTTAGTCATAATAGTCAGCTGGTAGATCTTCTAGTGTATCAAAGTCACCTATTAAGATGAATAAAGTATTCATCAATATAGATTATATAATTAAATTCCTATATGTGACTAGTGTTCTAGACTCGATATTTATCAAGTTTTGGTAGTGACTATTACTAATTTTACGTGAATCTATACTGATCTCAATATAGTAAATTATAGTTATTTATTATTACTTAGTGTCGTCGTGTTTCTCCTAATTTATCTCATATAATTATTTTGTTATTTTTAGAAGTCACATTACTCGAAAATTTAGCTTATTTCAATTTCCATTCTTACCTATTTTATCTATGTAAAACAAATATTTGACTATTATAACTTTTATTAACACTAAATATTTTCTTAATTCTAGGGTTTTAAGAATTATTAGATATTAATCAAAGTATTCTAAATATTTGTATTTACTTATCTATTTAATAAATCCTATATTATCATATATATAATATACTCAGTAGGCTTATGATATATATATATATATATATAAATATAAATTCTGTTTATTTCAAAACAAGCTTTCGTAGAAGATTCAAAAGTTTATGCCGACTCAAAGCCGCCGGCCTTAAAATCCAGGTGTCTATGAAGACTTGGTTTTGAAAAACATTTCATATTGGGTGCACCGGCTTCGAAAGCTGTCGGCTTTTAAACGTACGCCGATCCTAAGCCGTCGGCGTATATCTCCAGGTAGCCGGCCTACTCTCATTTTTATGTGAAAATAAATTTTACGTAGCCTCTGTTCAGTGTAAGCCGTCTCTACACTGCCGGCCTATCCAGTAAGCCGCCGGCGTTGAGCGACTACATTTCCTGCTTATAGGTAGTGTTAGTACTGTTCATCATCTTCCTCGATGATTCGATTCAATTTTGTTAAATTTCCTACGTTAAAAACATGCTTAAACCATTTGTAAGTGTTTATATATCTTATACATAGTCAAACAACAACTCTTAACACTTCTACATACATATAATCTTAGATCTCGGTCTTATGGAAATAAAACTAAGGTTTCGGATTTTTACCTCAGTTGAGCTTGTCCAATGAAATTCGAAGCTTGTAGTTGTGTTTATTACATTCCTATGATTATCAGAAGTCAGTTATAATCCTTAGATTTGAAAGAAAATCATTTGAACTTCATCAACTTACCTTTGAATTCGTATCCAATGGTTTTTCGTATTGTTTTTCTTTTGATTCGAACTTGGATGTTTTGATCTGTTTGGTCTCTGTTTTTAGTTCGTTTTGGTTGCTATTTGAGTGTTGATTTGTTTTGGAAAGTTTAGGAGTAAGGAGAATTTTTTGTTTCTTCATTAAGGTCATTAAACATATATATATATAAGAATGAAGGATGAAGTTGCGGCTGCATTTCCCCTCCGATTGTCCTCCGAATTTGCTCCCATTTGGCTATTGTTTTCATGTTATTTAATGCTAGGTTGAGCTGGCATTGTTTAATTGGTCATTAGGTTGCTTTTGTTGACAAATTTGGTGAATTATTTGATGAATTCCGGCTCTCTTTTCTTCCCATTGCTTTCCAGCCGAATTGCACCGAAAACACACATATATATATATTTACTAATTATTAAATTGAGTTTTAAGATAATTTAACGAGTTATACGGGTACAAATTAGCTAATATTTGAGAGTTTTTGTACAAAAATATGTTTATATGATTATACAAAACACTTAGATTATCAAATAATACAATTTTAGGTTTTATATATACGTGGTTAATTAATTGTATAATTTTATCTCCCGCGATTAAAGTTTCCTGAACTCATTAAGTCAATTTTTGTTTTGGGCTTCAATAGCTTAAGAAAAATCGAATTAGAACAATAGCGTGATTCGATTATTTATTTGAAATTCAAATTTTGAGTTATACAACAGTTTATGTTTTCGTTTTGTATTTATAATCCTAACGGTTTATCTTTAGGTCATCGTTTTCTGTCTATAAGCGTAGATAATTATTTACTTAATATCGCTTTTAATACATAAGCTAAACTATATATGTATCTTTAGTTTTGATACCCATCATAAAATCTTATTAGTAACTTTTAATACTACCTAGGGATCTTGAATTTAGGGTTTAAGTCTAAGTACAGGCTCATTACTACTCGTTGTTCTAATCTCAAATCATTGCCGAGTTAAAAAACTCATTTTATCTTTATATTTATATTTTTCTATTTAAATCTATTTGTATATCAGGTTTTGGGTTTAAATGTTAGATTTTCTTTTAATCATATCTTGAACTATGCATTCAAGATACGAAATCTCGTTTTTGGTATCAATTAGGGTTAAAGAAATTCTTCATTCACTTTCCAAATCCTTTATCTAACCAAATTCTAGATATTGATTTATTCTTAGACTTTAATTAGGATCTAAATCTATTAACTAGTTCATGCATTCTACTTTAGAGTTGTGTACTATTGTAGAAAATTTCCGGGGTTTACAACGCATATATATATTATATATATATATGAAAGTTATTGTTAATGAATTGTTGTTTTAAAACCGACGTTACTATTTTCCTTATACCTTTATTTTTAATTAGTGTTATATAAAATATTTATTTTTACATGCACAGGCAACCAATAAAATTTAGAGCAACTTATAGCATCTTGAATTTAGGGATGTAACCGGATCGGCCATTAATGGGTTTCCGACCCGTGCAACCAGATAAAAACCTTATAGGGTAATAAGATCGGGTTTGGACATAGGTAAAAAACCCTGGAGGGTTTAAGGTCGGGTTTGGATACTACTAAAACCCGATGGATACCCACCCGACCTGTTAGTCTTAGTAAAATAAAAAAAAAAATTTATAATGTAAATACATTTACTAAATATAAAATATAGTAACACGCTAAAAATTTAAAAACAGGTTGATAAAGAGAAGGTGAATTGCTATATTATTAGATTATCATTTTATTGGCTTAAGTTTGCTGAATCTATTGAAAAAAAAATAATAAGTAAGGTAGGTTCGGGTTGATAATTGAGTGAATGGTCAAACGAGTAATCAAGTTGATAGTCAGGCGGGTAACCAAACGGGTAGTGGGTTTTAGAGTAAACCCTATAGGGTTATAGTGCCCCTTAGTAATCTCCTAGCCTTTTTGTATAGGATAATGAGGTCTTCACTTCATAAGATATCTAATATAGTTTCTTGAGACAAGTCTTGACTTTTACGCCCACAAGCTAAGGCATGATTGTGTATCAATAGACCTAGGAGAGAGAAACGAAGCCAAGGTGATCATTTGGGGCTAACCAAAAGAAGACTAGTTGAACCGCAGTAGGCGATCACCATGGGTTAGTTGGGCCTAGTCAACCAGCCAAGGTTGGAGGGGCTCATGAAACACATTGTTTTATCTAACCTTAAAGTTTATATTATTAGAGCCAACAATTTATTTTGCGCTAAGGTACAATAACTAATTTAGTTAATTAGTCATATATGCGATGTCTTGTTTGAATCTTATTAGGGATTTGTTGAACCTATAAATAGGCTAGTATTCTTATCAATTGTCATTTTGTTGTGAGAATATGGGTTTAATGAGTCTTGTTACTCTTTGAAAGATTTGTGAGTCTAATTTAGTGATTGAATGTCAATTGTTTATCTTTATTTGACTATTGTTCTTATCAATTGAATTTCAATTATCGTAAGTGTTGTTGATTGAATTTTTATTCTTCCAACTCTCTTCCAAACCATTGAACCTATCAATTTGTGATTTTATTCATAAATTAGTTTGACTTCAATATTTTTTGTTTTTATATAGTGTTGATTTTGTTCATATCCAATTTTATTTTACTTTCACTTATAAAAAAAATAGATATTTTTACATTTGTAACCCCTAATTTTTTAGACTTGTGTACGAATCCCTATCAAATGGCATTAAAACAAGAAAAGATTCATGTCAATTATGCTCTTTATTTTCATAAAGATAAATATTGCAAATGATATATGAACTTTACCAAAATATGCAATTGAGTACGTAAATTTTGAAATTAATCGATTTAATACTTGAACTTTTATATTGATCAACTTTTCATGCATATCAATAATTCATCTATAATATTAGTTAAAAATATCATGTCAAATGATGGTGTTAAGCTATTAGCCAATTTGGCAAAGGTACTATTGGTGTGTAGAATAAGTTCTTTTAGGTATTAAATTGATCAATTCCAAAGTTCAAGTACCTAATTGCATATTTTGTCAAAATTCAAATAACATTTGTGACATTAACCTTTTTCATGAACTCTACAAATATAAAATACTAAGATTAATTAATTTTGCAACACAATCAAGTGTCTCATTCTCCTTAATCCTTCTCTCATGGGAAATATACACATGTATTTGTAGTTAGTAAGAAGCGATCATCACCACTAAATCTTATAATCTATATAATAGAAGATATTGATTCAATATTAGTGACCCCAATGGGTTTCCATAGAAGATAGCAAATGGTATGCTAAACGGGCTTATGTTAGGGGTTATGTTACTTAACTAGGATTTTAAATGAAATTAACCATGGCTACTCTAATGAGACAATGCATTTCACCATTGAAAATGCAAAATTAAGCCTCTTTAATTGGCTTATCAAGCAATGATAACGAAGTGTAAAGATGTAGGGAACCCTTTAATAGTGCACACAAAGGTGGCATGAAGGGAATTGGTATATTGTGCTAAAAGAGAAGGCAAAACATCATCTTACACACTAGTGTTGAGACCTCTCAGTAGTCAATTGTCATTATAATTGTCATAAAATAAGCCCTAATAACAAGGACTTTGAGAGTGACTTTGCAATGTATAATGTAGGGAAGGACGATGGATCATATGGCTGGGGTCTGGTCTTTAATTAAGTTGACTTTAGTATTATTTTTTTATATTTTGCTCTTTTTTACAGCTATATTACATCTTATATATTATAAAAAATTCATTAATGATTTCACTATGATATTTTTACAAATTTTCATGAAAAAAAAATCATTGAAACAGTATTAAGAGTATTTAGTGCATTTTGTAAAAGATTATGTGTATGTCACTTGAAATTTAATTATTAAATAAAAACATAGAGTTAAACCTATATCAATTTTGCTTTTAACAAAAATAGATCCTAAAATATATCTAAATAGCATATCTATTTGGTAATTCATGTCTATTTTCATATCATTAATTGCGTGAAAAAAAAGAAATGCACTAAATCAAATTAGATAATAGATGTATAATGTTATTGCTTTTAGCATAAATTGATCATAAAATATATCTAGATAGTATAGTTATTCAATAATTTAGATGCATTTTAATATCATTAATTTAAAAAATGTTGCTAAATTAAATTATATAATTACTATGCAATAAGATTTATTTGTAATATGGATAGTGTGATTATTATTTGTGGTATGTTTTGAAATAACAATAAGTTATTCAAAAGAATTTATTTAGTTAAATATAATTTTATGATAAAAGAATTTAATGTTGTTAGTTAGTTATTGTGAAAGTACAAAGTTAAGAGAGAGAGAAGAGAGAGAGAGAGAGAGAGGGGAGAGAAGTTGTAGTCAGTGTAATATATGTATGTTGAAAAGGTAAAAAATTTTATACTCATGGGATTTGAAATATGACCATATGAATATAAAACTAAATACTTAAGCTAGACCGTAGTTATTATTGTATTATTGTTTGCTCTTTATAATATACTATAATGTAAATTTTTCAATATTTAAAAAAAATAAATAATTAATTTTTCCTAAGTCTAAGGAGGCAGGGCCACCGTCAAACCCCCAAACTCGCCCGTAGTATAATGGATTGCTTGATACTATCGATATTGGAGTTATGCTTCAAGGGATCACACATGTATCACATAAATTTCATACTTTACACGATACCTATGAGTTCTAGTGAAAAGATAACACTTGGTGGGATGACATAGAGAATGATAAAAAGGAAAAACAAATAGTCTTAATATCTCAAATACACGAGTAACAGATTAGGGAGCTTGAGGAAGCCCTTCTAACAACCTTGTAATTCTTGAGCAACTAAAGTTTAGTATATCATCTATAGAATTTCTATTTTTTCTACCCAAAAGTTATAAATGAGAAAGAATGACCTAGTATTTCTAAGCAATTAGAATTTATGACAACTATTAGATCATCTTAATAATTAAGTAAACTCATTTCATACTTATCTTGAATAGCTTAAGCTCGCTATGGATCACCACCAATAACCATTCTCTCATGTTCATGAACTTGCTGAAAAGACATTAAATATGGACGAATTGATCAAACAACTATTATTTTGAGCTCAACCAACTAAATCTCCTCAAGATATCACAATATATGAACTAAATCTGCTTAGCCTTGTCACTTAACTCATAAGTCTAGTCCAAATAAATAATAAACATATAAAAATAGATTTTAATCCTTCCACAGATATTATATACGGGGAATGTCGATGTACGATTTTATTATGTATCATCACTCTAAGTGTTGTTATGATGCTAGTATAGTTTAAATTTTATTCAAATGCAACATGATTTGTATCAAATATCATCAATTATGATGTAAACTGGATTACAATTTAAAAAAAAAAAGAATACAAGATTCAAAATTGATAGAGATTACAAAAAAAAAAGGTATTTTGTGGTGTTTCCTTAGATATTTCAATACAAATAAAACTAAGACGGACAAATCAAGATTGGATATAAGCTCAATTTCAAAATGAATGGAGATTGATTAGAACACTAATTGATATGACACGCAACATATGAGCTAATATTATTAAAAAGGTATCTGACATGATCCTTAGAATTTAGTTATTATTAAATGGATATCGATATTACACATAGGACCTAAATAACAATAAGTTAGTCGGAATTTTGAAGATTGATAAGAATTTTTCCTTTTTATTGGCTTAGATGTAGCACACTTCAAGAGTCCTTAGCCTTTTTTAAGTTATAATCCCATCACATATGACACGCACTTAGATTTTGACTTCAAGCACAACAGTACCTTCTATGCATTCACACCTCCATTTTACATCTTTAGTCATTCTCTTTTCCACATCATTTTATTCATTTCAAAGGGACTCTCTATATAATTCCAAACGACTGCTCTCATAACTCTTAACAATTAAACAAATGTGCAATTCTAATTTGTACGTGTAAATATGGAGGTTTTGCATTATCGATCAAGGCTAAATTTTGGCTCCACTAAGTTTGGGTTCGTTTCTTTGCAAGGAGAGAGAGAGATCGCTTTCTTTTGGGTCTTGTTGCTCCGGTTCACTTCAGGTAGGGTTGAAGTCATGGTTGTTCAGTTTGTTGGTACTGCTTCATAGTGCAGCGGTCTAGCTGCCCAGGTAGTTCAATTTCCTAGGTGGCTCGCAGCCTTGGATGGCTCAAGTGGAACCGGGTTTGCTTAGGTGTGTGAAGTGAGAGTGCAAGAGATGATTAGTGTGTGGGTGGTCCATGAGAGCATCAGAGGGAGTGATGAGTGTGTGCGTAAGTGAGTGAGTGAGTGTGTGAGAGAGGGAGAGACGAGGTATATATAGGAGAATTTCGCCTCATATTTCATTAAGAAGCGAAATTCACCTTTGATTCTTTAAGAGGTGAATTTCGTGTAATTGTTTTGGCCTCCTCCACCATGTTTTCTACTAGTGCAGGTTGAAACATTTTCCCTAAATCTTCAAAGTTCAACTTAACCTCCTAGAATTTAACGTGTGCATATGTCACCTTGAACATGCAAATTGGATAATATTTTATTAAAATTCAGCGTAAAAAATGGATCTTGCTCATTGAATGCAATAGAATATTGTGTCATGCATATCTTTCCTAATATTGGCACTATTCAAATGATCAACCTGAAAATTTTAGACTAGAAAAGATTAAAGGGATAATATTTTTGGAAGTCTCTCTCTCTGTATCAAAAAATTCTATTGAGAACATAAATAACATCTTTAAGGTAGATGATTTGATTGAATTTTGTTATAAATTTAATAGATTCAAATAATGACTCAATTAAATTATATATGATTTCCTTAATTTCTAATATAAATAAAATCAATCTCTCCTTCCAAATCTTTTCTCATCATTTACCATAATAATCTAGTAGATCTATCATTATCAATCTCATTAGTCGTAGATCTACTATTTTTGACATCATATCTAGATAGTTATCTCATATTCCGAGTGGTTTGAAGACCATAGAGATCAAGCAAATATTATATTGCCGACAGTTTTTAGAATAAGAAATATTTTATATATTTGTTGCTTTTGTTTTTTACTTTATTTTCATCCCTTATGTGAGATTTTGTTATCCTTTTTATGAGATTTAGTCTACTTGCCAATTGGTTGGGTTTTATTCTCTTAAGAGAATTTCTAACCCTATGCATATGTAAGACATTTTGACTATAGAAGATATATGCCCGTTTACGCAGTTGGATTTTATTATAGCCCCAACTCTTGTTTGTGTTTTTCTTAAATCCATCATTATAATCGATATAATTTCTTTTCAATGAATAAAATTCACGGAATATATATATATATATATATATAATATATCTACAACGCTCTTTCCCCCCATTTTTTTAATAGGATTGAACTGCAAATACTGATAAAAGCGAAGATATATATTCGATGAGTAATTCATAAATATAAGTTTAATTTTTTTGTTTGTTCGATTGGTTTGCACCCGCATCGACCAAGAAATTGGAAGAAAAAAATAATGATTAAATTATTGTTTTGTAGTTTTTCATATTTTACGCCTTTTTTATGATTTTAAATATAAATTAATACGTGCATTTTTAGTTATTAACTTTTTATCACTTTTGTATTTCGGTTCTAAACTCTTTTTCTTTTCTTTTTTTTCTTTTATTTTAGTTCTCAGCGTCTTTTATCCTCAACAAAGTAAGAGTTTGTTTAACAACGTTATTTTTTTTTAATCCTTAAATGGCACATATCCAAGTTGGATTTATCCAAATAATTAATAAAAATAGTAGTATATTAGACAGGATAATAATAACAACAACAAAATCAAAAAGGAAGAAAAAAAGCCAGACGTATAAAACAAAATAATTTTTCTCATAGAGGAAGATCAACCAGCAAAAAACCTAGATTGGAAAAAAGATGAAAGTCCTGCAAGAGGCACAATCTTAAACTGGTCAACTGTATAAACTATTTTGGCAAAAAAAAAAAAAAAAAAAAACCGTATAAACTATGGTTGTTAAAAATTATACACATTATACTAGCTATTTGTGCTAGAAAAAAATGCTTTTATCTAAGATGTTTGATTCCCTTGGCCGGAAAATAAATACTTACACACCCCCTTTTTTCTAATCTTACAATAGAAAAGGGAATCATAACCTCCGATTCCCCCCTTGGAAAACAAGTGATTACACACCCTTGTTTTTCTAAGTTTAAAACAAAGAAGGGAAGAGTTTGATCCAAAAACTTTGATGAAAGTAAGTAAAATGAGGGTGTAGAATGGTTTAGTACAGAAAAACACAAATAATACAACAAAACTTAACCAATAACCAAGCTGGAAAGGATTGAGATGAGGAAAAATTCCAGATTTGAAAAATCAAAGCCCAAATGAAACACTCAGATGAAGATTAAGATGAAAGATTATGAAATTTTAACACAAAAATAAAGCATTTAGTGATCTCTAATTTTATTGGATTTTGAAGATACAAAAATGGCTATCACTCATGAACCCAATCCACTCACGTGGCCGGAGTTTCCCCCTCCCTCTTTTTTAATATTTCGTCTTTTTATTCTTTTGTTTCATTTTTCATACTTTTTATAATATTTTTATTCTTCTAGTTATTTTATATTTATTTATTTAAATCAATTATTTGAACCAACAAAAGTCCTACTTTATTGACATATAAAAAGTTGGTAGCGGACTCAATAAAAGGACAGAAGATTTAAAATTAAAATAAAAGGTATTGCTAATTCAAAGCACTATTTCACCTCACACCAACTTGCTTAATTTTTTAATAGAAAGGTGTGCCCACCGTCCGCGGTCACTGGACAAGCACATGGAAGTTGAACATGTATATTCAACGGTTTATGTAAATATAATATGGAGTCATTTTTTAATCTTCCCACATATTCGCCCTATTGACATACATGCACACCTGCCGTTGTATATCTCACAAAGCGGAAAGTTCATTATTCTGAGCATCACCTTGAGCGCTTTTGTTACGGATCTCAAAAGTAAAATTATTTCAATTTTTTTTCTTATTTTTTGAAAGTTTCAATAGTCTGATTCCTGAGGAATTGTAACCAAATCGTGAGAACTATCAGTCCCTAATACTGACTCTCATGGTTCTAATTTTAATTTCTCATTTTTGGAATCCACAACTGGCTATTTCGATTATCAAACCGATTTGTGTTGACCTCTATTTACAACATCGCTTGATAGTTGTTAATACATGTAATATTTAAGAGAGTAGTAAACAATAAGTTTTATCATATGGATGATGGACATAATACATGTTGGATATTGATTCAAATTGCTCAACTTTTAGATTTGCTTTGCTGTTAAGATCTCTAAAGATTAAGTTTTTAATCGTTTTAAACTTATATGTCACCTTTTTAGTTTAGATTCCATTAGCTGGTATTTCTCCTTTGACCGTATTGCCTATTTAAGAGGCATTCGGTGTATTTCCAATAATTATATGAATAATAAAAGAATACTTTTATTATTTATTATTATATTTTTTTTTTTTTTTTTTTTTGTCTCTTGTTGATGCTGTTCATTTTTCATTCTCTTTGATCCTTAAAAAGTCCAAGGATACAACCAATCCCTTTTTTTTTTTTAACTTTTTAATTGTATCTCATCTTTATTTTTTGCATTTATTATTACTTTTAATTGATTTTGAACATATTTAATCAAATGTCATGTCATTGTCTATATGTTTCCATATCAGCTAAAATTTCCATAGGGGTAGCCACATAAACTAACTGGGTAATTTTTCACTTTTAAAAAAATTAAGGATCCATTCAATTTTTGAAGGTTTCAAGGATGACTTGTGCAATTTATCTTTTCTGGATCCAAGCAACTTATATTTTATCCTACAATGGTATTCTATTTTAGGCATTTTGCTCTTAGAGAGATATTTAAAGCTCAATTGGTTAAAAGCCGTATTTCAAGGTCTTAAGACTTTTTTATTCTATCAGTTGTTTATTCGAGACTCGTGTTTCTCCTCCCTTTGATCTCCCAAACTCATCTCTCTACCCCTCGTCTACAATATATATAATATAGGCACAGACAGTTAGCACATACTTTAAGTTTAGGTTCAGCGGGAAATTCTATATTCCGACACTAATTTTAAATGTATCAGTCCAACCATTATCTAATGAATGCCTAATCGTGATCATATCACTAAAATAATTAATATTCTAATTATTATATTTATTTTAACGGTTTGATGATTAACTGAACGGTTAGGTTAAAACATTTTCTCTAAATTTTCAAAGTTCAACTTCACCTCCTAGAATTTAACGCGTGCATATGTCACCTTGAACATGCAAATTGGATAATTATCTTATTAAAATTCAACGTAAAAAATGGATCTTGCTCATTGAATGCATTAGAATATTGTGTCATGCATATCTTTCCGGATATTGGCACTATTCAAAAGATCAACCTGAAAAATTTAGACTATAGATTAAAGGGATAATATTTTTGGAAGTCCTCTTTTTGTATCAAAAAATTCAGCTAAGAGCTTAAATAGCATCTTTAAGGTAGATGATTTGATTGAATTTTGTTATAAATTTAATAGATTCAAATAATGACTCAATTAAATTATATGTGATTTCCTTAACTTTTAATATAAATAAAATCAATCTCTCTCTCACTACGAGAACTTTTATATTGGGCAACGTTTGCAGATATTGCAAGCGTTGCCTATCTTTTATAATTTAGTCATGTCTATTGAATGTCAGATAAAAGATACTATTAGTAACATTTATAAAACAATTTTATCTTATATTGAATATTTGTTTGATTTGTAACTCTTTCATTATACTAAACATTACCAATTTTTATTTATTAATCTTCCACTAGGCTAAATAGGAATTTGTAAAGAATTATCATGTGAAAAAAAATCTGATAATTATAAAAGGAAATTAAGAGAATTAATTTGTTACACAAATTTATATGAAAATTGATTATTCGTATATATTATTTGTCAGATTACATTACTAGTGTTTATATAACAAATAAAAGGAAAAAAAAAAAAAAAAGACATAAAAACTGGCTTGCTTATTCCCCTCCCAAAGTTAAGTTTGGCTCTATCTTTTCCAATTTTGCTTCCTTTCAAAACCAAAACGTGAAAACCTGGCAAAGCAAAATAAGCAATTTTAATAGAAGCTCTCTCTCTCCCCTCCCCCGCCTGTAAAACTGTATCTATCCTACTCTCTCTCTCTTTCTCTCTCTAGCAGAAAACATAACAATGGGTGCTTCTTTTCCACCAAAAGAGGCTAATCTCCTCAAGACCATCGTTGTAAGCTCGCAATACTCTCCTCTCTATCTCTGTCTCACTCTCTCTCTCTCTCTCTCTCTCTCTCTATATATATATATATATATGCATGTGTGTGCATGATTCTTACTATGTATTTCTCAACAAAGCACGTATTTTGTAGTTTCACAAGTTTGATTCTCATGTTGTTCCGCCATGTGTGTTGGTGGCTCAAACCCTAAATTTACTTTTACTAGATACAAACTGATGAAAGTTATAGGAACTTGACATTGAAGCGATTAATTTCATTGGGTTTCATTAATTTCTGACTAATAAAGTGGAATTTCGAGTCTTCACATAGATTGAGTTTGCATTTTTGTGTATAGAACTTTGTAATTAAGTTTAATTGCAGTGGGCATTTTAGGTTTGATTTGATTTGTTGTGGGTTAAGAGGTAGCTTATGAATACAAAGTGTTGAAAGTTATAGCAACTTGACATTGGAGTGATTAATTTCATTGGGTTTTATTAATTTTTTACCGATAAAGTGGACTTTTGAGTCTTTACGTAGATTGAGTGTGCGTTTTGTGTATTGAACTTTGTAATTAAGTTAATAGCAGTAGGCATTTTGGGTTTGATTTGATTTGTTGTGGGTTAAGAGGTGTCTTATGGATTCTTATTGTGGTTTAAGAAATCATATTGTTGGTTTAATCTAGTTTAGTATCAAAGAGAAAGAAGTGTAATTGTGGTAAGGAAAAATAGACTCGGAACATTTTCCACAAAGCTTCTGTCTAAAACACAATTCATGTTATGGAAATTTTGCAACTTGTTTCTAGCATCACTACTTGTCTCTTGGGTCTATGCATTTGATTGATTTGTTGTCTAAAGAGCTGAATAAAATTTGTGGTATTTTTCTTCGTAAAATAATGTTCTTGTTTCACAAAGCATTTATTTAGGCACCTTCTCAATGCAATAAATATCTCATGTCAATTGTTAAATGTGTTTCTAATTGTTAATACCTTCCATTGTTTGGTTGATCAGTGATAATTACACTTCTGTCCCTATGAAGAAAAACAAACTTGGAACTTTTTCCATAAAGCTTCCGTCTGAAACACAAATCAAGTTGCAAAAATTTTACTACTCATTTCTAGCATCATTGCTTTGTAGGCATAAATTGTTGTGTGCATCACCATTTATGTTGTACATTTTTATGATGATCTATATATTGACAATTGTAATAATAGTCTTTCTCTGCCCTGGAGTAACATGTTTCCTCAATGTAGTCATTCAAGGTACTCTCCTCGATAAATTAGCTATTATTCCATGTGCTACAGTAATGAAAACAAAGGAAAGATAGTTTATTGAGATGTTAAGGAGTAAAGAAGAACAATATCCTGGCAATATACATGTGGTGCTTAGAAAAGTACTAGGTGCGAACTTTTGTTAAGAGGGAAAAAAAAAAGGAAATGCCAATATCTAACTTATTCTGCAATATTATATCTTCTAATGTTTGCATTTTAGTGCAGGGCATGTCAGCTTATTCAATGAGGATGTTGCACTCAAAGCCTACCATAATTGTAAGACTGTTCCTTGTGAAGAATTTGAAGAAGCATTTAAGGTTAAATTTGCTATATTTCTACATATATATTATCTATACTATTAATTAACTGAATCTTTAATTTGGTGTCAAAAAATATAAGTTGTAAATTTTGGCTCTAAATTTTAGTAATACAATTTTGAGTCTCTGTAAATTTCCTCTCTCATTCTCTTACATAACTCACTCCCTCACATGTAACAAAAATCAAATCTATATTAATTAACTTTTTATTTTATCTCCTCCTTAATTATTTCTCTCTCTATGTATATCTGATTTTAAATCCCATGTTCTCTTTCTTTACTTTCTCTTTCCTTATCCACTAAGCTTTTTTTTTTTTTTTGATAAATTTTTCACGTTTAGTTCGTAATAGTCACGTATTTACCTATACAGTTGCTCTCTTCAATCTTTAAATAAAATTCCCATGTCTAGAACTACATTTTTAGGCATACAGTTTCTCCTCATTTGCCTCCCTCTCCCATGCTCTCTCCCATATTCTCAAATTGTCTATCAAAGTTACTATATTAGATTATAAATTATAATAAACATGGAATAAGTCTATCAAGAATATGGGAGAAAGCATGAACATTTTCTATTTTGTTTAACCATGTGTGATGGCCATCAATTGCTGCTTGGCTTTTGGATTGCATAGATATATTTGGAAGGGGAAGGGAGAGAGACATGTAGAGGCAATGGTGCTAGAGATATATTTTAGACAACCCATTATGACCATTGGTGGAGGAGTTACTTGGGTGCAAATGATAAATGTTTTTAGGTAAGTGTCTGTTATATTTTTGTCTTTTCTTATGATTACAATAAATACTATAAATTTGGAAAGGCAAATTTTTTCTTGCATCCAAAAATCAAATACCAAGTATGAGGTAAGATTAGAATACAACATTTCATGACCAATTTTATTGTCTAGGATTTGGCATACATAATTTGTTTTCTTAGTAGCTAATTTATTTTAAGAGCAAATAAATTTAAAATAATGTTTGAATGTATAAACTTAGTTTTAATCTTTTATATACCATTGGATAAGATGGTTTGATTTATTTTTTGTTTATTAAAAAATAACTCAATAGACTTATTCCATGTTTATTATAATTTATAATCTAATATAGTAACATTGATAGACTATTAAATTAGTTTAGCATGAACATTTTCTATTTTGTTTAACCATGTATGACGGCCATCAATTGCTGCTTGGACTTTAGATTGCATAGATATATTTGGAAGGGGAAGGGATTGGGATATGTAGAGGCAATGGTGCTAGAGATATATTTTAGATAACCCATTATGACTATTAGTGGAGGAGTTACTTTGGTGCAAATGATAAATGTTTTTAGGTAAGTGTCTGTTATATTTTTGTCTTTTCTTGTGACTACAATAAATACTACAAGTTTGGAAAGGCAAATTTTTTCTTGCATCCAAAAATCAAAAACAAAGTACGAGGTAAGATTAGAATATGACATTTCATGATCAATTTTATTTGTCTAGGATTCGACATACATAATTTGTTTTCTTAGTAGCTAATTTATTTTAAGAGAAAATAAATTTAAAATGATGTTTGAATGTATAAACTTAGGTTTAATATTTTATATTCCATTAGATAAGATGGTTTGATTTATTTTTTGTTTATTAAAAAACAACTCAATAGACTTATTCCATGTTTAGTATAATTTATAATCTAATATAGTAACATTGATAGACTATTAAAATAGTTTAGCATGAACATTTTCTATTTTGTTTAACCATGTATGACGGCCATCAATTGCTGCGTGGCTTTTAGATTGAATAGATATATTTGGAAGGAGAAGGGAGAGAGACATGTAGAGGGAACGGTGCTAGAGATATAGTTTAGATAACCCATTATGACTATGGATTTTTCTACCGTCTCTTTAGTGTTTTTGACGGGACCGGTCCCGTTAAATAATGACCGGCAATAGCCAGTCAATCAAAGTCACCATGACCATTTCAATTTAACTGTCCTGTGCGAGAGTGTTATACAAGTTGAATGTCTGTCCAATGGAAAAGGGATTGCAAAAGAATTTTCATGTGATACGAAATGTAATGATGCCATCAATCAATTCTCTACTGGAAAGCAACAAACAAATATAATGTCCTACCAAGAAAAAGAAAAAAACAACTAAGATTTAGTATAATGAATTAAGATTATGAAGAGTTTTAATGGCCAATTTTATTTTTAAAAAATTATTACAGTGTTAAAATAATTAAATCTAATGATATAATAGATTTGAAGAAAAATGATTATATATTATGTATTTATAAAGACTTTTGGAAAATGATAAATTATCAACATATCTAATTGAAGCATTTAATTTCGAATTAAATTATATAACTATTTAAAATTAGTGGAAAAATAAAATTAATTGGCATATGTCTTTCAAATGGGCTATTATCACCAAACATCAATAAACAAAGATGAATGGGATACATTAACGCTCAATGTTTTAGAATAGTTTTTTTTTAACCGCTATAAAGTTCAACATTGAATAATAATTTTCTAACATGCATTTTAGATACATATTTCATTATTTACCAAAAAAATAAAAACTGTATAATTTATCAATAATGAGTTAAATTAAATAATTTTATAAGACGCGTGAAGAAATAAATTAATTAGCATATCTTACTTAAGTGCAAAATTATTATCAAATGTGAAAAAAAAATATGAATAAGACACTTTAGCTTAACTGACATATCTCATTAAAATACATAACTTCTATCAAAATGTGTAAATATTTGGAAAATTTTTATTTAAAAATATATTTGAAAATTAAGCAATCAAATTATAGATTTGAGCCTTTAAAACCCAATTGAGTCAAGACATGATGGAAATGGTGCCTTCTTGCAAAACTAGCTTTTTGCCAAGGATTAGTGCCATGTGATACACCATTGAATTAAAGCCATTACAGTAATAATAATGCTAATGTGGTGAAAAGGACATTGTAATGATTAATTTAGTATGGTGAAATGAGCCTTATGACAAAGAATTGAGTCCGTTTGTGGTCAAACAATGCTCGTATGTTAAATAACATATAGAATACAAATCCTATGCAAATTTTTATATAAATCTTTATGTCTTATTATAACATTTAATATATATTCTTTATAACATAGCTAAAAATTTAAAAATTTAATATATCATTATAACATAAAAATATGCAAATTTAACATATTACTATAACGTACTAGAGCATTTACAAATCTTATATGTTGATATTACATACCTATTAAATACATGCATGAATATATACAAATATGCCCTATATTACTATAACTCTAAATTATATATCAAACACAACATATAAGATATACATGCATATAATTTTTTATGTTTAAAATAAAATATATATTACACATGAAGAGTTATATCATATATAACTTATAAAATATAGTTATATTATACAAGTTTCATTTATAAAAACTTTACTTAGGTAAAAAGTCCTATTATGAGGAATTAACCCCACCTTAGTAAAATGCCTCCTGGAATGAGGAATTAACTCCTGTGGTGTGAAAAAGCCCCAGGATCAAGAAAATCCCCTCTATTTAGTGAAATGGTCCTTAGAATAGGGAGTCTCACCTTAATTTGGTAAAAACCTAGAATGAGGAATTAAGCCCTACAATGGTGAAAAGGCCCCTGGAACAAGGAAACCTCCTATTGTGGTGAAAATGCCCATGGAACAAGGAAATCCCTCCTCTTGTGGTGAAATGGTCCACAGAATGGGGAATCCCACCTTACACGGTGAAAAGCCCTATAGAATAAGGAAATCCCTCCTATTGTGGTGAAAATGCCTACTGGAATGAGGAAATCCCTTTTATTGTGGTGAAAATGCCTACTAGAATGAGGAAATACCCCCTATTATGATGAAATATTCCATGGAATGGAGAGACTCTCCTTAGTATGTTCTATAACATATATAAAATATATTTCCGATATAACATTTCATATATATATATACATATGATATGATTATATATAGAAGGAATTAGATGATATACATATACAAATATAACATATAGAATACAAATCCCATACAAATTTTTCCCATAAAGCTTGTACGTCTTATTATAACATTTAATATATATCCTTTTATAACATAACTGAAAAATTAGAAATTTAATATATTATTTACAATAAAAATATGCAAATTTAACATATTATGATAGCACACAAGAGCATTTACAAATTTTATATGTTACTATAACATACTTATTAAATACATGATTGAACATATACAAATATGCCTTATATTACTATAACTCTAAATTACATATCAAACACAACATATAAGACATACACGCATATGATTTTTTATGTTTAAAATAAAACAAATATTACACATGAAGAGTTATATCATATATAAGTTATAAAATATAGTTATATTATACATCACGGCCCAAGATCACGGTCGTAATGGTGCCCGTGATAGATATCAAGACCTTTGTCATAAGCGTGATAGATTCTTTGATACTGTTCATAAAAATTAAAAATAAAATAATGATATGTGCTTAAATAATGAAATGAGATAAGTATGTATAGATACATGTGTGAATATGAAGTGATATTTTATTTGAGTTTGATGAAGTCGAAATGATTTGATATTTAATTATGAATTAATGATTTTTTATATGAAATGGTTCATTGATAAATTCTCATATTCAGTCTAGTTTGAACACTGGTCATTTACCCAATAGTTCTTATTATTTAGGTACACGGTAACTTGTTTATTGAGTGATATATTAGACATTATCAAATCAAATTTGACTAAAGATTTGCTTAAAAATCTGTGTGAATTGTTTGTTCATGTGTCGTTGAATCCGGTTTGGGAGCGGCAACCCTATTATCGAGGTTGACATGGTAAATTAGGTGCTTAGACTACCCCTATCATGATGCAATGACTTTCATAAGTGGTTTAGCGGATAATTGATAAGAGAAATGGTACTGATGTAACATTTACTTATTCTTAAGAATAAATAATATGATTTAGTTCACATATATGGACACGGTTGAACTAGGTGATATTATGGATTATGTTAATTAAAGTTGAGTAACAACTGTGAATCTTAGATGAGATTATTAATTGTAAAGTTATGTCGGAGATATAAGTATTCTAGCTGCTTATATCAACCTCCTGAGCAACTGCTATTACTCAGGACCCCTAGATTCTCGAGGATTGAAATTGGAGTTTGAATACTCCAGTTTTGAAATGTTTTACTTAAATCAATATAAATAATACTATTATTTCTTGCATCGCATTAGT
This sequence comes from Combretum micranthum, assembly GCA_024138025.1. Lineage (NCBI taxonomy): Eukaryota > Viridiplantae > Streptophyta > Magnoliopsida > Myrtales > Combretaceae > Combretum > Combretum micranthum. The sequence continues at coordinate 232,319 of JAMXBD010000279.1, forward strand.
TACGATTGTGTGCCATCTGGTATTTGTTTGTGTTGTTGTGTACTAAGCCCCTGGCTCACTTTTTCTTTTACAAGTATCAATGATGATGAATACTATGATGACATGGGTTATGGTACTAAGTGGGAAGCATTCTTGGATGAGTGGACGACTAGGGTGATGGACTATTCCATTTTGTTTTCTTGGAAAAGAGAAAAAGAAAGACCTTGTTTTGAAACGTAATAGTATAGACCGATGCTATCTCTAGGCCTATGTTTTGTAATATTAAGCACCTAAGTTTTCTATCGTGTATATTTCAAGTTTGGTTTTGTAACTTTTAAAATACTATGTTTGTTAGTACTACCATATGTGTTTAGATAATGTTATATAGTCATAATTGAGTAGTATTTGTAAAGTTTATATTTTAAGAGGTTGACCAAGCAATTTCCATAAACTCCTTCCTTTACCGACAACCCTATATATAATATTTATGTATATATACATAGATGAGGACTTGACATGTGAAGTTTTAGTTACATACATGTTGAGTCTTTATGAATATGATAGTTGTATGGTGAAATGAGAATTATAAGAACAATTTAGCCATATTATGCTGAAAACAGTACCCTTGTGCTAAAATGAGCCTCACAACGAGGAAGAAAATCCTATTTTTGTGAAAATAGAAGTTTTTATGTTGAAAGTACCTTAGCACAGGAAATTGAGTAATGATATGGAAAAAAGAGTATTGTGGGGAGGAATTTAGCCTACCAGGGTAAGAGTTTATTTAGTGAAATAAGCATTAAGCAAAAGAATTAAGCTTCATTTCGATGAAAATGGTATACATTATGAAATAAGCTTAATGTTTTTAAATTAAGCTATAAGTTGAGGTGAAAAATGGTCTTTTATGGTGAAAAAAAGGATATGTTGAAAAATTGAGCCTTAATGTATGGTAAAATAGCCAGTGGAACAAGGGATTTCCCATAATTACGATAAAAATGGCTCATGAAATGAGGAATTCCTATCGACTGTGTTAAACTAACCATTGGAACGAGCAATTCCCCGACTGTTAAAAAATGCCCTTGCAATGAGCAATTTTCCCTTACGGTGGTAAAATGATCCCTATAACGAGGAATTTCATCTCACTATGGTAAATTAACCATTCAAATGAGGAATTTCCTTCTACTATGTTAAAATGACCCATGGAATGAGAAATTCCCTCATAATATGGTAAAGTGGCACATGGAACGGGAGTTCCCTCATGTTGTGGTAAAATAATCCCTAAAATGAGGAATTCCCTCATAGTGTGTTGAAATGACCTCGCAATGTGGTGTTTACCTTAGTGTGGTAAAATGACTTTCGAAATGAGAAATTCCTCCCTAGTATGACAAAAAATCCTCTATAATGAGGAATTATTCTGTAGTGTGGTAAAATGGCCATTGGAAAGAAAAATCTCTTCCCCTCCACAAACACCCCACCCAACACCCCCCCCCCCCCCCCCCCCCCCACCCCAATATGGTAAAACAACCTCTAGAACAAGGAATCTCCCCCTTAGTGTGGTAAAATAGCCCATGGAATGAGAAATTTTCTCCTAGTATGGTAAAATGGATCTTAAAATGAGGAATTCCCCTTTTGTGGTGTAAAATGACCTATACGATAAGGAATCATCCCCTAGTGTGGTAAAATGTCCCATGGAACGATGAATACCCCCTAGTATGACAAAATGGTCCCTATAATGAGAAATGATACCCTAGTGTGATAAAATAACTTATGAAACAAGGAATTCTTCCCTGGTGTGGTAAATTGACCCCCGGAACGATGAATTATTTCTTTATACAGTAAAATGTCACCTATAACAAAGAATTTCCCCTACTACGGTAAGCTGGACCTTAAAACGATGAATTCCCCCCTTAGTGTGGTTAAATAGACTTTGGAATGAGGAATTCTCCTCTAGTATAGTAAAATGGCCCCCACAACGATGAATTGTCTCACAGTATGGTAAAATAGCCCATAAAGGGGAATTCCTCGTTCTAAGGATTATTCTACCATACTAAGGGAGAATTTCTCTTTTTAAAGGTCATTTTACCACACTACGGGAAAATTCCTTATTTTGGAGGCTATTTACCACACTAAGGGGAAATTCCTCGTTCTATGGTTATTTTACCACACTAGAGGAGAATTCCTCGTTTTAGGAGCTATTTTACCACACTAGGGAAATTCCTCATTTTAGGGGCCATTTTATCATACTAAGGGGAAATTCCTTATTCCGGAGGCTATTTTACCACACTAGGGGAAAATTCCTCGTTTTGATGGCTATTTCACCACACCAGAAGGAAAATCCTCATTTTAGGGGAGAATTTACTACAGTAGGAGGGAATTCCTTATTTTAAAGGCTATTTTACCATACTAAAGAGAAATTCCTTGTTTCAAAGGCCATCTTACCAAGCTATGGGGAATTCGTTCTCGAAGCCATTTACCATACTATGAGAGGATTCCTCATTCTAAGGGTCATTTTACCACACTAGCGAGAAATTCCTCGTTCTAAGGGTCATTCTATCATACTAAAGGGGAATTCCTTATTCTAAAGGTCATTCTACCATACTAAAGGAGAATTCCTCATTCTAAGGGTCATTCTACCATACTAAAGGGAATTCCTCAATCTAAGAGCCATTCTACCACACTAGGGTGGAATTCCTCATTTGAGGGTCATTCTACGATACTAAGGAGGAATTCCTCATTTTTAGTGCTATTTTACTATACTAGGAGAGCACTCCTTATTCCAACAGTCATTTTACCTCTCTAAGGTGGAATTCTTCATTCTAGGAGTCATTTTATCACACAAGGAGAAAATTCCTTGTTCTGGGGGTGATTTACCATACTACGAGAAATTCCTTATTCCAAGAGCTATTTTATCACATTAGGAGGAAATTCTTCATTTTATGGGTCATTTTACCACATTACGGGGAAAATCCTCATTTTAAGGGCCTTTTTGCCACGCAAGGGGAATTCCTCATTTAAAGGGCCATTTGACTAAACTAGGAGGGAATTCCTCGTTCTAATGGTCACTCTATCACACTAAGGAGGAATTCCCCATTCTAAGAGTCATTCTACCACACTATAGGGGAATTCCTCATTCTAAGAGTCATTCTACCATAGTAGGGTGGAATTTCTCATTTTAAGGGCCATTTTACTACACTAGGAGGGAATTTTTCATTATAGGGGCCATTTTACCACACAAGGGGGAAATTCCTTGTTTTAATGATCATTTTAATACACAAGGGGGAATTTCTTGTTCTATGGGCCATTTTACCACACTAAGAGCAAATTCCTCGTTTTTGGGGTGATTTACCACACTAAGGGAAAATTCCTTGTTTCGGGGGCCATTTTACCACATTATGGTGAAAATCCTCTTTTTAGGGGCGATTTTACTACAATAGGGGGAAAATCCTAGTTCTGAGGGTCATTTTACCACACTAGGAGGAAATTCCTTGTTCTAAGGGCTTCTAAGATCCAGTATACCACACTGGGGTGGAATTCCTCATTTCGAGGGTCATTTTACCACACTAAAAGGGAATTCCTCATTTTGAGGGCCATTTTACCACACAAGAGGGAATTCCTCATTTCATGGGCCATGTTACAATACAAGGCGGAAATTCCTCGTTCTATGGGTCATTTTCCCTCCAATTATGGTAAAATGACCCATAAAATGGAGATTTTCTCCCTAGTGTGGTAAAATGTTTCCCTTAGTACAGTAAAATGGATCTTCGAACAAATAATTCTCCCTAGTATGGTAAAATGGCCTCTGGAATGAGGGATTCATTTTCTCCCTCCTTAGTGTGGTAAAAGAGCACCTAGAATGAGGATTTCCATTCAATTATGGTAAAATGACCTTCGAAATAAGCTTTTTCCTCCTAGTTTGGTAAAATGACTATATTGTGGTAAATATATATATATGTATTAAATTTGATGTATTAATATAACCTATTTATTATATATATTCTATATAACTTATAAGAACTTGTCAAAATTTTATATTTAGCTGTAGCATATAAAAACATATACAAATTTAATATGTTACTATAACCTAAATAAAAATTATTCGTGATATTACATATCATGTGCATATGCATAAAAATCCTACACAAATTTTTTATATAGAGCTTTGTTAATTACTATAACACATGAGCAAATATATCATATATAACATTTAAAATATATTTATACTTTATAAGTTTTATTATAGAGATTTTACCTATTACCATAATATATACATATATATTCTATATAACATATATGAATTTTATGTATTATTGTAACTTAAAAAATATTTATACATTATATATAACATAATAGAATATTTACAATTTTTTTATATTAATATAACAAATCAAGTATATATCTATAACATAATTAAGATATATATATATAACACACATTTGTATATGATGTGTGTATTTTATATTATAAAAAATGATACGTGATATATAAATAAATATATGTCTAACATAACATCCCATATAACTTATAAGAGCATTTAGAAATTTTATATATTGTTGTGTCATCTAAAAACATATACAAATTTAATATATTACTATAACATATAATCATATCCTATATAGCATATATGAAAATTTAATAATTTTATACATAGCTATAACTTAAACATATTCAAATTTAATATATCACAATAACATTTATATATATATATATATTATTTAATATAACGTATAAGATATATATACTTATGACATGTTCTTTTATCTTATATGATGATATATGATATACAAATACAGTTATATCTTGTATAGCATATAAAATATATATATATATCATATACAAAATTTATCTAATACTTAAACTTGTAAAACATGTATATATATTACATATCATATTTTATGTATAAAAATTTTACATATTAATATAACATAATATACATACATCCTATGTAATATATAAGAACATATAAAAATTTATATAATACTCTAACATTTAAAATATATATACATATTATATATCTTTTATAACATATAAGAGCACTTACAAATTTTATATGTAACTATAACATACATATAAAATACATATATGGATATATGCAAATATATTATGTGTTATTATAACATCTAAATTGTATATTATATATAACATATAAGTTATATATAAACAAATGATATTTTTTTATGTTTTAAAATAACATAAACAATATACATAAACAAATATATTATGTATAACATGTAAAGTATATATTAAATATTTATACTTTACAATTTTCATGTAAAGAGATATTACATATTACTATACATATAAATTATATATCCTCAATAACACATAAGACCATATACAAATTTTTTATATTAATATAGCATATAATATATACCTTAATTTAATATATTACTGTATATACCGTAGTTTAATATATTACTATAACATTATATATATAATATTTATATCAATGTAACATATGGTATGTTTATTTATCTTATATGTTAAAACATATGATGGACATATACGAATATATGCTATATTATTATAACATCTAAATTATATATCACATTCGACATGTAAGACATATGAACATATGATATTTTTTTAATGTTTTAAAATAAAATATGCAAGACATATAAACAATTTTATCATATGTAACACATAATATATACACATATTGTACCAATTTCATGTAAGTTTTCATATCAATGTAACATATAATATATCCCCTAATTTAACATATTATTATAAGATATAATATGTTATGTTATTTTATGTTTTGAAAAAAAAAATATAAAATGCACATAAACAATTATATCACCTAAAAGACTTAAAATAAATATATATACTATGCAAATTTCTTACATAAAATTTTAATATATTACTATAGCATATAAAATATATACATTCTATATAACATATAAGAACACATATAAATTTTATATATTGCTAAAATATAAAAAATATATATGATGTATTATTTTTATCTTGTATAATAAAATATATAATATACAAATATAACTATATCCTATATAACATATAAAATATATAACCAATTTAAACTTCAAGACATATAAAAACATATGTAATATATCCTGTATTATTATAACATATAAAATATATATCATATATAACATATAAAACACACACACGTATATATATGATATGCTATTTTATGCTTTAAAACAAAATATATAATATACATAAATAAATGCATCATGTATAAAAAGCAGTAATAAGATTGAGATTAATAAGCAAAAAGTGAGGTTACAAGAAAAAAATTGATGCAACAAAAAATAGAAAAGGTGAAAGACATATAAGAAAATAAAAAGGTGAAAGAAGAGAAAAAAAAAACGAAAAAGACAATCTTGATTGAAAGGAAGAGGGAAAAAAAAAAGAAATAGGCATTTGTTTAACCCGTACAATAAGTTACAAGTTAATATGATCAAAGACTATAATTAATTCTAAATAAATTAACGGTCTAAAACTTGACGAGACCGATCCCATCAAATTAACTGACTAGACCACAGAAGCTCCCTATGACTATTAGTGGAGGAGTTACTTAGGTGCAAATGATAAATGTTTTTAGGTAAGTGTCTGTTATATTTTTGTCTTTTCTTATGACTACAATAAATACTATAAATTTAGATACAATAGTAATAGTGTACTTTTACTTTCCACAACTCTAATAACTATGTCATGTTTCAAACATATGTTTGCATACTCAATGTTTCCCTCTTATCTATTAGATCACTATAGATACATTTGTGTATCTATGTTGGATATAAACGCCATAGTCATCTCAACAAGCACATGTTTCTACTTAGCTCTATATTTTGAATTGTTATATAACCTCGCTCTATTTATAGTTTTGAATTTCGTAAAACAACCTAATGTAGAATATTGGTTCTAAACAACGGTACATAATTTTTATTTGTTAAATATATGTCATATTATTAACTTAAATTGTAACAATTTATTTGAAAAATATTAAGCAAGTAAAGTCAAAGATATTAAAATTATTGAATGATCAATATTTATATTATTAGAAGAGCTAGAGCTAAATTTCATGTCTTAAGATGATCTACCTTTTGATAGCCTATCCAAGTATATAAATCCACTTCTAAACATGCAATAACTTCAATTGGTTTGTGATAGCCAGTAGTTATTGCTTTTGTGCGTTAGGATCATGTTGGACACATATTTGGTGTCGACTCCATGCCGATGTTTGAAAAGTTGGAACAATACAATAATTTTCTTGATGTAATTTCTCTGTCGATAGAGGATCAACTCTTTGGAACCATCTCTTCTCTATCTCCTTTGTAGGCCTTGAACCAATAAATTGGGTTCCATGACTTTCCCATAAAGTCTTTTTGTTACCTCTTTGATAATGTGTTTGTTGAGAAGCTAAATAATAGATATAATTTTGCCTTAGAAAGTGATTGGTGTATTAGAGAGCCAATCAGCACTAAGGTGGTCTCACAAGTATACTCTTCTTCTTGTGATGAGTGATCATGGACAAACCTTAAACGGTGATCATGGTGGAGGGAGTGCTGAAGAGGTATGCTATAATTAAGTTTAAAACTCAGTTGATTAGTAGCTAACTTATAGCCGAGCCCATCAAATGAGGCAAATTTTTTTTACTGTCAAATAAACTCATGCATCTTGTTTAGCCAATTTTCATGTAGGTTGAAACCTCAATGTTTGCGATGAGTTTTAGGAAGCCTGCTTTGTCAGTGCCATCTGAACTTGATATATCGTGTGATCCAGATACGGAAATGGCCCTTTTTATTGACATTTGATTGTCTATTTGAGTTGTTCTCTCATCATTATATGTCTTATTTGGATTTGCTCATTGGAGTAAAATGTGATGGTGTAGGAAAGAATGAAATAGAGATTCAAGTATACTATAAGGTGAAGTGTACAGGAAGGTTTTTCCAATGCATATGCACAAATCAAGGGAAACTACTTTTTCCAATGCGTATGATGTCAATTGGCCATGCATTTTAAGACTGCTGTTCATAGCAGCATGCTAAACTTAATATATTATTTTGAAGCTTAATTTTTGTCCATTAGTTTCTAAAGAAAAGGAAATTGCTTTATTGATCCTTACAAAATTAAGTTATTGATTTGTGATATTTTTTAGTTTAATGGATAATCTTTTATGGAATGTGTTATTTTGGTTCTCATTTCAGGAAAATAAAACTTGTACTAAGCATAAAAATCTTATAATATCATCTCTAGTAAATATGCAATTTTTTTAAAAATAAATACTTTTTTTTCTTGGCATCCCATTTCCTTTTAGAAGGTGCATTGTAAGCTTTTTGCTGATGCTGCTATGTTGTCATCATTCTAAAGTAAGTTTTTTCTTTTTTTAAATCAACATGTATAGCAGTTGTGATTTGACTAAACTTTTGAGTGATATTAGGTCACCTAAAAACTTTTAATGTCCAAAGAGCACCCAAGAATCATTATTACCATGTTGATCGATATATATATATATATATATATACATCCTCCTACAGCACTCATTTTTAGGATACTTAAAATTTCTATAGCTTTTATATCTTGTATGCTATTAAGAGCAAGCTTGCACTGCTTGTCCAACTAGTTCATTTTGATAATAAATTGGAAAAAAGATCTTATGAAGACGTGGAGTCGTTTGTCTTACCTATGAGGAATTTCAAAGAATGTGACAAGTATTTCTTTTTGTAGCAATTGTTTATGGTCTCTTATTACTGCTTTGTATTTTATGTGTTTTTTCTTTTCCAAAAACAATAACAAACAACATTCAACTATAATTCCCACTACGTGGGCTAAGCTATCTGGATTCTATTTTGCTATTGCATTCTGTCATAACCTTATTTTATATGTTGTGTTTATTTGTATTTTTTTAAGCCACAATTTTCTTTCATGTAGAATCTAAACTCATAAGTTCATATTGATTCACTTTAGGCTTTTTAGAAAATAAAGTAAACAATCTAGAACATTCAACATCTTATCCTTTGGCTAACATTCTCTTAGTGATGAATTTATTAAGTGTTAGCTTATTAACCTGCCATGCCAATTGCTTTTTTCAGTATCGATTGTGTTAATCTTGAGTTATATCCACTAGCTGCTAGTACATGGAAGTTAGAGGATTTGAAGGCAGATCATTGCAAATATGAGCTGAAGTCTCAACGTTGGTTACGCAACTATGCTGATGTATTGTACATAAATTCTTACCAGGTAATTATCCTACTCATACCTATATAATGTTCATCCTTATTCCTGAAATTTTTTTAGATGTGACATATATGCCTCTCATCATTGTACACTTCCTTTGGTAAATCCTGTCTTTATGGTTCAAATAATTTTGTGGGTCAAATTATACGAATGGAAGAAATAGGATAGCTTTTTATGGTCTAGTAACAAATCTTCCTCCTAATATCACGTGTTTTATCTTTAACTTTCTGTTATTTAGGCAAAATTTGATGAATTTTAGTTGGATTGATTCAATTGATAATACATCTTTACCTGATCTGGTATGTTGATGCAAAAACCTTCTTTTCCTATAAAAATGTATAATTAAAAACTTAAAAGGACACTTTAAGCAATTAATCTTAATATGCAAGCAGTGATAAAGATTTGAAAATCCCTCATGTATTTTGAGTTGTTATATTTCCTTTAAAGACTTTTTCAGTTGAGGCTTTCTGTTTCTTTTCTTTTCTATGACATGTGGATCTCTTGCAGGTTAAAAGATATATTGATATCTATTTAGCAACATCATTGATTGGGTTCTCATCAAAGGACCTGTTACACATAGGTGACACATACATAGGTTTAGGCAATTTAAGGATGTTTGTTCATGTGAAAGTGAAGATGTTCCTCTGTCACATGCATTAAAAACCAAATCGATGCCTACACCAATTTTCTAGCAAGGGTTACCGAGCTGGTGCACTCAAAGTGGACAGAGTTTAATTTACAGATGATGGGTGTTGGATTTAGATCGATGCTTTTGTCCTTTATTGTCCATATCCTTGTTATCAAAAGGATGAGCGAGCAATGTGGATGCTCTTCTATTGCATTTGAAGGTTTTGGGATTTCCTTGAGGTTAGTCTTTGCTTTTTTCATGGTGGTCATCCATGCTCTCTAATAGTTATATTTTAAGTTTTGGATCTCTAATCCAATTAATTTCTTGGACCTTATTCATATATCTATCATTAATACCATTTTTGCCATTCTTTGAAATGTTATACAGTGGAAGAAGGAAAAGTGGCAAATTTTTCTCTTCGCAATAGCTAGCATTGCTAAATTGAGATCTTAATCACTAAAAGGAAGGGGCTTTTAGAAATATGTCTTTTCCTTTGTACATACGCTATTAGTCTTTTATGCGCTTTTATACCTTAATTTCAGTTGGAAACAAGAGTTGTTTTATAATTTTGAAGTTTTCAATCGATATGCAGGTAGGTGTCTTTGTCCTTTTGATTTCATTGCCAGATTTTCCATTGAAGCAGGGCTATCAAAGTAGGTTGTTACCTCTGCTTTTCTACATTTTGACCATTCATGGATACTTGGAATAAACATTAGCCATCCTACTTAGATATATTTGTTCGAGCTTTTGCCATTAATCGCTCTATGTTTTTGGCATATATACTTTACAATGTGGCTATTAGTAGCTCTGTTAATTGAACTTTGAAGGTTGTTTTGATTGCAAATGCTATAAGCTACATGTTCATAGTAGTGCAGTGGGCATCTGAAAGTGATTTACTCATCTCGTCTTCTCTCATCATTGGGAAGAACCTCATTCCTAGGATTATTTGTCATTGGATTAGGTAGCTGACCTTTTTGTTATATAATAAGCTGTCCTTAGGCAATGATGTTATTTACTGTTGACGAAGCTTATTTATTAGAGCAGTGACTTGTTATCTGTGTGGAGTCAACAGTGATAATCTTATCAGGAAGGCAAGGTGCTTTTGTTGCAATAGCATCTATAATAGGAGGTGTTTCTTTTTGTTTTGTGTATTTAACCATATTGTTTTTCATTTTTCTGCTTTATTGAACTTTTTCTCACTATTTTGTTATGCTTCATATGTTTATATATATTATGCATGTAATCCTTCTCATCATGTAAATTCATCTTAGTTTGGAGCAGATGGAATCACTGCATGGAGAACTCCATTAAGCGTTTATCTTATTTACAGGTTACTGCATAATGACATTGCAGAACATAGAAAGTGACAACAAAACTAGTGGTATTATTTCTATCAACCTCTCTCAGTTAAAATGGAGTTTGTTATCCATGTGTATGTTTTTTGCATTAGGTAGTGGCAAGGTCCTTAAGTTCTTGAACACTTACTTTTTGTTTTTTGATAGCTTAGTATTGCAGTTTAAACTTAAATATGTATATCAAGCATAATAGCAAAGAAACGTTATTACTCGATCAATATTGGAGATATACTTGTATAGGGTTCTATTGCATGACACTAATTTGTAGCCTTTTGATTGTTCATGTCCAGTGGTAGTAAATCTTTTCATGTTGGCAAAACATGAAATCGAAGCTTCAAGTTGTGATGTCTTTCCATCAATGTGGAGGAAATGTTGGTGACTTTTGCAGGTATGCCCTTAAAAAAAATGTTCATTGCCTCATTAGTACTAACATACTACATGTATGGATAAGCATTTCACTGTATTAAGTGATATTTTTGTCATATGGAGTGATGGTGGATTTTTTTTTTTCAAAAGAAATACTATTTATACTATTTTTCTTTGAGAGATTGTTCTACTCTTATAGGTTATTCCATTATTAACTCTGGTATGGTTTTAGGAATGAACAACTTGTGTGTGGAGACTTTCTAACCTAGTATCAGTGGTTGTGCTTAAGGGCCACAAAAGGGGAATATGGTCTGTTGAGTTTTTCTCCCATTGATCAATGTGTCATCACAACTTCTGGTGATAAAACAATGAAGATATGGCTATATCTGATGGGTCCTGTTTGAAGATGTTTGAAGGGCATACATCAAAGTGTATTAAGAGCATCATTTCTCACTTATGGGACAAATTGTTTCTTATGGTAGCCAAAATTGACACTCTCTTCTTATTTTCCATCTTCAATTATCTCAGTGATATTTTAAGTATCTGCAATTAGATGGGAGACCTTTCAGGTGCTGATGGTCTAGTAACTGTGGACTGTAGAACAAGCGGATGCATTGCCACATATGATCAGCATGATGTAAGGTGGTGCATGCTCTGTCTAATCGATTGTCTTGGAGATACCCTTTTTTCCCTGCTCAATTTATAATCACTATGAAGAATGTAGTTCAAATTTGCACCTATAGGAACAACATTATGAGTAGCTTGATAGTGAAGTGCGAATGCCAGAAATCAAACTAGAAATTTGCATCTTTGCCATTCCCAGCAACTTAAAATTCTTCCTCTTATGTTTGTCACTTCTGCTGTGAATTCTTTCCAAACAGGGGAATTTGAAGCTGAGATTATAAAGCCCGAAGCCAACTGATTCTTGCATTGTTGATGATAGTAATTACAAATCTTTTTAAATATTTTACCAAGCTCTACATATCATTGTCCACATACACTCGTACATTCGGTTAGGAATCTAATATCTATCAAATTTAAATCACTATAACGGACTAAACATCATACAAAGATATAGGAGCTTATTAGAAACATGATTGAATTTTAAAAATATTTGAAATATAATACGTTTAAGTGTATAAGGCATTTACTATACCGTATCTATTATAGATGTATATAAAAGTACATGATGGAGGAATTTTTGCACATTGCCCCTCCCTAGATTTGCTCATGTGCTCATTAAGGTTGAAAATAGTTATTATTAGGAATATATTAGAAATTTATATTATAGAATTTACTACAGCTGCAAATATTTACTTCATTCTTTTGTTTTCCAATGTTCAATTTAAATTATTAGGTTAGAAATATAATACTAATAACAATATGTTCCAATTTGATCATTTTGATATAGAAAATGGTGTTGTATAATATCAAGTTTATGAGATATAAGATAATAGCTCATCATTCCATCAATTATCTTTTCCTATTTTCCTGAATTGAATTTGCTATTCAATGGTATTTATAGCTTGCTTAACTAACTCGACTTATACAACAACTTATCTCAAGTTTTTCTAGTAGTTCAAGTTAGTTATCATGGGTCTTTTCTCATTATCTCATTCATGTTTGTTTTAATCATTCAAATATTATACCTTCATATTGTATGATAACAAATCCAAATGGAGATCCTTCTGCAAGTGCACGAGATCCTTTGACAAATCCATCACTTGGAGATGATGGTGACAAAAGTGAGGAAGAAAATCAAAAACTCAATTTTTTGTTTTTTGGCTGAAGCAACTGGCACTAATGGGGTCAAATTGATGTGATAAAGTGTGTGCATATGCTCATTTTGATATAATCTGGAGCTTATACTTATGTTTCTTCGAAGGACACTAAATAATATTGCTCAAGTGTTTTTTTTTTTCTATTTACTGTAAGGATGGTCATGATGATTTTAAGTAATTTTTGTGTTATTAGATCTTATTACATATCGAGCACATTGTATGCTCTAAAATGTATTAGTGATATTTATTCATAATAAATTTCATGTGCAGAAGTAATAGCAGGTATCAATTATATTGTGATCAAACAGGTGTATATTACTAATTGTGCATATATTACATAATAAACAAGTATATATTGCCAAATTACCAAGTTAAACATTAATCTCTTCTTAACAAGAACAGTCACGTGTAAAACCGCTAAATTAAAATAACAACCACATTTAGAAATTACTATTTTAATTGAATACCTATATGTAGACGTCGCCAATGTATTAGAATAGCCACGTTTAAATTGCGGTAAATATGAGATTTGTCACGTTTATAAATCGCCATTGTTGTCTAACAAATATATAAAGCTTATTCAACCTGTGCATGGCTACGGTTAAACATCGCTAATTACGTAATTTACTTACGTTTATACGTTACTAATAAAAATATTTACCACGTTTAAACGTCGCTGATGATCACAAGTTTCCCTCCTTTTATATTTAGTGGGATGAAGATTAGTCATATTTAGCCACACATAAGTGTGACCAAACATGATAATAGGCCATGTTTAAACGTGGCCCAATAAAGTGTATTTAGTTGCCAAACTAACATTAGCGACGTTTCAATTTTTAACGTTACTTATCAAATCTACGACGGACCTTTTGCGACGTCTATAGGCCACGTGTAAAAAAACGTGACCAAAAACTTTGGTCACGTTTAATTAATGTTTAGCCACGTTTATTAGACGTAGCCAAAGGCTCATTTTTGTTTGTAGTAGTGTCTCTCTTTGATTTTTTGCAAACCTTAGTGCAAAGGAGGCAGTCACGTGCTGCCCCTCTCCTTCCAAATCTTTTTTCATCATTTACCATAATAACCCAGTAGATCTATCATTATCAGTCTCAGTAGTCGTAGATCTACTATTTTTGACATCATATCTGGGTAATGATCTCATATTCCGAGTGGTTTGAAGACCATGGAGATCAAGCAAATATTATACTGCCGGTAGTTTTTAAAATAAGAGGATCTTTTATATAATTGTTGTTGTTGTTGTTTTTTTTTTTACTTTATTTTCATCCCTTACATGGGATTTTATTATCTTTTTTTATGAGATTTAGTCTACTTGCCAATTGGATGGGTTTTATTCTCTTAACGGGATTTCTATCCCCTATGCATATGTAAGACATTTTGACTATAGAAGATATATGCCCGTTTACACAGTTGCATCATTGTAGCCCCAATTCTTTGTTTGTCATTTTTCTTGAATCCATCATTATAGTCGATATAATTTCTTTCCAATGAATAAAATTTATCTTTACAGAAAAAATATATATAAATAAAATATATCTACAACACACCTTCCCCCCTTTTTTTTCTTTTTTCTTAAAGATCAAAGACTAGTTTAATGCTGTTTGAGTTCTATACTTATACATCCTTCGTTGGTAGCTCATAAGTGGTAATCTCTTACATGACAATACCTAGAGCGCACATTGTTGTCGAACCTTAAGTGTATTCCCCTAAGCCAACTTTCTCTGTCATTCCCTTTTTTTTTTTTTTTCTTTTCTTTCTATATCAAGTTACCTAATGTTAGAGTTGTTCGTCGTTGCTCCTTTCTTTTAGGATGTCCATAGTATTATTTGTTTAATTATTTTTTACAAGTCTTTCATGTAAGGGGAGTAGTATTCTCTTGCAATTTAGTTTTTTTGTTTTTTAAGGGGCCTAGTACTCTTATATATATATATATATATATATATATATTAGGTGCTCTATATATTTATAGAGTAAAGGTTCCTTGTACTATCCTTTTTTGAAAAAAATAAAATTAGGGGTTGGCATCCCCACCCACATGTACGGGGCTTTGCTACTAAAAGAAAATGGTCCAAAACAATCCTTAATTGTCCCTTTTCCCCATAAAGGATCGAGGATTTGATATATCTTATAGGTGTAAAAGTTATAAATACGTGACCGTTAATTTGCAGTAAGCTAATTCAAATATCATAAGCAGTATGTACGTAAAATTATTAGGCATATATTGCTAAATCCACTAAACTTTTAAAAGTATAACTTTATCTTTCTACAATTTTAAACATGTACATTAATAAACTTTCACCAAAGTTTTAAAACTATCTTTAAGCAATGTTTTCAATAACCTCCTAATTATTTGAAATTATACGCATATTTTTAAAAATTAATAATAAGGTCACAAGAAGAAATTTAAAGTGTACATCCAAACTTAGCAAAAAAATCATGAATGTGTTTGCACTATTATATAGTGATGCCGAAGCTGAAAAGGTTATGTCCTTTTCTTCTATCAAAATAATTTTCTTTATATGTTATAAGCAAGAATTTCCTATTTCCTAACACATTACGAAGGCGATTGACCACATTAGATCGAAATCAATATGTACTCAATGATAAATTGTAACGCTCTAATTTTAAAGTCATTTACAACCCACCACATGTCTATATAACATATAAACACGCAAAGGCTTAGAATCTGCTAATGACCACGATATATACCATTTACACTTCCAACAAATATATATTAATACTCCCGATCCATAGCAACATAATTACTCCATTACAATAACTACAAAAATCCTACTCCTTACACATAGATGACAAAAGATAGTATATAAAGTCTATCTAAACACACACACTTATATATAAACTAACAAGTGGGTGCATGCCCTAACATGCTAATTAATACAGGAATAACAACCACATTATATAATAGGAGTCTCTATCTCCTGTAATCTAACATTTTATGTCAAAAAGTCTGCTGGATAATTCTCACCACTAACGTCCTTCCCATAGTCCACAATAACGTCATATCAAGACAAGTCAAAAGCCTTAAGGGTTTCATCTGTACCTAAAAAAATGAAAGGTAAGCTCGAGCCCAATACGGTATACCAAAAAACACATGCGTTTGTATAAACAATGGTAAACTCAAATGCATCATAATCATATGAATGAGGCAAGCAACTATTTAGTTATCTTTATTCTTTAGCTCAACACTCAACAAAGGGATAACTCAATATCCTAGATCACACATAAATATTTACACATATATATTGGCTATTGGGTACTCTCCAATAACCACGACGTCGATACAACCTAGACCTATCCAGGTCATTTCCATATGCAACTTCACTCTCGGATAATGCTACACATGGATCATTGGGTTACGACAATAATAGCATTGAAATAATCTAAATTATTCAATAATTAAAATTTGCATGTTAACACAATATTTGTTCTAGATATTCAATTTGAAGTAATTTTGATTCATGAAAATGAATGTGTAGAAATATGATTGATATATTATGTTTATTAATGTTAATTATTGATGTAAGTGATCATGTGTAATGAAATTAATGTTATTGTTTTATATATATTAATGTCTGTATAGTATAATTAATATCTGTGTCTTTTATGCATTAATATTTTTGTGTTATGTTTAAATTTATAAAATCAACTTTTGAATTGTCTAAGGAATTGTTGATAGAAATTTTACAAAATTAAGCCTATTTTTCATGCCTAAAATACACCCAAATGAGCTCCAAATTCAACCCAAAGTCTTATATGCCTCAAAAGTCAAACTTAAGATAATTTTAAGTCATAAATTTGATCAATTAAGGCCTCTTTTGGCAGCCCTCCATTTTCATACGAATTTTCCTCTTCTTTCTCTCCTTTTCTTTTCTTTCTCTTCAAACTACAAGCCCTAAACCAAAGACTAATACCAAGCTCATGGAATCAAAAATCTCCAAGCTAAGGCTTATTCATGTAAGTCAATACAAGTATAGACTTTTGTTTTATTTCCTTTCTTGTAGTATATATGTGAAATCTATGGTAGAATGAGTTTAATGTCTTTTGAGTTATATGGTTCATGCATTGATATAGGTTGCATTGTGTTTTGTTATTGTGTGAACTTGTTTATGTATTATAGTAGTTATAAGAAGTGTTGGTAAGGAGTAATGTTGATTTGAGTAGTTGAAGTTGAAATGAAGAGGAGGGAAGGATTTGATGCGATTGAAGTGGTTTAATGTGTTGTTTTTGTAAGGACCCGGTCCTCTAAATCCCGAGCTTTAGAGTACCGAATCCCCAACCACATATAACGTTTGCACATTATATGTAAGGTTGTCCTAAAACTAACAGTTTATACAAATTGTTTGATCAAAACACTAAACTTTGTAAGGAACTTTTTAAATAAAACAAGATTGCTAACAAAAGCAATCCATACATATATTTACATCAAATAACCATGCTTTGTGTCAATACATGACACAACAAAATAATTACATGATTTCTCAAAACATGAGAAATCCTAATGGATCTTAAGGTTATTACAAAAGAACCTGGCTTAACTAACAAGCCTTCTATACAAAGCTGGTCCTTAGCAAAAAGTCTTCTAAAAGTCCCGGGTCATCGGATCCTATTCATCCCACTCATCCAGAAATCTTTCAAAATCGGACCCATAGCCCAAGTCATCGTAATACTCGTCTCCATGACCTGCAAAGCAGCAAAAGTGAGCCAGAGGCCCAGTACACAATAACCAATGCAAAACAAGTCATCCAATTGATGTAAATGCATCATAAAATAAGTGGTTATCTTTATTACATTTTGATTCACAAATCAACAAGAGGGTATTCAAACCCGGTCACACTCGGGAATCCAGGGATCCTGAGTACAGCAGCTGCTCAGGGGGTTGATATAAGCAGTCTGAATACTTATATCTCCTATATCTAATTCATAAAGATAATAGCTTCATCTAGGGTTTAAAAGCCGTTGCCCGACTCTACTTAAACTCATCCATAACATGAGCCTAGTTCACAAGTTCCATAAACCTTGAACTAAATCATGGTATTTCCCCCTAAGTTTAAGCAAACGTTACACAGATACAATTCCCCCTATCGGCTACCCACTTAACCAAAAGAATCGCTATTGCATCATAGCGTACCATTGCATCATGGTAAAGTCATTGCATCATGACTTGGTTAAGCGCCTAGCTAACATGTCATTGCATCATGACAGGTTTGCTGCTCCTCGGACCAGATTAAACAGCGTAATAGACATCCAATTCATCCAAATATTAAATCGGATCAATTTAAGTCAAATTAGAAATGTCTGGTCCTAGCAATCATCAGACAAATTATTGCGTACCTGAACTCGTTAGAATAGAAATAGGATCTCTCGGTGATAGATTAACCGAAGAATCCTTAACTGTAATAGAAATGTCACAATAATTAATAAATCAACATTTATAAATTTCATTCTCACAAATATATATACATATTATATCCACATATCACAAGTTATCAAAGAAATTCACATAATTGAATATACAGTCACAACTAGGCATTTAAACGTCCTAATATATCCCAAATGGCTTACCAAAAACTCAAATACTCAAATAACAACTTTGAAAACTTTTTAGAAAAAGTTCTCAAAATTCTAAAACTCAGGGGATACGCCGGCACTCAACGCCGGCGGCGTTGGGCCGGTGTTAACTGTTCTGAAAATGTACACTGTCAACGCTGGCAGAGTTCAAAGCGTACGCCGTCAGCCTTTGTAACCTACGTCGGCGGCCTTGATTCCCAAAAGCCAGCGTACAAATTAGAAGAAAGAACGCCGGCTGACTTCCTAGCGAAAGCCGGCGGCGTTCAGTCGGCTTTAAGAGATTTGGTTCTGTGAACTTTCAACACCGCCTCTACGCCGGCGGCGTAGAGATTCAAATTGCCGGCGTACGTTCTGAAGAACAGACGCTGGCAAATCTTCGGCATATAAGCCGGCGGCGTTGCAAACAGCGTTAGGGAAAATCATTCTGTGGGCTTTCTACACCGCCTCTACGCCGGCGGCGTAGAATCTCCAGATGCCGGCGTACGTTTTAAAAACAAGGTTATACGAAAATTCAAATCCCCTGTTTTCACTTTGTAAAATTACATCTTAAAACACTTCAAACTTCATATACTCACTCCAACATACACTACTCAATTCTAGCAACCCAAGGCATGAATTCAACATCACTAAACATTTCAAATTCCATTTTCATCAATCTCCACTCTAACTACTTAAACTATCTTTGTTACATCAAGACACTTCATATCAATACAACAATACATGCATACTTTCACACACTCATATAACACATACATAACTCATTCCATGCATGAACAACAATTTGATCAATCTTAAACTCAATTCATCCAACTATCTATACATCTATTTCAAGAAAAGAAAACAAACAATAATCACAACAACCTAAACTAAGCCAATTCAAATACATACATATATATACCTTATCTTGAGAATAACTTTGATTTTCAACTTGATATAACCCTAACTTGAGCTTGGAAGTGAAGATGGAAATGGAGGAAGAAGAAGAAGAGAAAAAGGAGAAAGAAAAGAAAATTCGGATAAAATTTTGAGCTGCCTCAAAAAGTAATCAAATTAACTTAATTTTGACTTTTTCACTTCCAAAATTACCCCTTAATGCATATATTATCTTTAGGTTGCATTTCACTTTAATTTGGGCTCCATTTAGCTTACATTTAGGGCATAATGCTAATTTAATTACAAGGAACTCAATCAACTAACTTAAGTAAAATTATGGTTGAGTTATTAATCTAATTTAACTTAACATCTTAATATGCACAAGACAACATTAATAATTTCATTACTCACACATTAATGCATATAGAACAAAATATTAATATCACATATACACATACAAAATCTTATATATTAAACTACTAACAACACAAACATACTCATTCAATTCATCTCCTTAAAATAAATTAATAAACACATGAGATTTGATTAAAAATAAATCTAGGTCATTTCATTCTTCCCTTCTTCAAGAAGTTTCGTCCCCGAAACTTAACTTACCTTCTTACTCAAAAAGTTCCGGATATTTCTGTCTCATTGCACTAGCTACTTCCCAAACCGCTCTCTCTCGGATTGGTTACTCCATTGGACCTTTACCATTGGTATGACTTTATTTCTCAATTCTTTGTCCATTTTTCCCAAAATTCTAATTGGCTTTTCTTCAGTAGTTAAATCTGGTAGTATCTCTGGTTGATTGGTATCCAATATTGCATCGGAATCGGATATACACTTTCTAAGCTGAGATACATGAAAAACATCATGAACGCCAGACAAACTTGGTGGTAACGCCAATCTATAAGCCAATGGTCCGATTTTCCAATATTTCATACGGCCCAATGTATCTTGGATTCAATTTACTCCTCACACCAAATCTGAAAACTCCTTTAGTCGGGGATATCTTGAGAAACACATGATCTCCAAGTTCAAACTCCAAAGGTCTTCTTCTCAAATCGGCATAACTTTTATATCGGTCTTGAGCAGCTTTCAACTCTGTTTGATCATTTGAATTTTATCAACAGCTTGTTGTACCAAATCGGGTCCAATCAACACTCTCTCGCCCACTTCATCCCAATGCAAAGGGATCTACATTTTCTTCCATATAACGCTTCATACGGAGCCATCTGAATGATGCTTGATAACTGTTATTGTAAGAATTCAACTAAAGTAAGTGTTCATCCCAATTCTTTCCAAAATCCAATGCACAAGCTCTAAGCATATCTTCAAGAATTTGAATTGTCCTTTCCGATTGCCCGTCAGTTTGTGGATGAAAGCCGTACTAAATTGTAACTTTGTTCCAAGAGCTTCATGAAGACTTTTCCAGAATCGACTGACAAATCTCGTATCTCTATCTGAAGTGATGGTCATTGGTATATGTAATCTCACTATCTCTCGAATGTAAATCTGAGCCAATCTTTCAAGTGAACACCCGACTCTCAGTGGAATGAAATGTGACGATTTCGTGAGTCGATCCACAATAATCCAAATCATCTCGTTCTTGGCTATTGTTTTGGTAAAGCAGTCACAAAATCCATAGTTATCTCATCCCATTTCCATTCCGGAATCTTCAATGGTTGTAATTCTCCCCAGGCCGTTGATGTTCGATCTTCACTTGTTGACATACCAAACACTTAGAAACAAATCTTGCAATGTTTTTTCATTCCTTCCCACCAAAAATGTCGCTTCAAGTCTCGATACATCTTCGTGTTTCCCGGATGAATGGAATATGAGGAGGAATGTGCTTCCTTCATAATTTGATGTCTCAAATCATGGATCTCAGGTACATAAATTCTATCTTTGAATCTGATAATTCCTTTATCATCAATTTCCATCTCTTTTCTTCTCTTTTGATTTATCTCATTTCTCAACTTTTGGCTACCAGGTTCTTCAAGTTGTCCTTGCTTGATTTGGTCTAGAATCATCGGTTGTAATGATAAACTTGCTAGCATAAGGTCAACATTTTCTATGTTACCTCAATATTCATCCTTTGAAGATCTTCTTGTAATTCCCTTGATTAGTAAAGAGATTCCACATTCATCGATTTCTTTCTACTGAGCGCATCGGCTACCACATTAGCTTTTCCTGGGTGATATAGAATTTCAACATCATAATCTTTAATTAATTCCAACCACCTTCGTTGTCGCATGTTCAATTCCTTTTGAGTGAAAATGTATTTCAAACTCTTATGATCGTGAATATCTTACACTTTTCACCAAACAGATAATGTCTCCAAAGCTTCAATGCTAATACCACTGCGGCTAGCTCGAGATCATGAATTGGGTAATTCCTCTCATGGGACTTCAATTGTCTTGAGGCATAAGCTATGACTCGATTATCTTGCATCAAACACATCCGAGTCCTTGAAGTGAAGCATCACTATAAATTACAAACTCTTCTCCACTAATTGGTAAGCCAAAATCGGTGCAGAATCAATCGTTCCTTCAGCTCAAGAAAACTCCGATCACAATCTTCATCCCAATCAAACTTCACATATTTCCTCGTCAACTTAGTTAATGGTGAAGCGATTTTGGAAAAACCTTGTACAAATCTTCTATAATAACTTGCCAACCCCAGAAAACTTCGCACTTCCGTGACACTTGTCGGTGGTGGCCAGTCCAATACTGCTCTAATCTTCTCCGGATCAACAGATATTCCTTCCTTTGTAATGATATGTCCCAAGAATGCAACTTCTCTCAACCAAAACTTGCACTTGCTAAACTTAGCATAAAGCTTCCTCTCTCTCAATCGTTGCAATACAAGTCTCAATGTTTTCATGATCTTCCTCATTCTTTGAATATACCAATATATCATCAATGAAGACTATCACAAATTGATCCAAATAATCCTTAAATACCCTATTCATCAAATCCATAAAAGCAGCAGGGGCATTTGTTAAACCGAAAGGCATAACCATAAACTCAAAATGTCCATATCTTGTTCTGAAAGCCGTCTTGGATATATCTTGTTGCTTAATCTTGAGTTGATGATATCCGGATCTCAAATCTATCTTGGAAAACAATGCCGCATCTCTCAATTGATCAAATAAATCATCAATTCGAGGAAGTGGATACTTGTTCTTGATTGTCACTTGATTCAATTCTCTATAGTCTATACACATCCTTAGACTTCCATCTTCTTCTTAACAAACAATACCGGAGCACCCCAAGGAGAAATACTTGGACGGATAAACCCGAGGTGTTGCAATTCTTCTAACTGACTTTTCAATTCTTTCAACTCAGCCGGAGCCATACGATATGGAGCTTTAGAAATAGGTGTAGTTCCAGGTATCAAATCAATCCCAAAATCAATCTCCCTATCCGGTGGCAAACCGGGTAATTCATCAGGAAAAACATCAACAAATTCCCTTACTACTGGCACCATATCAACTCGGAGTTCTTCACTACCCATTGTAGTTCCCATATCCTTCTCCCACAATTCCATAGAATACATACTTCCGGGTCTCCTTCTTTCCAACACATGAAATAATCTTCTACCTTCCAACTCAAAACTCACTTCCGCTTTACTACAATCTATTGTTGCTTTGTAAAGATTCAACCAATTCATTCCAAGAATAACATCAAAATCAATTAAAGGTAGAACTAACATATCTATTGGCATGCTTTCATCAGAAATCACAACATCAACATTCCTACATACACATGGCTCTTTGGATTGCACACCAAAAGGAGTATTCACACTCATCACTCTATCATACAACACTTCAGAAGACAAACCACACTCATTCACAAAGCTTTCAGCAATACATGCATGAGTAGCACCAGTATCAATTAAAGTATATGCAGGATGTCTTGCAATCTGTATTATACCTGCCAGGGTATCAACCGAAGGAGCTTTCTCACATTGTTGCAAAGCAAACACCCTAGTAGCTGTCATTCCCTTTCCAAAGTTCGGTCCTTCATTCCTCGGCTTTTCTTTACAATTTGCCACATGATGACCCCTTTGTTGACAATGAGCACAAAAGATGGGCTTCAATTTAGGATCAGGACAATCAGAAGCTTTATGACCAACTTTCCCACATGCAAAACAAGCTCCAGGAGTCCATTTACATTGAAACGATTCGTGAGGCCCAAAACATATAGGGCATCGCCTATCAAATGGTATAGATGGCATAGGAGCTTTCACCACTTGTCCCGAGCTTGATTTCTTACCCAAATATGGTCGCTTGCCTTTGTTAACATTACCAAATCTTGAATAAGGGGTGTAGGATGTCACCGATCTCTTGCCCATAAATGTCGCACGTCTATCCCTCTGAGCTTTATTTTCATTATTAATTTGTTCCACTAACTTCGCCTTGATTACTGTTTCCGAATGTTGATAATTGAAACTTTTAACCTCACTCTTAATCTCCATGTTCAAGCCATCTTGGAACTTTTGAACCTTCATGCTCTCATCATTGTAACTTGTACCCGCAAATCGAAGCAATCTACAATATTCTGCATGATATTCTTCAACAGTTTTATTTCCCTGCCTTAAACTCAACCAACTCGATATCATTTGTTCCCGTACTGTGGATGGAATGTATTGCAAGAAAAAGGCTTCCTTGAATCTGTTCCATGGTATCGGTCTCACATATCCTTCACTATTCAATCTCCACCAATTATATGCATCTCCCTTCAACATATATATAGCCAAATCAACTTTTCTATGCTCAGGCACTCACAGGCTGCAAACGCTTTTCTAACTCCACTATCCAACCTTCCGTTCGAGTCGGATCCAAAACAGTTCCATCAAAATCAGGTACCAGTCTAACAAAATCATGCAACTTGACTTGTTCGTTCCGGTCTCCCATTGGTACTTGTGGCTCTTCTCTCACATTTGGAGGATGATATTGCTGCATAAATTGTTGTTGTTGTTGATACATCATTTGTTGGTACTGCTGAACTATTGCAAACATATCCCGAAACATAGTGAGCACATTATTCGGATCTCCCGTAGCATCTGAGGCATAGCTGGTATGCTGGCATTTGAGGAGGCTGTGGATTCGGTGCAGTAGAAGCCGAAGCCGGTGATGGAGTCGAAGTAGAAGCTGGAATACTAGCTGATGCAGAAGCTGAAATAGTAGACTGAGAAGGAGGTGGCATACTTTCTCTTTCCGAAGATTGTCGGGTTACTCTTCGTGACCTATCCATCTTTTAAACAAACATGCAACATGTATGACATATAATAATTTTACAAGGTCAAATCAATATCAAAACAATTAATAAACTAATTAACAATTAAGCATAAAACTTAATATAAACAAGTCCTATATATGTCTAACTAACTCACCGTATCTAAGGTCAAGTCACCACTATTTAATCAAACAATTTCATAAACAAGGCTCTGATACCATCTGTAAAGACCCGATCCTCTAAATCCCGAGATTTAGAGTACCGAATCCCCAACCACATATAACGTTTTCACATTATATGTAAGGTTGTCCTAAAACTAACAGTTTATGAAAATTGTTTGATCAAATCACTAAACTTTGTAAAGAACTTTTTAAATAAAACAAGATTGCTAACAAAGCAATCTATACATATATTTACATCAAATAACATTGCTTTGTGTCAATACATGACACAACAAAACAATTACATGATTTCTCAAAACATGAGAATCCTAATGGATCTTAAGGTCATTACAAAAGAACTTGGCTTAACTAACAAGCCTTCTATACAAAGCTGGTCCTTAGCAAAAAGTCTTCTAAAAGTCCCGGGTCATCGGATCCTATTCATCCCACTCGTCCAGAAATCTTTCGAAATCGGACCCATAGCCCAAGTCATCGTAATACTCGTCTCCATGACCTGCAAAGCAGCAAAAGTGAGCCAGAGGCCCAGTACACAATAACCAATGCAAAACAAGTCATCCAATTGATGTAAATGCATCATAAAACAAGTGGTTATCTTTATTACATTTTGATTCACAAATCAACAAGAGGGTATTCAAACCCCGGTCACACTCGGGAATCCAGGGATCCTGAGTAACAGCAGCTGCTCAGGGGGTTGATATAAGCAGTCCGAATACTTATATCTCCTATATCTATTTCATAAAGATAATAGCTTCATCTAGGGTTTAAAAGCCGTTGCCCGACTCTACTTAAACTCAGTCCATAACATGAGCCTAGTTCACAAGTTCCCATAAACCTTGAACTAAATCATGGTATTTCCCCCTAAGTTTAAGCAAACGTTACACAGATACAATTCCCCTATCGGCTACCCACTTAACCAAAAGAATCGCTATTGCATCATAGCGTACCATTGCATCATGGTAAAGTCATTGCATCATGACTTGGTTAAGCGCCTAGCTAACATGTCATTGCATCATGACAGGTTTGCTGCTCCTCGGACCAGATTAAACAGCGTAATAGACATCCAATTCATCCAAATGTTAAATCGGATCAATTTAAGTCAAATTAGAAATGTCTGGTCCTAGCAATCATCAGACAATTATTGCGTACCTGAACTCGTTAGAATAGAACTAGGATCTCTCGGTGATAGATTAACCGAAGAATCCTTAACTGTAATAGAAATGTCACAATAATTAATAAATCAACATTTATAAATTTCATTCTCACAAATATATACATATTATATCCATATATCACAAATTATCAAAGAAATTCACATAATTGATATACAGTCACGACTAGGCATTTAAACGTCCTAATATATCCCAAATTGCTTACCAAAAACTCAAATACTCAAATAACAACTTTGGAAACTTTTTAGAAAAAGTTCTCAAAATTCAAAAACTCAGGGGATACGCCGGCACTCAACGCCGGCGGCGTTGGGCCGGTGTTAACTGTTCTGAAAATGTACACTGTCAACGCTGGCAGCGTTCAAAGCGTACGCCGTCAGCCTTTGTAACCTACGCCGGCGGCCTTGATTCCCAAAAGCCAGCGTACAAGTTAGAAGAAAGAACGCCGGCTGACTTCCTAGCGAAAGCCGGCGGCGTTCAGTCGGCTTTAAGAAATTTGGTTCTGTGAACTTTCAACACCGCCTCTACGCCGCGGCGTAGAGATTCAAATTGCCGGCGTACGTTCTGAAGAACAGACGCTGGCAAATCTTCGGCATATAAGCCGGCGGCGTTGCAAACAGCGTTAGGGAAAATCATTCTGTGGGCTTTCTACACCGCCTCTACGCCGGCGGCGTAGAATCCCCAGATGCCGGCGTACGTTACAAAAACAAGCTTATACGAAAATTCAAATCCCCTGTTTTCACTTTGTAAAATTACATCTTAAAACACTTCAAAACTTCATATAACTCACTCAACATACACTACTCAATTCTAGCAACCCAAGGCATGAATTCAACATCACTAAACACTTCAAATTCCATTTTCATCAATCTCCACTCTAACTACTTAAACTATCTTTGTTCATCAAGACACTTCATATCAATACAACAATACATGCATACTTTCACACACTCATATAACACATACATAACTCATTCCATGCATGAACAACAATTTGAT
Source organism: Combretum micranthum (assembly GCA_024138025.1). Taxonomy (NCBI): domain Eukaryota; kingdom Viridiplantae; phylum Streptophyta; class Magnoliopsida; order Myrtales; family Combretaceae; genus Combretum; species Combretum micranthum. The sequence goes on from JAMXBD010000279.1 coordinate 259,696, forward strand.
CAATCTTAAACTCAATTCATCCAACTATCTATACATCTATTTCAAGAAAGGGAAACAAAACAATAATCACAACAACCTAAACTAAACCAATTCAAATACATACATATATATACCTTGTCTTGAGAATAACTTTGATTTTCAACTTGATATAACCCTAACTTGAGCTTGGAAATGAAGATGGAAATGGAGAAAGAAGAAGAAGAGAAAAAGGAGAAAGAAAAGAAAATTCGGATAAAATTTTGAGCTGCCTCAAAAAGTAATCAAATTAACTTAATTTTGACTTTTTCACTTCCAAATTACCCCTTAATGCATATATTAACTTTAGGTTGCATTTCACTTTAATTTGGGCTCCATTTAGCTTACATTTAGGGCATAATGCTAATTTAATTACAAGGAACTCAATCAACTAAACTTAAGTAAAATTATGGTTGAGTTATTAATTAATTTAACTTAACATCTTAATATGCACAAGACAACATTAATAATTCCATTACTCACACATTAATGCATATAGAACAAAATATTTATCCACATATACACATACAAATTATATATTAAACTACTAACAACACAAAATATCATTCAATTCATCTCCTTAACATAAATTAATAAACACATGAGATTTGATTAAAACTAAATCTAGGTATTTCAGTTTTAATGTTAAAGTTGTTAGGAATTAGTGTGGATAGAAGATAATATGAAGCTAATATGAGCTTGATTAAAAGTGTTGTAGGTTATGAATTTGCAAAGTGCAAAACAAGGGAAATAAATTTTTTTGAATAGATCTGTTTTTTAACGTATGCCGACATCTGGTACTTCAACGCTGCCGGCGTAGAAGCGCTGTTAAATGTGATATGAATCGATTTTTTTTAAAGCCGCTTTGAACGCTGTTGGCTTTTGCAAGAAAAATTGCCAGCGTTTATTTTTCAAAGAGTACGTCGGCCTTTAGTGCTTCAACTCCACCGGCGTATGGGCGATGTTAGATGAGAATAGAATCAAAATATTTAATGCCGCGCACAACACTGCCGGGCGTATATTTCCCTCGCTGCCAGTGTTCATTCAAATTTTGCCTGCATAGAAAGGCCGCGTATCCCCTGAGTTTTTTAAATTCAAACTTCTTCAATTTTCAATCTTTACTTTATATATGATCTCCTAATGAGTATATAAGCTAAATAAACATGTTTTATGTATGAATTAGATGTTAAAACTGTATGCTAAGCTTATTGAATCCCCTTGTATAGTTAACCTAGGATTGTGAAATATATGTGAATTCTACATTCAATTATTGATTATTTTGATATTCTTATTTTAGTTAAAGGTTCTTCGATTATTTCCCTTCAAGTGAATATAGTAACTTACTATCGGGTTTAGGTACGCAATAGTTTGTTTGTTGTGTGCTAGGACTAGGCATTCTTAAATTGATTTAATTCAATTCGACTTAAATGCTTAGATGAACTGGATGTCTATTATGTTGTTTAATCTGGTCCGAGGAGCAGCAAACCTGTCATGATGCAATGATATGTTAGTTAGGCGCTTAACCTAAGTCATGATGCAATGACTTTACCATGATGCAATAGTATGCTATGATGCAATAGCGATTCATTTTGGTTAAGTGGGTAGCCGATGGAGGGAATAGTATTCGAGTAACGTTTGCTTAAACTTAAGGGGAAATACCATGGTTTAGTTCAAAGTTTATGGGAACTTGTGAAATAGGCTCTTATTGTGGACTGAGTTTAAGTAGAGTCGGGCAACGACTTTTGAACCTAAATGAAGCTATTTTCTTTATGGAATAGATATAGGAGATATAAGTATTTGGACTGCTTATATCAACCCCCTGAGTAGCTGCTGTTACTCAGGACCCCTAAATTCCCAGAGCTTGATCCCAGGTTTTGATACCCTCATGCTGTTCTGTCAAAGAAAACTTAATAAGATAATGATTTGATTCATTGATGCATTCCATTTAATTTAAGTTTGCTTGATAAATTGTTATGGTATTTTGTTATTGCGTACTAGGCCTTTGGCTCGCTTTTGCTGCTTTGCAGGTAATGGAGATGAGTTATATGATGATTTGGGTTACGGGTCAGACTTTGAGAAATTCATGGATGAGTGGGACGAATAGGTTTCAAATGCCCTTGGATTTTGGAGAAGATTTTGTTTAAAAGCAAAATTCTCTGTATAGAAGGCTCGATAAATAAGCCTAAGATGTAAAGACCTTAAGATCTCTTAGGGTTACTTTTTGTATTAGGAAAAAACTTGTAATTTTTGTGGTGTCTTGTATTGACACTAAACTTTGTACATATGATGTATATATATGTATAGATTGCTTTTATTAGCAATCTTGTTTTGTCAAAAGTTGTTTATAAAGTTTTAGTAGATTTGATCAAACAATTCTTATAAACTTTTAGTTTTAGGACAACCTCACATATAATATGAAAATGTTATATGTGGTTGGGGACTCAGTACTCTAAATCTTAGGATTTAGTGGGTCAGGTCTTTACAAGCATAGTCACTCTCCACCTATTATCAGTTGCCATGCACAAGCAATACACTCATCATTAAGTTGGATACCTAAACTAGTCAATTTTTTATCCAAAAGAAATACAAGTGACAAACAGAGTATACACATACCTGAATAGTTTATTCGACTTAGTCCACTTGATAGAAAACTCTGGCATGGACTTCCATCACATAAAGGTGTTTAGACTCTTTTACACTTCTCAACTTATCCCAAAATAATATTCTCTAAGCTTCTTTCTTTCATTCTAATATTAAAACAGTATTTATATAAGATATTTGCATATATACGTTAAAAGTTTAAATTTGGATAATAAAATAATGAAAAATAGCAATTAATTAATATTAACAAGGCCTTGTGTTTTTAGAGTAATAATAAACCTCAAAGAAGTTAATCGAATAAGTTTTAAGTGTTTTTGAGAAGAATAAAACAAGTTTTGGAAAAACTGTGTTGTACACAAGCTGTTTACAAGGCTGTGCAGAAGACAAAAAGTGGGCATAAAACATTTTCAAAGTACACGACCATTCTATATAGGCTACATATAAGGTCGTGTAGTGAACAAAAATTGGGTAGAACGTGTTTTTGAAGTACACAATCTTCTACCCAAGCTGTGTACGAGGTCGTATAGGATCAAAAATGAGGTTTTTCACACAATCTTTAGAAAACACCGATTTTCTCTGTTCTCGACATTAAAAACACCACTAATAATCAAAATTCGACTCTTCTTCAGAATTCAAACACCTATCATGACAAAATTTGCATAAAGATTGAATCTTGCAAACAAAAGATTTAACTTTTGTAAAGAACTCATATTACCTTATCAAGAATCTATTAATTCTTTTGGTTTTTTTTTTAAACTTTCTAAACTTTTCTCCATTAAAGATCCCTCAAGAATTCTCCTAAATCTTGATGTCAAAGCCAAAGTATCATAACCTTATATTTAAACGTTTGTTTTTTCAAAAAAAGACAAGAAAAAGAAGAAATTTCACTTACCGTGTTGTCTTATTAATAGCTTTTGAGGAGTTTCAAAGAATTGTGGAGAAAAGGAAGAGAATGTCTACAATGTACGTAAAGGAAAGAAGGAGAAAGAAAAAGGCAGGAGGAGAAAGCGGTTACAATCTAATTTTATACGTTTGTGACTGTTGATATTTTAAGAATTTGAAGATAGATATGTTTGCTCTTGTTTTAAAACAATAAATTACTGTCTTGTGCCTTTTTATAATTAATATATATTTATTGTTTTTTTTCCTATGATTTGAACATTTCATAAATCCTATGAGAAAGATTTTAACTTTAGATCTTAACAAATTGATTGAATAAGTGGCTAGAACTTGTAGAATAATATAATTATGCAAGAGAATCAAGTTTTCCTTGATAAACTATACTTTCAATTCAGCTAGAACACCCACAAGAAACAACTGATTTGAAACTCAGGGGTTGATCAAAATAAGAAGATATGTTTAGAACAACTTAATGAATAAAATCCAAGAAATTGACTATAGTACATAATAAACTAAGAGAATTATGGGTTAATAATAAGAACGACCCAAACCGTACCATGTAAACTCTAGCATGGATTTCCAACAAACAAAGGTATTTAGACTCTTTTACACTTCTCAACTTATCGCCAAAAGAATATTCTCTAAGCTTCTTTCTCTCATTCTAATATTAAAACGGTATTTATATAAGATATTTGCATATATATGTTAAAAGTTTAAATTTGGATAATAAAATAATGAAAAACAGCAATTAATTAATATTTACAAGGCCTCGTGTTTTTAGAGTAATAATAAACCTCAAAGAAGTTAATTTAATAAGTTTCAAGTGTTTTTGAGAAGAATAAAACAAGTTTTAGAAAAAACTATGTTGTACACAAGCTTCAACACAAGCTGTTTACAAGGCTGTGCAGAAGACAAAAAGTGAGCATAAAACATTTTCAAAGTACACGACCATTCTATATAGGCTACATATGAGGTCGTGTAGTGAACAAAAATTGGGTAGAACGTGTTTTTGAAGTACACGATCTTCTACCCAAGCTGTGTACGAGGTCGTATAGGATCAAAAATGAGGTTTTTCACAGAATCTTTAGAAAACACGATTTCTCCGTTCTCGACATTAAAAACACAACTAATAATCAAAATTCAACTCTTCTTCAGAATTCAAACACCTATCATGACAAAACTTGCATAAAGATTGAATCTTGCAAACAAAGATTTAACTTTTGTAAAGAACTCACATTACCTTATCAAGAATTTATTAATTCTTTTGGTTTTTTTTTTTTTAACTTTCTAAACCTTTCTCCATTAAATATCCCTCAAGAATTCTCCTACAAATTCGTTGTTTTCTTGTCAAATCTTGACGTCAAAGCCAAAGTATCATAACCTTATATTTAAACGTTTGTTTTGTCAAAAAAAGACATGAAAGAGAAGAAATTTCACTTATCGTGTTGTCTTATTAATAGCTTTTGAGGAGTTTTAAAGAATTGTGGAGAAAAGGAAGAGAATGTCTACAATGTACATAAAGGAAAGAAGGAGAAAGAAAAAGGCAGGAGGAGAAAGCGGTTACAATCCAATTTTATACGTTTGTAACTGTTAATATTTTAAAATTTTGAAGATAGACATGTTTGCTCTTATTTTAAAACAATAGATTACTGTCTTTTGCCTTTTTATAATTAATATATATTTATTGTTATTTTTTCCTATGATTTGGACATTTCATAAATCCTATGAGAAAGATTTTAACTTTAGATCTTAACAAATTGATTGAATAAGTGACCAGAACTTCTAGAATAATATAATTAGGCAAGATAAACTGTACTTTCAATACAGCTAGAACCCACAAGAAAACAACTGATTTGAAACTCAGGGGTTGATCATAATAAGAAGATATGTTTAGAACAACTTAATGAATAAAATCCGTACACAAAAATAAAGCATTTAGTGATATCTAATTTTATTGGATTTTGAAGATACAAAAATGGCTATCACTCATGAACCCAATCCACTCACGTGGCCGGAGTTTCCCCCTCCCTCTTTTTTAATATTTCGTCTTTTTATTCTTTTGTTTCATTTTTCATACTTTTTATAATATTTTTATTCTTCTAGTTATTTTATATTTATTTATTTAAATCAATTATTTGAACCAACAAAAGTCCTACTTTATTGACATATAAAAAGTTGGTAGCGGACTCAATAAAAGGACAGAAGATTTAAAATTAAAATAAAAGGTATTGCTAATTCAAAGCACTATTTCACCTCACACCAACTTGCTTAATTTTTTAATAGAAAGGTGTGCCCACCGTCCGCGGTCACTGGACAAGCACATGGAAGTTGAACATGTATATTCAACGGTTTATGTAAATATAATATGGAGTCATTTTTAATCTTCCCACATATTCGCCCTATTGACATACATGCACACCTGCCGTTGATATCTCACAAAGCGGAAAGTTCATTATTTCTAGCATCACCTTCACTTTTGTCACAATAGATGAACTAAATTTGCTTAGCCTTGTCACTTAACTCATAAGTCCAGTCCAAATAAATAATAAACATATAAAAAGAGATTTTAATCCTTCCATAAATATTTTATACGGGGAATGTCGATGTATGATTTTATTATGTATCATCACTCTTAAGTGTTGTTATGATGCTAGTATAGTTTAAATTTTATTCAAATGCATCATCAATTATGATGTAAACTGGATTAAAATTTAAAAAAAAAAAAAAGAATACAAGGTTCAAAATTCATAGAGATTACAAAAAAGAAAAAAAAAGGTATTTTGTGGTGTTTCCTTAGATATTTCAATACAAATAAAACTAAGACGGACAAATCAAGATTGGATATAAGCTCAATTTCAAAATGAATGGAGATTGATTAGAACACTAATTGATATGACACGCAACATATGAGCTAATATTATTAAAAAGGTATTTGACATGATCCTTAGAATTTAGTTATTATTAAATGGATATCGATATTACACATAGGACCTAAATAACAATAAGTTAGTTGGAATTTTGAAGATTGATAAGAATTTTTCCTTTTTTATTGGCTTAGATGCAGCACACTTCAAGAGTCCTTAGCCTTTTTAAGTTATAATCCCATCACATATGACACGCTGCGCTGGATTTTGACTTCAAGCACAATATTACCTTCTATGCATTCACACCTCTATTTTACATCTATGTCATTCTCTTTTCCACATTTTATTCATTTCAAATGGACTCTCTATATAATTCCAAAATGACTGCTCTCATAACTCTTAACAATTAAACAAATGTGCAATTCTAATTTGTACGTGTAAATATGGAGGTTTTGCATTATCGATCAAGGCTAAATTTTGGCTCCACTAAGTTTGGGTTCGTTTCTTTGCAAGGGGAGAGAGAGAGAGAGAGAGATTGCTTTCTTTTGGCTCTTGTTGCTCCGGTTCACTTCAGGTTGGGTTGAAGTCATGGTTGTTCAGTTTGTTGGTACTGCTTCATAGTGCAGTGGTCTAGCTGCCCAGACAGTTCAATTTCCTAGGTGGCTCGCAACCTTGGATGGCTCAGGCGAAACCGGGTTTTGTTCAAGTGTGTGAAGTGAGAGTGCAAGAGAGATTAGTGTGTGTGGTGTATGAGAGCGTCAGAGGGAGAGTGATGAGTGTGTGCGTGAGTGAGTGAGTGTGTGAGAGAGGGAGAGACGGGTTATATATAGGAGAATTTCGCCTCATTTCATTAAGAAGCGAAATTCGCCTTTGATTCTTTAAGAGGCGAATTTTCGCGTAATTGTTCTTGCCTCCTCCACCAACTTTTCTGCTAGTGCAGGTTGAAACATTTTCCCTAAATTTTCAAAGTTCAACTTCACCTCCTAGAATTTAACGTGTGCATATGTCACCTTGAACATGCAAATTGGATAATATTTTATTAAAATTCAGCATAAAAAATGGATCTTGCTCATTGAATGCAATAGAATATTGTGTCATGCATATCTTTCCTAATATTGGCACTATTCAAATGATCAACCTGAAAATTTTAGACTAGAAAAGATTAAAGGGATAATATTTTTGGAAGTCTCTCTCTCTGTATCAAAAAATTCTATTGAGAACATAAGTAGCATCTTTAAGATAGATGATTTGATTGAATTTTGTTATAAATTTAATAGATTCAAATAATGACTCAATTAAATTATATGTGATTTCCTTAATTTCTAATATAAATAAAATCAATCTCCTTCCAAATCTTTTCTCTCATTTACCATAATAATCTAGTAGATCTATCATTATCAATCTCATTAGTCGTAGATCTACTATTTTTGACATATCTAGATAGTTATCTCATATTCCGAGTGGTTTGAAGACCATAGAGATCAAGCAAATATTATATTGCCGACAGTTTTTAGAATAAGACAATATTTTATATTTGTTGCTTTTGTTTTTTACTTTATTTTCATCCCTTATGTGAGATTTTGTTATCCTTTTTATGAGATTTAGTCTATTGCCAATTGGTTGGGTTTTATTCTCTTAAGAGAATCTCTAACCCTATGCATATGTAAGACATTTTGACTATAGAAGATATATGCCCGTTTACGCAGTTGGATTATTATAGCCCCAACTCTTCGTTTGTCGTTTTTCTTAAATCCATCATTATAATCGATATAATTTCTTTTCAATGAATAAAATTCACGGAATATATATATATATATATATATATATAATATCTACAACGCTCTTTCCCCCCATTTTTTTAATAGGATTGAACTGCAAATACTGATAAAAGCGAAGATATATATTCGATGAGTAATTCATAAATATAAGTTTAATTTTTTTGTTTGTTCGATTGGTTTGCACCCGCATCGACAAGAAATTGGAAGAAAAAAAATAATGATTAAATTATTGTTTTGTAGTTTTTCATATTTTACGCCTTTTTTATGATTTTAAATATAAATTAATACGTGCATTTTTAGTTATTAACTTTTTATCACTTTTGTATTTCGGTTCTAAACTCTTTTTTTTTCTTTTTTTTCTTTTATTTTAGTTCTCAGCGTCTTTTATCCTCAACAAAGTAAGAGTTTGTTTAACAACGTTATTTTTTTTTAATCCTTAAATGGCACATATCCAAGTTGGATTTATCCAAATAATTAATAAAAATAGTAGTATATTAGACAGGATAATAATAACAACAACAAAATCAAAAAGGAAGAAAAAAAGCCAGACGTATAAAAAAATAATTTTTCTCATAGAGGAAGATCAACCAGCAAAAAACCTAGATTGGAAAAAAGATGAAAGTCCTGCAAGAGGCACAATCTTAAACTGGTCAACTGTATAAACTATTTTGGCAAAAAAAAAAAAAAAAAAAAACCGTATAAAACTATGGTTGTTAAAAATTATACACATTATACTAGCTATTTGTGCTAGAAAAAAATGCTTTTATCTAAGATGTTTGATTCCCTTGGCCGGAAAATAAATACTTACACACCCCCTTTTTTCTAATCTTACAATAGAAAAGGGAATCATAACCTCCGATTCCCCCCTTGGAAAACAAGTGATTACACACCCTTGTTTTTCTAAGTTTAAAACAAAGAAGGGAAGAGTTTGATCCAAAAACTTTGATGAAAGTAAGTAAAATGAGGGTGTAGAATGGTTTAGTACAGAAAAACACAAATAATACAACAAAACTTAACCAATAACCAAGCTGGAAAGGATTGAGATGAGGAAAAATTCCAGATTTGAAAAATCAAAGCCCAAATGAAACACTCAGATGAAGATTAAGATGAAAGATTATGAAATTTTAACACAAAAATAAAGCATTTAGTGATCTCTAATTTTATTGGATTTTGAAGATACAAAAATGGCTATCACTCATGAACCCAATCCACTCACGTGGCCGGAGTTTCCCCCTCCCTCTTTTTTAATATTTCGTCTTTTTATTCTTTTGTTTCATTTTTCATACTTTTTATAATATTTTTATTCTTCTAGTTATTTTATATTTATTTATTTAAATCAATTATTGAACCAACAAAAGTCCTACTTTATTGACATATAAAAAGTTGGTAGCGGACTCAATAAAAGGACAGAAGATTTAAAATTAAAATAAAAGGTATTGCTAATTCAAAGCACTATTTCACCTCACACCAACTTGCTTAATTTTTTAATAGAAAGGTGTGCCCACCGTCCGCGGTCACTGGACAAGCACATGGAAGTTGAACATGTATATTCAACGGTTTATGTAAATATAATATGGAGTCATTTTTTAATCTTCCCACATATTCGCCCTATTGACATACATGCACACCTGCCGTTGTATATCTCACAAAGCGGAAAGTTCATTATTCTGAGCATCACCTTGAGCGCTTTTGTTACGGATCTCAAAAGTAAAATTATTTCAATTTTTTTTTTTTTTTTGAAAGTTTCAATAGTCTGATTCCTGAGGAATTGTAACCAAATCGTGAGAACTATCAGTCCCTAATACTGACTCTCATGGTTCTAATTTTAATTTTCATTTTTGGAATCCACAACTGGCTATTTCGATTATCAAACCGATTTGTGTTGACCTCTATTTACAACATCGCTTGATAGTTGTTAATACATGTAATATTTAAGAGAGTAGTAAACAATAAGTTTTATCATATGGATGATGGACATAATACATGTTGGATATTGATTCAAATTGCTCAACTTTTAGATTTGCTTTGCTGTTAAGATCTCTAAAGATTAAGTTTTTAATCGTTTTAAATTTATGTCACCTTTTTAGTTTAGATTCCATTAGCTGGTATTTCTCCTTTGACCGTATTGCCTATTTAAGAGGCATTCGGTGTATTTCCAATAATTATATGAATAATAAAAGAATACTTTTATTATTATTATTATTATTTTTTTTTTTTTTTTTTTTTGTCTCTTGTTGATGCTGTTCATTTTTCATTCTCTTTGATCCTTAAAAAGTCCAAGGATACAACCAATCCCTTTTTTTTTTTTAACTTTTTAATTGTATCTCATCTTTATTTTTTGCATTTATTATTACTTTTAATTGATTTTGAACATATTTAATCAAATGTCATGTCATTGTCTATATGTTTCCATATCAGCTAAAATTTCCATAGGGGTAGCCACATAAACTAACTGGGTAATTTTTCACTTTTAAAAAAATTAAGGATCCATTCAATTTTTGAAGGTTTCAAGGATGACTTGTGCAATTTATCTTTTCTGGATCCAAGCAACTTATATTTTATCCTACAATGGTATTCTATTTTAGGCATTTTGCTCTTAGAGAGATATTTAAAGCTCAATTGGTTAAAAGCCGTATTTCAAGGTCTTAAGACTTTTTTATTCTATCAGTTGTTTATTCGAGACTCGTGTTTCTCCTCCCTTTGATCTCCCAAACTCATCTCTCTACCCCTCGTCTACAATATTATACATAATATAGGCACAGACAGTTAGCACATACTTTAAGTTTAGGTTCAGCGGGAAATTCTATATTCCGACACTAATTTTAAATGTATCAGTCCAACCATTATCTAATGAATGCCTAATCGTGATCATATCACTAAAATAATTAATATTCTAATTATTATATTTATTTTAACGGTTTGATGATTAACTGAACGGTTAGGTTAAAACATTTTCTCTAAATTTTCAAAGTTCAACTTCACCTCCTAGAATTTAACGCGTGCATATGTCACCTTGAACATGCAAATTGGATAATTATCTTATTAAAATTCAACGTAAAAAATGGATCTTGCTCATTGAATGCATTAAATATTGTGTCATGCAATCTTTCCGGATATTGGCACTATTCAAAAGATCAACCTGAAAAATTTAGACTATAGATTAAAGGGATAATATTTTTGGAAGTCCTCTTTTTGTATCAAAAAATTCAGCTAAGAGCTTAAATAGCATCTTTAAGGTAGATGATTTGATTGAATTTTGTTATAAATTTAATAGATTCAAATAATGACTCAATTAAATTATATGTGATTTCCTTAACTTTTAATATAAATAAAATCAATCTCTCTCTCACTACGAGAACTTTTATATTGGGCAACGTTTGCAGATATTGCAAGCGTTGCCTATCTTTTATAATTTAGTCATGTCTATTGAATGTCAGATAAAAGATACTATTAGTAACATTTATAAAACAATTTTATCTTATATTGAATATTTGTTTGATTTGTAACTCTTTCATTATACTAAACATTACCAATTTTTATTTATTAATCTTCCACTAGGCTAAATAGGAATTTGTAAAGAATTATCATGTGAAAAAAAATCTGATAATTATAAAAGGAAATTAAGAGAATTAATTTGTTACACAAATTTATATGAAAATTGATTATTCGTATATATATTTGTCAGATTACATTACTAGTGTTTATATAACAAATAAAAGGAAAAAAAAAAAAAAAAGACATAAAAATGGCTTGCTTATTCCCTCCAAAGTTAAGTTTGGCTCTATCTTTTCCAATTTTGCTTCCTTTCAAAACCAAAACGTGAAAACCTGGCAAAGCAAAATAAGCAATTTAATAGAAGCTCTCTCTCTCCCCTCCCCCGCCTGTAAAACTGTATCTATCCTACTCTCTCTTCTTTCTCTCTCTAGCAGAAAACATAACAATGGGTGCTTCTTTTCCACCAAAAGAGGCTAATCTCCTCAAGACCATCGTTGTAAGCTCGCAATACTCTCCTCTCTATCTCTGTCTCACTCTCTCTCTCTCTCTCTCTATATATATATATATATATATATATATGCATGTGTGTGCATGATTCTTACTATGTATAATTTCTCAACAAAGCACGTATTTTGTAGTTTCACAAGTTTGATTCTCATGTTGTTCCGCCATGTGTGTTGGTGGCTCAAACCCTAAATTTACTTTTACTAGATACAAACTGATGAAAGTTATAGGAACTTGACATTGAAGCGATTAATTTCATTGGGTTTCATTAATTTCTGACTAATAAAGTGGAATTTCGAGTCTTCACATAGATTGAGTTTGCATTTTTGTGTATAACTTTGTAATTAAGTTTAATTGCAGTGGGCATTTTAGGTTTGATTTGATTTGTTGTGGGTTAAGAGGTAGCTTATGAATACAAAGTGTTGAAAGTTATAGCAACTTGACATTGGAGTGATTAATTTCATTGGGTTTTATTAATTTTTTACCGATAAAGTGGACTTTTGAGTCTTTACGTAGATTGAGTGTGCGTTTTGTGTATTGAACTTTGTAATTAAGTTAATAGCAGTAGGCATTTTGGGTTTGATTTGATTTGTTGTGGGTTAAGAGGTGTCTTATGGATTCTTATTGTGGTTTAAGAAATCATATTGTTGGTTTAATCTAGTTTAGTATCAAAGAGAAAGAAGTGTAATTGTGGTAAGGAAAAATAGACTCGGAACATTTTCCACAAAGCTTCTGTCTAAAACACAATTCATGTTATGGAAATTTTGCAACTTGTTTCTAGCATCACTACTTGTCTCTTGGGTCTATGCATTTGATTGATTTGTTGTCTAAAGAGCTGAATAAAATTTGTGGTATTTTCTTCGTAAAATAATGTTCTTGTTTCACAAAGCATTTATTTAGGCACCTTCTCAATGCAATAAATATCTCATGTCAATTGTTAAATGTGTTTTAATTGTTAATACCTTCCATTGTTTGGTTGATCAGTGATAATTACACTTCTGTCCCTATGAAGAAAAACAAACTTGGAACTTTTTCCATAAAGCTTCCGTCTGAAACACAAATCAAGTTGCAAAAATTTTACTACTCATTTCTAGCATCATTGCTTTGTAGGCATAAATTGTTGTGTGCATCACCATTTATGTTGTACATTTTTATGATGATCTATATATTGACAATTGTAATAATAGTCTTTCTCTGCCTGGAGTAACATGTTTCCTCAATGTAGTCATTCAAGGTACTCTCCTCGATAAATTAGCTATTATTCCATGTGCTACAGTAATGAAAACAAAGGAAAGATAGTTTATTGAGATGTTAAGGAGTAAAGAAGAACAATATCCTGGCAATATACATGTGGTGCTTAGAAAAGTACTAGGTGCGAACTTTTGTTAAGGGAAAAAAAAAAGGAAATGCCAATATCTAACTTATTCTGCAATATTATATCTTCTAATGTTTGCATTTTAGTGCAGGGCATGTCAGCTTATTCAATGAGGATGTTGCACTCAAAGCCTACCATAATTGTAAGACTGTTCCTTGTGAAGAATTTGAAGAAGCATTTAAGGTTAAATTTGCTATATTTCTACATATATTATCTATACTATTAATTAACTGAATCTTTAATTTGGTGTCAAAAAATATAAGTTGTAAATTTTGGCTCTAAATTTTAGTAATACAATTTTGAGTCTCTGTAAATTTCCTCTCTCATTCTCTTACATAACTCACTCCCTCACATGTAACAAAAATCAAATCTATATTAATTAACTTTTTATTTTATCTCCTCCTTAATTATTTTCTCTCTCTATGTATATCTGATTTTAAATCCCATGTTCTCTTTCTTTACTTTCTCTTTCCTTATCCACTAAGCTTTTTTTTTTTTTGATAAATTTTTCACGTTTAGTTCGTAATAGTCACGTATTTACCTATACAGTTGCTCTCTTCAATCTTTAAATAAAATCTTCCCATGTCTAGAACTACATTTTTAGGCATACAGTTTCTCCTCATTTGCCTCCCTCTCCATGCTCTCTCCCATATTCTCAAATTGTCTATCAAAGTTACTATATTAGATTATAAATTATAATAAACATGGAATAAGTCTATCAAGAATATGGGGAGAAAGCATGAACATTTTCTATTTTGTTTAACCATGTGTGATGGCCATCAATTGCTGCTTGGCTTTTGGATTGCATAGATATATTTGGAAGGGGAAGGGAGAGAGACATGTAGAGGCAATGGTGCTAGAGATATATTTTAGACAACCCATTATGACCATTGGTGGAGGAGTTACTTGGGTGCAAATGATAAATGTTTTTAGGTAAGTGTCTGTTATATTTTTGTCTTTTCTTATGATTACAATAAATACTATAAATTTGGAAAGGCAAATTTTTTCTTGCATCCAAAAATCAAATACCAAGTATGAGGTAAGATTAGAATACAACATTTCATGACCAATTTTATTGTCTAGGATTTGGCATACATAATTTGTTTTCTTAGTAGCTAATTTATTTTAAGAGCAAATAAATTTAAAATAATGTTTGAATGTATAAACTTAGTTTTAATCTTTTATATACCATTGGATAGATGGTTTGATTTATTTTTTGTTTATTAAAAAATAACTCAATAGACTTATTCCATGTTTATTATAATTTATAATCTAAATAGTAACATTGATAGACTATTAAATTAGTTTAGCATGAACATTTTCTATTTTGTTTAACCATGTATGACGGCCATCAATTGCTGCTTGGACTTTAGATTGCATAGATATATTTGGAAGGGGAAGGGATTGGGATATGTAGAGGCAATGGTGCTAGAGATATTTTTAGATAACCCATTATGACTATTAGTGGAGGAGTTACTTTGGTGCAAATGATAAATGTTTTTAGGTAAGTGTTGTTATATTTTTGTCTTTTCTTGTGACTACAATAAATACTACAAGTTTGGAAAGGCAAATTTTTTCTTGCATCCAAAAATAAAAACAAAGTACGAGGTAAGATTAGAATATGACATTTCATGATCAATTTTATTTGTCTAGGATTCGACATACATAATTTGTTTTCTTAGTAGCTAATTTATTTTAAGAGAAAATAAATTTAAAATGATGTTTGAATGTATAAACTTAGGTTTAATATTTATATTCCATTAGATAAGATGGTTTGATTTATTTTTTGTTTATATTAAAAAACAACTCAATAGACTTATTCCATGTTTAGTATAATTTATATCTAATATAGTAACATTGATAGACTATTAAAATAGTTTAGCATGAACATTTTCTATTTTGTTTAACCATGTATGACGGCCATCAATTGCTGCGTGGCTTTTAGATTGAATAGATATATTTGGAAGGAGAGGGGAGAAGACATGTAGAGGGAACGGTGCTAGAGATATAGTTTAGATAACCCATTATGACTATGGATTTTTCTACCGTCTCTTTAGTGTTTTTGACGGGACCGGTCCCGTTAAATAATGACCGGCAATAGCCAGTCAATCAAAGTCACCATGACATTTCAATTTAACTGTCCTGTGCGAGAGTGTTATACAAGTTGAATGTCTGTCCAATGGAAAAGGGATTGCAAAAGAATTTTCATGTGATACGAAATGTAATGATGCCATCAATCAATTCTCTACTGGAAAGCAACAAACAAATATAATGTCCTACCAAGAAAAGAAAAAAACAACTAAGATTTAGTATAATGAATTAAGATTATGAAGAGTTTTAATGGCCAATTTTATTTTAAAAAATTATTACAGTGTTAAAATAATTAAATCTATGATATAATAGATTTGAAGAAAAAATGATTATATATTATGTATTTATAAAGACTTTTGGAAATGATAAATTATCAACATATCTAATTGAAGCATTTAATTTCGAATTAAATTATATAACTATTTAAAATTAGTGGAAAATAAAAATTAATGGCATATGTCTTTCAAATGGGCTATTATCACCAAACATCAATAAACAAAGATGAATGGGATACATTAACGCTCAATGTTTTAGAATAGTTTTTTTTTAACCGCTATAAAGTTCAACATTGAATAATAATTTTCTAACATGCATTTTAGATACATATTTCATTATTTACCAAAAAAATAAAAACTGTATAATTTATCAATAATGAGTTAAATTAAATAATTTTATAAGACGCGTGAAGAAATAAATTAATTAGCATATCTTACTTAAGTGCAAAATTATTATCAAATGTGAAAAAAAAATATGAATAAGACACTTTAGCTTAACTGACATATCTCATTAAAATACATAACTTCTATCAAAATGTGTAAATATTTGGAAAATTTTTATTTAAAATATATTTGAAAATTAAGCAATCAAATTATAGATTTGAGCCTTTAAAACCCAATTGAGTCAAGACATGATGGAAATGGTGCCTTCTTGCAAAACTAGCTTTTTGCCAAGGATTAGTGCCATGTGATACACCATTGAATTAAAGCCATTACAGTAATAATAATGCTAATGTGGTGAAAAGGACATTGTAATGATTAATTTAGTATGGTGAAATGAGCCTTATGACAAAGAATTGAGTCCGTTTGTGGTCACAACAATGCTCGTATGTTAAATAACATATAGAATACAAATCCTATGCAAATTTTTATATAAATCTTTTATGTCTTATTATAACATTTAATATATATTCTTTATAACATAGCTAAAAATTTAAAAATTTAATATATCATTATAACATAAAAATATGCAAATTTAACATATTACTATAACGTACTAGAGCATTTACAAATCTTATATGTTGATATTACATACCTATTAAATACATGCATGAATATATACAAATATGCCCTATATTACTATAACTCTAAATTATATATCAAACACAACATATAAGATATACATGCATATAATTTTTTATGTTTAAAATAAAATATATATTACACATGAAGAGTTATATCATATATAACTTATAAAATATAGTTATATTATACAAGTTTCATTTATAAAAACTTTACTTAGGTAAAAAGTCCTATTATGAGGAATTAACCCCCACCTTAGTAAAATGCCTCCTGGAATGAGGAATTAACTCCTGTGGTGTGAAAAAGCCCCAGGATCAAGAAAATCCCCTCTATTTTAGTGAAATGGTCCTTAGAATAGGGAGTCTCACCTTAATTTGGTAAAAACCTAGAATGAGGAATTAAGCCCTACAATGGTGAAAAGGCCCCTGGAACAAGGAAACCTCCTATTGTGGTGAAAATGCCCATGGAACAAGGAAATCCCTCCTCTTGTGGTGAAATGGTCCACAGAATGGGGAATCCCACCTTACACGGTGAAAAGCCCTATAGAATAAGGAAATCCCTCCTATTGTGGTGAAAATGCCTACTGGAATGAGGAAATCCCTTTTATTGTGGTGAAAATGCCTACTAGAATGAGGAAATACCCCCTATTATGATGAAATATTCCATGGAATGGAGAGACTCTCCTTAGTATGTTCTATAACATATATAAAATATATTTCCGATATAACATTTCATATATATATATACATATGATATGATTATATATAGAAGGAATTAGATGATATACATATACAAATATAACATATAGAATACAAATCCCATACAAATTTTTCCCATAAAGCTTGTACGTCTTATTATAACATTTAATATATATCCTTTTATAACATAACTGAAAAATTAGAAATTTAATATATTATTACAATATAAAAATATGCAAATTTAACATATTATGATAGCACACAAGAGCATTTACAAATTTTATATGTTACTATAACATACTTATTAAATACATGATTGAACATATACAAATATGCCTTATATTACTATAACTCTAAATTACATATCAAACACAACATATAAGACATACACGCATATGTTTTTATGTTTAAAATAAAACAAATATTACACATGAAGAGTTATATCATATATAAGTTATAAAATATAGTTATATTATACATCACGGCCCAAGATCACGGTCGTAATGGTGCCCGTGATAGATATCAAGACCTTTGTCATAAGCGTGATAGATTCTTTGATACTGTTCATAAAAATTAAAAATAAAATAATGATATGTGCTTAAATAATGAAATGAGATAAGTATGTATAGATACATGTGTGAATATGAAGTGATATTTTATTTGAGTTTGATGAAGTCGAAATGATTTGATATTTAATTATGAATTAATGATTTTTTATATGAAATGGTTCATTGATAAATTCTCATATTCAGTCTAGTTTGAACACTGGTCATTTACCCAATAGTTCTTATTATTTAGGTACACGGTAACTTGTTTATTGAGTGATATATTAGACATTATCAAATCAAATTTGACTAAAGATTTGCTTAAAAATCTGTGTGAATTGTTTGTTCATGTGTCGTTGAATCCGGTTTGGGAGCGGCAACCCTATTATCGAGGTTGACATGGTAAATTAGGTGCTTAGACTACCCCTATCATGATGCAATGACTTTCATAAGTGGTTTAGGGATAATTGATAAGAGAAATGGTACTGATGTAACATTTACTTATTCTTAAGAATAAATAATATGATTTAGTTCACATATGGACACGGTTGAACTAGGTGATATTATGGATTATGTTAATTAAAGTTGAGTAACAACTGTGAATCTTAGATGAGATTATTAATTGTAAAGTTATGTCGGAGATATAAGTATTCTAGCTGCTTATATCAACCTCCTGAGCAACTGCTATTACTCAGGACCCCTAGATTCTCGAGGATTGAAATTGGAGTTTGAATACTCCAGTTTTGAAATGTTTTACTTAAATCAATATAAATAATACTATTATTTCTTGCATCGCATTAGTTACGATTGTGTGCCATCTGGTATTTGTTTGTGTTGTTGTGTACTAAGCCCCTGGCTCACTTTTTCTTTTACAAGTATCAATGATGATGAATACTATGATGACATGGGTTATGGTACTAAGTGGGAAGCATTCTTGGATGAGTGGGACGACTAGGGTGATGGACTATTCCATTTTGTTTTCTTGGAAAAGAGAAAAAGAAAGACCTTGTTTTGAAACGTAATAGTATAGACCGATGCTATCTCTAGGCCTATGTTTTGTAATATTAAGCACCTAAGTTTTCTATCGTGTATATTTCAAGTTTGGTTTTGTAACTTTTAAAATACTATGTTTGTTAGTACTACCATATGTGTTTAGATAATGTTATATAGTCATAATTGAGTAGTATTTGTAAAGTTTATATTTTAAGAGGTTGACCAAGCAATTTCCATAAACTCCTTCCTTTACCGACAACCCTATATATAATATTTATGTATATTATACATAGATGAGGACTTGACATGTGAAGTTTTAGTTACATACATGTTGAGTCTTTATGAATATGATAGTTGTATGGTGAAATGAGAATTATAAGAACAATTTAGCCATATTATGCTGAAAACAGTACCCTTGTGCTAAAATGAGCCTCACAACGAGGAAGAAAATCCTATTTTTGTGAAAATAGAAGTTTTTATGTTGAAAGTACCTTAGCACAGGAAATTGAGTAATGATATGGAAAAAAGAGTATTGTGGGGAGGAATTTAGCCTACCAGGGTAAGAGTTTATTTAGTGAAATAAGCATTAAGCAAAAGAATTAAGCTTCATTTCGATGAAAATGGTATACATTATGAAATAAGCTTAATGTTTTTAAATTAAGCTATAAGTTGAGGTGAAAAATGGTCTTTTATGGTGAAAAATAAGGATATGTTGAAAAATTGAGCCTTAATGTATGGTAAAATAGCCAGTGGAACAAGGGATTTCCCATAATTACGATAAAAATGGCTCATGAAATGAGGAATTCCTATCGACTGTGTTAAACTAACCATTGGAACGAGCAATTCCGCCGACTGTTAAAAAATGCCCTTGCAATGAGCAATTTCCCTTACGGTGGTAAAATGATCCCTATAACGAGGAATTTCATCTCACTATGGTAAATTAACCATTCAAATGAGGAATTTCCTTCTACTATGTTAAAATGACCCATGGAATGAGAAATTCCCTCATAATATGGTAAAGTGGCACATGGAACGGGAGTTCCCTCATGTTGTGGTAAAATAATCCCTAAAATGAGGAATTCCCTCATAGTGTGTTGAAATGACCCTCGCAATGTGGTGTTTACCTTAGTGTGGTAAAATGACTTTCGAAATGAGAAATTCCTCCCTAGTATGACAAAAAATCCTCTATAATGAGGAATTATTCTGTAGTGTGGTAAAATGGCCATTGGAAAGAAAAATCTCTTCCCCTCCACAAACACCCCACCCAAACCCCCCCCCCCCCACCCCAATATGGTAAAACAACCTCTAGAACAAGGAATCTCCCCTTAGTGTGGTAAAATAGCCCATGGAATGAGAAATTTTCTCCTAGTATGGTAAAATGGATCTTAAAATGAGGAATTCCCCTTTTGTGGTGTAAAATGACCTATACGATAAGGAATCATCCCCTAGTGTGGTAAAATGTCCCATGGAACGATGAATACCCCCTAGTATGACAAAATGGTCCCTATAATGAGAAATGATACCCTAGTGTGATAAAATAACTTATGAAACAAGGAATTCTTCCCTGGTGTGGTAAATTGACCCCCGGAACGATGAATTATTTCTTTATACAGTAAAATGTCACCTATAACAAAGAATTTCCCCTACTACGGTAAGCTGGACCTTAAAACGATGAATTCCCCCTTAGTGTGGTTAAATAGACTTTGGAATGAGGAATTCTCCTCTAGTATAGTAAAATGGCCCCCACAACGATGAATGTCTCACAGTATGGTAAAATAGCCCATAAAGGGGAATTCCTCGTTCTAAGGATTATTTACCATACTAAGGGAGAATTTCTCTTTTTAAAGGTCATTTTACCACACTACGGGAAAATTCCTTATTTTGGAGGCTATTTACCACACTAAGGGGAAATTCCTCGTTCTATGGTTATTTTACCACACTAGAGGAGAATTCCTCGTTTTAGGAGCTATTTTACCACACTAGGGGAAATTCCTCATTTTAGGGGCCATTTTATCATACTAAGGGGAAATTCCTTATTCCGGAGGCTATTTTACCACACTAGGGGAAAATTCCTCGTTTTGATGGCTATTTCACCACACCAGAAGGAAAATCCTCATTTTAGGGAGAATTTACTACAGTAGGAGGGAATTCCTTATTTTAAAGGCTATTTTACCATACTAAAGAGAAATTCCTTGTTTCAAAGGCCATCTTACCAAGCTATGGGGAATTCGTTCTCGAAGCCATTTTACCATACTATGAGAGGATTCCTCATTCTAAGGGTCATTTTACCACACTAGCGAGAAATTCCTCGTTCTAAGGGTCATTCTATCATACTAAAGGGGAATTCCTTATTCTAAAGGTCATTCTACCATACTAAAGGAGAATTCCTCATTCTAAGGGTCATTCTACCATACTAAAGGGGAATTCCTCAATCTAAGAGCCATTCTACCACACTAGGGTGGAATTCCTCATTTTGAGGGTCATTCTACGATACTAAGGAGGAATTCCTCATTTTTAGTGCTATTTTACTATACTAGGAGAGCACTCCTTATTCCAACAGTCATTTTACCTCTCTAAGGTGGAATTCTTCATTCTAGGAGTCATTTTATCACACAAGGAGAAAATTCCTTGTTCTGGGGGTGATTTACCATACTAGAGAAATTCCTTATTCCAAGAGCTATTTTATCACATTAGGAGGAAATTCTTCATTTTATGGGTCATTTTACCACATTAGGGAAAATCCTCATTTTAAGGGCCTTTTTGCCACGCAAGGGGAATTCCTCATTTAAAGGGCCATTTGACTAAACTAGGAGGGAATTCCTCGTTCTAATGGTCACTCTATCACACTAAGGAGGAATTCCCCATTCTAAGAGTCATTCTACCACACTATAGGGGAATTCCTCATTCTAAGAGTCATTCTACCATATAGTGGTGGAATTTCTCATTTTAAGGGCCATTTTACTACACTAGGAGGGAATTTTTCATTATAGGGGCCATTTTACCACACAAGGGGGAAATTCCTTGTTTTAATGATCATTTTAATACACAAGGGGGAATTTCTTGTTCTATGGGCCATTTTACCACACTAAGAGCAAATTCCTCGTTTTGGGGTGATTTACCACACTAAGGGAAAATTCCTTGTTTCGGGGGCCATTTTACCACATTATGGTGAAAATCCTCTTTTTAGGGGCGATTTTACTACAATAGGGGGAAAATCCTAGTTCTGAGGGTCATTTTACCACACTAGGAGGAAATTCCTTGTTCTAAGGGCTTCTAAGATCCAGTATACCACACTGGGGTGGAATTCCTCATTTCGAGGGTCATTTTACCACACTAAAAGGGAATTCCTCATTTTGGGGCCATTTTACCACACAAGAGGGAATTCCTCATTTCATGGGCCATGTTACAATACAAGGGGAAATTCCTCGTTTATGGGTCATTTTCCCTCCAATTATGGTAAAATGACCCATAAAATGGAGATTTTCTCCCTAGTGTGGTAAAATGTTTCCCTTAGTACAGTAAAATGGATCTTCGAACAAATAATTCTCCCTAGTATGGTAAAATGGCCTCTGGAATGAGGGATTCATTTTCTCCCTCCTTAGTGTGGTAAAAGAGCACCTAGAATGAGGATTTCCATTCAATTATGGTAAAATGACCTTCGAAATAAGCTTTTTCCTCCTAGTTGGTAAAATGACTATATTGTGGTAAATATATATATATGTATTAAATTTGATGTATTAATATAACCTATTTATTATATATCTTTATATAACTTATAAGAACTTGTCAAAATTTTATATTTAGCTGTAGCATATAAAAACATATACAAATTTAATATGTTACTATAACCTAAATAAAAATTATTCGTGATATTACATATCATGTGCATATGCATAAAAATCCTACACAAATTTTTTATATAGAGCTTTGTTAATTACTATAACACATGAGCAAATATATCATATATAACATTTAAAATATATTTATACTTTATAAGTTTTATTATAGAGATTTTACCTATTACCATAATATATACATATATATTCTATATAACATATATGAATTTTATGTATTATTGTAACTTAAAAAATATTTATACATTATATATAACATAATAGAATATTTACAATTTTTTTATATTAATATAACAAATCAAGTATATATACTATAACATAATTAAGATATATATATATACACACATTTGTATATGATGTGTGTATTTTATATTATAAAAAATGATACGTGATATATAAATAAATATATGTCTAACATAACATCCCATATAACTTATAAGAGCATTTAGAAATTTTATATATTGTTGTGTCATCTAAAAACATATACAAATTTAATATATTACTATAACATATAATCATATCCTATATAGCATATATGAAAATTTAATAATTTTATACATAGCTATAACTTAAACATATTCAAATTTAATATATCACAATAACATTTATATATATATATATATATTCAATATAACGTATAAGATATATATACTTATGACATGTTCTTTTATCTTATATGATGAATATATGATATACAAATACAGTTATATCTTGTATAGCATATAAATATATATATATATCATATACAAAATTTATCTAATACTTAAACTTGTAAAACATGTATATATATTACATATCATATTTTATGTATAAAATTTTACATATTAATATAAATAATACATACATCCTATGTAATATATAAGAACATATAAAAATTTATATAATACTCTAACATTTAAAATATATATACATATTATATATCTTTTATAACATATAAGAGCACTTACAAATTTTATATGTAACTATAACATACATATAAAATACATATATGGATATATGCAAATATATTATGTGTTATTATAACATCTAAATTGTATATTATATATAACATATAAGTTATATATAAACAAATGATATTTTTTTATGTTTTAAAATAACATAAACAATATACATAAACAAATATATTATGTATAACATGTAAAGTATATATTAAATATTTATACTTTACAATTTTCATGTAAAGAGATATTACATATTACTATACATATAAATTATATATCCTCAATAACACATAAGACCATATACAAATTTTTTATATTAATATAGCATATAATATATACCTTAATTTAATATATTACTGTATATACCGTAGTTTAATATATTACTATAACATATATATATATAATATTTATATTCAATGTAACATATGGTATGTTTATTTATCTTATATGTTAAAACATATGATGGACATATACGAATATATGCTATATTATTATAACATCTAAATTATATATCACATTCGACATGTAAGACATATGAACATATGATATTTTTTTAATGTTTTAAAATAAAATATGCAAGACATATAAACAATTTTATCATATGTAACACATAATATATACACATATTGTACCAATTTCATGTAAGTTTTCATATCAATGTAACATATAATATATCCCTAATTTAACATATTATTATAAGATATAATATGTTATGTTATTTTATGTTTTGAAAAAAAAAATATAAAATGCACATAAACAATTATATCACCTAAAGACTTAAAATAAATATATACTATGCAAATTTCTTACATAAAATTTTAATATATTACTATAGCATATAAATATATACATTCTATATAACATATAAGAACACATATAAATTTTATATATTGCTAAATATAAAAAATATATATGATGTATTATTTTTATCTTGTATAATAAAATATATAATATACAAATATAACTATATCCTATATAACATATAAAATATATAACCAATTTAAACTTCAAGACATATAAAAACATATGTAATATATCCTGTATTATTATAACATATAAAATATATATCATATATAACATATAAAACACACACACGTATATAATGATATGCTATTTTATGCTTTAAAACAAAATATATAATATACATAAATAAATGCATCATGTATAAAAAGCAGTAATAAGATTGAGATTAATAAGCAAAAAGTGAGGTTACAAGAAAAAAATTGATGCAAACAAAAAATAGAAAAGGTGAAAGACATATAAGAAAATAAAAAGGTGAAAGAAGAGAAAAAAAAAACGAAAAAGACAATCTTGATTGAAAGGAAGAGGGAAAAAAAAAAGAAATAGGCATTGTTTAACCCGTACAATAAGTTACAAGTTAATATGATCAAAGACTATAATTAATTCTAAATAAATTAACGGTCTAAAACTTGACGAGACCGATCCCATCAAATTAACTGACTAGACCACAGAAGCTCCCTATGACTATTAGTGGAGGAGTTACTTAGGTGCAAATGATAAATGTTTTTAGGTAAGTGTCTGTTATATTTTTGTCTTTTCTTATGACTACAATAAATACTATAAATTTAGATACAATAGTAATAGTGTACTTTTACTTTTCCACAACTCTAATAACTATGTCATGTTTCAAACATATATGTTTGCATACTCAATGTTTCCCTCTTATCTATTAGATCACTATAGATACATTTGTGTATCTATGTTGGATATAAACGCCATAGTCATCTCAACAAGCACATGTTTCTACTTAGCTCTATATTTTGAATTGTTATATAACCTCGCTCTATTTATAGTTTTGAATTTCGTAAAACAACCTAATGTAGAATATTGGTTCTAAACAACGGTACATAATTTTTATTTGTTAAATATATGTCATATTATTAACTTAAATTGTAACAATTTATTTGAAAAATATTAAGCAAGTAAAGTCAAAGATATTAAAATTATTGAATGATCAATATTTATATTATTAGAAGAGCTAGAGCTAAATTTCATGTCTTAAGATGATCTACCTTTTGATAGCCTATCCAAGTATATAAATCCACTTCTAAACATGCAATAAACTTCAATTGGTTTGTGATAGCCAGTAGTTATTGCTTTTGTGCGTTAGGATCATGTTGGACACATATTTGGTGTCGACTCCATGCCGATGTTTGAAAAGTTGGAACAATACAATAATTTTCTTGATGTAATTTCTCTGTCGATAGAGGATCAACTCTTTGGAACCATCTCTTCTCTATCTCCTTTGTAGGCCTTGAACCAATAAATTGGGTTCCATGACTTTCCCATAAAGTCTTTTTGTTACCTCTTTGATA
The DNA here is from genome assembly GCA_024138025.1 of Combretum micranthum. NCBI lineage: Eukaryota > Viridiplantae > Streptophyta > Magnoliopsida > Myrtales > Combretaceae > Combretum > Combretum micranthum. The sequence goes on from JAMXBD010000279.1 coordinate 285,984, forward strand.
ATGTGTTTGTTGAGAAGCTAAATAATAGATATAATTTTGCCTTAGAAAGTGATTGGTGTATTAGAGAGCCAATCAGCACTAAGGTGGTCTCACAAGTATACTCTTCTTCTTGTGATGAGTGATCATGGACAAACCTTAAACGGTGATCATGGTGGAGGGAGTGCTGAAGAGGTATGCTATAATTAAGTTTAAAATCAGTTGATTAGTAGCTAACTTATAGCCGAGCCCATCAAATGAGGCAAATTTTTTTTACTGTCAAATAAACTCATGCATCTTGTTTAGCCAATTTTCATGTAGGTTGAAACCTCAATGTTTGCGATGAGTTTTAGGAAGCCTGCTTTGTCAGTGCCATCTGAACTTGATATATCGTGTGATCCAGATACGGAAATGGCCCTTTTTATTGACATTTGATTGTCTATTTGAGTTGTTCTCTCATCATTATATGTCTTATTTGGATTTGCTCATTGGAGTAAAATGTGATGGTGTAGGAAAGAATGAAATAGAGATTCAAGTATACTATAAGGTGAAGTGTACAGGAAGGTTTTTCCAATGCATATGCACAAATCAAGGGAAACTACTTTTTCCAATGCGTATGATGTCAATTGGCCATGCATTTTAAGACTGCTGTTCATAGCAGCATGCTAAACTTAATATATTATTTTGAAGCTTAATTTTTGTCCATTAGTTTCTAAAGAAAAGGAAATTGCTTTATTGATCCTTACAAAATTAAGTTATTGATTTGTGATATTTTTTAGTTTAATGGATAATCTTTTATGGAATGTGTTATTTTGGTTCTCATTTCAGGAAAATAAAACTTGTACTAAGCATAAAAATCTTATAATATCATCTCTAGTAAATATGCAATTTTTTTAAAAATAAATACTTTTTTATTCTTCTAGTATTTTATATTTATTTATTTAAATCAATTATTTGAACCAACAAAAGTCCTACTTTATTGACATATAAAAAGTTGGTAGCGGACTCAATAAAGGACAGAAGATTTAAAATTAAAATAAAAGGTATTGCTAATTCAAAGCACTATTTCACCTCACACCAACTTGCTTAATTTTTTAATAGAAAGGTGTGCCCACCGTCCGCGGTCACTGGACAAGCACATGGAAGTTGAACATGTATATTCAACGGTTTATGTAAATATATGGAGTCATTTTTTAATCTTCCCACATATTCGCCCTATTGACATACATGCACACCTGCCGTTGTATATCTCACAAAGCGGAAAGTTCATTATTCTGAGCATCACCTTCGCTTTTGTCACGGATCTCAAAGTAAAATTATTTCAATTTTTTTCTTATTTTTTGAAAGTTTCAATAGTCTGATTCCTGAGGAATTGTAACCAAATCGTGAGAACTATCAGTCCCTAATACTGACTCTCATGGTTCTAATTTTAATTTCTCATTTTTGGAATCCACAACTGGCTATTTCGATTATCAAACCGATTTGTGTTGACCTCTATTTACAACATCGCTTGATAGTTGTTAATACATGTAATATTTAAGAGAGTAGTAAACAATAAGTTTTATCATATGGATGATGGACATAATACATGTTGGATATTGATTCAAATTGCTCAACTTTTAGATTTGCTTTGCTGTTAAGATCTCTAAAGATTAAGTTTTTAATCGTTTTAAACTTATATGTCACCTTTTTAGTTTAGATTCCATTAGCTGGTATTTCTCCTTTGACCGTATTGCCTATTTAAGAGGCATTCGGTGTATTTCCAATAATTATATGAATAAAAAAGAATACTTTTATTATTATTATTATTTTTTTTTTTTTTTTTTTGTCTCTTGTTGATGCTGTTCATTTTTCATTCTCTTTGATCCTTAAAAAGTCCAAGGATACAACCAATCCCTTTTTTTTTTAACTTTTTAATTGTATCTCATCTTTATTTTTTGCATTTATTATTACTTTTAATTGATTTTGAACATATTTAATCAAATGTCATGTCAATGTCTATATGTTTCCATATCAGCTAAAATTTCCATAGGGGTAGCCACATAAACTAACTGGGTAATTTTTTCACTTTTAAAAAATTAAGGATCCATTCAATTTTTGAAGGTTTCAAGGATGACTTGTGCAATTTATCTTTTCTGGATCCAAGCAACTTATATTTTATCCTACAATGGTATTCTATTTTAGGCATTTTGCTCTTAGAGAGATATTTAAAGCTCAATTGGTTAAAAGCCGTATTTCAAGGTCTTAAGACTTTTTTATTCTATCAGTTGTTTATTCGAGACTCGTGTTTCTCCTCCCTCTGATCTCCCAAACTCATCTCTCTACGCCTCGTCTCCATATTATTTAATTGAAGTAATGTTTTGGTATGAGACACACACAGTTCGATTGCATATAACGATGATAGTTGAATTTCCTCATCTACAATATTATACATAATATAAACACAGATTGTTAGTACATCCTTTAGGTTTAGATTCGGCGGGAAATTCTATACTCCGATACTAATTTTAACAGGATAAGTCCCATCACTATCCAATGAATATCTAATCGTGATCATATCACTAAAATAGTTAATATTCCAATTACTATATTTATTTTAACTGTTAGATGATTGACTGAATGGTCTCATATGTTCAGCACTAGTAAAAAAGGCGGTTTGAGAGGCGAATTTTTTTGCCTCAGTAGCTCCGAATTTCGACTCAGTAGAGCTACTGAGGTGAATTTTTCGCCTCAAAATTTCACCTGTGTAGAGCGGTTGTGTTAGGGAAAAGAAGGTGAGAGTCACCGCAATATTTTTCACATGAGGCGAAATTCGACTCATTCCATCATTTATTAATGTATGAGGCGAAACTCGCCTCATGCCATGGCCAAGTGCCATGTCAGCTAGTGAGGCGAAATATGAGGCGAGTTTCGCCTCATACATTAATATATTTTTCCAAAATATAAAAGCGATAAATACAAACGTATTGCAATAATTTAAAAAAAATTATAATTAATGATACAAATTTATTAATATTAATATTTTATTTAAAATTTTATAATTAATATTGTAAAGACCCAACCCACTAAATCCCAAGATTTAAAGTACCGAGTCCCCAACCACATATAACATTTTCACATTATATGTAAAGTTGTCCTAAAACTAACAGTTTATGAAAATTGTTTAATCAAATCTACTAAAACTTTATAAACAACATTTCACAAAACAAGATTGCTAATAAAGGCAATCTATACATATATTGAAATAGCCATGAATTTCCTAATTTATATTTTAATGTGTTATTGAAATGATATATGATTTTGAAATGAGATATATGTGAATGAACAATATAATTAGTGCATGTGTTGAATATGTGTCATTTTGTAGGTGTGTAGTGCAATGAAATTAATATTATTGTATTATGTATATTAATGTGTGCATGGTGTAATGAATGTGTGTGTCTTTTGTGAATTAATATGTATGTGTTATGTTTAGAATTAATAAAATAACTTGTGAATTGTTTAAGAATTTATGACATAATTTTTACAAAGTTTAAGCTTAATTTTTAAGCCCAAATTAAACTCAAATGCATTCCAAATTAAGCCAAATTAAGCCTAAGTCAAATATGCCTTAAAAGTCAAACTTTGGATAATTATTGACTTCAAATTAGATTAATTAGAGTCTCTTTTTGGCAGCCTTAATCTTTTACGAATTTCTCTTATTTCTTTTCTTTCTCTCTTCTTTCCATCTCAAAACCATAAGCCCTAAACCAAAATCAACAACAAGCCATTGGATTCAAAAATCACTCCAAGCTAAAGCCGATTCATGTAAGTTAAATGCAAGCCTAATCTCTTTGTTTTATTTTCTTTCTTGTATTTGGATGTAAAGCTTATGGTAAGATTAGTAAATGCCAATTGAGTTGATTGATTTATGTATTGATATATGTTAGATTGTGCTTTGCTATTATGTGAGCTTTGTTAAGTGTTAGGGAAGTTGTAAGGAGTATTGATAAGTGGTGGAACTAAATTGAGTAGTTGAAGTGTGGAATTGAAGTGTAATTAGTGTTTGAATGTTGTAGTTGGGTATTTGATAATTAGAAGTAGGGCTTGTGTTGTTTGGATGATGTTTAGAACATATAACAAGTTTTAAGGAAGCTTAGAATAAGTTTAAAGAATTTTTTAGAAGAGTTGAAGTTGTAAAGAAAACAGGGGAAGCAAAACATTTTTGTATAGGTTTTTTTTTAGCATACGCCGGCATCTGGTACTTCAATGCTGCCGGCTTAGTGGCGGTGTTGAAGGTGATTAGAACCAATTTTCTTAAAGCCACTTGAAACGATGCCGGCTTTCGCAAGGAAAGTTTTCCAGTGTTTATTTTTCAAAACGTACGCCGGCTATTAGGGTTCCAATGCCGCTAGCTTAGAGGTGGTGTGGAATAAGAACAGAATCATAATTTTTAACCGCCGGGCTTAAGGCTGCCGGTGTAGGATCCTAAGCTGTCAGCGTACATGGATACGCTGCTGGTGTTGGGGGTATCCACGGGTGTGGATCAACCTTGTGGAACTCTCAGAAATTTTTGGAAATTTGGAGTTGTAGTCTACACCAGCTCAACGCCACCGGTGTAGACTAAAGGCTTTCGGCGTATCCTTGAACACTACCAGTGTTAGCAAGTGTTGAGTTTTAGTGCATTGTGCACCGGTTCAACATTGCCAGCGTTGAAGGCCGGCGTATTCCCTGTAGTTTTCATTTTCACAAAGACTTTCTTCAATATTTCCCAAAGCTTGATATATGATCAATTGAATATTTGTTAAGTATCGTATGATATAATATGATGTTTAAATGCTATGTTATGACTTTGTAATAATTTATTTGAATTTCTTTGATTAGTTATATTTGAAACTAGTTAACTAGTGCTTAAACTAAGTGGGAAATTCAATATTGTCTTGCCTAGTGATAGATTCTCGCTTAGCCGACCCCATTAGTTCCCGAGCTATCTCAGGTACACGGTAACTTGCTCGTTTCTTTGCTAGGATAAGCATTACTTCAAGTTACTCTAAATTAAGAAAATTTTAATAATTAATGAGTGTTGATTATCTTTTACGCCATTGAATCTGGTTCGGAGAGCGGCACCTTGCTCAGATTGGGGGCATGGTACTTTTCGTTATTGGATAGATTTAGCTAGGAGATATAAGTATCCAAGCTACTTATATTAACTCCCTAAGCGTCGAGATGCGTTACTCAGGATCCCCTAGTATTACGAGCTACGCCGGAAGATGGGGCTGCCTAGTCTGTATGAACAATGAGGACCACTCAAAGAGGCGGACGTGATACTAGATCCTTGATGTCCGGAGTTTGAATACTCCCATGATGTATGACTAACTAAAGATTGAATAATAAATTATTGGTTGTTGCATTTTGCATTTAGCTTAAGCATGTGTGAATCACTTTGCATTTGTATTTGTTACTTGAGTATTGAGCCATTTCAGGTGATGAATCCGATGAGTTTTACACGAGTATAGGGTATGGAACCAATTTCAAGGATTTCCTTGATGATTTGGAGGACTAGAGATGACCTTAGACTTGATGAAATCCAAATTTTATAATAGACTAGTTATGTTAGTCTTGTAATAGTATTTAAAGTTTTAGTTGGATTTTATATGTAATTTTGTTAAGGCTTATAAGAAGCCTTTTGTAAGGACCCGCTATCACCCTTATAATTAAAATCAGTGATAATAGTTCCCCAACCACATATAACCTGTAAGATTATCTGTAAAGTTGTCTAAAAGAATAGTTTGAGGAATTGTTTATCTAATTCCACATAGTTAATATAATAGAAACCATAGTTTTTCAAACTTTTAACAAAACACACTACACTATTATCATATTTCACAAAAGAAGTAAACTTAAGTCATACATAGCTAAGTACATATATATATACATATATTACATCCAAAGGCTTCTTACAAGCCTTAACAAAATTACACATATAAAATCCAACTAAAACCTTAAATACAACCACAAGACTAACATAACTATTCTATTACAAAATTTGGATTTCCAGCAAGTCTAAGGTTACCTCTAGTCCTCCAAATCATCAAGAAAATTCTTGAAATCGGTTCCATACCCCATACTCATGTAAAACTCATCGGATTCATCACCTAAAATGATTAGAATATGAGCCAAAGGTCCAGTATGCAAGTAACGAATACACATGCTTAAGCGAAATGCAAAATGCAACAACCAATAATTTATTCTTCAATCTTTAGTTAGTCATATATTATGGGAGTATTCAAACTCTGGACAATAAGGATCTAGTATCACGTCCGCCTCCTTGAGTGGTCCCTACTGTTTATACAGACTAGGCAGCCTCACCTTCCGGCATAGCCCGTAATACTAGGGGATCTTGAGTAACGTATCACGATGCTTAGGGAGTTGATATAAGTAGCTCGGATACTTATATCTCCTAGATAAATCTATCAAATATCGAAAAAGTACCATGTCCCCAATCTGAGGAAGGTGCCGCTCTCCGAACCAGATTCAACGGCATTAAAAAAAAAAAAACAATCCACACTCATTAATTATTAAAATTTTCTTAATTTAAAGTAACTTGAAGTAATGCTTATCCAAGCAAAGAAACAAGCAAGTTACTGCGTACCTAAGATAGCTCAGGAACTAATGGGGTTGGCCGAGCGAGGATCTATCACTGTTCAAGACAATATTGAATTTCCCACTTAGTTTAAGCACTAATTAACTAGTTTCAAATATAATTAATCAAAGAAATTCAAATAATTATTACAAGGTCATAACAGAGCATTTGAACATCCTATTACATCATACAATACTTAACAAATATTTAATTAATCATATATTAAGCTTTGGGAAATTTGAAGAAAGTTTTTGAAAATAAAAACTGCAAGGGATACACCGACCTTCAATGCCGGCGGCATTGAGCCAGCCTTCAAGGATACGCCGGCAGCCTTCAGTATACGCCGACAGCCTTTAGTATATGCCGGCAGTGTTGAGTCGGTGTAGGCTACAACTCCAAATTTTCAAAAATTTTCGAGAGTTACACGGGGTTGGTTTACACCCGTGAATACCCCCAACACCGGCAGTGTATCAATGTACGCCAATAACTTTGGATCCTACGCCGGCGGCCTTAAGCCCGGCGTTAAAAATTATGATTTTGTTTTTATTCCACACCACCTCTAAGGCAGCGGCATTGGAACCCTATTAGCCGGTGTACATTTTGAAAAATAAGTACTGGCAAACTTTTCTAGCGAAAGCTGGCAGTATTTCAAGCGGCTTTAAAAAAACAGGTTCTGATCACCTTCAACACTGCCTCTAAGCCGGCAGCGTTGAAGTACTAGATGTTGGCATACGCTCAAAATTAAACTTATACGAAAATGTTTTGCTTCCCCTATTTTCTTTACAACTTCTATTCATTTCAAAAATTCTTTAAACTTATTCTAAGCTTCCCAAAACTTGTTATATGTTCTAAACACCATCCAAACAACACAAACTCTACTTCTAATCATCAAACACCCAACTACAACATTCAAACACCAATCACACTTCAATTCTACACTTCAACTACTCAATTTAGTTCCACCACTTATCAACACTCCTTACAACTTCCTAACACTTAACTAAGCTCACACAATAGCAAAGCACAACCTAACATATATCAATACATAAATAAATAAACTCAATTGGCATTTACTAATCCTACCATAAGCTTTACCTCCAAATACAAGAAAGAAATAAAACAAAGAAATTAGGCTTGAATTTAACTTACATGAATAGACTTTGGCTTAGAGTGATTTTTGAATCCAAACACTTGTGGTTGATTTTGGTTTAGGGCTTAGGGTTTTGAGATAGAAGGAAGGAAGAAAGAAAAGAAATAAGAGAAATTCGGATGGAAAAATGGGTTGCCAAAAAGAGACTCTAATTAATCTAATTTGAGGTCAATAATTATCCAAAGTTTGACTTCTAAGGCTTAATTTGGCTAAATTTGGAATGCATTTGAGTTTAATTTGGGCTTAAAAATTAGGTTTAAACTTTGTAAAATTTCTGTCATACATTCTTAAGCAATTCACAAGTTGTTTTAATAATTCTAAACATAACACATACATATTAATTTACAAGAGACACACACATTCATTACACTATGCACACATTAATATATATAATACAATAATATTAATTTCATTGCATTACACACATACAAAATGACACATATTCAACACATGCACTAATTATATTGTTCATGCACATATATCTCATTTCAAAATCATATATCATTTCAATAACACATTAAAATAAAATTAGGAAATTCATGGCTATTTCACCTTTGGATGTAATATATGTATATATATATATGTACTTAGATCTATATAACTTAAGTTTACTTCTTTTGTGAAATATGATAATGATGTAGTATGTTTTGTTATAAGTTTTGAAAAACAATGGTTTCTATTATATTAACTATGCGGAATTAGACAAACAATTCCTCAAACAATTCTTTTAGACAACTTTACATATAATCCTACAGGTTATATGTGGTTGGGGAACTGTTATCACCTATTTTAATTATAGGGGTGATAGCAGGTCCTTACGTGTATATGCATCATATGTATAAAGTTTAGTATCAATACAAGACACTACAAAAATTACAAGTTTTTCTTAGTACAAAGATAATCTAAAGAGAGCTTAAGGTCTATTACGTTTAGGCTTTTCTAACAAGCCTTCTAAACAAAGAATTATGCTTTATACAAAAGCTTCTCCAAAATTTCGAGGGTATTCGAGTCCTACTCGTCCCATTCATCCATGAATCGCTCAAAATCTGACCAGTATCCCAAATCATCATATAACTCATCTTCATTACCTGTAAAGCAGCAAAAGTGAGCCAAATGCCTAGTACGCAATGACAAACACAAGAACAATTTATCAAACAAACTTAAATCAAATAAAATGCATCAATGAATCAAGTCATTATCTTATTAAGTTTTCTTTTACAGAACAACAGGAGGGTATTCAAATCCTGGGATTACACTTTGGGAATTTAGGGGTCCTGAGTAACAGCAGCTGCTCAAGGGGTTCATATAAGAAGTCCGAATACTTATATCTCCTATATCTATTCTATAAAGAAATAGTTTCATTTAGGGTTCAAAAGCCGTTACCCAACTCTACTTAAACTCAGTCCATAACATGAGTATAGTTCACAAGTTCCCATAAACTTTGAACTTAACCATGGTATTTCCCCCTAAGTTTAAGCAAACGCTACTCGAATACTATCTCGGTTACCCACTTAACCAAAAACAAATTGCTATTGCATCATAGCATACCATTGCATCTTGGTAAAGTCATTGCTCATGACTTAAGTTAAGCGCCTAACTAACATGTCATTGCATCATGACAGGTTTGCTGCTCCTCGGACCAGATTAAACAGCATAATAGACATCTAGTTCATCAAAGCATTAAGCCGAATTGAATTAAATCAATCAAAGAATGCCTAGTCTTACCATACAACAAACAAGCTAATGCGTACCTGTACCCAATAGTGTATTAATATATTCACTCGGAGGGGGGATAACCAAAGAATCTTTAACTGAAATAAGAATATCAAACAAATCAATAATAGAACTTATAATATAATATATATATATATAACAATCCTAGGTTAACTATCTAAAGAGATTCAATAAACCTAACATATAGTTTTAACATCTAATTCATACATAAAAAATGTTTATTTAGCTTATATAGTCATAAAAAGATCATATATGAAGTAAAGAATAACAATTGAAGAAGAATGAATTTGTAAAAATAGGAGATACAAGGCCTTTCTACACACGCAAAATTGGACTGAATGCCGGCAGCATTGGAATTAGGCGCCGGCGGCGTTAAGCTCGGCGTTAAAAATTTTGATTTTGTTCGCATTCAACACCGCCTCTACGCCGGTGGTGTTGAAGCTCTAGTGGCCAACATACGATTTGAAAAATAAACGCTGGCCAATTTCCTTACAAAAGTCGGCGGCGTTTTAAGTGGCTTTAGAAAAATCGGTTCTTATCACATTCAACACCTTCTTTACGCTGACGACGTTGAAGTACCAGATGCCAGCGTACGTTCAAAAATAGACCTATTTGAAAAGTGTTTTACTTCCCCTGTTTTACACTTTGAAAAATATATATAACACTTTCAATCCTTCTTCAAACACATATTTAACTTCATACACTATCCTTTATCCACATTAACCAATCCTAGCAACTTTGAACTTCAAAACAACACATCAAATCCTTTCCTACTTTTCACTTCAACTTCAACTACTCAAATCAACTTCACTTCTCCCCAACACCTCTCACTACTTCTATATTACATAAATAAGTTCACATATCAATAAAACACAACCTAACATAGATATCAATGCATAAAACTATACAATTCAAAAGATATTAACTCATCCTACCATAAGTTTCACACATATACTACAAGAAAGGAATAAAAAAAAAGTTTATAGTAGCTTTGACTTACATGTAGAGGCTTTAGCTTGGAGAGATTTTTGAATCCAAAAACTTGATATTGGTTTTGGTTTAGGGCTCATGGTTTGAAGAAAAGGAAAAGAGAAAGGAAAGAAAAAAGAAGGAAATTCGTATGGGAAATGAGAGCTGCCAAAAGAGGCAATATTTTATTACATTTGTGACTCGTTATTATCTTAAGTTTGACTTTTGAGGCATATAAGACTTAGGGTTAAATTTGGCCTAATTTGGAGTTCATTTTGGTTTAATTTAGGCTTGAAAAATAGGTTTAACTTTTGTAAAAATCTGTCAACAAATTCTTAAGCATAACAAAAGTTGTTTTGATAATTTTAAATATAACACATACATATTAAATCATAAAAGACACAAATATTAATTACACTATATACACATTAATATACATAAAACAATAACATTAATTTCATTACACATAATCACTTACATCAATAATTAACATTAATAAATATAATATATTAAACCTATTTCTACACATTCATATTCATAAATCAAAATTGCTTCAAACCTAATATCTAAACTAATATTGTATTCACATGAAATTTTAATTATTGAATAATTTAGATTATTTCACATATATTTTCCAGAATTTAAAAACAATAATACAAACATATTGCCATAATTTTTTTAAAAAATTATAATTAATATTAATATTTTATTTAAAATTTTATAATTAATATATTTTTCCATAATTTAAAAACAATAAATACAACAAATTTTGCAATAATTTTTTAAAAATTTATAATTAATATTACAAATTTATTAATATTAATATTTTATTAAAATATTATATGTAACTTTTTTACTCTAAACATTTGAAATAATATAAATATTATGATATTATAAATATATTTATATTGATATAAATATTATAAATTAGAAATCATAATATACCTAAAACACGAAATAAATTTTATCAAAAAATACAAAAAAATTGTAAATTAAAATGAAAATATTATACCTTATATTATATTTGATTTTGATGTTGTTGAACTTGTAATAACAAATGGTAAAAACCTGCAGAAATAAATACAAATAAATAATTACAAATAAAAACTAAATATAAAATTGAAATAAAATCAATGCAAATACAAAATGAATTGCCAATGTTGAAATAATTGTGAAGGAAGAAATTTTGGAAGGAATCGAATAGAAAGTGGGAAAAGAAAAAAAATGAAACGAGCAAGAAAAGAAGAAAAGGGTATATATAGAGGGGTGACTGGGCTGATGAGGCGAAATTCGCCTCATGTTTGGGAATCTGAGGGGAAATTGGCCTCATGAGTTGGACAATGAGGCCAATTTCGCCTCACATGACCAAATGAGGTGAATTTGCCTCATCATGAAAAATTTAACTTTCTCGCACTTGCCTATTTTCTCACGTGCGGTCCTGCTTTTTTTTCTTTAAATTGATAATGTACTTTTATTACCCAAAAAATAATTATAATAAATATTTATATAGATTAAATATTAAATTTGACTAAAATATTTATATGGATTAAATATTAATTATAAAAAATATTTATTTATTAATTAATTGATTTACTAGTAGATAAGATTAAAAAATAATCTTATTCAATTGGGTAATGTACTTTTATTTATTAAAAATTAATTATAAAAAATTTATATAGATTAAATACTTATTATAAAAATATATATTTATTAATCAATTTATTTACTAGTAGATAAGATTAAAAATTAATCTTATTCAATTGGGTAATGTACTTTTATTTATTAAAAATTAATTACAAAAAATATTTATATAGATTAAATATTAAATATGATTAAAATATTTATATAGATTATTAATCAATTGATTTACTAGTAGATAAGATTGAAGAGTTATAATTATAAAAAATATTTATATAGATTTAATATTAATTATAAAAATATTTATTTATTAATCAATTGATTTACTAGTAGATGAGATTAAAAATTAATCTTATTCAATTAGGTAATATACTTTTATTTATTAAAAACTAATTACAAAAAACATTTATATAGATTAAATATTAATTATAAAAATATTTATTTATTAATCAATTGATTTACTAGTGGATGAGATTGAAGAGTTATATTTTAAAATCTTAATAAAAAATTTGTAAAATGAATTATTTACGTTTATGGAGGATTTCAAAAAATAAAATGATAGTAATATGATAATTTTTTTTATTAATATATAGTTTCGTTTGGCATTTTGTATTTTCACAATATATTTTAATAATATTAAACATATAAAAGTACATTTAGACGTTCTGTAAAAATTTAATACTAAAATATATTAATTATAATACCGTAAATTATTTCATATGTAATGTGATAATTATATATTATCGTATTTGTTATGAAATTATACGTACGAATATAAATATTTATTATTAAAATTCGTGATTTATAATCTTATAGATTACTTGATATTTCATGTACCTCGTATTCATCTACATCCTCACCATGATAAATGCAATGGGAGTAGGTCCAAGCCGTTCCCCTCCTGAGGAGGTGATACTCAATAATCTGAATAAATTGCCATGAACTATTAAGACAATCTCTATAAGGGCATCTAATTAGTCCATCTACTTGCTTATGGTTTACAACAGCTTTTAAAAATTCTCCAACCCCATTTCTATATTGCGTTGTTGTCAAATCATGTGTCATATGCCAAGTTCGTTCAGACATCCTAAATTGGCATTTAATTAATTACCATATCTTAGTCGTATCGGATAACTCTCCTATAACTATCCGAGCATCTAATATTGGAACACTATATGTTCATTTAACTTATTATTAAACCCTATATCTGTCATGCAATTAAAGACAATATGTATAATTTTTTTGAATCACTAACAAGAAATACATTACCACAAATTCAACATAAATTAATTGATAAACATATAAATAGGAGCAGGTACTACTGCATTTAATCTATGTGTCATGAAGTTATACACATTACGCATTAATTAAATATTAATATATAATTATTACATTCTAATGATATATCATTTTTGTTAACATACAAATAATAGTATTTAAATAATTGTATTTAGACTACGTGTCATAAAAGCAAACACAATACACATGTATTATACAATAATATGTGTAAGGACCCGCTATCACCCATATAATTAAAATAGGCAATAACAGTTCCCCAACCACATATAACTTGCAGAATTATATGTAAGGTTGTCCAAAAAAAAGTGTTTGAGGAATTCTTTGTCTAATTCCACATAATTAACAAAATTGAAACCATAGTTTTTCAAAACTTTTAGAAAAACATAACTACACCTTCTATATCATCCCACTTCCATTCTAGAATTCTTAATGGTTGCAATTCTCCTCCAGGTCGTTGATGCTCAATCTTCACTTGTTGACATACTAAACACTTAGAAACAAATCTTGCAATATCCTTCTTCATTCCTTCTCACCAAAAATGTTGCTTCAAGTTTTGATACATCTTTGTGTTTTCAGGGTGAATCGAATATGAGGAGGAATGCGCTTCTTTCATAATTTGATGTCTCAAATCATAGATCTCAGGTACATAAATTCTATCCTTGAACCTTATAACACCTTTATCATCAATCCTCATATCTTTTCTCTTTTCCTTACTTATCTCACTTCTCAATCTCTGGCTTTCAGGTTCTTCCAGTTGTCCTCACTTAATTTGATCTAGAATTGTTGGTTGCACAAATAAACTTGCTAACATAACTTCAACCTTTTCCATGGTTATCTCAATATCCATCTTTTGGAGATCTTCTTGTAGTTCTTGTTGAGTTGTAATAAGAGATTCCACATTCATTGGCTTCTTCCTATTGAGCGCATCTGCTGCAACATTGGCCTTTCCCGGCTAATACAAAATTTCAATATCGTAGTCTTTGATTAACTCCAACCATCTTTGCTGACGCATATTCAATTCTTTTTGAGTGAAAATGTATTTCATACTCTTGTGATCAGTGAATATCTTACACTTTTCACCAAATAAATAATGTCTCCAAAGCTTCAATGCTAATACCACCGTGGCTAGCTTGAGATCATGAATTGGATAATTCCTCTCATGGGGTTTCAATTGTCTCGATGCATAAGCTATAACTCGATTATCTTGCATCAAAACACATCCGAGTCCTTGAAGTGAAGCATCAATATAAATTACGAACTCTTTTTCCATTAACTAGAAGTGCTAAAATCGGTGCAGAAACCAATCAATCTTTCAGTTCAAGAAAACTTCGATCACAATCTTCATCCTAATCAAATTTCACATATTTTCTTGTCAATTTAGTTAATGGTGAAGTAATTTTGGAAAAACCTTATACGAATCTTCTGTAATAGCTTGCTAAACCTAGGAAACTTCGTACTTCAGTGACACTTGTAGGTTGTAGCCAATCCAATACTGCTTTAATCTTCTCTGAATCAACAGATATTCCTTCCTTTGTAATGATATGTCCAAGAATGCAACTTCTCTCAACCATAACTTGCACTTGCTAAATTTAGCATAAAGTTTCCTCTTTATTAATCTTTGTAAAACAAGTTTCAGATGTTTCTCATGTTCTTCCATATTCTTTGAATATACCAATATATCATCAATGAAAATTATTACAAACTGATCCAGATAATCTCTAAATACCCTATTCATCAGATCCATAAAAGCTGCTGAGGCATTTGTCAAACCAAAAGGCATAACCATAAACTCAAAATGTCCGTACCTTGCTCTAAAAGCAGTCTTGGATATATCTTGTTGCTTAATCTTGAGTTGATGGTATCCAAATCTCAAATCTATCTTAGAAAATAATGCAGCATCTCTTAACTGATCAAATAAATCATCAATTCGAGGAAGTGGATACTTGTTCTTGATCATCACTTGATTTAATTATCTATAGTCTATACACATTCTTAAACTTCCATCTTTCTTCTTAACAAATGAAAACGGAGCACCCTAAGGAGAAATGCTTGGACGAATAAACCCTAAGTTTTGTAATTCCTCTAACTGGCTTTTCAACTCTTTCAATTCGGTCGGAGGCATACAGTATGGAGCCTTAGATATAGGTGTTGTCCTTGGTATCAAATCAATTCCAAACTCAATCTCTCTATTTGGTGGTAAACCCGATAATTCCTCAGGAAAGGCATCAATAAATTCCTTTACTACGGGCACCATATCAACTCAGAGTTCTTCACTACTCATTGTAGTTCCCATGTCCTTCTCCACAACTCCATAGAATACATACTCTTCGGTCTCCTTCTTTCCAAAACATGAAACAATCTTCTACCCTCCAACTCAAAGTTTACTTCCGCTTTATTAAAATCTATCGTGGTTTTATAAAGATTTAACTAATTCATTCCAAGGATAACATCAAAATCGATAAAAGGCAGAACTAACATATCTATTGGCATGCTTTTATCAGAAATCACAACATCAACATTTCTACATACACATGGCTCTTTGGATTGCACACCAAAAGGAGTATTTACACTCATCATTCTATGATACAACACTTCAGAAGACAAACCATACTCATTTACAAAACTTTCAGCAACACATGTATGAGTAGCACCAATGTCAATTAAAGCATATGCAGGATGATTTGCAATCTATATTATACCTACCAGTGTATCAACTGAAGGAGCTTTCTCACACTGTTGTAGAGCAAATACTCTAGCAGCTGTCATTCCCTTTCCAAAGTTCAGTCCTTCATTCTTAGTCTTATCTTTACAATTTGCCACGTGATGACCTCTTTGTTGACAATGAGCACAGAAAATAGGCTTCAATTTAGGATCAAGACACTCAGAAGCTTTATGACCTACTTTCCCACATGCAAAGCATGCTCTAGGACTCCATTTACATTGAAATGATCCATGAGGCCTAAAACATATAGGACACCGCTTATCAAATGGAACAGAAGGCACAGGAGTCTTCACTGTTTGTCCCGAACTTGGTTTCTTACCTAGAAATGGTCGCTTGCCTTTGCTAATATTGCCAAACCTTGAATAAGGAGTGTATGATGTCACCGATCTCTTTCCCATAAATGCAGCACATCTATCCCTCCGAGCTTTATTCTCATTGATAATTTGTTCGACTAACTTTACTTTTATTACCGCTTCAGACAGTGTTGATGACTGAAACTTCTTGACCTCACTCTTGATTTCCATGTTCAAGCCATCTTGAAACTTTTGAACTTTCATACTCTCATTATTGTAATTTGTGCCAGCAAATCTAAGCAATCTAAAATATTCTGCATGATATTCTTCAATAGTTTTATTCCCTTGCCTTAGACTCAGCTAACTCAATATATTTGCTCTCTCACTATAGATGGAATGTATTGCAAGAAAAAGGCTTCCTTAAATCTGTTCCATGGTATTGGTCTTACATATCCTTCACTATTCAATCTCCACCAAGTATATGCATCTCCCTTCAGCATATATATAGCTAAGTCAACTTTCCTATGCTCGGGTACTTCACAAGCTGTAAATGCTTTTTCAAGCTCTACTATCCAACCTTCAGTTCTAGTCGGATCCAAAGCAGTTCCATCGAAATCAGGTACCAATCTGACAAAATCATGCAACTTAACTTGATCATTCCAGTCTTCTACTTATACATGTAGTTCTTGTCTCATAGTTGGTGGGTTATATTTGTTGCATAAATTGTTGTTGTTGTTTATACATCATTTGTTGATACTATTGAACTATTGCAAACATACCCGAAACATAGTGAACACATTTTTGGATCTCCCGTAGGCATCTAAGGCATAGCTGGATATGCTAGCATTTGAGGAGGCTGTGGATTTAGTGCAGTAGAAGCCGAAGCCAATGATGGAGTCAAAGTAGAAGATAAATACTAGCTAACGCAAAGCTGAGATAGTAGACTGAGAAGGAAGTGGCATACTCTCTCTTTCCGAAGACTGTCGAGTTACTCTTCTTGACCTATCCATCTTTAAACAAACATACAACAATATATGACATATAATAATTTTGCAATGTCAAATCAACATCAAAACAACTAATAAACAAAATAAGCATTCAAATAAAATACCCAATGCAAACAAGTCCTATATGCATCCGACTAAACTCACTGCATCTAAGGTCAAGTCACTACTATTTAATCAAACAATTTCATAAACATAGCTCTGATACTATCTGTAAAGACCCGACCCATTAAATCCTGAGATTTAGAGTACCGAGTCTCCAACCACATAACATTTTCACATTATATATAAGGTTGTCCAAAAACTAACAGTTTATGATAATTGTTTGATCAAATCTACTATAACTTTATAAATAACCTTTAATAAAACAAGATTGCTAATAAAAGCAATCTATACATATATATACATCATATGTACAAAGTTTAGTGTCAATGCAAGACACTACAAAAATTACAAGTTTTTCTTACTACAAAAAGTAAGCCTAAGAGATCTTAAGGTCTTTACATTTTACACTTATCTATCAAGCCTTCTATACAAAGAACTTTTCCTTTAACAAAAGCTTCTCCAAAATCCAGGGGCATTCGAGTCCTATTCGTCCCACTCATCGATGAATCTCTCAAAGTTCGACCTCTAACCCAAATCATCATATAACTCATCTCCATTACCTACAAAGCAGCAAAAAGCAAAAGGCCCAGTACGCAATAACAAAATACAAGAACAATTTATCAAGCAAATTTAAATCAAATGGAATGCATCAATGAATCAAGTCATTATCTTATTTTCTTTTACAGAACAATAGGAGGGTATTCAAACCCCGGGATCACGTTCTGGGAATTTAGGAGTCCTGAGTAACAGCAGCTGCTCAGGGGGTTGATATAAGTAGTCCGAATACTTATATCTCCTATATCTATTCCATACAGAAATAACTTCATTTAGGGTTCAAAAGCCGCAGCCCGACTCTACTTAAACTCCATCCATAACATGAGCCTAGTTCACAAGTTCCCATAAACTTTGAACTAAATCATTGTATTTCCTCCTAAGTTTAAGCAAACGTTACTCGGATACTATTCCCCCCATCGGCTACCCACTTAACCAAAATGAATCGCTATGGTATCATAGCGTACCATTGCATCATGGTAAAGTCATTGCATCATGACTTAGGTTAAGTGTCTAACTAACATGTCATTGCATCATGACAGGTTTGCTGCTCCTCGGACCAGATTAAATAGCGTAATAGACATCCAGTTCATCAAAGCATTAAGTCGAATTGAATTAAATCAACTAAAGAATGCCTAGTCCTAGCATACAACAAACAAGCTACTGCATACCTGAACCCGATAGTATATTACTATATTCACTCGGAGGGGAAACAAGCGAAGAACCTTTAACTGAAATAAGAATATTAAAACAATCAATAATTGAATGTAGAATTCACATATATATATATATATATATATGTATCTCACAATCCTAGGTTAACTATACAAGGAAATTCAATAAGTCTAACATATAGTTTTAACATTTAATTCATACATAAAACATGTTTATTTAGCTTATGTATTCATTAGAAGATCATATATGAAGTAAGGAATGACAATTGAAAAAGATTGAATTTGTAAAACTCAGGGGATACGCGGCTTTTCTACACAGGCAAAATTTGACTGAACACCGACAGCGTGGGAATTATACGTCGGCGGCGTTGAGCTCGGCGTTAAATATTTTGATTATGTTTGCATCCAATACCGCCCATATGCTAGCGGTGTTGAAGCCCTAATGGCCAGCGTACACTTTGAAAAATAAACGCTAGCAAATTTTCTTGCAAAAGCCAGCGGTGTTTGGAGCGCCTTTAAAAAAATCAGTTCTTATCACATTCAACACCGCCTCTACACCGATCGCGTTGAAGTACCAGATGCCGGCGTACATTCAAAAACAGACCTATTCGAAAAGAATTTATTTCTCCTGTTTTGCACTTTGATAATTTATAACTTATAACACTTTTAATCCTTCTTCAAGCTCATATTTAGCTTCATATACTATCTTCTATCCACTTTAATCAATCCTAGCAACTTTGAACATTAAAACAATACATTTAACTACTTTATTCACATCAAATTCTATCCTACTCTTCACCTCAACTTCAACTACTCAAATCAACATCGCTCCTCACCAACACCCCTCACTACTACCATAACACATAAACAAGTTCACATGTCCATAAAATACAACTTAACATATATTCATGCATAAAACCACTCAACTCAAAAGACATCAAACGCATTCTCCCATAGATTTCACACATATACTGCAAGAAAGGAAATAAAACAAGAGTCTGTACTAGCTTTAACTTACATGTAGAGGCTTTAGCTTGGAGAGATTTTTGAATCCAAAAGCTTGGTATTGGTCTTTGGTTTAGGGCTTGTAGTTTGAAGAAAAGGAAAAGAAAAAGGAGAGAAAGAAGAGGGAAATTCGTATGGGAAATGAAGGCTGCCAAAAGAGGCAATATTTGATCAAATTTTTAACTCATTATTATCTTAAGTTTGACTTTTGAGGCATATAAGACTTTGGGTTAAAGTTGGCTTAATTTGGAGCTCATTTGGGTTTAATTTAGGCTTGAAAATGGGCTACACTTTTGGAAAATTTCTACCAACAAATTCTTAAGAAATTCAAAAGTTGTTTTTATAATTCTAAACATAACATATACATATTAATTCATAAAAGACACAAACATTAACTAAACTATATACACAATAATATACTTAAAACAACGACATTAATTTCATTACACATAATCACTTACATTAATAATTTACATTAATAAACATAATATATCAAACATATTGCTACACATTCAATTTCATAAATCGAAACTACTTCAAACTTAATATCTAGGACTAATATTGTATTCACATGCAAATTTTAATTATTGAATAATTTAGATTATTTCAACTACTAAAAGAAAATGGTCCAAAACTATCCTTAATTGTCCCTTTTCCCCATAAAGGATCGAGGATTTGATATATCTTATAGGTGTAAAAGTTATAAATACATGACCGTTAATTTGCAGTAAGCTAATTCAAATATCATAAGTAGTATGTACGTAAAATTATTAGGCATATATTGCTAAATCCACTAAACTTTTAAAAGTATAACTTTATCTTTCTACAATTTTTAAACATGTACATTAATTTGTTGCTAAAGTTTTAAAACTATCTTTAAGCAATGTTTTCAATAACCTCCTAATTATTTGGAATTATACGCATATTTTTAAAAATTAATAATAAGGTCACAAGAAGAAATTTAAAGTGTACATCCAAACTTAGCAAAAAACTCATTAATGTGTTTGCACTATTATATAGTGATGCCGAAGCCGAAAAGGTTATGTCCTTTTCTTCTATCAAATAATTTTCTTTATATGTTATAAGCAAGAATTTTCTATTTCCTAACACATTATGAAGGTGATTGACCAAATTAGATCGAAATCAAAATGTACTCAATGATAAATTGTAACGCTCTAATTTTAGAGTCATTTACAATCCACCACATGTCTATATAACATATAGACACGCAAAGGCTCAGAATCTGCTAATAACCACGATATATACCATTTACACTTCCAACATATATACATTAATACTCCCAATCCATAGTATAAAGACCCGACATGCTCAATTCTCAAATTAAGCACACTAAGTCCCCAACCACGTATAACTCTTACGAATTATACGTAAGGTTGTCTTAAAAGAAGATGATTATGTTGAACATTGCTAAACCAATTTTAGAATTTATGAAATCGTTTAGTTAGATTTCTAAATAACTGGATTCGGCAGCGGAAAATCAAATTTTATAAAACAACTTATAAACTTCTACTCCCTACAGAGCAAACCAGTTTTCTAAGAAACTAACTTTATAAAAACACTTTATGATCTACTCTTAGGGGTAGATAATAATTTACAATCAATTGGGCATTAACAAGCCCTTAAAAGAAAATACAATTTATAAATATATCCAGTCTTTATAAAACAAACAAAATGAGAAACAAAACAACTAAATTACTCAACGCTCCTGACTCATATCACTCATCCACAATCCTTCCCAAGCCAACAGAAGCACCCAAAAACCCGAGACAACATCATCATATCATCGTCTCATCATCATCAACAACAATAACAATACCTGTAAAAAGAATAACAACAATAAGGATGAGCTGATGCCCAGTACACAGTAACACAATCACATACAGAGTGGAACACGACTTAAACTATATGCAATGCACAGCCATAGATTATTATCTTTTCTTTAAAGTAAATAAACAACTATCACAGGAGCACTCACACTCCGAATCAAGCCATGGGAATCTGGGGATCCTGAGTAACGGTCACGACGCTCAGGGGGTTGATATAAGCAGCCTGAATACTTATATCTCCTAGATAACATTACACTGAAAAAGAAACAGTAATCTCATCCAGGACTCATAGTCGCTACATAACTTCACTTAACTTAATCCATAATATAATTTAATTCACATGCTCCCATAAACATTGAATTAAATCATATTATTTCCTCTCAAGATTAAGTAAACGTTACGCAGTTACCACAGCCGAGCCTAGTCATTGCATCATGACTATTGGCCTAAGCGCCTATTATAATATTGTCATTGCATCATGATAAGTTGTCGCTCCTGGGACCGGATTCAACGACGAATAAAACAACCAACACTCATCAATTATTAAGCCGAGTTTAAGTCTTAATCAGTTTAGGATGCCTATCCTAACATTCAACACGCAAGTTACTGCGTACCTTATATAAGAAATCCAGACAGAGTCTCAGAAGGTAGAGTAGAAGCTATCTCAGAAGATATATCTCATATCTACCACTGGTTCAAGAAATAACTCTTATAAGAACCTAAACCATCATCCACTTCAACAAACTCATACAAGAACTTATATCAATTATTCACTAATCTCTAACTCATTTTATTAAATCCTATTTGATCAGACATTAATGTGGAACCCCACTATGGCTGCGAAGATCGCTCCGCCAAAATATGAACAGTTCTCCTTTGTCTGTCAAAGTATTTCTTTTCTCTTTATTTATAGTGTTTTATTACAAAAGCATTAACAAAGAATTCATAAACCAAAAACATTCATTTTCCAAGTAAACACACATTTGAAACAACATATTTACCATATTATTCAAAGATCATCCTAATTCATTCATCTAAGCTAAGTAATAGCTATTAACCCATTTTAGCTTAACATTAGCCAAATTGATTAAAATTAGTCATTTAAGTCATTTACTAAGCCAAGGTGATTAAACTATATCGATCTAATTCATTTTTAGCTTAGTGAAGTTCATTAAGCCAAGTTGGACTTAGATTAATTACTAATTCATTATATATCTAAGATCTAGTCACTTAATCCCAAGTTAGCTTAAACCTATCCAAATTTCATCAAAGTTAAACAATCTAATCCATTTTAGTTCATTCAAGTTCATTTAGTCAAGTTGAACCTATGTTTGTTAACTAAGTTCATTTTATAACTAACTTCTAGATTTAATCTAATTATTTGTTAAATCTATAAATCTATCTAACCCATGTTTAATTACATGAATTAATTCACTTAACACATCAAATATCACTCATCTATCTCATTTTAGCTCAAAAAGATCCATTTCTAAAGCAAAAACACATTTCACAAACAAAAACAAGTTTTTTACTTTGTTTTGGAAAGTGTTGCAGCTGGAAATAATCGACATTTAAGCATCGATAAGTTTCGAATTTGTAAAAGCTTAAAACATGAAAATTGTAGATCTCTTTTTAAGCTTTCCAACACAACTTGAATCACCTCAATCGGATGTCATATGAAAAAGTTATGGCTAAAATACAAATGGCTGCGAAACAGGAGAAGTCTGCACGACCGAGTGCATGGCCGTGCATCGAGGCCGTGTTAGGTAGAAAAAGTGACCCGAGACGAATTTTTAAGGATTTCAAAGCCTGCACGACCATGTGCACGTCCGTGCAGCAGGTTGTGTACACTGGAACGAGAAAATTACGAAATCCTTTGCTCTTGAAATGCATCTTATACTTTTCAAAGTTCTTTAAACTCATTCCAAAGTTTCCCAAAGCTTGTTATATGATCAATATAACATTCAAACAACATAAACTTCACATTCACCACATCAAACATCTCAAACTTCATCAACCTCCATAACCACTATTCATCATCTTCTTCCTCCAACCAAACCCCAACTTCCATCAACCATTAAACCAACAAATACATAAATAAACAGCACTCTCAACCCAATTCAACATCAATTTATCAATTAGAAATGTAAATAACAAGTAAAAACAAAGAGAAATAGAAAACGAAAACTTAGCTTTTTGAGCCTACTCATGCAATTCCTTATTCTTCTTCTTGGGGAAGCTAATTCTACTTGATCTCCTCTTTCTATCTTGTTGAAATTGAGATTCATGTCTTGGATTTTGGGGAGGGAAAGAAGAAGAAGAAGAAAGAAACGTAAAAAAATGAAAAGGGAAAAGCAAAAAGGCAGCTGAAGAAAAGAAAAGAAAAACAAAAGATAAAACTAAATTTATATATTTTAGAAATAAGGTATAGGTTTAGAACTATCAGATCAATATCTATAGTTCCAGAAGTATTTAAAAGATAATTTCTGAACCAATAGACTATAAATTAAGATCTTAAAATAAGAACTTAATTTAGGAATTTATTTTGCATACAAAGATATTTAATTTGAGTTCGGGTTTAAGAACTGATATTTTTATTCAAGCAAATGAACTCAAATTTTACTGAGATTTAGGAATTAGTATTTTTGGTCTAAATTGAATGTTTAGGAATCCTCTAAACATTTTTAGAACATGTTTAGGGATTTGAGGAATTTCAAATCTCAAAACCAACTTAATTATTAGCTAATTAAATTAGCCAACTTGTCTAATTAAATCCTATAAGTCATTTGATTCATTTAATTTATCTAAACTCAATTTCTATTTTAGGTGAAGAGTTGGGGTATTTCACATAGTCACAACATAATTACTTCAATACAATATTTACAAAAAATCCTACTCCTTACACATAGATAACAAAGGATGGCTTACAAAGTCTATCTAAACACAGGTGGGTCCATGCCCTAACATGCTACTTAATATAGGAATAACAACCACATTATATAGTAGGAGTCTCTATCTCCTGCAATCTAACATTTTATGTCAAAAAGTCTGCTGGATAATCCTCGCTACTAACGGCCTTTCTATAGTCCATGATAACGTCATATCTAGACAAGTCAAAAGCCTTAAGGGTTTCATCTATAACGAAAAAAATGAAGGGTGAGCTCAAGCCCAGTACGGTATACCAAAAAACACATGTGTGTGTGTGTGTGTAAACAATGGCAAACTCAAATGCATCATAATCATATGAATGAAACAAGCAACTATTTAATTATCTTTATCCTTTAGCTCAACACTCTAACAAGGGGATAACTCAATATCCTGGATCACACATAAATATTTACATATATATATATTGGTTATTAGGTGCTCCCCAATAACAACGACGTCGATACAACCTAGATCTATCTAGATTACTTTCATATGCAACTCTACTCTTGGATAACACCACACATCATTGGGTTACCGCAATAATAGCAAAGTCACTCTCCACCTATTACCAATACCCATGCACAAGCATTACACTCATCATTAAGTCGGATACCTAAACTAGTCAAGTTTCTATCCTAAAGAAACACAAGTAACAAACAAAGTATACACGTACCTGAATAGTTGATTCAACTTAGTCCACTTGATAGAAAACTCTAGCATGGATTTCCAACACACAAAGGTATTTAGACTCTTTTACACCTCTCAAATTATCCCCAAAATAATATTCTCTAAGCTTCTTTCTCTCATTCTAATATTAAAACAGTATTTATATAAGATATTTGCATATATATGTTAAAAGTTTAAATTTGGATAATAAAATAATGAAAAACAGCAATTAATTAATATTAACAAGGCCTTGTGTTTTTAGAGTAATAATAAACTCAAAGAAGTTAATTGAATAAGTTTCAAGTGTTTTTGAGAAGAATAAAACAAGTTTTAGAAAAACTGTGTTGTACACAAGCTTCAACACAAGCTGTTTACAAGGCTGTGCAGAAGACAAAAAGTGAGCATAAAACATTTTCAAAGTACACGACCATTCTATATAGGCTACATATGAGGTCGTGTAGTGAACAAAAATTGGTAGAACGTGTTTTTGAAGTACACGATCTTCTACCCAAGCTGTGTACGAGGTCGTATAGGATCAAAAATGAGGTTTTTCACATAATCTTTAGAAAACACCGATTTTCTCCGTTCTCGACATTAAAAACACAACTAATAATCAAAATTCAACTCTTCTTCAGAATTCAAACACCTATCATGGCAAAACTTGCATAAAGATTGAATCTTGCAAACAAAAGATTTAACTTTTGTAAAGAACTCACACTACCTTATCAAGAATTTATTAATTCTTTTGGTTTTTTTTTTTTTAAACTTTCTAAACCTTTGTCCATTAAATATCCCTCAAGAATTCTCCTATAAATTCGTTGTTTTCTTGTCAAATCTTGATGTCAAAGCCAAAGTATCATAACCTTATATTTAAACGTTTGTTTTGTCAAAAAAAGACATGAAAGAGAAGAAATTTCACTTACCATGTTGTCTTATTAATAGCTTTTGAGGAGTTTCAAAGAATTGTGGAGAAAAGGAAGAGAATGTCTACAATGTACGTAAAGGAAAGAAGGAGAAAGAAAAAGGCAGGAGGAGAAAGCGGTTACAATCCAATTTTATACGTTTGTAACTGTTAATATTTTAAAATTTTGAAGATAGACATGTTTGCTCTTATTTTAAAACAATAGATTACTGTCTTTTGCCTTTTTATAATTAATATATATTTATTGTTATTTTTTCCTATGATTTGGACATTTCATAAATCCTATGAGAAAGATTTTAACTTTAGATCTTAACAAATTGATTGAATAAGTGGCCAGAACTTCTAGAATAATATAATTAGGCAAGATAAACTGTACTTTCAATACAGCTAGAACACCCACAAGAAACAACTGATTTGAAACTCAGGGGTTGATCATAATAAGAAGATATGTTTAGAACAACTTAATGAATAAAATCCGTACACAAAAATAAAGCATTTAGTGATCTCTAATTTTATTGGATTTTGAAGATACAAAAATGGCTATCACTCATGAACCCAATCCACTCACGTGGCCGGAGTTTCCCCCTCCCTCTTTTTTAATTTCGTCTTTTTATTCTTTTGTTTCATTTTTCATACTTTTTATAATATTTTTATTCTTCTAGTTATATATTTATTTATTTAAATCAATTATTTGAACCAACAAAAGTCCTACTTTATTGACATATAAAAAGTTGGTAGCGGACTCAATAAAAGGACAGAAGATTTAAAATTAAAATAAAAGGTATTGCTAATTCAAAGCACTATTTCACCTCACACCAACTTGCTTAATTTTTTAATAGAAAGGTGTGCCACCGTCCGCGGTCACTGGACAAGCACATGGAAGTTGAACATGTATATTCAACGGTTTATGTAAATATAATATGGAGTCATTTTTTAATCTTCCCACATATTCGCCCTATTGACATACATGCACACCTGCCGTTGTATATCTCACAAAGCGGAAAGTTCATTATTCTGAGCATCACCTTCACTTTTGTCACAATAGATGAACTAAATTTGCTTAGCCTTGTCACTTAACTCATAAGTCCAGTCCAAATAAATAATAAACATATAAAAAGATTTTAATCCTTCCATAAATATTTTATACGGGGAATGTCGATGTATGATTTTATTATGTATCATCACTCTTAAGTGTTGTTATGATGCTAGTATAGTTTAAATTTTATTCAAATGCATCATCAATTATGATGTAAACTGGATTAAAATTTAAAAAAAAAAAAAAGAATACAAGGTTCAAAATTCATAGAGATTACAAAAAAGAAAAAAAAGGTATTTTGTGGTGTTTCCTTAGATATTTCAATACAAATAAAACTAAGACGGACAAATCAAGATTGGATATAAGCTCAATTTCAAAATGAATGGAGATTGATTAGAACACTAATTGATATGACACGCAACATATGAGCTAATATTATTAAAAAGGTATTTGACATGATCCTTAGAATTTAGTTATTATTAAATGGATATCGATATTACACATAGGACCTAAATAACAATAAGTTAGTTGGAATTTTGAAGATTGATAAGAATTTTTCCTTTTTTATTGGCTTAGATGCAGCACACTTCAAGAGTCCTTAGCCTTTTTTAAGTTATAATCCCATCACATATGACATGCGCTTGGATTTTGACTTCAAGCACAATATTACCTTCTATGCATTCACACCTCTATTTCACATCTATGGTCATTCTCTTTTCCACATCATTTTATTCATTTCAAATGGACTCTCTATATAATTCCAAAATGACTGCTCTCATAACTCTTAACAATTAAACAAATGTGCAATTCTAATTTGTACGTGTAAATATGGAGGTTTTGCATTATCGATCAAGGCTAAATTTTGGCTCCACTAAGTTTGGGTTCGTTTCTTTGCAAGGGGAGAGAGAGAGAGAGAGAGATTGCTTTCTTTTGGCTCTTGTTGCTCCGGTTCACTTCAGGTTGGGTTGAAGTCATGGTTGTTCAGTTTGTTGGTACTGCTTCATAGTGCAGTGGTCTAGCTGCCCAGACAGTTCAATTTCCTAGGTGGCTCGCAACCTTGGATGGCTCAGGCGAAACCGGGTTTTGTTCAAGTGTGTGAAGTGAGAGTGCAAGAGAAGATTAGTGTGTGTGTGTGTATGAGAGCGTCAGAGGGAGTGATGAGTGTGTGCGTGAGTGAGTGAGTGTGTGAGAGAGGGAGAGACGGGTTATATATAGGAGAATTTCGCCTCATATTTCATTAAGAAGCGAAATTCGCCTTTGATTCTTTAAGAGGCGAATTTTCGCGTAATTGTTCTTGCCTCCTCCACCAACTTTTCTGCTAGTGCAGGTTGAAACATTTTCCCTAAATTTTCAAAGTTCAACTTCACCTCCTAGAATTTAACGTGTGCATATGTCACCTTGAACATGCAAATTGGATAATATTTTATTAAAATTCAGCATAAAAAATGGATCTTGCTCATTGAATGCAATAGAATATTGTGTCATGCATATCTTTCCTAATATTGGCACTATTCAAATGATCAACCTGAAAATTTTAGACTAGAAAAGATAAAGGGATAATATTTTTGGAAGTCTCTCTCTCTGTATCAAAAAATTCTATTGAGAACATAAGTAGCATCTTTAAGATAGATGATTTGATTGAATTTTGTTATAAAAATAGATTCAAATAATGACTCAATTAAATATGTGATTTCCTTAATTTCTAATATAAAAAAAATCAATCTCCTTCCAAATCTTTTCTCATCATTTACCATAATAATATAGTAGATCT
This sequence comes from Combretum micranthum, assembly GCA_024138025.1. NCBI lineage: Eukaryota > Viridiplantae > Streptophyta > Magnoliopsida > Myrtales > Combretaceae > Combretum > Combretum micranthum. The sequence goes on from JAMXBD010000279.1 coordinate 314,897, forward strand.
ATCATTATCAATCTCATTAGTCGTAGATCTACTATTTTTGACATCATATCTAAATAGTTATCTCATATTCCGAGTGGTTTGAAGACCATAGAGATCAAGCAAATATTATATTGCCGACAGTTTTTAGAATAAGAAAATATTTTATATATTTGTTGCTTTGTTTTTTACTTTATTTTCATCCCTTATGTGAGATTTTGTTATCCTTTTATGAGATTTAGTCTACTTGCCAATTGGTTGGGTTTTATTCTCTTAAGAGAATTTCTAACCCTATGCATATGTAAGACATTTTGACTATAGAAGATATATGCCCGTTTACGCAGTTGGATTATTATAGCCCCAACTCTTCGTTTGTCGTTTTTCTTAAATCCATCATTATAATCGATATAATTTCTTTTCAATGAATAAAATTCACGGAATATATATATATATATATATATAATATATCTACAACGCTCTTTCCCCCCATTTTTTTAATAGGATTGAACTGCAAATACTGATAAAAGCGAAGATATATATTCGATGAGTAATTCAAAATATAAGTTTAATTTTTTTGTTTGTTCGATTGGTTTGCACCCGCATCGACCAAGAAATTGGAAGAAAAAAATAATGATTAAATTATTGTTTGTAGTTTTTCATATTTTACGCCTTTTTTATGATTTTAAATATAATTAATACGTGCATTTTTAGTTATTAACTTTTTATCACTTTTGTATTTCGGTTCTAAACTCTTTTTCTTTTCTTTTTTTTCTTTTATTTTAGTTCTCAGCGTCTTTTATCCTCAACAAAGTAAGAGTTTGTTTAACAACGTTATTTTTTTTTAATCCTTAAATGGCACATATCCAAGTTGGATTTATCCAAATAATTAATAAAAATAGTAGTATTAGACAGGATAATAATAACAACAACAAAATCAAAAAGGAAGAAAAAAAGCCAGACGTATAAAACAAAATAATTTTTCTCATAGAGGAAGATCAACCAGCAAAAAACCTAGATTGGAAAAAAGATGAAAGTCCTGCAAGAGGCACAATCTTAAACTGGTCAACTGTATAAAACTATTTTGGCAAAAAAAAAAAAAAAAAAAACCGTATAAACTATGGTTGTTAAAAATTATACACATTATACTAGCTATTTGTGCTAGAAAAAATGCTTTTATCTAAGATGTTTGATTCCCTTGGCCGGAAAATAAATACTTACACACCCCCTTTTTCTAATCTTACAATAGAAAAGGGAATCATAACCTCCGATTCCCCCCTTGGAAAACAAGATTACACACCCTTGTTTTTCTAAGTTTAAAACAAAGAAGGGAAGAGTTTGATCCAAAAACTTTGATGAAAGTAAGTAAAATGAGGGTGTAGAATGGTTTAGTACAGAAAAACACAAATAATACAACAAAACTTAACCAATAACCAAGCTGGAAAGGATTGAGATGAGGAAAAATTCCAGATTTGAAAAATCAAAGCCCAAATGAAACACTCAGATGAAGATTAAGATGAAAGATTATGAAATTTTAACACAAAAATAAAGCATTTAGTGATCTCTAATTTTATTGGATTTTGAAGATACAAAAATGGCTATCACTCATGAACCCAATCCACTCACGTGGCCGGAGTTTCCCCCTCCCTCTTTTTTAATATTTCGTCTTTTTATTCTTTTGTTTCATTTTTCATACTTTTTATAATATTTTTATTCTTCTAGTTATTTTATATTTATTTATTTAAATCAATTATTTGAACCAACAAAAGTCCTACTTTATTGACATATAAAAGTTGGTAGCGGACTCAATAAAAGGACAGAAGATTTAAAATTAAAATAAAAGGTATTGCTAATTCAAAGCACTATTTCACCTCACACCAACTTGCTTAATTTTTTAATAGAAAGGTGTGCCCACCGTCCGCGGTCACTGGACAAGCACATGGAAGTTGAACATGTATATTCAACGGTTTATGTAAATATAATATGGAGTCATTTTTTAATCTTCCCACATATTCGCCCTATTGACATACATGCACACCTGCCGTTGTATATCTCACAAAGCGGAAAGTTCATTATTCTGAGCATCACCTTGAGCGCTTTTGTTACGGATCTCAAAAGGCTAGTAATCTCGTGCTCCCTATTTTTCTTTTTCCCCTGTTCCTTTTTCTAATTCTTCCATATAGTGTGTTTTTTTTTTTTCCCTCCAATTAAAAAAAAAAAAAAAGCAAGTATACTTTTCCTTCGTTTTGATAGATCTTTCGATACTCTCTCTTTTGTTTATTGAACCAAAAAAAATAAAAATAAAAAAAGAGGTTTAGGAAAAATATGGGGCCAGAGCTACTTTGCGGACGGGCTGCGGGCTCAGCTGTCATTGCCGGGATCAGTTTTCTCATGCAGCATTCCAAGTATGTGTTCTGCTTCAATAACTATATACAAGATCTTGAAGAGAAGCTTCATGATCTGGAGACTAAGAAAAAAGACGTGCAGCGCCACTTGAGGGAAGGCAAAAGAAACAATGAAAAACCGGAGGGTGAAGTCACGGAATGGTTGCAGAAAGTAGAGGAAGCTCTTGAAAGAAAAACCAAGATATTGGCAAAGATCGACAAGCACAAGAGTATTAGTTGCTTCTGCCAAACTGTTTCGGTGGATTCTGATGAAAACGCCAAGGGATCAATGCTATTGCTGAAGGAAAAGGCTGACAAGTCCAAAAGCAGTCCCACAGGAGAGGGTTCTGAAGATGGAATCCCAAAGGAGGACAATTCCAACAAGAGTTCCACTACAACTGGTGGATATGTTTTGAATCCGTGGACCCGGTGGCGGACCAGCAGGAAAGCTGAGAAACTTAAAAATGATGTTTTGGAGCTGAAAGATAAAAATTTCGTGAGATACACCCATCCAAGTGAGCCGCAAGGCACAGTAAATGGATCATACAAGGATGATGTCGACCCCAAGTACTTTTTCCCAGCATCCAGACAGACTGTTCTACAGGAAATCAACACAGCATTGACCAATCCCAATATCCGCATCGTTGGAGTATGGGGTCCTTCTGGGGTTGGCAAGTCCACTTTACTGGATCAGGTCGTGAGGCATGTCAGAGGGAAGAAATTTGGTTATACATTTGATGAAGTAGCCAAAGCGACTGTATCTCGAACTCCTGACGTCGAAAGGATTCAAGCGGAGTTAGCTGACAAGTAAGATCAGATACCATTTTTAATAGATAGTACAGGATATAATTTTTTGATGATAAGAAAATAGATAATGATTTTCATACACATATAAATGCCATGCCTTCTTCTTTCTTTTATTTTTTTTTTCCTCTTCACTAAAACCTGATATCCAATCATTTAATTGCCCCTCAGCTTCCCTAAGCTCTACAGAAATTGGTTTTCTATAGGGATCATAAGACATAATGATCGGCATTGGCTCACCCTCAGTGATATATCTTTGGGGCTCTAAGCACTCTAGTGTGGCTTTAACTTTTCTCAGGTAGATCACCATGTTAGAAATTGGAGAAGGATCTGGATCATCAAATATCCTGGTTTGTCCTCTCCAATGACTAAAAGCATCACATGTCCTTAGGCATGGGTCAAAGAAACTCACTTACTGAGGTCTTCAGGGATGTGGAGAGATTTTTAATTTTTTGGAGCTTTTTACTAAGGTTCAAAAAATAAGTTTTTTTTTAAATAATAAATAATAATAATAAGTAAATAAGATCCAGAAAAATATAAATAAAAGTTAAGAAACTCATGTGAATAACTTTACAGATAAAGTGATATAAGTGGTGAGATCGTTCAAGAGTAAGTACCTTATAAGGGAATTTTCTGATGTAGGTGCTCGACACACAACCAAGTTCTCCTCTTGTCCGTCTTCTCTCTCGCATTCTTTGGACAGTCCAAATCCATCTATTCCATACATCTCTTCTTTTTTGCCCATTAACTCACCGTCACAGCTAGTTATCTCGTCTAAGTTTTCTGTCGCAGTCAACTTGCACTAAAGTTTCAGAATAAGTCCAAAACATCCACTCAATCTTAGTGTTTTTGAAAGTCTGGTTGGTTCTGGTGTTTGCCCTTGGGATGGTGTTAACATTGTGTTTGGCAGCATTTTCAAGAATAAAAGCATATGGGAAAATAAAATAAAAGAGAAAAGAAAATAATAGAAAGATAATGAAGTATAAGTTTTGTTTTATATTTGCTGACTATATAATATATCTATATATAGATAGATACTTTTATTTCTGTAGTTTGGCTTCCTAGAAATGAAGACAAAAAAAAAAAAAAAAAGAGTTAATAGTTGATAAAATTATCTCTATTTTATCTTTCTAAAACATTGCTAGAAAGGACGATTGTTCCGCTTTTTAAAAAAAAAAATCTTTTTTTCTTGTTATTTTTCTCAAATTTTCCCTTTTTTCTAAATTAATTTTTCATTTTTAAATTTTTTTTTATTTATAACTGTTGTATTTTTTTTTTCATTTTCTTTTATATATGTTTTTGACAAAAAAACTAATCTAAAAAAGGCAAAGGAAAGAGGGGGGTGTCGACAAAGATTTGCGTTAATTGTGATCCTTAAACCTCATTTAATCTTGAATATCCTTTGGAAATATTCAACTATTAGCTCTACTCTTACGAGATTTTTTTTTTTATAACTTATTTCTTCGAGAATTGTTTGGTTTCCAATTCAAAGGGGTGTTGGAAGCTTCTTTGCAACTTAAGATAAATGAGGTAATGTTTCAAATTAGGAGGTTAGTGTTTAAGCTTGAAGATGGTGGTGGGTGGCGTAATGCAAAAGAGGGGCGGCTAGAAGTAATGTTGTTTTCTCCAACAGTTAATCTTATTAACTTTTTCATCATGATGTTCGTGGCTCTTAGGGATTTTGAGGTGTATTCTGCTTTGTTACTTAGAATGAATGGTGAGCGCTAGCCACAATGATGTATTTAGAGGGTGGAGTGGTGGCAGAGAGTGAAAGCTGGTGCTTAAGGTGGCATAGAGATGTGCTTACATATCTCCTTCTTATGTTACTTAATATAGAGGGTATGCAAGTGGTCTTATCTTAGAGAATTAAGAGGCAAAAGACTAAGTTAATGTGTCATTCTGATTTTTGTCATGTCAAAAAATGATGTGGGCTTATAAGAATTGTTCTAAGTGGCGGCTAAATATGGAGCTTGGTGGCAAATGTAAGGGAGGTGGCATAAATTGTAGAGTATTAAACTCGTATTGGTTCAAGGGCTTTTGTAAGGACCTGCTATCACCCCTATATTGAAATAGGAGATAACGGTTCCCCAACCACATATAACCCCTAAGATTATATGTAAGGTTGCCTAAAGGAATTGTTTGAGTAATTGTTTATCTAATTCCATAAATATATTATACAATGGGAGACATAAATATTATTTTTTTTATTAAAACTTAAGTAAAGCAACACTACCACACATTTATGGTAAAGGAAACAACTAAACTTCTAATTAGCTAAATACACACATACATATATATACATATTACATCTAAAGGCTTCTTACAAGCCTTAACCCAAAATCCTCAAAACACGACCTAACTAATACTATATTTACACTATCAACCAAAATGAATCTCATCTAGTCTATTACATTCATAAGGTCCATTGAGTCCGTGGTCATCTTTAATCCTCCAACCCATCAAGAAAATCTTCAAAGTCGGTTCCGTACCCCATACTCGTATAGAACTCATCGGAATCATCACCTGAAATAGATAAAATATGAGCCAAAGGCCCAGTACACAAATAACGAATACAAAATGCGAAGTGGATCACACATTCTTAGGCTAAATGAACTAGGCAACAATCACTTGTTCGTTAATAAGTATTTAGTTAGTAAGACAACACGGGAGTATTCAAACTTCGGGCAACAAGGATCTAGTATTACGACCGCCTCCCTGAGTGGTCCCTACGGTTCATACAGACTAGGCAGCCTCACTTTCCGGCATAGCCCGTAATACTAGGGGATCTTGAGTAACGCATCATGACGCTCAGGGGGTTGATATGAGCAACTCGGATACTCATATCTCCTAAACAATTCTATCCATTAATGAGAAAGTACCCTACCCCCAATCTGAGCAGGGTGCCGCTCTCCGAACCAGATTCAACGGCAAACAACAATCAACACTCATATATCAATAATATTTTCTTATTTTAGAGTAGTTTGATCTTGATGCCTATCCTAGCAAAGAGACAAGCAAGTTACTGCGTACCTAATATAGCTCGGGAATTAACGGGGTTGACTGGGCGAGGATCTATCACTGTTTAAATCAATATTAAATTCATACTTAGCTTAAGTACTAGTTAACTAATATAGAAGATAAGTAAATCAAAGAAATCCAAATAAATTAATAAAGGTCATAAGAAAACATTTAAACATCCTAATATACCATAGATCGCTTAACCAATACTTAATTGCTCAAATAACAAACTTCGGAAAATTTTAGAAAAAGTTTTTAAAATTCAAAAGCACAGGGGGTAGGCCGGCAGTCAAAGCCGGCGGCTTTGAGCCAGTGCTCGATGCTCAGAAAATCAACACTGCCAGCGCTGGCAGTGTTCAAGGGTACACCATCGGCCTTTGCATCCTACGCCGGCGGCCTTGAGCCGGCGTAGAATCCAAAACCAAAATTTTCAAAAACGTCCAGAGAGGTCTAAGCTGTCCGCTTACTTAGATACGCGGGCAGCTTTTACATGTACGCCGGCGGCCTTGATTCCCAGCTGCCAGCGTACAATATGACAGAATGAACGCCGGCTGACTTTTCCAGCGAAAGCCGGCAGCTTTCATCCAGCCTTAAGAATTCTGAATCCAACGCTGCCTCTAAGCCGGCGGCATTGAATTCCCAGGTGCCGGCGTACGTTTAAAAACAGGCCTAAACGAAAATTGTTTTGGATTTCCCCTGTTTTACTACACTTGTTCATTTTTCAAAAATCTTCCAACTTAGCCCAAACTTTCTAAAGCTTGTTATATGATCCAAATGCTATCCTAACAACATAAATTCTACTTCTAATCATCAAAACACTAATCACACTTCAATTTCACATATCTACTACTCATTCCTTCAATTTCCTATAACACTCATCCCCACACATCCACACTCCTATAAGATGCAAATTACCACTCCATTAACCATTTAATCCCATCCACACTACCATCCATGCACCAATTCAATCTCATACCAATCATCATCTCAAATCATATATATATATATTCTAACATTTACAAATAATTCAACATAGAACATAAAAATAAAAGATAGAGTTTGTATTAAACTTACATGATTGAATCTTGTCTTGGAATAATATTTAAATCCTTAAGCTTGTGATAAACCTTGGCCTAGGGTTCAAGATTTTGGGTTAAGAAAAGGAAGAAAGAAAGAAGAAAGAAAAGAAGTAAAATTCGTATGGAAATTTGAGGCTGCCAAAAGGGAGGGTTAACTTGTCCAAATTAAAGTCAAATGTCATCCAAATCTCACCATTAGGGGTATATTTGTCCTAGGCTTAATTTAGGCAAATTTCAAATGCATTTGGGTTGAATTTAAGCTCAAAAAGTGGATTTAAAGTTAGCTAAAATTTTTGTCATATGTCTAAGCAATTCAAAGGTGAATTTACTAAATTCTAAACATAACACATACATATTAATTTGAAAAAGACACACACATTAATTACACTATACACACATTTAGAGATATCAAACAATGATAAAATTTTATAAGAACTACACATATAAACTAACACATTCACTAATCACATTAGCTAAACACTCATAATATATATATTATATCATTCCAATAACATATTAACATGCAATTTAAGGAATTCATGGCTATTTCAGCTTTACAATAGCATGATCCTACTAGTTCTTTGGGCTCCAAAATTACGCACTCTTATTCTCTTTTAGGACTCCAGTAGGCACTATTTGATTTGTTCAAAGGGTTTGAAGTTTTGTAAATTCATTGCATCAATATGAAGAGTTAATTTTGATAATTTCCTAAATTTTGAGAGCAGACAAGTAGGTTTTAGTGATAAATAAGTTTTGGAATTTTCCTTTACAAGCTTTTGGGTACTTTTAACAAGTTATGTACTTTTTCCCTCTCTATATCTCAAATATATATCTTGAATAAAATTCAAAGCCACTTCAATAATAGTAATCTTTTGCTATTTCCTTGAACGTTCAACTCCACTTTCATATGAGTCTCCCCAATTCTCATGTCTTTTTTTTTTTTTTTTTTTTTTTTTTTTTTTTGGGGTTTTAGCATACATTGGCTTTTCAACGTAAAAATCAAAATTTTTGTGGAGTTACTTAATGAAACCTTATAGAAAATGCCATTTAGAAAGTAACCCAGGTCACAAACAACTTCAATAGAGTAAATTGCACTAAGCCCTCTTACGTGGGATAGTCTTATGAAATGGTTTTGTACACTCTCCAAGCCTAATTTCCATATATAATAACGATATTCTCTAATACAACCTTTACTTTGTCTTGAATTTTCACAACTTAATTAGCACATATACTCTAGATTCACTTGCTTTTGGCTCTTATTGTTTAACTTAGAAACCGCTTACCTTTAGATTACCTTGTGTGCTGTACTAACATGCAAGCACTTATTATCTTAAAACTCGATGACTATGAATACCAATAAACTTTCATAGCTTGTATAAGACTGTCCTTGAATATTGATGGTACACTTCGATTATTTTCTAAGCATCTCTCCAGAATCTCTCACCATGCACTTAAATGAGATGGATAAAGAAAATGCTCTCTCATTGCAAAACAATTCCTAACGGCCAATTTAAATGTCATGTATGGTATTGTTGATTTATCCATGCAACAATTGACTGAAGTAATATAATCTCTCTCTACTAAAATAGCTTTTTTCTCGAATAGCCTCTATCATCATCCTGTAAGATCTTGCAGTTTAGAATTGACATCTATAATTGGTTAAAGAATTACAATTATTTGCAGAAGGAACAAGTCACAAACTTAATTCCTCTCATAACTATAAGGTCATCACTGTCTCTAAACAATCAAATCTTATTATGCACTGTTAATTAAGAACATCATGTGTGCTTGTGGAATAAACACTACAAAACAAGATAAGCACATACTTTACATTTAATAGAAAGGGCATATCCAACCATTATGTAGTCTCACCTAGCCTCTACCTACACAAGCAATCTCCGACCTTTACCCATGCCCAAATCTATACACAACTTGTAGAGGCCTATGACCCAAAACCAATCCCTTCTTCATTTCATATAGAATGTACTATTAGAGTGTCAAATCCAAATTGACAAAATCCTTTGTGTATTAGAAGCAAGTACTATTAGAACATTTACTACTTTAGCATCCATTGCATATGCAAATTTTTTATTGTTATTATTTTGAATCTAGCCTCAATTTCACCTATAGACACTTAATCCATGTGGTCTTTTCAGCATAAAGAAGAGTGGATCCCTTTTGATTCATATATTTACATCAAGAACTGTGCCACAACCTCTGTACACTTGTCAACTCTAGAAAACTAGACTATTATCATCCTAAATTTTTTAGGAATCTCATCATGTGGTCTAATCGATCCTTACTCAATAGGTGCTTTTGCTTTGATATCATGTAATGAAAAATGTCTTTTTCTCATAATTCATAACTCTTTGAAGCCTAAAAATGAAGATAACAGAGAACATAACAAGATCATTGCATGGTATGTAATCTCTAACTTTACAGTTACAAGCTTTGAATTGTCAATCAATGAAAAAAACTTAGGGGAAATATATGTTAGAATTCTATATATTTGTGCCTAAGTGATGCAATAGAGGAGGTAGCACATAACTACTTGGAGAAACGGTATAAGATAGAGAGGATGAGCAAGCGTTGAATATTCTACACTGCCTCTTACACCACCGACCTTGGGATATAAGCCATCGGCCTTTAATTATGCATTGCTGGCGTTAAAGCTGCGTACTTTACTCGTCTTTTGAATTTTACAATTTCTTAATTTTAGAAATATTATAAATATTTCCTTTTTTTTTTGTTTCCCTTATATTGTACGGCCTATTGCAAAATAAGGATAGTTTTTATATTGAATAGAATTTCATTGAGCATGTTCTGCTTTTTCTCCCAAAATTCAAATCTCTTGTGATAGCTTTTCAAATTTTGATGCTAGCTACCAAGGTATTCTTAGAATCAATAGATGTTAAAGATCACAAGCCGAGTATTCATGCGTGAATCAACATCTTGTGGTATTATCGCCATTATTCTGTTGTGTCAGTTGGTATCAGAGCTACGTTCGTTCTTGGAGTATCTTGGCACCTCGCAAACAAGTTAATCAATGATGTGTGGATGAGATCTTTGAGTGTGAAGACTTAGATCAGAGGATCGGAGAAATGATTTATGAGAGATTGGATAAGAGGATCAAACAGATTATCGATCGACGATTAAGAGTTGTAGTGGATCATATCACAAAGAGTATGCAAGCAGTTGTAGAGAATCAGAATAGAGGTAGGAACCCTAACTTAATCCGAAGCCTGATGCAAATTTGAAGAGCAAATGAAATTCCTCATCTGTTGATGGTTATAATGATGGATTACCACGCAGGCGAGGTAGGCTACATGTTAAGGAAGATCATAGGCATTGGGAAATAGAGATGAAGATCCTAGAATTTCATGGTGGTTTGTAAGCTAAGTTTTTGGATTGGCTGGTCACAATAGAAGAGATTCTAGAGTTTAAGGGGTTCCAGATGATAAGCGTACACAATTAGTGGCAACACAATTTCATGGTAGGGCGACAACATAGTGGCAACAGACGAAATTGACATACTGTAGGCTGAGCAAGTCAAAGATTATGACATGGGAGAAGATGAAAACATTTACGGGCAGCCTTTTTGCCTTATAATTTCTAGTTGATTATGTATCAAAAGCTGTAGAATCTAAAACAAGGCAGCAAAACTATCGATGATTACACCACAGAGTTTTATCAATTGGTAGTCATAAACAAAATTGAGGAAACAAACGAGCAGTTAGTGGTGTGTTACATTAAGGGGAAATGGTTGCAGCTTCAAGATACTATCAATTTATTTAACCCTCTTAATGCATCAGCTACGCACCAGAGGGCTTTGATTGTTGAAAGGTAGTAAAGGCGGTATGAAAGTAGAGTATATGGCAATAGGGTGATGAGTAGGAATGGTAACGGTGTGAATCATCCTGGTAGTGGAGTTACAAGTAATAACATGATAAGGCGTTTTATTAAGCTTAACACTGGCGGCCCTCGCACTAACAGGATTAAGTGCTTTAAAATGTGGTGAGGTTAGTCACTAACAGATAGATTGTAAGGAGGGAAAGAAAGCGCTTTTATTGAGAATGAGGATAAGGAAGATGATGAGGATGTCTTTGAAGTAGGAGGCAATGGTGATCCAGTTTATAATGAAGAACATGTCGAGGGAGAACTTTTGACTAGCGATGACAGGTGGAATCTGGTGGTTAGGAGGCCATGTATGACTCCAAGGGCTGTCAAAGAGGAGTGACTCAGAAATAACATCTTTTAGTCCACATGTACCATCTTAGGTAAGGTGTGTCGTTTCATGATTGACTCCAGTAGCTGCAAAAAAATCGTATCCATAGAAGCTATGTAGAAATTAGGCATTCAACCAAAGCAACACCTAAAGCCTTACAAACTAGCTTGGTTGAAAAAGGGAGGTAAGGTAGCACTTTCTAAACGCTCTCTTATTTCTTTTCCATTGCTTCTAGATACAAGGATACTGTGTAGTGTGATGTGGTGACAATAGATGTATGTCATCTATTGTTGGAAAGACTTTAGCAATTTGATAGGGGAGTAGTAAATGATGGGAGGGCTAATACATATAGTTTCGTATACAAAGGGGTAAAGATTGTGTTAGTGCCAAGCAAGGGTTCTACTAACCCTAAACCTGCTAAATAGAGTGATGGCAGTAGTGCCAATTTGTTGTCATTACCCATATTTGAAGAGGAGATTCAAGATTCTGATATTGCTTTTCTTTGGTAGGCATAGACATTGAAGGAGAAGTGGAGTTACCTAAGGTAGCAGTTCCAATAGTGAAGGAGTTTGGGGATTTGTTTCCTGAAGAATTGCTTGATGGCTTACCACCTTTGCATGATATTCAGCACCAAATCGATCTTGAACCAAGTGCAGCCCTTCCAAACCACCCGCACTATCTAATGAGTCATACAGAACATGAAGAGTTAAGGAGGCAGGTAGAGAAGTTGCTGGCTAAGGGCTTCATTTGAGAGAGCTTGAGCCCATGTGCAATGCAATCCCAACCCTTCTATCACCCAAGGAGGATGGCTCTTGGCGCATGTGTGTGGATAGTTGCACCATTAACAAGATCACTATTAGGTTTCGCTTTCCTACTCCTCAACTAAATGATTTACTTAACCAGCTTAGTGACGTGAAGGTGTTTAGCAAATTGCATCTGAAGAGTGGGTATCACTAGATTTGGATTCGAGTTAGTGATGAGTGGAAAAACTTTTTAAGACCCGAGAAGGGTTGTACGAGTGGCTAGTTATGTCGTTTGGGCTATCCAATGCACCAATACCTTTACGAGGGTGATAAAACAGGTTTTTAGGCCATTCACTGGTAAATGTGTCATTGTTTACTTCGATGATATTGATTTACAGTGCTGACCCTTATGAGCATCTTGAACATTTAAGGGTTATTCTTTGTGTGCTGCGCAGGAAAAGTTCTATGCAGCCATGAAAAAGTGCATGTTTATGACATCTGAGGTACTTTTTCTTACTTATGTGATTTCTGACAAAGGCTTGCAAGTTGATAGAACCAAAGTGGAGGCAGTTCAGCAATGGTCCAAACCTAACATGTTAATTGAAATTAGAAGCTTCCATGGTCTAGCATCATTTTACAAACGGTTCATCCCACATTTTAGCGATATTTTGGCCCCTATAATGGATTGCATGAAAGGAAGGAAGTTTGTGTGGATAGAAGAGGTGAATAGGGCCTTTGAGAAGATAAAGTTACTCTTGACAGCAGCCCCAGTATTAGTGCTACCGGATTTTCATCAACCTTTTGAATTACATGCAGATATATCGAAAGTGGGAATTGGGGCAGTATTGAGCTTGAATAGCAAACTAATCACTTACTTTAATCACAACACAAGTTTCACTCCTTTCCAAATAGTGTACTTTATCATTCTTGTGGTCCACTTGATCTGATACCTTCACCAAATAAGACCAGGGTCCATGGTAAGGTAAAGGACTTCATCCACATTCTATAAGAGATTCTTAAAGTTGTACATGAGCACTTAGAGAGGGTTGTGGGAAGGTATAAAGCGGTTGCTAACAAAAAGAAGAGACATGTAGAGTTTGTTGTAGGGGATTATGTGTGGGCTGTCTTTACTAAAGATAGATTCCTTGTGGGTAAGCATAACAAACTGTCAACTCAAAAAATTGGTCCAGTGGAGGTCATTGAGAAGATCAACCCCAATGTTTATCGGTTGAAGCTACCTAGCCATGTTACAACTGCAGACATGTTTAATGTTAAACATCTCGTCCTTTACATTGGTGAAGATTCAAACAAAGAAAATTCAAGGGCGAATTTTAACCAACCTAAGGAAGATGATGCAGTAGAGGAAGTAGCACACAAGTACTTGAAGAAATGGCATAGAATGGAGAGAAGGAACAAGCATTGAATATTCTACACCGCCAACCTTGTGATATAAGCTCCCAACCTTTAGTTTTACACGGCTAGCCTTGGAGCAACATATTTTACTTGTCTTTTGAATTTTACAATTTCATATTTTAGAAATATTATAGATATATCCTTTTTTTTATGTGTTTCCCTTATATTGTACGGCCTAGGACAAAACAAGGATATTTTTTAATATTGAATAGAATTTCATTGAGCATGTTTTGCTCGTTCTCCTAAAATTCGAATCTCTTATGATAGCTTTTTGAATTTTGATGCCAACAACCTAGGTATTCTCAGAATGAATAGGTGTTGAAGATCACAAGTCGGGTATTCGCGCGTGAATTAATGTCTTGCGATATTATATCCTTTATTCCACTGCCTCACAAAGTCAATCAAATCCTATATATTTTAATTAAGCTATTTTAGTTTCTAAGTTTACATCGATGATGTTCAATCATGTCCTTGGTCTTCCAAGTGAGTCATTTAAGTCATCTTAGTCCATTTTTAAATACTTCCTGATTTCGTAGAGAACTTGTATGGTGTGATATCATAAGTATAGAAGACATAAATGACTCTTCAAAAAGATATATGTTCTAACTAGATTTTGAAACAAATTTAGAAAAAATAAATAACTTATCTAAGAGATAGTATATTCAATTTATGTTTACGCAAGCATATAAAACTCCTAATGTACTCATCCTAAAAACCTAGAAATATGTTGTTTTAATCAATGATTGCACACTTGTGTATAAGGAAAAATTACAAAAGGATTAGCATTTGTACTCTTTATGCAAAGAAGGTCCTATATTTATTGAGCATGCATTTAATCCTCTCATCTAGGTCCTTTGTTAATGTCCACATGACTATGCATTTGACTCAGCCTAACCTTCAAATACATGCTCGACAAATATAGGCCTTTTTTTTTTCCTTAAACAGTATGAATCTAGGCTCCAAAATATATGCTCTACAAATGCATTCCCTTCGTTGCCTATATGGTATGAATTTAGGTCCTTTTGACATCAAACTTTGTTTTGCAAACTATGAATCAAGCGTAATTTGTTTTTTTTTTTTTTTAAATGAGCTGGTTGATGAATGATTGGCTCTACAAAGTATGAGGATAAAATATACATGTACAAAATCGTATTATATTTATAGCACCTATTGCAATGTCAAAACTCATTAATTGAATAAGTCATATATGTTAACCTTTAATATATTTTATATTGATTTATCAATATATAGGATATTGGAGCCTAAAAAAAAAAAAAAAGCGATTGCATATAAATTTACATCTCCTATCTAGCAAAAAGGTAATGGAAAAATGTACCTATTTTCATGTAAAACCCATGTTACCTTTTTTTTTTTTTTTCTTCTTTGTTTTTTTTAAATACTTTAAATAGCATTCTAACCAAAAATTAGTTATCTAAAATATCACATTTTATTTCTTAAGTATTCATTGCAATATCTTTTGGATACTTAAGGAAATTTGGATCAGATACATGTGGGGCAGTTAACTCGAAGTGGATACTTTTTTAATAAATGTTTGGAAGCGATCAATAGAAGAAATTTTGTATGTAATATATCCTAAGGTTATTAGTAGAAAATTATATAAAGATTTCTATATTTTATTTTTACCATGGAAGTGATGTATTTGGCTAAATGAAGTAATACCCATATGGGGTTATAACCATTTTTTTCAAATATATATTCATATGTCAAAATATTGGATTGAATTTAGTGTTATAAATTAATTGACTAGGTTTTTAAGTTCATTTTATAAAGAATATATCACCTCATTTTAATGTTTTGTTGGATTTTAAAGTTAATTTAAAATTGTTGTTATAAACCTCTCAAATCATATACAAAAAGGTGTAAGTACAGAATAGTGGTTATCCCTTTGAAAAGTACACCGAATACATATGGATTTTATGCGATGATTTTATCTTCTTTGTCACAATAGTCATGTGCAATATTTATCTTAGTTGTTCATAACATAACTGATATTCTAGAAACAACAAGGATCTACAATGGTATTAGTTAATGTATAAGCAATAGAGCAATCTAAACACTCAATTGCTGGTTTCATTTGATCTGTGTGCTATCACATTTGAAACGTTGTCGATAGCTCCTCCCTCATCAGTTTAGTCATCAACTAATTTGTGTGAACACAATTAGTTGGTGAATCTTCTTTTCATCAGCCTTTTACTTCAGTTTTTAGATGTCATTGGTCAAATTGATCAACATCTAGTTTCTACTTTAGTTGAAAGATGTAAGCAAAAAAGAGTGGTTATCCCTTCGAAAGGTCTACCAAATATATATGGATTTTATGTAATGACTTTATCTTCTTTGTCACAGTAGTCATCGAAATATTTCTCTTAGTTATTCATAACATAATTGATATTCTAACAACATCAAGGATCTACATTGATGTCAGTTAATGTATAAGCAATAGAGAAATATAAACACTTAATTGTTGGTTTCATTTTATCCATGTGCTATCACTTTTGAAATGCAGGCAACAACTCCTTCCTCATTGGTTCAGTCATCAACTAATCAGTTTGTGCAAATACAATCAGCTGATGAATCTTCCATTTGTCAACCTTCTACTTTAGTCTTTAGATGTCGTTGGTCAAATTGATCAACATCTAGTTTCCTCCTTCAATTGAAAGTATAGAAAAGTGGTTAACCCTTTGAAAGGTCCACCAAATACATATGGATTTTATGCAATGGCTTTATCTTCTTTGTCACAATAGTCATGCGCAATATTTTTCTTGGTTGTTCATAATATAATTTATATTCTAGCAACAACAAAGATCTACATTGGTGTTAGTTAATGTATAAGCAATATAGCAATCTAAACACTTAACTGTTGGTTTCATTTGAGCTATGTGATATCACTTTTTAAACGTAGTCAACACCTCCTTCCTCATCTGTTCAGTCATCAATTGATCAATTTATGTAAACATAATTAGCTGGTGAATCTTTTATTTATCAGCCTTCTACTTTAGATGTCGTTTGTTAAATTGATTAACATCTAGTTTCTACTCCAATCGAAAGATGTAAGTATAGAAAAGTGGTTAACCCTTTGAAAGGTCCACCAAATGCATATGGATTTTACGCAATGACTTTATCTTCTTTATCACAATAGTCATGCACAATATTTCTCTTGGTTGTTCATAATATAATTTATATTCTAGCAACAACAAAGGTCTGCAATAGAGCAATCTAAACACTTAATTGCTAGTTTCATTTAATCTATGTGGTATCACTTTTGAAACGCAGTCAATGCATCCTTCCTCATCTGTTCAGTCATCAACTGATCAGTTTATGTAAACATAATTAGCTAGTGAATCTTTTATATATCAGCCTTCTACTTTAGATGTCGTTAGTCAAATTGATCAACATCTAGTTTCTCTTTTTTTCCATCATCTTTACGTCGATCAGCTAGAGATAGAACTAAACCTAAGTTTTTTCAAGATGTTGTTTATGTAGCGCATACAACAAATTTGCATGATCTCCTTACTTGTCCTTCAGCTCAAACACACCCATAAGCCTTGTTTGACATATCTACTTTTGGCTTTTTCCTATTGATTTTGTTGCCTCATCTGCTAAGATGTTAGTTACACGAGAATCACAATTACTTGGATGCATCTAAACAAAAAGAATGGCAACAAGCTATTCAGAATGAATTAGATGCTCTTGAAAGAAATGACACTTGGAATTAACTACACTTCTTAAAGGTAAAACAAGCAAGTAGTTAAAAGTGGGTTTATAAGATTAAGTGTAGATCTGATGGTACTATTGAACAGTAAGTGAGGCTTGTTGCTAAGGTTTTACACAAAAAGACGCTAAGGACTATCATGAGCCTTTTTTCTCCGGTTGCCAAGCTAGGAAGTGTTTATATTCTCATTGCTATTACAAATGTATCTAGTTATCCATTAGTTCATGTAGATGCTATGCATTTTGCACGGCCATTTAGATGAAGATATCTACATAGTTCCACTTAAAGTATATTCAAAAGTTTTACTAACTCAAGTTTAAGAAGTCACTATATTGGCTTAAGTAGGCCTCAATGGAATTTAAAGCTATCTAAATTCTTGATTTCACTTAGATTTTTTTATTCTAAGCATGACTATTCTTTATTTACACATTTTGATTCAATTGGCTTTGTTTATATTCTTTTGTATGTTGATGATATGCTCATTATCTATTCCGATGATGCTTTCATTATTGACATTAAAAAACAATTGGATAATGAGTTAATTATCAATGATTTAGAATTAGCTAGATTCTTCCTTATATTGGAACTTTGTCGAACATTGTTTGGCCTTCTTTTCAATCAATAGAAGTTTGTTTAGATGTCTTACTTGCTGTTAGATTATCGGGAGCAAAACCTGTGGACACTTCTCTTCCTCATCAAATGTAGCTTGACAATGAGTCAAGTGACTTGTTATTGAATCCTTTATATTATAGGCAACTAGTTGGAAAATCACTTGACATCACACTTACATGACCAAACATCTTCTATGTTGTGCATCGGCTCAATTAATTTCTTTTTTCATCCCCGTCAATCCCATTTAGAAGCTTTATTCCATTTATTACACTACTTGAAGGGTTCTTCCTCTTTAAGACTCTTTTATTTTGCTAATAATGATCTTCTTCTTCGATGATTTTCTAATTCTAATTGGGGTTCTGGTTAGGTGGATCGAAAGTCCCTCTTGACTTATCGTGTTATTCTTGGCAATGCTTTAGTCGATTGGAAGACTAAGAAACAGTTTGCTACTTCTACGACTGAGATTGAATATTGAAGTTTCTCTATAGCTACTAAAGAGCTTCTTTGGGTTTCCTTTGCTCTTCGTGTCTTAGCTTTTCCTGTTCATTTCCTAGTTCAACTTTATTGTGAAAATAAAACTATGCTTTTAATTATAAATAACCCATGTCTTCATGGTTGTGCAAAGCATATTGATATCAATGTTCATTTTGTGCGAGATCATTTACATCTAGAGTTCTTCAACCTGTTTGTGTGCCTTCCTCTCTTCAAGTAGCAGATTTGCTCACTAAGACACTGGGTTCCTTGTAGCTTCGCAACTTATGTGCCAAGTTGGGTCTCAAAGAGACTCCAACTTGAGAGGGGGATGTGAAGACTTATGTGTCTTATTATTTATTATGACATCTTGTACATGTGTAGGGATGAAATTGATCCAACTATCATTATTGTTGGATCAAGCTTTGCTATATATACTTTGTAACAAACTTTAACCAACTAACTTTGCACTAGTGTCATTAGTTCCTTTCTCTCGCTTCATTCCTCAACCTTTTGTGTTCGTCAATGGCAGAATAGTGAACAGGACAAATTTACAAGCTTCAATATGTCCTAGATATTAAGAGATAGATATAAAATACACTAAAATATTTAT
The DNA here is from genome assembly GCA_024138025.1 of Combretum micranthum. Classification (NCBI taxonomy): domain Eukaryota; kingdom Viridiplantae; phylum Streptophyta; class Magnoliopsida; order Myrtales; family Combretaceae; genus Combretum; species Combretum micranthum. The sequence goes on from JAMXBD010000279.1 coordinate 333,962, forward strand.
GTACTATTGATTACATCTACATTTTCCAAAAGAATATTTTCCTAAGTAATCTTATAGGAGTTGTTCTATAAATGAGCTTTACCGTAGTAATAGGTTCCATACTACCGCTGTGCGTTTCAATGTTTTACTTGGTTCCTTTATAGAGCAAAACACTCACCAGCCAACTCATTTGAGAAAATATAGCAAAGTACGCTTTATTTCAAAGTTTGTAAAAGAAAGCTTGATACAAGGATTTGCTTTCGTACTATTATGCAAAATTTGATTTGTCAAACATGCATCTAAAGGTCTAATTTGTACTATTTATGAAAACAAAAACCTAAATTTGTTTTAGTCGGATGTCTATAATGTTCACGTTTGCCATTTAATGCCAATTTGTGCCATGTTGAATCATAATAGCTGTGAAGACCCTAAGTTCTAAGATAAAAGTAATTTAGAAAGTTTGGCTCTTTAAATGCATTTTTGACCAATCCAAGTCCTTTTTTACATAATTAATGAGGATAAGTACATAAACTTTAGTGATTATTCAATTAACAACTTGAACTTTATGATTAATAATTTCAATAACCGATTGGACTTTTCAAGATCAGTATTACTGCTTGAGTTGATTCTGTCCAAAATCATTTGCACAATTGGATATTTATTAACTAGTTATGGACTACTATGTGTTCTAAATGATTATTTTAAGAAAGATATTCTATTTGTGAAGTATTTGAGTATTGGAAAATGATTTTAAAACTTTATATCCATAAGTTATCATAAAGAGAGAAAAAGCTCTCTCCTTTTTATAAAAAGAACCTCCCCTAAGTTAAGGTTTTTCTTTGCTCTCCTCAGCCTTTGTTTTTTCCTTCTCCTTCTCCCTCATCCCTTCCCCATTCTCCTTCTCTCTTGTCTTCTCCTCATTTATGTTCTCTTCTTCTCTCCTTTCTTCTTTCGTTTTTCTTTGTTTGCCCACTCCTTCACCTATTCTTTCTCTTTTGTTAATCTCTCTCTCTCTGTTCTTCTCCTTTCTTTTTCTTTGTTCCCTTCCATCTAAGGTTTCTTCTCTTCCTTTCACCATTTCTCCTTCTCTCCTCTCTTCTCTTCTTTTCTTTTCTCTTTCCCTCTCCTCTCTCTTCCCTTCATTGTTCCCCCTCTTGTCTCCTATCTTCTATGCTCTCTCTCTCTCTCTCTTTCTTCTCTTCCATCCCTCCATTTTCCCCTTTTCATTTTGCATTCTCTCTCCCTTCTTTCCCTCTCTTCTTTTCAATTTTGCTTCTCTCATCCCTTCTTTTCTTCTTTTCTTTCCTATTCTATCGCTCTCAGCCTCTTCTTGGTTTATTTCTAGCCATGAAGACCTTTGTTTGTAGAAAAAGAAGGTTACCTTTCCATAAGTTTGCTTCTCAAGCCTTGTCATGTGGGGTTTTGGGTGGTTCTCACTAAAGTTTCAAGATGTCTCGGTTAGATTCTGCCTACTCTCTTTCCGTTGAAGGTGTTCCGGGAAGTGGAATTAAGCTGATGTCTAGTTCTAGTAAGAGTGACAATAATAAAATGAATGTAGAGGAGGTTAGAAAGTTTATTGAGTTTGTCTTTTCTTTTTTTTTTTTTTTTTTCACTCCACTTTAAAGGAAGTGGCAAAGATAGTTAAGTAAATGGAATGTTAGGTTAGGATTGGTCTTAAAGAAGTTTACAAGAAGTGGCACCAATGAATGAGGAAGTTTCTAAAATGAAGAAGGATAACCTAAAGTTTAATGTGACTTTAAATTATTATCCTTCTTCTCGTATTAATGGGAGGATTTGTGTTAAACCACCTAAGTCGTCTCAAATGGTGAAATGTTATGGAAGAACGCTTTAGTTGGGTAATTTTTTGGGAAAAAGCCCTCTTTTTCCTTTAATACTATGCATAGCAAAGGCTATATGGGGAAAGGAAGGTCTTCTTGATGTCTTATCAAATGTTTATGGTTACTTCCTATTTGAATTCAAAGATGAAGACTTTAAGATAACATATTTGGTTTTTTGTCAATCATCTTTTGATGCTTGAGAAATGGTGAGTGGGTATGGTTTTGAACCAAGTCCACCCAAGAAAAATGCCTATGTGGGTGAAGCTTTAAGAAGTGCCCATAGAGTTCCCTCATGATGAAGGTGTGGGATAAGTGCTATTGGGAAACTACTATAAGTAGATATTATCACGACGACTAACTCTTGTCTTGGTATGCTAGAGCCTTAGTGGAAATGGAAGCGGATAAAGAGTTTATCAAAGAATTTGCGAATGCATCAATCCATAGGGTGGATGTTGAGTATCACATACTCCCCTCAAGATTCTCTAAATGTTATGTTTTAGACATAGTGATGCAAAGTGTTTTGATGTAGTTGTTGCATAATAGCCTTTAGGAGAAGCATCTATTAAGACACCTCATTTATCTCAGCTTATCCCCTAAGTGGGGTTGGCAATAGCCTTATACAAGTCTAGAAAAAAAGGATTAGTATTTAAGTATGGAGGAAGGAAAATTGTTATTGCTTATGCACCAATCACTCCGAGTAAAAGTAAATCAACAGGGGCTACCAATCCTTCTGAAGAGAGTAGCTTCTTCATTAGTAGGTTATGCCTACCAGTTATAGATACTTCTATTGGTCAAGCTGTATGTCAAGTTTCTCATAGTGTTGAAGAGTAGTGTTTTTTGTGATAATTTTGGGAATGGAGAAGAATGTTCAACTTTATCCTTTGTAACTCCTTCAAGGGTTAATGAGACTCTTATGGGTTCTAGTCAAGAGAATTTAAATTAGAAAGTGACAGCTCTTGATCTTATTTAGATGGTTTTGGAAAACCTCAAAGTTAAAAAGAAGAAATCAAAGAAAAAAAGGCCAGCTTAGGGAGTTAGAGGGGACAGAGGTATATCCTCATCCCTTCTTGTTAACAAACATTTTTCTTTTCTTTTCTTGTAAATATGATGATTGGTTCTTGGAATATTAGAGGTCTAAATGACCCAAACAAATGTAAAGAAATTGTAAATTTTTATAGGGAGAATAGTTTGTTTTTTGTGTGTATATCGAAAACAAAGGTCAAACCTTATAATTCCCAAATGATTTGGAACCGTATTCTTCCAGATTTGCACCTTCTACCTCATCAAAATAGGAGACTTTAGGTAGGGTAGAACCCTTTATTTTGGGTATGAAGGCCATATTGGTTTCCAACCAATTGATGCATGTTTGTTGCAAGCTACTTGGTAAAGATTTTGTTCGTTTTATCTCTTCGACCTGTGGACCAAATTTAGTTGAGCAAAGGAGAACTCTTTGGAAGGACTTGTTGAGTTTACAGAACACCATCAGCAACCTTTGGATAACTATAGGGGATTTTAATGAATGTAGAAGTCTAAAGGAAAAAGTTAGGGGAAATGTCAATTTTTTTTTCTGAAGAAATGGAGGACTTCAATGATTTTTATTACTACGCTGACCTAGAAGAGATTCGTATAGCAAGGAATCACTTGACATGGTCTAACCATTGCTCTACAACCCTATTCTCAAGATACTAGATCAAGCTTTGGTTAATCATTGCTGGGTCCAGCAAGTTCCAACTTTGAAAGCTTGATATCTTAACCCGAGTTTGTCAGATCATTGTCCCATTATCATTCATTCTCAAGTTCTTTAATTTTTAGGCCAAGCATCTAGATTTTTTATCTACCATTTTAAGAGTATGAAATATAGATATTGTTGGGACTCCTATGTTCCAGGTTATCTCTAAGCTAAAATTGTTGAAAAAGGAACTCAAGGTTCCGAACAAGAAAGATTTTTCTAATATTTAACAAAGGATTTAGAGGTTAAGACTCTTCTCGATGACTATCAAGAGTCTAATTACTTCAATCCTAGTGTGGTACATTGGAACAATGAAAAACTTTTCAAGAAATCTATCTTCTTAGTATGGGGAAAGAATCTTTCCTCAAGCAAAAGTCTATATTGACATGGCTCAAGCTTGGTGATCTCAATACAAGTTTCTTCTTTAGGTAGCTAAAGTCATGAAATCATAGAAATGTCATCCATTCTACTGTAGATAATAGTGGATAGTGTATATCTTCAGAGGGTAAAATGAGGGACTTAGTGGTTTATTATTTTAAGGAGCGATTTAGGGAGCTAACAACATCTAATCTTAACTCCCAAAGGCTAGTGCCTCTCATTTCCAAAAAGGTGTGCATAACAAATTGGGTTGAGCATGTAAAACCAACTTTAGATGATGAAATTAAATCTACAATCTTCTTAATGGCTTAATGTAATGCCCTAGAACTCTACCTACCGAGGTATTGTCCGCTTTGGCCACATGACACACGATTTTGTCCTCTGGATGCTAGCGTTTCCTAGTGGGTTACTTATCTTGGAATTGCTCTGCACAGAGCATGCTTAACTTTAGAGTTCTAATGAACTCCAAGCCATTACACCAAAAGAAACATCTATAACTAGAGTTCCACCATCTATGTTTCAGGGGTGTCACATACTCCCCCACTTATAGAACTGACGTCCTTATTAGTTTCGTTACACAAGTCTAGAATCACATCAGGCAGTAAAGACACACTCCTCCACTTCCAGCCGGTGAACTACTCCAATACCAACTTGTAATGCCCTAGAACTCTATCCACTAAGATATTGTCCACTTTGGCCACACGCCGCTTGGTTTTGTCCTTTGGGTGCTAGCTTTTTCTAGTAGGTTACCCATCCAGGGATTGCTCTGCATAGAGCACGCCTAACTTTAGAATTCTTATGAATTCCAAGACATTATACCAAAAGGTATCTCTATGATTGGAGTTCCACCATTTATATTTGAGGGGTGTCACACGGAAGATAAGGCGTCTATACCATATGGTTAAAATGCCAACTTCTTCCGTTTAGCTAAGGACACAATTATTAAAATTTTTTATACAGTTGTTAAGGATTTCTTTGCTATAGATAAGTTATTGAAGGCCATAAACTCCATTGCTTTTTCCCTTATCCTCAAAGGTAGAGAATCCTACAAATTTATAGGAACTTAGGCCTATCTCTTGTTGTAATACAATGTATAAGTGTATTTCCAAGATCTTAGTATACAGGTTTAAAGTGGCACTCTTTTACCTTGTGGGAAAAGAGTAAACGACTTTCATTAAAGGTCATAGGATTGTAGACAACATCTTTGTGGCATAGGAGCTTCTTATAGGCTATCGCAAGGAAATTTTGTGAACCAGATGTGCTATTAAAGTAGATATAATAAAGGTGCATGATAATCTACGGCGGAGTTTCTTGGAACAAATTTTAAAGATTATAGAGTTCCCTCCACACTTTATGATGTGATCATGCAATTTGTTACAACTACTAAGTTCTCTATCAACATTAATGGAGAATTAGTAGGCTTTTTTTCTAGCTCTCGAGGGTTACGACAAGGGGATCTTATCTCCCCTTACCTTTTTGCTGTGGCGATGGAAATTTTCTCCTGTATAATGTAGGATGCAGGCAAGAAGAATAGATCCTCATATCATTGGAGATATCGAAAAGAAAAACTTAATCAACTTTTCTTTGCAGATGATGTTATGATCCTTTTCAAAAGTGATATAGGTTCTATCTCCTTAATTAAAGAGGCTTTGAAGGAATTCCATGAGGTTCTAGGTCTTATGGCAGGCCAAGGAAAAAAATGTCTTTCTTTGTGATGTTTCCTAATAGGAAAAGTTGATTTTATCCCAAGTATTGGGTTTTCAACTAAGTGATCTAGCTATTAAGTACTTGGGTGTTCCACTTTCATCTACAAAACCTAACAAATCCACTTGTCATTTTTTAGTGGAAAGGTTTAGTAAACACATAAGTCATTGGATAAATAAAACTCTTTCTTACGTAGGTCACCTCCCATTGGTGAAAAGTGTGCTTTTCTCTATCAAAGTTTATTATTCTTCTGTTTTCACTCTGTCCAAATGCATCCTAAAGAATTTGACTTTAAAGATGAAGCATTTTTTTTATTTTGTGGAATCATAGTGATGAAAGAAAGCAAGGGCTAAGGTGGATTAGGAAATTGTATGTGGACCTAAAACCCAAGGTGAACTTGACGTACCTAACTAGGTTATGTAGAATAAGGTAGCTCAACTCAAACATTTGTGATATCTTTGCTTGGATACCAATGACTCCCTTTAGCCATCTTGAGTTCGATTTAAACTTATTAAAGGTAAGAACTTTTGGTCAATGAAAGCCCTCAATAGCTTCTTGGTCTTGGAAGAAGTTGTTACAACTTAGACCTCTTGCCCACAATCTTTTCAAATGGGAAGTGGGAAATGGAAATATTATATCTCTTTGGTTGATGAATGGCACCCGAAGGGAGCTTTAGTGGATTGGTTGGGGGAAGGAATAGCTTACCATCTGGATACCCTAAAGAAGTGCCCCTATGTTGTATCATTAATAATGAAGGATGTGATTGACCTATGGGGGAAATTTAGGAAATGATGAAATGTGAAGCGAGAAGTGGATTGTGCCCGGATATACATTATAAAGATAGATTGGTATGGAAGGATAATCCCTCTAGACAACTTTCAATCAAAGAGGCCTACAATTCCATTCGAGGATAATGAACAAAGGTGTCATGGAAAAATTTTATGGTTAAAAAAGTCAGTGATCCAGAAAATTTTAATGAATGATTTTCTAGCAAGTGTACTAGTTGATCAAGTAATATAGAAGTGAATAGGGTTGTCGTTCCCATGATGATTATTTCAAGTACTAAACCGATATCAATTTTAATATTATCCAAGCAATTGGTATTTAATTAAAACACTCTAAAACTAATTAAACTACCAAATACTATCAACCAACTAGGGAGAAAACTTTTTAATTCCCATCAAATAGGGTGTGGGAAAAACCAAATCTACCATAATCACCGATCATATTGTCAAGAAAATTATAATTATATTTAGCTAATTAGTTATTCTTGTGAATTTGCCAAAGCCTTTATTTTCCTTCCAAGTCCTAAAGTCTTTTTTTATCAAACCACATTAATTTCTTAGATTCTTCTAATTAAATCAATATTTTTTATCAAACCACATTAATTTCCTAGATTCCTCTAATTAAATCAATATGGATTCAATTTTACAATTATCAATCTTCGAATTTATAACTACTTAGTGTCTTGATTAATTTTTCTTAAATTCCTTCAATAAAAAATTAATAAGAACACTACATTAAATCCTATATGCAAATTCAATTTAATTAAAATTAGCAAATCTTCTAATTTTACAAATTCGATTAAACATGAATCTTGAAAATCTTAAATCCCATTCCAATTCATTAAGATATCTTATAAGATAATATCTTGAAAACCAAAAGCACAAAACTATAGTATTAAGATTCAAATAAGAATAGTTTAATCATCCAAACACGTTAGAAGAAAGAAACAATAACCGATTTAATAATTAGGTTTTGCCGATTTTCCCACATAAAAAGATTTAACACATGATTGAATTAAAAAGACACAAACATGTATATAAACAATTTATAGAATAATCTATTAATGTCAAAAATTTTACAAAAATAAGTAAAGATTCAATTGTGTCTAGCTTGTTTTCAATAAATCACCGAAGGATTGATGAAAGAAATTAATCACAATGTAATTGGTGCCTTTGGAAATTTTCCAATTGAAGTTCAAGGTCTTCTCCGATGGTTCCGCTCTCCGAGCGTGCCTTTTACTGTTCGTAGAATTCTTCTCCTCCAAATACTCTCAATCTAAATTTCTGCCTTCAGTGGATATTGATTGCCAATTCTCAATGGCGGCTTCTTTTTTATCAAAAATCTCTTCTCGTCAATATAATATATATATATATATATATATATATATATCTCCTCTTTACCGACCTTCTTTCTTTATCCATTTTTCTCCAGTGCTTCTTTCGTAAAAAAAAATAATCAAATAAAAACGACGGCTATTTATGTTCGAGGAATGATATCTTTTTAAATCTATCCCTCCCGATTATATATTTATCGAATGGCGGCTAGTGATGGATTGAAATCCTCTGCCCTACTCCGAAATTTGTACTTAGCATGTCTGGCTTGTGACAAAACAACATATGCTTTGCAAATTAAAATTGCATGGATCGTCTTCAACATATGTATTGATGATGGTCTCTTTAATTATCGCATCACGCGGGTTCCAACTTTCTCAATAATTTTGTATATATGTTCTCCCAAATCCACATGTTTTCCTAAGAATAAATAAAATAATAATCAATAATATATGTGTAATAAAAATTAGGGTAAAATTATATAAAACCGTAATTTATCAATTAGCCCCCAAACATTGCTTTATTACATGGTTAGCAGCACAACAAAAGATATTGATTATAGACAAGCACGTTCTATGGGATAGTAATCATCACGGGGCGTTTCGAACGGCGAACCATTCCGAACCGTCACCGGCGGTTCCCGACCCGAGAACCGCCCCGTCGGTGATGGTTTCGAACCGTCCAAGGACCTGCTGGAACTGGCGGGTCCAAGCGGTTAGGCGTGACGGAACCGGCAGTTCCAACAGGGTCCGGAACCGGCAGTTCCAACCCGCCAAATATTTGAATTAAAAAAAAAAAGTAAAAAGATTAAAAGAATGATTTGGGTGGAAGTGATGGGTATAATTTTAACCGTGTGATTGTGGTCCATCTCCCAGCAACTTCAGCTTTTAGTTCTCTATTTTTCTTCTATTATTAATTGTGAAAACATATGCTTTTCAACTCTTAAACATAGTTTTAGTAGTTGAAAGCGATCCCTCCATGGCCATATCATGTCATTGATAGGGATGTACACCACATATGGCATATATAAATATTGATATGGAATATTATTATAGATTTCATTACATTCTTCTTCTTCTTCTTTTTTTATTAAAAATGAAATATTAATTACAGTGGGCGCGTAAGGGGGGTAGGGGGAACAGTTTTTGTTTTCTTCATTTTTTCCAAAAAAAAAAAAAAAAAAAAACCGGTTCACGTGGAACCAGAACCGGACCGCCAGGCCTTGGAATCGTGAACCGCCCTGGCTCTGGTGGTTTCGGTTCCGGTTCCGGTTCCACGAAATATGGAACCGTGAACCGGCGATTCCGGTTCGGATCCAGAACCGACCCGAACCATGCCAATGTCTACTATGGGATATTATTTCCCAAAATTGTTGTTTGCTCTGTTGTACAAAAGGAAGAGTCTCATAATCACCCTTTTATCAAGTGTGCCTTCGTTCAAGAAATTTGGAAAAGCTTGAAAGAAATAATCCAGACTAACAATATCTTCCCTTTGATTACCAATGCTACAAAGGATCTTTTTAACATTGTTGGTCCTCGATCATTCTTAGAATATGATCACTAGCTAGGTTTTCTATTTTGTTTAGAGGCAATGAAACCAGAAAAGAATGGGCATTAGTTCTAGATACGCTAATGAATTAGCTAGGGTGCTTCTTAGTTTTTTTTTTTTTTTAAGGTAATGGATAATACTCATGCTTTGTAATGTCAATAGCTTGATCTTAACATCCTTTTGTTTTTGTTGGTGATATGCTCCAAATTTTTAGTTCTCACGTGGGTCCTATAGTAGGTTTTGTATAGGTCCTCTTGTAATTACTTCTTTATGAATGAAATTTACTGACTTTATAGGAAAAAAAAAAAAGGTGGTGAAAATAATATTTCTTAAGATAGAGTTAGTACAAGTAGCAACTCATAATTTCTAGAAAAACCATATATTTTAAGCAAATGTCTTCATGAAAATAATTGTTTCCTATATGAGACAAACCCTAATTGGTTAGATAAACCAATTAGATAGACAATTCCTTTTTTTTTTTTTTTTTTGAGAAAATATAGATAGTTCAGTATAGAGTGAATATTGGTGGTATAATAAATTTTGAAAAGTTCAATTATGTACTAAAATTGGCAATCTAAAAGTGCAGATGGTAAATTGAATGATTGGTCAAAGTTGAAGTATTAAATGTCACATTACCTCCTCTTAATAAAAATCTAGACTCTTCCTTTACATTTTTCTTATATATAGTGAATAAAACCTTCATTTTTGCATTAGTTGATTAAAATTTATGCATTTACTAAAGGTTTCAATATTATACTTTACAGCCATATATATACAGTATTTAAATAACCTAACCACAAACACTAACTATTTGCTCACTTAACTGTAATAGTAATTTTATTATAGTTTTATTCCTTATATTGGGAAAAAAAAGTTTTACTCCTTTTAAAGAGCTAATATGGTGTTTTGTGGACTGTATTAATGATTCCACAAGAAATCCTTATTATAATAAACACTAAATAACTATTAATTGTCCAAACCTATGAATTAATGCCCTAAATTTAAGGGCATTTATAATCCGTCAGATGTCCAGAATATGGACACATAAAGGCTTAAATTTGCTAATACATTAATAAATACCTTTACTTAATCTCCAAACATCCATATATCATAATAACTTTAAGTCAACAATCACATAGAAGCGGCTTCACATGTCAACCTAAAGGAAATCACGTGATGAAGATAGGATTAACATCAAGAAAATAATTTAGAAAATGAAGATATGGAGGATTTTCACTTTATTAAGATAGATTTGATTTGGTTAATATATCTTATTTATTAAGTTTGATTTTATTAGAATTTTATAAGATTAATATTTTACTAGATATAGTTTAAAATAGTATTTAGATATTTCTTGAAGATAATATGCACATATTTATTTTCTTTAGATATTCCCTAAGATATCTTTAGATTTCTTTAGATATATTTAGATATTCTTTATATTCCATTTGAACCCTCTTGTATTAGGAAGAAGAATATCTGACTTTTGATATATTTGAATTAAACATTCCTTTAGAGGAGTGTCATCTGTGTTATCTTTAAGGTTATGGATTTAACCTTGTTGATATTTTTAAAGATCTAACTCAGTGAAATGGATCTTGTTTTTCTTCATGCTTCCCGCGCTGCATCATCATGAATCTTACATTACACAGGTACACGTTGGCTCATAGAGTCCATTTAGTCTAATTAGCATTGCAATTCAATAACTGAGTCCATGCCCTATCACAATACTATAATGCACATAGAACCATAATGCAAACATAGTTAAATTGGAGTCTCAATCTTTCTAATATTAGCACACCATATCTAGTAATCAACTCGATAGTCTTCTTTACTAGTGTTATCCCCATAGTCCACTATGATATCATAAGCAAACAAATCCAATGCTAATGGAATCTCAACTATACTTGGAAAAGAAAAAGAAGTGAGTTAAAGTCCAATATGGTATACCAATAAGCACATGCATATGTACAAATAATGGCAAATTTACATGCATCATTATCATATGAATGCAACAAACAACCATTTAATTATCTGTATTCTTTAGCCCAGCATCCAATAAAGAGATAACTTAATATCTCAAAACACACTTAAATATATGTATACATATATATTTGTTATTGCATACTTCTCAATAACCACAATGCCGAAACAACTTAGACCTGCATGACTCTACTCAGGACCCCTTCACACATAGATTATCGGGATGTCGAGGTAATAGCATGGATACTCTTTACCTATCACCAGCAGCCATACATAAGCAACAAATACATTATTATAGTCAGATAATTAATTAATATGTTTCAGTTTCTATCTCAAGCAAGCATAAGCAAGGTATACACAAACCTGAAATGCTTACTCATTGTGAAACTTAAAGCCTTCTAAACCTGAGTGGCAAAGTAAATTAGAATATTTAAGGCCTCCTAATCTCTCAAACACATCTATAGATTATATCTTCTATAGTTCTTAGTTCTACCCATACATTGGTGGTGCCTATATACATATTTAGTTCAGAGACAAGAGATTAATTATGAAAGAAAAGGAAAAATAGGCAATTAATTTAGTAGTGTTTAGATTCCAAGTTTTAAAGTGACTTCAAACCCTTATGGGTGGATTTGAATAAGTTTCAAAGGTCTTTGATAAAGAAAACACGAGTTTAAAAAAAAATATTTGGGATAGAAGTGCCAACATAACTTGTATTAGAGGTTGTGTACTTCTACATAAGTCTCAACACAACTAATGTGCTCAGTCGTGTTGAGCACAAGATCACATTTTTATGCTTATGTGTTCAACATGGACCTCAATATAACACATGTACTCAGTCGTGTTGAGTATAAAACCATCTACTACTTGAAAACAACACATCATAGCATTCAACACAGGCATGAACACGACCCATGTATTCGGTCGTGTTGAACATAGAACCAAAAGTAGCATGAAACAACGTTCTATAATGTTCAACATGAGTATGTACACAACCTATATACTCCGTCATGTTGAACACAGACATTAGATATCTCACAAAATTTTGTAAATTCCCTTTTCTTCATTACAAACATCAAAACACAAACAAACGCAAACCTAACCCTTCTTCATATACACATTCACCCATTTCAATCAATCTTGCAAATAGAAGGTCACAGCTTGCACCAAGAAACCACATTATCTTGTCACACTTTCATCAATTCTTTGCATTCCCACTTCTTGAATCTTTATTTCTTAGAAATTCCTTAAAACTTCTTCCAAGAAATTGCTATTTCCTTGTTAAAATCTTATGTCAATGTTAAAGAGACAAAACCTTATATTTAAATATTTGTTTTGCTTGGAATTGATACGAAGAAACAAATTTCATTTATCGTAGTTTCTTCAAGAAATCTTCAAGGATTACTATGTTTTAGAATGAAGGAAGAGTTTTCTACAATGTATGTTGAAAAATAATGTAGAAAGTGAGGGCAATTATATTTATGGGACTTTTATAAGTTGGGTAACCAAAATTTCATTTTAAATTCTTAATGGATGGACAACTCTACCCCCCTAAATAAAATAAAAATTACTTCTTTACCCCTCATTACAAATTATTTATTTTGGGGTATTTCAAATTCAATGCTAGAATTCATGTTTTCCAAAAATACTGCCATTTTGATTAAAAAAATTAACCAATAAAAACCCTATTGCAACTATATTATAATCTTGAGTAATAGCAACTCCATTATAGTCTTATTCATTCAGCAAAATAAATGGACAGACACCAACCTCATCTATAGCGCTAATGTGTTGATGTTAAATCAATTACAAGATCCACAAATTAAGGTCTAGTATGAATTTATTGTGACAATCCATGAGGTCAACTGATATTATAGGTCATAATAAAACGCAAAAATGTGATTACTAGAAAAGAGAGAGAGAAATGGACACATAAATTTTACATTGCCTCAAATATGTGGTAAGAAGCCATAGAAAGGGCACTTAGTCTGGATTATCATACTAATAAGAGAAGTTGAGGGATCAGCATATGCAGAATATTGCAATACTTTTGGTTAAAATAGCATGCGTAATTGAGACGCTAACCCCCTTTTTTTTTTTGTTCTTGTAGCTTGTGAGGTGTCTAAATTTAATAAGCATGAATCTTGATCTTCATTTATTTTGTTTCTGTATATGAGCTTTGCTGATTCAATTTTCTTTTCAATTTATATATTTCACAGTAGAAGGTGAAGAATCAATCCTATTCTATCAATACAAAAGAATCTGTGAATATTATCTTCCACAATAGAATACCAAACCACTTACCATATATAGCTTTATATTTACAGTAAATGACATGACTTCATGGTTGTATATGTAGGTTGGGTTTACGAAAAATCAAGGAGGTTAGTAGCATGGATTCAAAAGCTGAGGAATTGTGCGAGAGGTTACGGGAAGATGAAAAGAAGTACCTGATAATTCTTGATGATTTAGCAAGAAAAATAGACTTAGGAAAGATAGGGATTCCGTTCGAAAATGGTGGAAACGTTAAGTTACTCTTAACATCAAGATATGAAGAAGTGTTGCAAAAAGAGATGGCTTCCGAAACGAATTTCAAGCTTGGACCTTTTGAAGAAGAAGAAGCTTTTGATTTATTCAAAAGGACACTAGATAGAAATGTCGTTGAGGATGAAGAAACACTGAAATTGATCAAAGCAACACTTACAAATGAATGTGCAGGTTTGCCACTATATATAAATGGATTAGCTATCCGTTTAAGGTCTTGCCCCTTATTTGAATGGAAAAATGTTTTAAAGAAATTGCAGCACTCCAGTAACCTAGGAGTGAAAAATTTTATAGATGAAATGCTGGAATCAAGCTATGATGTGATAGACTCTAAGGAGGTCAAGTCTCTTTTTCTGTTGTGTGGACAAATAGGCACTCATATTATTTCAGTTGATAAATTGGTGACATATGGAATGGGCATAGGCGTCTTTGAGGGAATTGACACTATACAAGAAGCACGAGATAGGGTGAACACATTACTTGAAAAACTCAAGTCTTCTTACTTGTTAGGGGACGAGAAACCTGGTTTTATTAAAATACATGATCGTGTCAGTGATGTTGCCCTTGGTATTGCTTCAAAAACTCTACATTCTATAGTTCTGAGGAGTGGAGATCAATTGGTGAAGACATGCATAACAGAAGACCTACAAAGGTGCAAGTCCATTTCTATATTAAATGTTCAGGATATTAAAGAGCTTCCTCAGGGATTGAGCTGTCCAGAATTAATTATGTTTTCATTGGTTTCTGCTGAGGATTATTCCAGCAAATTCAGACTTCCTGCTGCATTTTTCCAAGATTTGAAGAAACTCAAAGTTTTAGAACTTTCTAATGTAATCCTTGTGCCGTTTCCCCACTCGATTCAGCTCCTACATCAACTTCAAACACTTTGTCTTGATAGCTGTGACATCGAAGATTGGACGTTTCTTGGTAAATTGAAGCGATTGCAAGTGCTCATAATTCGCAAGTCTGAAATGGTTCGGCTTCCTAAGGTAATTCAAGAGCTTACAGATCTAAGAGTCCTAGACTTGAGAACATGTAATAGACTTGAAATAATTGAACAAGGTATCCTCGGAAGCTTAACTAAATTAGAAGAATTGCTTTTGCCTATCAGTTTTGAGCGATGGGATGAGGAAGGAGTTAGGCAACCCACTAATGCTAGCCTCAACGAGTTGAATAATATGCCATGCTTAAGCACTCTTCATATAAAAATTCCAGATTTTGCAGCACTCCCCAATGATCTCCCGCTATTAAACTTGATGCGGTGCTCCTTATATATTAGGGACACATCATACCTACAAAGTAAATCTCCTATTGTGCGCTTCCACAAAGCGAGGAGTAAATCTCCTGTTGTGCACTTCGACGAAGCGAGGACTCTAACTCTCGAACTGAATTTAAGCAATAGTAGAGTTATTTTTGAAGATTTTGTTCAAATTGCTTCAGAAAAGGCTCGGGAATTACATCTATATGGCTGGGTTGGAATTGAGAAAAGTGTTGCTTCATTATTTAGAAAATGTTGCAGTGAACTGAAGTGTATTGATGTCCGAGATTGCCACTCAGTTGAATATGTCATGGACCTAGATCAAAAGACCCAATTTCCCTCTTTAGAGTCGTTATATCTCAAAAGTTTGGCTAATTTAAAGAAGATATTCTTAGGTGGTGTTCTGGCAGTACTACCCTTTCGCAATTTGAAGGCCATAACAATAGAACAATGTGGAAGCTTGAAGCATTTATTCCCTTTAGCCTTGATGAAAAACTTGCATGTGCTCGAAACATTTCAGGTAGCACACTGTGAGATGTTAGAGGATATTGTGACGATCACTGCAGAAGAAGATGCTGCAATTCAGTCAGAAATCTCAGATGGCAAATGTGAACTGTTGGAATTTAAAAATCTACGTGAGTTGAGCTTGAAGAATTTACCTGCATTCTTGAGATTTTGTACCAGTACCAGTACCAGTACCAACCGATATGGGGACACGATTGGATGGATGACAATTCCAGCTTCCAACAAGCATTTCTCGATGGACGTCAGGTAAGGTCATAATAACAACTTTTACACAATTTCTTATCTTTTCAGAAACTAACGGTGCCTTCCACCCCCACATAGGTCTCTTTCCCTCAATTGGAGTCTCTGTCATTATGCGAAGTTCCAGGATTCAGAAAAGTAGCTCACCATCAACATCCACCTAATTTAGGGCGTCTCAAGTCTTTGTTCTTATCCTCTTGCGATTCTCTTTCGAGTGCAATCGACTCCAAGTTACTACTAATGCTTGCGAATTTGGAAGTGTTAAATATTGATTCTTGCGACTCGATGGAAGCAGTTTTTGAACTTGAAGACTTGAGCGAGGATGAAATCAAAAAGCGAGGTCTAAAATCACTAAAGCCAGATGTACTAAAGCTAAGAAGTTTGGAGAGATTACAAAAAATATGGAGCATGACACCCAATAACATTTCATTGGTGATGAATCTGAGGAAGCTTGAGATATGGAGATGTGATCAGCTAAGATATGTTTTCTCTTCATCCATGACTAAATCACTGAAGAATTTAAGTCAATTATCCATTGAGAATTGCAAAATGATAGAAGCAGTTTTTATGGAGGAAATATCAGCCGATGAAAATCATTCTTTTGACCTTCCATGTCTAAAGGAATTGTTGATAAAAGATAATCCCAATATGAACTCCTTCGTATCTTTGGAAAGCAAAAGCGGAGATGTGTTTATAAACGAATCCTTCTTTAGCTCAAAGGTACGTGACTCCTTCGTTGTTTATTTCTTTATTGTTATTTTTCATGAGAATCTCTTTTTAGTTACATAATGTTATTATTAAAAGGCACACTCTTTCCATGCAACATTTAAAATAAGCACATTGACTTTTTGGTAAGCTCTACTTAGTCAAATTTCAAATCAATGTTTGTTAAATGATTGACTCAGTTAAGTAATTGGATATTGATTAAGAAACCAAATATCAACTATCCCAAGATTGAGCTTTGATGAACATTTGGCAAAATATGGCATCTTGAAAGCAAGTTCAATCGCTCACAAAATGCATTTGGGATGTACGCAGTGAACATATCAATTGTTTTGGTCACTCTATGAAAAAAAAAAAAAAAAATTATAATATGCATGGACTACAAAAAAAAAAAAAAAAAAAATTAATAAGATTAAAATCAGATGGGTGAATAAATTTTAACTAACTGGGATAGTAGTATTTTGAAAATCGAAACTTTTAGGATCAGAGAATATTAGCATTTGAAGCCATTACAACTATCATGTAGGGTTTTATGAATAAAGTGTTTCATACATATAATTTACCAAATTTAAATAACAATATAATTTTTGTCGAAAAAAATGTTATTCAGTTGTAAGAAAAAAAAAAATTTTCCTAGAAATATTTTTTTTTCTTAGGTAAATCATTATCTAGTTTTATATTAAAGGAAATTTTCATTATTATATTTAAAGTATTTTTTATTCTTAGGGGATTCTTTATTATTTTATGACTACTCTAAGGATGCCTATTCACCTACTATTTGGATGAAGCCCCGTTCTTACTTTTTTGTTTTTTTTTTTTCTTTTGGTATAATTTTAATGACTTAGGTTAAGTCTTTAACATTTTATTATTATTAAAACAAGGGAGAAAAAATCAACACTAGCAATAATATATCCATGACAGCTCAAGAGTTACACAAAATTATTCTTCTTTTTAGGAGGGTACCTAAATTTCTTAGTTCTTTAGGGCTTTATATTTGTGAATGTCGCACCTCAAAGAGTACCTTAAACATGATATTTCTCATGAATCCAAACCGAAGCTCATGAGTGTCCATTTAGGCTACTTCTCGGGCCTTTAGAGTAATTCATGTGAATTGCACAAACAAAATTCCCAAAAGAGGGTGACCTCACATGAAGGATCAGGTTGTCTAGAATAAGAACATAATACATACACATATATAACTGGTAATCATAATACATTAGACATTACAGTAATAGGTTATAACTGTAATATAAAGCATAACTATTGTCTAGAGCAAGAGGTGATACTATAAATGACTTCTAATGTAATTCTTTAGATTGATTCCTTCCCACTCTAGCATATAATCGTTTAGTTGGCATTGACACCATACCAGGATGAGACTTTGGACAAACACCAACCATGGACTGACGTGAAACAAGTAAGGGTTGTTGGAGGGTAAGCGAACCACTGCATGGTGAGATAACTAGACCAATACACACACAACAAAATTTATAATCAAGTTTATTATTCAGACATATGCAATCCTGCAATAACACAAATGAACAAATACAAGCCCAAATAACCGGAATCCAAATAGTACACCTCTCATCGAGGTTTTGGAGCACATACCCGCCAAGACACAGGAAAATATCAATTAGAAACTTCTAATTGTTTGGTCATTTATAATTAAATTATTTCATTAACTTGATATTTTAGATCCTCCCTATAGTATTCCACTTCCAAGGACTAATACCATAGACGGTGCTTCTTGCTTTACCAATTAGTTTCTATGGAACCAACTAGTCTATTAAGAACCCTAGGCCAACCACTTTTCTTTATCAATTACCCTTAACATTTCTATAGACTTGAGAAGTAATTTGTTATTATTGATGAAACAATGTGGATATTGTGTGGGTTTGGATTTAAAGCTTACAAGAATGACATGAGCTGATCTTGGAGTAGGTTAAGGTGTGTTTGCTTTGATTCCTTTAGATCCTTGCAGAAAAGAAAAATAGGAAGGGAATGGAAGGTGTTTGTTTGTTGGGGTTGTCATGAAAAATGAAATGGGAAAGGATGGACTTTTTCTTGATCTCAGTTTGACTATCTTTAGAAGAAGGTGATGGCTACCTTAATCTTCTTGGCAGTTCACGAGATAGGGAGGAAGAGAAAAGTTGATGGGGGTCGTGTTTGATGTAAGCAGGAGATGGCATTTACTCAAGTGGATTCTTTTCTTCATTTAGCATTTAAGGTCCTCACTTGTCATGATACTTTGTTCCTTGTTTTGAGGGAGGCAAGAAGAAGATTTAGAGTGGTAGAGAATATTGAAGCCTTGTGGATTGGTGTATGGCTTGTCATGTGTTGAATGCATGTACCAAGCTAGATCCTTAAAATGCTTATCTTTTGACTTTTCATCCTTAGATAAGCTATGGTGGATAAAGAAGGAAAAAAAATGGGAGGGAACTTTCATGTAAACAAAAAGGAAGAAGGGAGATAAGAGTAGAGTTATTGCAATTTTAATTAGATTTGACAAGTGTGGAAGGAAAAGAAGGTTAGGTACCTTGTGTTGGATTTCCTATATTTAGAAATCAATATGGTATTACTAGGTCTTGTACTTTCCTAGCCTCCTTGACCGGTTAACATGGAGTAAGATGGATTGTAAAAAGATTTAACAAGTCAAAAGAGCATTTAATGTTAGGAGTTAAAGTAATTTCACCATTTCATGAGTTAAGCCATTTAGACTTAAGGTGGGAGAATAATATATAGGAGGTGCGGTCTTGACTTTTATTGACCCATAGTTGGCATGGGATTAATGCAAGGTAGTTCCTATAATTTTAAGTCAATCTGTATAGTTTTGTGTCGACGCAATTGAGTAACAACATAGGTTTCGATCAATATATCTAAGATTATTTTGATCATCATTTATATAAATTTTAAATTAGATTTTAGTAATATATTTATATTTTATACTGGATATGAAATTCTATTGGATTTAATTTGTCCTACGCGATTTATCTCTAGGGGTAGGCATGGATCAGTTTGGTTCGGTTTTTCCTAAAACCAAACCAAACCATAATTTACAATTTAGTTTTTTTTTTCCATCCCAAACCAAACCGTTATGTAACGGTTTGGTTTGGATTAGAAATTTTTTTAACCATTAAATAACGATTTAGTTCAGTTTGGATTATAGATTAAATCAAAATTCTAACTAAAAATTTTCTTTGTTCTAGTTTTGTTACATTTGTATAGATACTTAAATATTTATATCATTTTACAAAGTTTATATTATAAACCACAACAAAATATTTTATGAATTCATCATACTTTTAATCTATAGTTCTCTATAAAATCAGTTATCCACCAATAAAATACATTCACCAACCAATACATAGTAAGTCATAATTTATAATTTTTAATAGAACCATCAAGTCAATTATCAAAATATAAATTTAGTTAAAATAAAAAAATCATCTATCAACAAAATTCATCAATGAAGAACATGATCTGCTGACAAATTATATTAAACAATTAATATATAATAAGAGTCTATAACTGAATAAATAAATTTCATACTTTATAAAGTTAAAAGCTATTAAAAAAACAATAGTTCATCATCAACAAAAAAAAAATACATATCATGAGCCTAAAAAAAATTAAAAATTAACAAGTTGATTTTAATCAATATTCACCAAATAATAAATATCAAATGAAATCATATAAACATACAGTAAAATATTATTATATTTTTCTAAAACGGTTTGGTTCGATTTTATGGATTTATTTGGTTTTCCTTCCGAACCAAACCATAAATTTACGGATTGGTTTGGATTAGAAAATTTTTAAACCAAACCATTAAAAAAAAAAACCATAATTTCAGTTTAGATTGGTTTGGTTACAGATTGGTTCGATTTGGTTGGTTTTTTTTTTCCCACCCTAATTTATCTCTAGGCTATTGTTTGTTGATCGATAAACCATATTAGTGAATTAATTCATTTTGATGCAAGTATTTATTTTATTTACTTATCAATTCTAAGAAAATGAATTTTTTTTGGGGTTTGCAATGAACCTCCAAAAATATACTACTTAACATTTTTTTTTATTTTTACTTATTCTTTTTTAATCATTATTGCACTTCAACATTATACCTATAAAGAAATAATAATAACAATAATAAACAACAACAACTCAAGACGATGTGCTTAGGTAAGAAAGCGAGTAAGATGGATTTTTGGATTCTTGAGTTGCTTTGACCGCTATCAAGGCTCGAAGTGTTGGTGAGCAATTCTTCTAATAATGCTTAACATTATAGAGGTGGTGGTTTACTCTTAGGTGGCAATTGCAGTGGTAAATAAAAAATTTACAACCTAGATAAATGGATGCCTTGATTCTTTATGTTGCTTAGCAAATCAAAACTAAATTGTGTCGTTATGAAACTATAGATTATTCCAAAAAAAAAAAAAGAAAAAGAATTTTTAGAGAGTGAAATTATTGATTTAACTTAAACCCTAAAGTTAGAATCTTCTAGTAGAAGTAAATTTAGTGTTTTTAGAGTAATTCTTCTCGAACTTAAAATCTAAGGAGTTTCATCTATATAGCGGTGCCAATGAATTATTAGATTGGGCTTCAATCGGCTATGGGTAAGCTTGAAGAACTGAAAACCCTAATCTTCTCTTTATGATCCATATGCAATCATCAATTGTGTAGATTGTGATGCATTTCACTTGGGTTAATCGAATGACCATTGATTGGGATAAATTTGAGCTAAATGTCTTGTAAGTGGAAAAAATGATCCAAACAGAGATAAAAGTTCACAAAAAGATCAGTGTGGGGAAGAAGGAAACATGTATGCTATCCATGTATGTCATGAAGATGATGCACCTACATTGTGCTTGCATTGCATGGCTTGATGCAAAAATAATCAAATAAAACGCATTTGCTTCTATTGTGTTTCAATTCCTGACCACCCCTATAACATATGCATGATCTGACCATCGAGCTAGTGGCTTGATTAGTTTAGGTCCAATATAATTAATACTTATTTTTAGATCTTGAACTAATAAATTTAATAATTCATGAAAATTTAATTTTACACTACGTGAAATAAATAAGTCTAACGTGCATATGTGAGAATGAATTTTTTTCATAATTGAATTTGTTTAACCAGATTTTGAATCTAGGTTTATTTGCATTTGATTTTTATTAAATTTAATTTTTGCATAAAATGATCAATTTAAATATGAATGAAGCACCACTTAGAATCATACTTCACTTAGATTGATCTTATTATATACTTTAACCTTAAAAAAAATTAATATTTTGTAAAAATGTTTTTTCTTTACAACAGGCTCGGCAGTCCTTTTTTTTTTTTTTTTTTTTTGCCATTGACATGCTGGAAAGTCTACACGTCATTACTCTAAAATTCTTTTTCAAACTTGAAAAATTAATTTTCACTTTGAAGCAACATTTTTTATTTTATATTTTGAATTATTTTTTTTAATTTTCTTTTTTTTCGGTTTTTTCTTTTTTTTTTTGTGTTCTTGGACTTTTCTAAAATTGTAATTCTTTTTTTTTTTAATTTACAAATTTCCTTTTTTTACTTTGTAATTTTTTTGTTTTAAGTTTTTCCTAGATACTTCCCTATTTTTAAGAATGATTATGAGTGGTTTGCATCTTCGCAATACGATCTTGAATGGAAATATTTAAGAGATTCTGGAAGATATTTTTATTTTGTTTGGCAACTATGTATGGGACTACACATGGCTGTTGGTGGAAGAGGAAGAGAGTGGGCTTGCATTGGATTTTCAAGCCTTTATTGAATGTTGGACTCATATTAAAGCTCATGGGTTCTTAAGAGTTGATGCTTAGAAATGGGTTTAGGGTTTCATCTATGTTTTAATTTATAAACCAAGCTTAAGCAAGCCCAAGTGCTCCATATTTACTTTTTTTCCAAATGAAGTAGATTAGTCAATTATGTGTCTCTGAAACTTCTATGGGGCTACACAAATTTAAAAGTTTATTTTATTTTTTATCTAGGTTTTTACCAGTTCATCACCATTTTTGTAAAGACCCAACTACTAAATCCGGAGATTTAGAGTACCGAGTCCCCAACCACATACAACATTTTCACATTATATGTAAGGTTGTTCTCGAATAAACAGTTTATGAGAATTGTTTGATCAAATCTACTAAAACTTTATAAACAACCTTTAACAAAACAAGATTACTAATAAAAGTAATATATACATATCTATACATCAAATGTACAAAGTTTAGTGTCAATACAAGACTACAAAAATTACAAGTTTTCTTAGCACAAAAAGTAACCCTAAGAGATCTTAAGGTCTTTACATCTCAAGCTAATCTATCAAGCCTTCTATACGGAGAATTTTGCTTTTAAACAAAGCTTCTCCAAAATCCAGGGGCATTTGAGTCCTATTCGTCCCACTCATCCATGAATTTCTCAAAGTCTGACCCATAACCCAAATCATCATACAACTCGGCTCCATTACCTGCAAAGCAGCAAAAGTGAGCCAAAGGCCCAATACACAATAACAAAATATAAGAACAATTTATCAAGCAAACTTAAATCAAATGGAATGTATCAAAGAATCAAGTCATTATCTTATTAAGTTTTCTTTTACAGAACAACAGGAGGGTATTCAAACCCGGGATCACGCTCTAGGAATTTAGGGATCCTGAGTAGCAGCAGCTGCTCAGGGGGTTGATATAAGCAGTCTGAATACTTATATCTCTATCTATTCCATAAAGAAAATAGCTTCATTTAGGGTTCAAAAGTCGTTGCCCGACTCTACTTGAACTCAGTCCACAACATGAGCCTAGTTCACAAGTTCCCATAAACTTTGAACTAAACTATGATATTTCCCCCTAAGTTTAAGCAAACATTACTCGGATACTATTCTCCCTATCGGTTACCCACTTAACCAAAATGAATTGCTATAGCATCATAGTATACCATTGCATCATGGTATAGTCATTGCATCATGACTTAGGTTAAGCGCCTAACTAACATGTCATTGCATCATGACAGGTTTACTGCTCCTCGGACCAGATTAAACAGCGTAATAGACATCCCATTCATCAAAGCATTAATTTGAATTGAATTAAATCAATTTAAGAATGCCTAATCCTAGCACACAACAAACAAGCTATTGCGTACCTGAACCCGATAGTAAGTCACTATGTTCACTCGGAGGGGAAATAACCGAAAAACCTTTAACTGAAATAAGAATATCAAAATAATCAATAATTGAATGTAGAATTCACACACACACACACACACACACACACACACATATATATATATCACAATCCTAGGTTAACTATACAAGGAGATTCAATAAGCTTAGCATATATTTTTAATATCTAATTCGTACATAAACTGTTTATTTAGATTTATATTCATTAGGAGATCATATATGAAGTAAAGATTAAAGATTGAAGAAGTTTGAATTTGAAAAACTCAGGGGATACGAGGCCTTCCTACGCAGGCAAAATTTGAATGAACGCCGGTAGCGTGGGAAATATACGCCGACGGCATTGTGCCCGGCGTTAAATATTTTGATTCTGTTCGCATCCAACACTGCCCATACGCCAACGGCGTTGAAGCCCTAATGGCCGGCGTACACTTTAAAAAATAAACGCTGGCAAAGTTTTCTTGCAAAAGCCGACAGCATTCGAAGCGGCTTTAAAAAAATCGATTCTAATCACATTCAACACCGCCTCTACGCCGGCGGTATTGAAGTGACAGATGCTAGCGTACGTTCAAAAACAAACCTATTCGAAAAGAGTTTATTTCCTTGTTTTGCACTTTGCAAATTCCTAACCTACAACACTTTTAATCTTTCTTCAAGTTCATTTTTAGCTTCATATACTATCTCAAATCCACACTAATCAATCCTAGCAACTTTGAACATTAAAAAACACATTAAACCACTTCAATCACATCAAATTCTATCCCTCATCCTCAACTTCAACTACTCAAATCAAACATTACTCCTCACCAACACTTCTTATAATACTATAACACATAAACAGTTCACACAATAACAAAACACAATCCAACCTATATCAATGCATGAACCATACAACTCAAAAGACATTAAACTCATTCTACCATAGAGTTCACATATATACTATAAGAAAGGAAATAAAACAAAAATCTATACTTGTATTAACTTACATGAGTGAGCCTTAGCTTGGAGAGATTTTTGATTCAATGAGCTTGGTATTAGTCTTTAGTTTAGGGCTTGTAGTTTGTAGGAAAGGAAAAGAGAAAAGGAAAGAAAGAAGATGGAAATTCGTATGGAAATGGAGGGCTGCCAAAAGAGGCCTTAATTAAGCAAATTTTTTACTCATTATTATCTTAAGTTTGACTTTTGAGGCATATAAGACTTTGGGTTGAATTTGGTTTAATTTGGAGCTCATTTGGGTGTAATTTAGGCATGAAAAATAGGCTTAATTTTGTAAAATTTCTGTCAACAATTCCTTAGACAATTCAAAAGTTGATTTTATAAATTTAAACATAACACAAACATATTAATGGATAAAAGACACAAATATTAATTATACTATATACACATTAATATATAAAAAACAATAACATTAATTTCATTACACATGCAAAATAACACATGTGTAATGTTCAAGATATACTAACTTAAACACATTTAACCTATTACCAACTCATCTGCTCCAATTTATATTACCATGCATGACTCTCATAAATCAACATGCTCATAAAGTTCAATAATTAAGATAAATAAAACATATAGATGGAAATTAAATAGAAATTAAAGTTAGGTCATTTCAGTTTCAATGAGATTTTTAATTCTATCTTATAGGGTTTTGAAATTTATTTTGGCCCTAAACTCATCTCTCGATCAACTTAGGATTAAAACCTTTAAAAATCTAGGATTTTGTGCATTGTAGCTATTGAATTGTCAAACCTAGTTGCTTGATATGAAAAAAAAAAAAAAGGCACTGAAATAATAATTACATTCTTATATTTGGAAACTGATTTTAAACAAAGCATAATTGGAAGAAACACATGCAACAAAATCAAGCAAATATAT
Organism: Combretum micranthum; assembly: GCA_024138025.1. Taxonomy (NCBI): domain Eukaryota; kingdom Viridiplantae; phylum Streptophyta; class Magnoliopsida; order Myrtales; family Combretaceae; genus Combretum; species Combretum micranthum. The sequence goes on from JAMXBD010000279.1 coordinate 359,596, forward strand.
TTGAAACGCAAAATAAATAGTATGGTACGGATATTGTTCATGGTGAAAATTTTTTCTAACTAGAAAAATTTATAATGTGAGTCCTCTTAGAATAATATGCCTAAACTAGTTAGAAAATTTTAAATTAAAGTTCATGAAAAAGTCAAAAAAAATAAAAAAAAATAAAAACTTCTCGTTATTCTTCAATCATTTTTAGCTATTAACTAAGGCTAAGCTGGGGTAGTAACATAATTAAAATTAATTAAATAAAGGTAAAAGGAAAAGGGATTACGATGTACAACATATTTGTACTCGATGCTGCTAAAATTGGTAAAGCAAAAAAAGGAACCAATAAATTATCAAGAGATACTAAATATTTAATCTTGGGTATTAATATTATGCAGGTTGTTCTTCCTAGTTTGGAAAGTTTGGTTCTTACAAAAGCAGGGAAATTCAAAAGTATATGGGATAGCAGTATCCCTGAACAGTCATTCCACAAGTTGACATCTGCATACATAGAAAGGTGTCATTCGGTAACTGTCATTTTCCCTTCAATTATGGTGAAGAGATTGCAAGAGTTGAAAGAAGTCGAGGTAGTGAAATGTTCCGGTGTACAAGCCATATTTGAGTTGGGGGATGAAAACTCAATGGTCTCAGAACTCAACAGGATGAAGCTTTGGCGTCTTTTGAATTTGAGACATGTCGTGGTAACCAAAAGCATACCAAACAAGACTGCATTGGGTTTCCCAAGCCTCACTGATATAGATATCATAGAGTGTAACAATTTGATCAATCTTTTTGATGCTGCTACAAGCATGACTCTTTCTAAGCTCAAGAACGTATACATATGTGATTGCAGCAGTATGAAAGAAGTCTTTTCAGAAAGTATAGGAGATGAAAATGTGGGATGGAAAACGATGGCCTTTAATAATTTGCTCTCCTTGAAACTTTGGTCTCTTGGCAACCTAACTCACTTTTGTTCGGGGTATACCGAGCTCTATTTTCCAAATTTGAGAGTGTTAGATATTAAGGAATGTAAAAATGTCAAAGCATTCATCCCAAAGCTTCCCGGTGCTGAAGAACAAAAGGATATCACTAACAGTAGTAGCATGGGTTCCGAGATGGAAAAAGAAGATGGTGTCTTCTCCCCATTGTTTGATGATAAGGTTTGCTTTCGGCATACATTAACTCTTTCATCTTAATGACATCTCTATCACACGTGTTTGGCTTTTTGTTACTTACGATAGAGAGATGTAAAAATGGCAATATTGTATTGTAGGTCATTCTTCCGAATTTGCGATATCTAGAAATTCACGGACTGGAGCTAGTAAAAGAGTTATGGCACAATAAACTCCCATTAGGTTCCTTTTGCAAACTACAAACTCTCGTGGTGTATGATTGCAAACGCATTTCAGTTGTTATTCCATCTTTCATGTTGCACAACTTACACAATTTGGAGCATTTGTCAGTGATGTTGTGCCCCACGGTAGACGTTATATTCCAACTTGATGGGCATTCCTTAAGAGGGAGGAAGCTAGCAAGAAGTAAATTTTGCAAATTAAAATCCTTAAAAGTTGAATCTTGTGGTAATTTAAGAAATCTGTTTACCGTGTCCACATCACAGCTCCTTAAGAAATTGGAAATATTGACGATAATATCTTGTGATAAGATGGAAGAAGTAGTTGCCTGGGGAAATTTGGGCCATACTGGCACGGGAGGATTGTACAAGACTCCTTTTCCTCAACTGTCTGTCCTTGAAATTAGAAAAATGGCACAACTTCGATGCTTCTGTACTGAAAAGCATACAACAGAGTGGCCATTATTGAAGGAAATAAAGATTGAAGATTGCAATGCTATTAAGGCATTTGTGGCAGATCCGGAGGAGCAGGTCATACCATTTTTCTTGATGGAAAAGGTATGTTGTCTAGAGCCCGCATTATTTATTTATTTATTTAATTATTCAGATCAAAACATCTAAGTAATTTTGGTTGAGAATTAATTGGAGAAGGAATTGGTCTTGAAGAGTCATGAAATAAAATTAATGGACAAGAAGTGTAGAAAACATAGAATAAAATGAAGTAGAGCCTACAATTATTTTTAATATTTAAAGATTAGTGGAAAATGCAAAAATTTATTGGAAAATTCTATAGATGATCACATAACAAGGCTATATAAATTAACATCCACAATGTGGAATTTGAATTAGGAACCAAGGGGCAGCCATACTAAGCCTAGTGCTTTTCCCAAATTGGAGCGCATTATGATCGAGAAGTGCACCAATCTCTTGACGATCTTCCCATCTATGGCTATCAAGGGTTTTCAGAATTTAGAGTCACTTACTGTGAGAGATTATCGTCATCTCAAAGAGGTGTTTCAAGCTGCAGATCATAATGAAGAGAAGGTATTTATCAAGATATCTAAACCATTTTCTTGATAGAAAAAGTATTTATTAAGAGCTCACATTAATTAATTATTTATTTATTTTGTTTTATATTTTTTAACCAAACCATCATAAGTTTTTCAAGGTAAGGAAAGCACATATGTGACAAATTAAAGGAGAGAGAATGTTGAAATAATTACCCATACCATATATATGTTTTCTATTTTATTTTTTTAATTTTACACTTGGAACTTTGTAAGTTGTTGTTGAATGTTATAATCAACCGAAATTTTTATTCATCAAATCTAATACCGTACTTCTAACTTGTATAATTTGAATTATAAAGTTGCCGTGTCAATTGATCTTTCTTTTTTTTTTTTTTTCTTTTCTCTTCTTCAAATAGTGAGCTTAGCAAAATTTATTGAAAATTATATTAGATAATCGCATACAAGGTTACGTTATTTAAAATTAAAAATTAATATCTACAATTGTCGAATTTGAACTAGATATCATGGGGCAGTAACAAAGAAGGGGCAGATTCAGACAATAATGAGGATAATATAAGCTTTGAGAAGTTGCGGAAAATAGAAATTGAAGACTGCAACAGTCTGGAACATGTATTTCCAACTTCTGTTGCCATTTGTTTACACCAACTCAGCGAGCTCCAGATAAGGCGGTGTGAAAGGATGGCGGAGATAGTAGTATGGAAAGAAGACTGCAGTAAATATGAAGAAGAAAATGTTGCTTGTCCAGTGTTCTTTTTTCCCGAACTAACCTCCTTAACATTGACGCACATGCCACTACTAAAGAGCTTTTACGGAGGTTTACATTCAACGAAATGGCCATTATTGCAGAAATTTTCTGTACTGGGTTGCCCCAAAGTGAAAATATTATCATCGGAACAAGAAGGATGCAGGAATATTAATAATAATGATGATGAAAAGGTATGCAGCAGATTTCAGTATCAGCATCCTACCTTAACCTCCCGTTCATGCATGCTTCTCAATCATTCAATATCATTGTTTTATCATATTTCCTCTTTTCCTTTTTGTTCTGTAATATAAAATGAATGACCAGCAGGCTGCTAATAATAATAATCATGAGATTCCAAGCTTTAAAGAAACGACAATCGATACATACATGCTACAAATTCCAGATGAGATCATTGGCAATCCGACAACATTGATTATAGAGCAAGCAGAACTGCAGGCTTTCCGTTGGAGGGAACTTCTTGAAAGACCTCACAATCCACGAGAGCATATCGAAGATGAAGCAGAAGTGCAGGCTTTCCCTTGGAGGTTACTTCTTGAAAGACCTTACAATCTACGAGAGCTTAAAATACGATATTGTGATTTTGAAGAGATATTTCCAGCTTGGTCAGGCAATAATAGAATAGATGGACGTGGGCATGGACATGGGCAGGAGAGCGATGAGATTGCCTCATCTCCATATAGATCAGAAACAACGGGAGTTTTGCTAATTGAAAATATAGGAAAACTCACTCTTGAAAGTCTTCCTAGGCTAAAGCACCTGTGGGAAGAAGGCTTTTCATCTCCTCTAGCCGATATCCTCGATATAGTTGAAGAACTGTATATCCTGCGCTGTCCTCTTTTGACGGGAATTCTGTGTGCAAGCTCTTCTTCTGCTTTTGCTTCTACTTTAGCTTCATTCAATAACTTGAAAAGCTTGCGTATCAAAAATTGTCAAGGACTAAGACATGTGCTGACATCCTCAACAGCCAGATGTTTGGTGCATCTTACCGTGCTAGAAGTTGTCCATTGTGAGAACTTAAAAGAGATAGTATCACAAGATTATCACTTTGCATCGTCTAAGGATAATAATGCTGATATCACTTTGCATCGTCTAAGTCAATTAAGCTCAGTGGTTTTCAAGACTTAGATGCTTCTCTTCTATAAGCTGCAACTTCAATTTTCCATACCTGGCTGATTTGAGGTGTGACATCAAGATGGAATTCTTCTGGAAGGGAATTGTCAGAGCTCCCCTATTATCTAAAAGGAAGAGGAGAAAATTAGGAATTCAGGTTTCAATGGAGCAGGCCGTATCGTCTGGTTCATATTCATCTTACCAAGGTAAGTAGTAGAGAGTGGCTATATAATTAATAATTAATTATCGTAAGGTTCTTATTTCTTGATTGGCGTTTTTCCAACTGTTACATTTTTTATTTTCTATTTATTTTCGATTATCTGTTTTGTTTTGTTTTGTTTTGTTCTGTTTTGCTCTGCTATATCTTGTCATGTTTTTTTTAATTAATTTAAGGAAAAAAAAAAAAAAGCTTATCCTGCAATTTAACCAGTGTTGAATCGGTAAAGCAATAAATAATTATGGGTTAAAATAGCAAGTTTTCATTCTCATAATATTATTTACAATATAATTTGTAATATTATTTTAATATATATAAAAACTGGGGGACGCCCCTTCTCCGACCCAAAAAATTACTTTTTAACAAAAGCCTGTAAATCGGTACTACAAACCCAACAAGTGTTCATTCGGAATTGCTGTGTATGTGCATACACAAATAATGAAGATCTATTATTATTATACAACACTCTTAATTGAAATAAATGATTCATTCTATTTATAAAATATATCTTAAAGACATTTATAATCTATCTAATTTGTTGGAAAAAAAAAAATACCTTTGCATTCTCATATGTATATACATAATATAAGAAAAGTGACAATTAAATATTATAAATTTGTTAACAGTAAAATAACACATTTTACCTTTATTATTTTCAAAGGCAACAAAGTCAGAATTAGTTATTATATATAACATATTATGTTATCTCCCCTTTTTAACTTTTTTTTTTTCCTTATTTTCATCATATATTTTGTGTTTGTAGAACTCATACAAATAGCATTGAACAGTGTTCACTTCTCTTTTTTTTCTATTTCCTTTATCTTTTTTTTTTTTTTGGCTTTTCATTTTTTCTATGCCTATCCCTACTTTTATGTAATAATCTCCAATCTTTCTATCTTGTGTTTGTGGCTGGTAAAAAGGAATATAATAAATATGAAATTATATGTTTTATGGGGTACATATGTCTTATAATATTGAGTGATAATTCTATATAATTTTTTGCAATTCGAAAATATATAAGTTAAGTAAATAACTTAAATCATTCACAAAAATCGCATTATCATAGTCAATGTAGTTATGGTAATACAAATATTAATTTTATTGTTTTTCAATCGTGTAAACATTTAATTTGCAAGTGACATATTTATATATAATTATTATCTCACATTACAATTTTTATGTTGTTGTGTATTATTGTATAGATATTTGAATACATATTATATAGTTAAGCCTATATTTCATTTTCATTTCTTAAAGAGAATAGTTATAATTTAAAGGAAATTTAAGATAATATATAATCTAGGTAAAAGATGGTCCAATTATACAATCCAAATATACAGCCAAATGACAAAAGTGGTAGTCAAGCCTAAGGAGAAAACCAAAGGAGCTAAATGCCCTGGATACCACATAAACTTTGCCTACAAAAAAAGGTTTGACCATGTGAAAAATATCAGTATCCTTAAAGTAATAAAGGATAGTTTTTCTAAAATGATCTGATTGCCAATCATGCATAATTAAAATCAATTGAAGTCACATTAAAGTTACAATCAAATTTTTCAAAAGTTCCAATTTTGCCCTTACTAGAAAATCCAATTTTTTAATTAAAAATAATTCAAATATCAAATAAGGTATACTAGAGTTTAAATATTTGTTTGATGAAATTTTTACAAGAAAAATCAATAAGATGCAAGAAGTAATCAAGTTGGCAAATGTGTATAAAATAAGAACCTATGAGATTGTGCCACTTGTCATATGAAACACCAAAACCCTAGTTTGTTGCCCTTTTCACCACCTGCCTTTTCTCTCTCTTCCTTCCCATTTTATTTCCATCTTTTCTTCATTTTATTCATCTAAAATTCTCTTTGAAGCTATTAGGTAAGTATGTTTAAAACCTAAACCTTAATGACCATTATTAGTGCTAGTAAGGAATTGACTCAAGATTAGCACTAATTAGCTTCTAGTCTATTTTTCATTAGAAAATGATGATAATGAAGGGGTATCAGAAGAGAACAAGACTTTCAAGCCAACCAATCACATAATAAGGTAAGTGCATAAATTTAGGGTCTGTTTTTCATCGTATCTTATCATATCTGTTTCATATCATTATCTAGTCTATTTGATTTTCTATGACTAAAAATGTTTTTTTTTTTCAGCATCTATTTTTGACAAACATCTTTGAAAACAACAAAAAGATAAAAGCCAAAATTACAGAAAAATGAAAATAAAATGTATTATCGAGAGTTCTATGATTATTTAAGTGTAGAAAATGACTTGAGAATATGAATATATATTTTTTTAGGCATTAGATTTCAAGTTCTTGAAGGATTTTGAAGCTCTTATTTGGAGTTATAATTGGAACAAGAATAGGCACGCAAAATAAAAAAGGTAAGATTCTAAACTACTTAATAATGTTAGAATTCGATGCTAATTGATGTGGATTTGCTAAGAATAGATATGGGTAGCATTGAGCTTTGAATTTTATTGTGTAAGCTACTGGAAATCTTAGTCTCATGATGAAATTGATGTTTGGGTTGTAATATGCTTGAATTTATAAACGATATATGGATATCGGATGAATGATGTTATTGATTAATGTTTGGAAATTGAAAAACTAAAGTAGAATGTGTGTGTTGTGGCTTGAAGCATATGAGGAAGAGAAACAGTGTTTAAATTATGGAAATTCTTATTTTCAATGAGAAATTGAATATTTAAGAAATGAGTTATAAGGATATTAACTGATAAATAGGTACATAGTAGGAATGCAATCGGGGTGGGTTTTTTGAAACCCGACCCGAGTCCTTAATGGGTATCTCAGAACCCGAGAAAAACCCTATCGGGTTATTTTTGTCAATCCCAGAACCCGACCTGCTAGGATTTAAGGAACCCATAACCCAATCCGACCCGACTCTAAGATTTTTAATTTTTTTCTTAAAAAAAGCGAAAGAAAAAATTTTGTTTTAAGTTATTAATGATACAAACACTTATATTGAAAGAATGAATTTTAGACAATAATATCATATAAAATGATGCAAACACTTCATTTCCACTTACTTTCACATACATATAATATAAATGGGATCCTTACTTTAATAACTTAATATTTTTAATTTTTTAATATTTTGAATTTATACCGGGTCGGATTTTCCCAACGGGTTACATAATAAACCCAAAACCCAACCCGATAACTTATCGGGTTTTTTTTTCTAATCTTGAAACCCGTCCCAAAACCCTATAGGGTTTTTAGGGGGTTGGGTGGTCGGGTACCCTATAACGACCCGTCCCGCTTGCATCCCTAGTACATAGGTGGTTGGACATATAGAGATGATTTTTCTTAACAAATTTGTTAAATTATGAAAATTGCAGGGAAAAGTTGATTTTAATGGAATAGTCCAAAGGTCTAATTAAGGTTGGTTTTAGTAGATTATAATATAATAAGTTGAGAAAAATTATTCTTTTATCTGTAGAATTGGGAAAATGGTTAAATATGCTCATAATTAGCTTAATTGGTGGATTTGGAACTCTTGTTTGAACTAATTTGATAATTAGATGTTTTGAATAATGTAGAATGGTAATAAAATGATTTGATAATAATTCATGTGAAGGAGGAATTAAAATGGGCATATGACTTGTTATGTGGAATTTTAGACCCATGCTAAGTAACATGCAAAATTGATGGTATTAGGAACAAAATTGATTATGGGTGTTGTGTTGAGAGATTTGATTACTTGTTATCGAATATGTGTTAGGAGATGGAAAAGTATAATAAATAGTTATATGAATAGTTGATGCTTGTAAGGTGATTATATGTTATATGAAGACATAATTGGTATAATGACATTAATATGTGAAATTATAGATGTTGTGGAGTTAAATGAATTTGGAATTTTGGATGATATGCCAAAATTTTGGAGGTTATTAATTGTCATGATAAACCAGTGCGGACAGTGTATTTTGAGCTTAAATTATCAAGTATCCTTATGTAGAAGTTCTCAATAACAGGAAGTTATGAGATTTTATTTGAGACATGTTTATTAAGAATTATATTAGTTGATAACTTGTCTATATGGATAAAATTCAAATTTGATTGACAATTTATTTTTATACATGTATTGCCTAATATACACTTCTAATAACTAGATATGGATAGCCTAGTCACTAAAAGTTTATGCGAGTAATTAGATAGAGTTATACGGAGAAATACTCATAATGGCTATAAAACAATTTAGGACATATAGAACTTGGATGTATCATTAGAGATCGTAGGTCATTAGTTGTTAACAAATTAAGATTGGTTACCTATAAAATATATCACTAATGAGTACCTAAATCCCTAAACCAACTTGGACCTATATATTTTTTAGACAACCTGGCTAAATAAATTCAATGACATAGAAAACCTTAGAAATATTGCTTATCCATAATGGGATTCAATGTATGCAAATGAGTTAAGTCCTAAACTAGAATCCATAAAATGTGGACCTCTAACCCAAATGATTCAAGAAATGGGAATTAAAAAGTAAAATGATTAAGTTACTTAAAGTAATCCTTTATTATGAGTGTTAACTCATGAATAGTTATTGCTAGAGGATAGAGGAGAAAAATAATTTTGAGACAATTAATAGATACGTAGTAAATGTATGTTATTTGCTCGAATAGAGTTAGTGACCAGGCTAATACTTAAACTCGGTCTAAATGTGGGTTGGTTGCTACTTGATTGCTTACTTTATGAAGTGGCATGGACCTCTACATAAAGCATTGTGATGGACCGTGCTTATTGATGGTTGGGAACGAGAAGATGAGATGGACATGACGACTTCTTTTTTTTTCCCTTTTTTGACAAGTTCTAAAGTCTTGTCAATTGTTGAATTAAGGACCTCTTTCATTCCCAGTATTCGTTTTTGTGGGAGCTACAAATACTCCTGCGTATAAGTTATTCTGGGACACTAGAAATACTTACTTATTGGATTCTTACTTAATTGACATTAATAAAATAGTATGGAGGAGAATTTTAATATAGAATGCAGGTGAGATTCTAGACTAGGAGTTAGGGACCTTCAAGACAAATTAACCACGATAAGATTAGAATTACAATGGGGATTACAATGAGGATGTGTTTTAATGCATATAAGTTATTGCGTTTATCTTGATTTGCACATCAATATTACTCAATATCTAAGTGAGAGATTAAGATTCGTAGGATCAGTTGGCTTTATAAATTAAAGGATAGAAGCATAGCATGATAATGATTATGACTTTGAGATGAAGTGAAAATAATGATGTGATGGAGATGAGTTAAAAGTGAGAGCAATAAGACCATTGGACGAGATTACAACTGTAATAACTCTAAGTTAGGATTTGATTCATGATTTATGAATGAGATGAGGCATATAGGTTAGATGATGTTCTAAGTAAGTTAAAAGGAACTTGCTCTTTCACTTAATTTAAGGAGGATTAAAGAAGGATGATTAGCCACCTGGTCAACCCTATACCACCACGGGCCTATAACTCACCAAATTTAAAGGAGCATATGGTTTCACTTAGTTGGTTTTTGAGTCAAAATTTGAGAGAAACCTAAAACTAAACCTAAAATGTACTATTTATGACATATAATTATCTAATTATGTTACTTTATAAAATTGAAACTTATTTGGGATCTGATCCAGATTTTACATAGGTATAAGGTGTGTGAGTTACTACTTATTTTGGGATTGTGCGTACAAGTTTAGAATTTTAAAATAAATGTTTTATGAATCATGTTTGTTTTTTGCATTGTATGGGATGTTTAAATAACAAAATTTTATGAGATGTCGAGAGTGTGAGGTCTCAATATTTTTTATCCATTACTATATATGAGATCTTAGAATCTTCAAATTTATTGTTTTAGATATGAGGTCTTGGAACTTCCATATTCATTGTTATTCATGAGGTTTCAAATTCTTCAAATTCATCGTTGTTTGCTCTTGAGATTACTAATCATGTTTGATATTGACTTGATTTTAAAAATGATATGTCTTACAAGAGATGGTTGTTATTTATGAAATGATATACAGTGTATCAATCTTTATTTAAGCTTGTTCGTGGTATGGCATGTGTGTGTGCATGTGTAGTCTTTTTGTACTAGGTTTTATTGCTCACCCATTTGAGATTTAAATTTCAGGTGCAATGGATGGTTAGGATTTCTAATATTATCCTACATGTCACTGTGATTGCAATGGTCAAAGTAATGGACATGAAAACTGGCAAGCTCAGTTAGAACTCAAATATAGAAATAATATTGATATTTGTAAAATATTTCTTAAATATTTTATGTTAAATTTTAAATAGTCAATCTAATTAATGAGTTGTATAAATGAATATATACTTAAGAGATTATGAAGACTTATGAGACAAAAGTTTATTTTGTCTTTAGTTAGTTCTTTTAGGTCTTACATGCTCGTATGTGCTCAAGCGGTCATGCCTGGGACCAAGGCATGATAAATTCAATAGAAGGAATTTCAACCATTACAAGTAGTATCAAAACACTTCACTAACCAGAAAGGGGGAGAAGGGTCGCACATGACAAAGTACCACATTATTAGACATCTAGTGTATAAAGAAGTATCTTTAGAATCCTTCTCACATACTATGGTCTTAATCTTAGACATGTGTAATGAAATGAAACTGATGAGGACGTTAGTTCCATATATGGGAGGTGATGATACCCTTCAAATAAAGTGTGTTGAAACTCTTTTCATTGAGGTACCTTTTCATATAACGAATTAAAGTTCATAAAAATTGCAAGGTTAAACATATTTAGAAGGGAATACTTGTAAGATAAATGACCTCTTAAGGTGCAACTAAAAATTGGCAAATGTCTTAGTGTGAGGAGATTTGGTCATTATATGATTACAAGTCATCAAATAGCTAAATAGCTATGGTTTGTCTTAAGTCGATCTATGTTCAACCCTTAGACCCACAAGTAATTTTGATGGATATAGTTTATTGTTCTCAAATGTGTTGAACAAACATGATTTTTTTATTTAATTATTATTTCTCCCTTTCTTTAAACTCCATTTGCCTTTAATTGGCTTAGATGTCAAAGTTATAAATTAATATAAATTAAGCAATGACACATTGGTAGAGATTCATTCAATTTATCGGCAAAGACCATGTTTGGATCAGGGGGTTAGTGGGTAGCAGAAGTGAAGGTTAAACATCTTTCCCCCTCACCTACCTTTTCTTTTTCTTGTTTTGGTTAATTGTGGATGGTTCACGGTATTGATACACTTATACAAATATCTACATGTTGTACTACGAAATAGGTAGCATTGAGCATGCATACCTAAATCATGTGCTAGTGGCTATAACATGTCTACATTGATATATTTGATAGTAACCACATTTCATGATTCGTTGAATGCTAAAAGACTTAATTCTAAGGATGTATAGTTCAGTAAATAAAATATTCATTCTTATTTTGTCATGTCTTTTAAAGATTCATAATTATAACAGGATGTACTACTAATTCTATTGTCATTTTTATTTTTAGCATATAAAAGAAACTAGAAGTTATCTTTTATTTCTACCTCCTATAAAATTTAGAAATTTCATCTTTATGAATCACTATTTCTAGAGATAAGTAGGTACGAGGTTGGTAGAGTATGAAGCGTTATCTGTACCTTATCTTATAAGATACAGGGTACTAAATCTTGTAACCAAAGCCTACCAATTACCACTTTGTATCCACCCTATACCATGTACTTTATAAAACCTACAGGGTGTCTTATAAAACTTGTAATTTTTTCTTTTTAATTTTTAATTTTAAGATTATTGCTATATTTTTTTTCGTGGCATGAAAAATCACGTTATTTCAAATATTTACCATAGCAAAATTATATTTGGAGTGTGGAAAGAAATTAAATGTAATTTCTAAATATCACAAATTCTATTATATCAAAAAGGTAGTTTCTCTTGAAAAAAAAAGGGAAATAAAAAAAACTATAAAAGAATGAACATATTTACCAAAATTTCATTAAAAGATTTGTATTTTATTTAATTATCCATGGTTAATACGTATATTTTTCAAGTTGAGTCATTAAGAGTAATTAAAGAAATTTAACATTATTAAATATTAAACTGTAGAGAAAACGAAGAAACATCACCGCCTTAAATAATATTTATATTAACAAAAAAAATTAATAGAAATAAATAATACTATTTTATTGTTAATAACTTAATATTATTTATTTTATTCAATTTTTTATAAGATGGGTACAGGGTACCTAAGAACCTATATCCTATATTTAGTTGAGTATAAGTTCCAAGATGGGTACATGATTTGGAAAGCCCATACTTATAGCTTACGCAGCAGAAGCAAATTCCAAAAATTTTCCTAGAACCTACCTATTGACTCTTAATGCCTAAGCGGAACCTATTTGGTTGAGCAAGGTCAATGTGGTTACCTAATACGATAGGATTACTCGCTCACCACTACCTATTTCTAACTCAAGTTCATCATATGTTTTATGAAAAAAAATAATAATAATAATGAGTTGTTAGGATCTAATAAAACAAAGCCATCATAAAGACTTTCGTTATTAATCACCCTGCAGTTAGATTCTAAACCCTTATCATAACAAAATGACACCTAAATTTAAGGAAAGCATCAAGTTTAAATCCATTTTCTTAGTGTCTCATTAGAATATGCAAACATAACCTCCTAATTAAAAATATTGAATTCTCTGCTACTCCGAATCTATAATTCAAAATCAAGTAGTAGAACCAACTCTTCAAATCAAGTTGAAACAAACCAATTAAACCTAAAAATTTCTATTAAATACCAATTTAGTAGCCTTACAGATTCGTGACTTAATCCATTCACTCTCTTTAGGCTACTACTCATTGATGTTTTCGAGCTTTGAGGTTTTGTCTTGTGTTTAAGCCTTGCATACCCTTAATGGTTAATTTTAAATGAAATTTCTTTTTGGCCAATAAATAAATATATATACGATTTGGTTATTTCGTATGTTAATTTTATAAATTATTATTGACACTCTCTTCCATTATCTAAGCACGAGTTTACTTATGTGGAGTATTAAAAAATTAAGTGCCCTATCGTAAGATGGTCATATATGAAAAAAACGAACCTACAGTGGAAAGTGGAGTTACTAAGCGTATGATAGTAGTTCATTAGATCTCTCTTCTATTTTCATTTGTAAGAATATATTATGTCCAGAATAAATTAACTATTTCATTCAATATTGTGCCAAATAAAAAGGAAATACTATTTCAAAAAGCAAACCACACTCCTCTGCTTCTTCTTTTATATCGTACAATAAGAAACCATATCACGTTTTACACATTGTTTTTTGGAAAATTTTATTAGTTCCATCATTAAATTTGACAAAATATGTTTTATCCATTATTTAATAACTCATATTCATTGATTGTATTATTAAAATAGTTAATATACTAATAATCATATTTATTTTAACAGTAAGATGATTAATTAGATAATCCTACTGATATCATTATCATTGTCCAGTGATATATGCAACCTATTGAATAAAATCTTTATTTTTACTTATTCCTACCAATAACAGGAGGAAAAAAATTCTTCTTATTTTTTCTCCAAAAGAAAACAAAAATCCATAATACAACCATCAGAAAATTTGTACTACGCCAAGTCGAATACATTAACCACTAGACCAACAAAACTTGTTGAAGCCTCCAATTTCAACACTCCATTCCTTATATGCAACCCAAAAATGCTGAGTGCATCATCAAAGGTCCACCTCTGTATAATTATGGGAAGTTCTAGCATTTTGCTACTTATTTATCTAGCAATTATAAGTCCAAGTTGAGCTAAGGCTAAATGAGATACTAAATTTTAGAATTTTCATGAAATTCACTCTAAATCTGATAACAAAACTCAAAAACTAACAGAACAACTTGACTCTAGTTGCCCTAAACAAATATGCAAACTAAATGCAAGAATTTCCATCCATTTTTATAAATTAATCATATTAATTGCATGTAATTAATCATGAGACATGGTTTTGAAAATGCCCTTTAGCATTCTTCATAATAGAAGAATCAATGTAAATTTTGTCAACTTTGCTTGCCCTCTTCACACTTTCTTCCAAATAAGTCTTCTTTCTTCTCTCAGCTGTAGAGAACAAACACACCGCAAGAAAACACGCGCCATAAATCCCATGAACCTTCCAATTAGTTTTAAGTGGCTGACGCAATACCATCATATGAAACACAGCCCCATAGTAATGCAGCCCAACAGCAAATCCCACAAATGTCTGAACTAGGCCCAACAACCTCGTGCCCAGCCCACATTGTGTTGAAAACACCAGAACCAGGTACATCAATAGCAACAGCAAGTACAACACGTACCCAAGTGTTTGCATGATTTGTAAGCACAAGTAAGTGGACGGTGAAGTCACATAGAGAAACTTCAGAGGCTCGAGCCCAGTGACAAATGAAGTAAAGCATAGGATTGAGAAGTAGATGGACATGTACACTTGGATGAAAATCAACAGCTTCTGGAGAGAAAAGTAGGCTTTGATACGATTGAACATAAGAGAGACTAGAACTAGAGGGACCAGTATGAATGCAAAAGAGACTATTGATGCGATTGTGGGTGCATATTTGTTACTGACATATGGTTTGAAACCTCTGCTGATTTGCTTGTTGGCTTTGGTGATATAAGTTCTTGAAGTGGTTGAGATTTTCTCTAAATCCGGTAGGAGTGTTTGCTGAAACCTATTGGGAAGATCTCTGAACTGTGAGACCAAATCATCTTCCTCCTCTTCATCAAACCAACTAGGCTGTTTTGGCTTATGGGGTTTCTCAAGTTTGGGACTTTTGTTTGATTTCTTCTCTTTCTTGATTGGATTAACCTTTTTCTTCACCTGGGTCTCGTCTTCTTCCATACTTGATTGATTCTTTTTCTGGGTCTTTCCGGGTTCTTTGGATTTCTTGTTTGTTTCGTCTTGGTCACTGAATTTTTTACTCAAATAAGCTTGACCATCTTTGGTTTTACTGGTCGTAGTGTTGGACTTTGCTGTGTTGTTCTTGGGTATGCTTATTTTGACAAGATCTAGGCTTTTCTTGGATGAGGATGACCCAACTTTGGTGGAATTTGAAGCCTTGGAAGATGTTGCATTGAGTTTCTTGAGTTTGGATGTTGAATTGAGTTTTTTTAGCTCAATTTTAGTGAGAGCAATATCACTATTAATGGGTATTTTTGCTTTTGTTATGTTTATTGATTTGAGAATCTTGGTGTGGTTATTTGAGGACAAGCTAGAGCTAGTTGTAGCATTATTGGGTTTCTTAGGCTTGGTTTGGTTCTTTGAAGAAAGTGAAGTGACTGGTTTCTCTTTCTTTTTAGGAAAGTCTAAGTCTTCCTCTTCTAACAATCTCCTAGCACCAAATGTATCACTACTTCCAAGTTGAGCTTCTGAGATAACACATACAAGAATTGAAGTGAAGAGAAAGATAAGGAGATAGCTTAAGAGTACATTTTTGTGTCAAGCACAATAGCGGAGCCATTGCTGACATTGGTATTGTTGCACTGAACAAAATCAAATGAAAACTTGGACATTAAGTGAAGAGACAGAGTAAGAGAGACAGAGAGCTGTATTGGAACTTGGAAAAACTTGGATCTAGATTCCTGTACTCTTGTGATTTTATTATAAAATAGATAATGCGAGAGAAAGTGCAATAACGAAGATGTGAGAGAATTTAATGCAAAAAAAAAAAAAAAGAGCTTAGAGGTGAGATCAGTCACATGGTGCAAGTAGTCAAATTGACAATACAAACGCGGATTAGGAGTAGGATTAAAGATTTGCATTTACTAATTCAGATTTTCAGTTATTATTGGGGATAATATTTAAATTATCTATAAAACAAAAGCAATTTTCTTTACTAGATCTCTTTATTTATCTTCTCCTAATTTTTTTTCCAAATTTATTCTCAAAAAATTCTAAGACGTGTGATATTAAAATTAAAAGAGAAAAATGGTGTAATAATATATAATTAGAACCCCTATATAAATATCCTTGTGCCACCTATGAAGATCCTAAAAATAATTTAACGGTTTTTCAACTTTAATTTATTTACTTTGTATCAAGGAATTAAAATTTTCTTTATTTCATCCTTTAACAAATATTTCTAAAGTTTTTACGAGCCGACAATTTTTTCCTCAAAAAAAATTAAAGTTTACCAGACAGTTCAACTCAATTATGTAGATTAATGATATGAGATCCCCTCATATTTTAAGAATAAATAATGTCCTTTTCATTTAGTGGACCAGTTATTATAATCCGATAATAACTCTAATTAGTATGCTGCTTGGGACAAAATTCGACGTGTGAACATCAATTGATTAATGTTTCTGTTGACAAGGACAGATTAATGTAACAACAAGTGAAATCACCAACACATGCGGCTAACTTGTTTACTGCATTTATTTATCAAATCGAAGTATCTTTTCATTAATGGAATAGCATATAAGACCAAATGTGGATCATGATAGTTGGCAATCCCCAAAAAAGCTAAATGCAGCTTTTTCTACATCAAAAGGAATCTATCTGAATAACCAATAGTCCTCCTGACAAATTAAAACTTACCTTTATCTCAAATAATTAGTTTCTCTGTACTTTTCAGTGTGAAAAATGGCCTATGAGCTGTTGAATTCCCTCCTTTTATTATTCTCAGCATTTGATACAAAAAAAAAAAGAAAAGACCCATATTTGTAGTGCTTCATAAAGCTTTTCTTTCTTTCTTTTCCGAGTTCACTGAAAAGAGGAAGGGAGGGAAGGAATGCACACGTAAAACTACTACATTTCAGTCAAAATAACCGTAGATATCATGAATGACATATAAATTTTGATGAAATATATAATATATTTAAATATTAAAATTAATTAATTTAATTAATATTTAAATAAATTTTTTGTGTTTTCATCATATTAGATATAAAATCATGTCAGATGATGATCTTAACTAATTTGATGTAAATACTATTGACATATACGAAAAAATTTTTTAGGTGCCAAATTAATCTATTTCAAAATTCATATACCCAACTATATATTTTATCAAAGTTCAGACACTGGTCATGATATCAACCTATCAAGTAAACAAAATCATCCCAACAAAATTACATTTATACAAAATTAAGATATAAAGGAGTTAAACCTGGCTGCATTTATAGAGAGACTTAATATTTGCTTGAATTAAAATTCAATTATCTCATATATGAAAAGTAGGCCAAGAAAAGTTCTTTTATAATATATATATATATGTATATATTTATATATATTTTTATAGTAATAATAAGTGAACTAAAGCAAATAGTTAGATATATCGTAATTGAATGAAATTAAGAAAAATAATCATATAAAATTCAATTGTGGTTGCATTTGAGAAAGGAATCTGTATAATATGTCAATTTTGAATTCACGAGCTCATTACTATTCTGGAAGTAAAAAGACAAAGAATTAGCACATGACGAACATACAAAAGCTGTGATAAATAGCACATGTAAAACCACCTAATCTACTCTAATTTGACCTTGTGCTCGTAGATTAAATCGTTAAAAATATCTAAACATTGCAAGAGTATCGGTAGTCAGTAGATGATATTGATATATGTTGTCCCGAAAGGGATTTGTCCTGAATGCAACGCCACAGCAAGTAGGAAAACAGGGAGAAGATGGTGGATCTTATTGGCCGGAGTATGACCATCAACCATCTGTTCCAAAATGGGCAGAAGCCACCAGCAAAATGCGCCTAATGATTAGAGCTAGCCAGCTTGAGCATGGGTCCATTGCATAGGATTCCAAGTCTTGGTCCATGTGAAAGATAGATAATTTATATCCTATACACTATAATATATATATATATATATATATATATAAGGATGGGATAAAGGATTTGTACTAAGTCCAATTTGTTATCATGCTGAACTAAATCAAATCCTACTCATAAGGTTCTAAAGTTTTTACTTCTAGTTGCTCATCATACGGTTTTGAATCTTTTCAATTATCTAACAATCGAGATTGTTTAGATTTTAGAAATACCTTCTCGTACTTGTTGAAATAGTAGTGGGAGTAGAAGAGAAGATTGTGTGTAATTGCCTCAGGAATTGGGATGTTAAGAGTGCAGAGAGCAAGATAGGGATGGCCCTAGCAAATTCTTAAAGCGATTTTCAAGTCTTTTATTAATCAAGCCATGCCTCCAGATTCCTCAAGATCCGATTAGCAATTTCAAATGCAATGAGCCCCGATTGGAGTGGTTTTAATTTGCTCTCAACTAAAATGTTTTCCTACTCCTCTTTTATGTTTGATTTGTTATAGTGATAACTTGAATTCATACATGTTAGATTTATTTGAGTATAGGATTAACTAGTTAAAGCCTGCACGTGAACATTATTATCAAAGTCTGGATTTGACTCAAAAAATTTTACAATTTACAAGGTATTTCTTAGTCAAAATCCATGTAGAATTTTTTTTTCCCTTTTATAAAATTGAAATGGGATCCATATTTAAAATGCATAAATTGGTAGAATTCGATTTTATACCTATTCTACAATGTTGTCCTTTTGAATCTTATTCTCTGGCATAATGGCTTTTAGATTAGTACATTATTCTTATCTCTCATTATAATAAATCATGCTTTTCTCTTATGAAGTTAGAAAATATGGATAATATTGATAGCATTACCAATAAAGGCATCAATATCATGTTTGGTATGCAGAAATGATTTGGAATGGAATTGATTGGATTGAAATGAATCGATTGGAAATGAATGATTTTGAAAATGACAAATCCATTCCTATGTTTGAAATATTACATAGATTGGAATCGCTAAAAAGTGTAATTATCAAGAATGCCCTTAGTAATAAATGCAAGTTATGAACATATGATAGGATAAAAAAAGTAACTACATTGCATATAATTAATAAGGATTGAATGGAATTGCAGTTCTACTTTCTCAAAGGCGGAATCGAATTCCCCTTCAAAGTCAAAATGGTCGGTTCTAAGGAATCTTAATTCCGGCTTCTAAAAATACTTCCAAACATTAAGAAAGGGAATGAAAGCCAGAATCGTGATTCCATTTCGGTCAATTCCTATGTATCAACTATACTATAAGAATGATGAAGAGATAATTGTATTTTTGACAATGGTAAAAACAAATGGTGGTTTATTTTAGTTTTTTATTTTTAAAATAATGATTTATAGTGTATTTTCTAACAGTAAATCTAGATTATAGTATTTTGGATTTGCATAGTGATTTATGCTCGATATTTTTATCAAACTTAAGAATTTATGATGAATTTACATGATTAAATTAAGTATTTCAAATTTTATTAACTATTGTAAATACATATGCACTCTTTCAAAACGAGACTATTAAGGTTCCCATATGATTCTATGAGCCCTAAACATCTAGCAATATCAAGTAAAATCTTGATTAAGTACACATGCGTAGTGATTTAAAGTAGTGTTAATTACCAAAAAGTGACAAGTGTTTTTCCGTTTTTACAAAGACATGACCTTTTTTCTTTTTTACAACTAACTGACATGAAATTTTGACTATCTTATTCCGTCTAATTTGGATATTAAACCACCCCCGTGTCAAGCACGTGTGAAGCCAAAGTGAAGTGAAAAAAAAAACAATTAAAAGTTTAAATTTTGTTAGAAGGAATGATGTCTCGATCGCTTCACTGCTCGACTTCCATTGACTTCTTAATTCTTATGCATACTTGTGAGTATATTACAAGTGTGTAGATATGGTAATATGGCCTGAGCTTGCTCATCATCATCTTATAATCATCTTGTTTGGAAAGAATAACACAAGTATCATTTTCTTCGGCAAACGCATTCTTCTCTCTCTCTCTCTCTCTCTCCTCTCTCTAACCCAACATCCCCCCATCTTGAACCAACTTAAAGCTGGAGGCTGGACTCGTCTCATAAGCTTAACGCATCTTCTTCGCAAACCCATTCCCTTTATCTCTCTAACCACACACACACTCTCTCTCTCTAACCTAACATCCCCCTCCTCGAACCACCATAAAGTTGGAAGCTAGACTCATCACATGAGCCAAACCCATCTTCAGCAGCATAACAAGAACCAAACACAGACCCATGAAAGACCACCTGCCATGGCCTAACGAAATCTATTTGTGACTTCCCCAGAAAATTACCTACATAAACTACCTTCACCGCTACCACTCCACAAAATTGAATCAAGATCGTGCGGGATGTTAAGTTAGAGAGAGAGTGGCCAGAGATGGGGATGTTAGGGATGTGTGTAGGTGGTGCTTATTTACTCAATAAAATGTAAGTTTGGGTGTTTTTTTCCCACTTCAAAACTTGACACATGGATGATTTAACGTCCAAATTGGATGGAACAATACCAAAAAATTCAATCAATTAATTATAAAAAACAAGAAATAACACGAGTCATGTCTTTGTAAAAGCTAGAAAACATCCATCACTTTTTTTGTAATTAACCCTTTAAAGTGTATATATGTATGTGTATATGTATAAAAGTAATAAATTACAATTATTGACAATGTATGTTCATTAATTATCTTAAAACACAACATCATTATTACATTTCAATTTAAAATATTATTTATATTAGAGTTGAATGTTATTCTACATTGTTATATGAAATTTATATAAATTAAACAGTTGAAATTTCATGTAAAGCCAATCGTCTTATAGCCTAGTGGCACCCGGTCCAGACCCTTATTCTTGAAGTATCGAGTTCGATTTTTCATGTTAGCGCGTTATAATGACCCTATGCAGTCGTGTTGTAATAGCCCTGTAGCCCATTGAAACTCTGAAAATATTGGATTTATATGACCATATAGTCTTTCTACCATTTTTACATGGAAAGATATGTAATCTAGAAGAGTTATAACGAGTTATAAACATTTAGAACTATATTATTTTCTTTAAGTCATTGAAAATTGTTATTCTTACTATTTTTTATTCAACAGACTTGTCTTTAAAAAAATAATATTCTTTAATTTGACAAAAATATTTCTTAAAAAGTTTAAAATTATATATGATAATAAATAATTTTAACAATAATCCGATTTTTCTCTACTATAACCGGAGAGGGAAAATTCAAAGCCAATTTATCCCATATTAAAAGATAAATGATAATATCAAATAAGCAATATATCCATTGGCTAATCCCAATTGATTATTAGATCCATTCAATCTTTTTTTTTTTTTTTTTTTGGCTATTGATCTATTCAATCTTTAATATCAACATCTAAACCTATTGACTTCTAAGAACCATCTATCTTAGTAATGTAATCCTTATCCGTGTCATGAAAGGTCAACATGGCTACGATGAAACAATTAGTAAACATACTATTTAAAAGACTCTATTGCTGAATATTAAGCAATGAAAATAAGTGTTAGGTGCAAAAATTGATTGATATATTAATGTTAAACAGTGATTTTATTTTAATTACTGGTGGGGATACCATGGGTTGAGAATGGGTTCTATAAAATCCGAACCTACTCTAATACCTTGTAGGTATAAGTTTTATGAAATCCACACCTGCTATAATACCTTATAGGTTTTCTAAGATTAGAATTGACTACCTTTAGGGTTTTGAAATTAAATCCAAGACCATCCCTAAAACCTTATAGAGAATTACTCATAGGGTAGTTATCGGGAATTGTATATCCTATAATAACCTGTTCGGTTGCATTACTAATAGAGAGTAATGATGGTGAAGATAGTAATAGATTGTGAGAAACAAAAATATTATAAACTAACGTATAAGTACTATATTTATTATTTAAAGGTTCCTTATACTATCCTATTAGAACTATTACCTAATAATATTAAATATAAAAAAAAAATATTATATCTATCGGCGCATTTACAGCCTTAATTTTATATTTTATAAGGGATGTTATGTCATAATTGTTAAGAGTGGCATGTGCAATGTCATATCATACTATATACCAATATCACACGGTGCATAAACTTACAATAACGAAATAATCTTTCTTCTTTTTTTCTATATTACAACAATGGAAAAGGATACGAATATGATTTTGCACATTTAGGAAATCAAAGATGATACCACTAAATTACAAGTAGAGATGCAACTTGGATAGGTTTGGAATAGGTCGTATAAGATCCGAGCACAGCCCACTTCCCTAGAAGGTCTCTTATACTCGACCCCAAACTCTATAAAGATCTTATCGTCATTCTCTAACTCACCCTATAAAATATCGAGTCAATCCATCCCACCCCATTTGACCCAAATATTCAATCAAGTTTGAAACATTTACTAAGAAATCTTTTATCAAAATAAATAAAATACCATAACACCAATCACGATGATCATGATAATATAATGATAGGATATTCCTCATTGTGTCATTATAAACAACTCACTAATGGAAGTAAAACTAACATGAAGATGTTCATAAAATGTGCTTAATGAACAATGATGTGTGTGTGTGTGTGTTTGTTTTATAAGAAAAGCTAAATTAAAAGAATGACACAAATCCAACATGAAAAAATGTATAAAGATATTCTCGTTTATTTTTTTCTAAATTTTATTTTTTCTCCTCTCTTCCCCTTCCCCCATCTTATCTTTAATTATTTCAATATTGAATTAAATTATTTAAAATCAAGCTATATAGTGAAAATATAGTTTTTTTTTTTTCCTTAAGAATGGAATTGAGATACAAATATAAGTTAGATTACTTTTTTATTATTATTATTAAACAAGACATTGCAGTTGTTTCCTTTTAGCAAACTTACCATTAACGGTGGAGAACGTAGACAATGGAGGGATCAAATGTTTTCCTCATAGCGTAGGAACAAACTTGACCAACATATATACTAAAATATCTTACTGACCAAAAAAGGAAAAAATAAATACATAAATTCTCTTCTATGCAAGCCTTTAACAACTGTGGCCACTTACTTGAACTTGACTTAAAATAAACCCTAAAGAAGACCTCCTACGTCAAGAAGTTCATGCGTTCACACCTTGTCTTTTGATTCGACATCCTCCCGTATAAAATACGCAAGCCCATATAAGTCGACAAAATAGTTACGAATAATTGTATATGGTCAAAGGATTAGTTAGGCGCAAATGAATCATTAAACCATCACTTCCTTAAATGAACAAACAATTATTGGGAAGTGGATTAGTCTCGTAGTAGGATTTTTAATGAGGAATATTTAAAAAAAAAATATTAATAATTTTTTATATTAAATTATTATTCATATATTTGAGTAATAAATTAATCAATATTTTCATAACACTGATTCTTACAATTACTACAATCAACTAAACATTGTGATAACTCTTTTCATAAAGAATAGAAGGAGCAATCAATGTATGACTTCACATCTTATCACTTTTAAAATATGCATATAAGCTCCAAATTTTCTTAAAACTTCAAAATCATCATGAAAGTAACATATTAGAAAAAATATAAAAGGCGATAGTAAGCGTGAGTAAATAACCCTATCATATAGAGTATACATATCTTGCTTAATTAGGTACGAGTTACAAGTAGGAAGTTGCTCAGCACAGGTTAGGATCTTTATATTCCCTACCCACCCTAAAACTTGTATTATATTACATGGAGGGTATGTACTTTATTAAAAATAATTATAATATAAAATAAATAAAAATAAAGAATAATACGCTATGTTTTATTTTGTGATCACTCTTTATTATAGATTATACTTTGTAGACAACCCATTTATATATTTTTATCTAGAAAAACTTGTACTATTTTATTATAAAGTATTTGTAATTTTTATTTTGGAAGAATTTTCAACGATATGTGCTAGAACTTCTAAATTATAAGTGTTATTTATCTTATGAGGTTAATTAATATAAAAATGCCTCCAAAAAAATTTATTTAAGAATCTACTGAACATTTTACAATTTTTTGAAATCATGTAATCAAGTTTACAAGTATTTATTACAAATTTTGATTTTTACACACAAACAAATTCTACATACTATAATATTTGTGATGTTAAAAAAATTATTTTTCGATAGTTATTTATAATGCATATATAAAATAAAAATGTAGTTTTAATATTATAATGTGAAATTTAAAATATAAAGAAAAATTCTACAAGTTCCATGTGGTATTATAAGTTCTCTATAAGTTTTACATAATACAGGATGGATACAAAATATTACAACAAAAGTTCTGGATACAAAGTTTTATACCTGATAAGATATGTGTAAGACTTTATACCTAACTCATCCTTAATACACTCACCCCTAGTTGATAGCAAGCATTAAAGGGTTCACATTGCCCTCTAAATTAAGTAGTGGTAAGTCAAGATTCAATGCGACACCAAAACAATAGCTGGGTAAAAATAAAGTCTAAGAACACACAACACAAATCTTTAAGGTTTTCTTTTCTTTTTATCTTTTTTGGGTCGAAACATAAATCTTTAAAATTAAAGATTTACATTTTTGACTCAGAGCTTTAAATTGATATAAACATTAGAGCTCTTGGATATATAAGAAGGTTATACTGTACTAACACATTCCAGATAGCCTGAAATCACTTTTGACTTAGAGCTTTAAATTTACAGCACTTAGAATCATGATGACCCTGATACAAATTAAAATTCTAGATTTTTAATGTTTTTGTAAGGGGGAAAGAACCTGTGTGGAAGGAAAAAGGAAAAATGAAAATCTGTGTGAGACAATCTAACTGATAAGCAAGTGTTGATGTGATGGTAACATCATTTTTGAACTGAAAAAGCCTTTACAGGAACGAACCCCAGGCACATTGGTTGATGCACCTGTTAGCAGATTCTTCATTCTCCCATCTTTGCAAAGGTCAGTTGACGCGAAAGCAAGGACCTCTCATCATTTTCCTCCAAATCAATACTATTCTCTGCCTCGTAGTTCATTTCAATTACACTAATATCCTTTCTAGTGTGTCCATCTGATTTTAAGGCATGAAGATCAGAGTTACCATCATCTGAAGCAAGGTCATCGATCTCCATCCGTTGCATTTCTGATTCTATCAGCATATCCATCCTTGCTCGCTCTCGGTCCCTTGGGTAAGTGCAGTACAGGAAGGAATACATAAAGCAACAGATTGCCATAGGAATTCCGATGGCCATGTAAAGTGCCTTGGCAAGTGATGCAGCATTCTCTCTGTCGGTTTCAATCTCCACAGAGATGGACGCTCCTTTGGGAATAGGTTTGTATCCATAGAAATGTTGAGCCAATATTCCGACAACAGGTGGAGCAAATGATGCCAGTACGGACTCAAAAGATCGATCCAATGCATATATGCTTGTTCTTGATTTCTCTGGGACTATCTCTGCAAAAATGGGACTGTGTACAGCTTTTATATGTGTAAAGTAACAAACTTGAAAAATATCACACGGGTTCATGCCAAAAGAGTTCCACAATGATCGTGAAAAACAGGTTAGCAGACATATATCCTTTTTTCATTGTATCCAAATAATGAGTTTTCCAGAAGGTTTCTTTTTCTTTCTTCCAGAAGTTTAATAATTAAATCACCATTTTAAATCGATATCATTGAATAATATCAGACCGCTACCAATCTAATATAATTTTCAAGTATTTTGTGATAGATGTTGCCAGCCAAGTTATATCCAAATTATTTTGTCTTATGTTGCTCAGCCTTTATATGTGCGCATCTTGTACAGATGCCAACATATATGATAGCCGAATAGATTCCAAGGTCATTCTATAGACTAGAATAGAGTGTGACCACTTCAATTATCTGTAGTTGAACCTATAACCCATAAGGTAAATCAGCACGATGACAAATCTCAGCTAAAACATCAAACTAAACACTGGTTGACAAAAGCTGTTAAACGTCATTCAAACCCAACTGAAGATTGTCAATAATATCCCTATATAGACCTACAGCAGCAATTTATTTTTTAAGGTCATCTTGGGGTGATTAGAACTGTCATTTCACTGATGTTCTCATGGTGACTGATAAATGAAGATAGAATAAACACATCACATTTATCTCCACAACTAGCTAGAAGCTAAATTTTAACATGATAATTTAGATTGATAACCACTAAATCTAAAAAATAAATTGGTTATTTTACATACGTACTTATTTGTTGCTGGTGCATTCCAGGATGTTGTCAGCCCCATGATAAACAGAACCAAACCATGCATGAAGGCCGAAGATGGATCATCAGGCAAAGCCAGCAGTAGTAATGCAGATAAAGGAATTGCTGAAGCTGAGCTTATTTGCGATAATATTATCCTCCCTGATTTGGGCGAGCGCTTGGCAAGAATATCGCCCATCATGCCTCCAAATAGACCACCTATAGAACATGCGACAATAAACAGGGTCCACAAAAAGGCTGTGGTTTTGTGCGAGAAGCCAATAAGTTCTAACCACATAGTAGTAAATGACAATGCCGACCATGGGAACGATCCAGATACACCTTGTGCCACCAAAATCTGAAAGGTCGGAATTTTCATGACATATTTTGCTTCTTTGACAAGGTCTTTCATTTCTGACCAGAAGCTTTGGATTTCCTATCTTTGGAGAAATTATTGCCATCAAAAATCGAGGATCATTTGCAAAACACCCCACTAAAATTCCAACAATAAACTTACTATTCCTACCAGATGAAAAGCAATTCTCCAACCGGGTATACCCATCAACGATGTTGAGGCTATTAAAACCGCGCAAAGCCCCCCCATGATAGAACCAAAGTTTGAAGTCAACTGCAACCATCCAAACGCCATCCCTCTGTTGCTGTCATTTGTGCAGTCAGCAACAAGGGATTGAATAGCAGGTGTAACAATGGCAAGTCCTATCCCATTCAAGCCCCTAGATATTGCCACCTGAAAGATAAGAGAAAAGTTTTTACAAGTTGCAAATTCAATTTTTACAAGTTACTTGATATAGTAGACTCTCTCTCTCTCTCTCTCAATGGGGCAGTGTTAAACGGGTTGTGCCCCAAAATTCACCTTTTCACAAGGTAGCCAGGGGGGCAGCAGAGGATGGGACGGGATGTAGAGCTTCATGAAGATGGCCAAGCCTCCTGATGGGAGGAAAGTCATTCAAAATGAAGTGGTATACAGTGAAAACACTGACTCTTTTGCTTTGGATGAGGTCATTGGCCTAAATAAGTCCTCCCATGATCTCCATGTACTCCTGCATGGCAGAGAAGAAAGTCTGTTGTAGAGATCCTAAGAATGTTTGCATTCAGTCTGCAAGTTCTTGTAAAAGGAAATAGTTTCCTCTTTAATTTTTGGGGGGGGGTAAACCAGGGTGACCACAATGCCAATCGCCAGGGATTTAATGGAGTCCTTATGGTTTGACAGGTATAAATGGAAAGGCAATAGCTGCTTGGAAGGATAGGTAGATTCCCCAAGCATTCAGAGTACATTCTTCAAGCTCAAACTCCCAACCAGCTGATAGGTGCGTAGTATCTTTCTGAAGTGAAAAGCAAGTGTTGGAACCTCTCTCCTATCGGAGGACAAATTGCAGACTCCACGCATTGGGTGACTAAGCAGATAACTCTTAGTTGGCGTGAACAGAGGAGATGACTTGTTGTGCCCTCATGAGCAAATTTGGAAGCTTTCAGTAAAATCTGTTTATCATTACATTAAAACTAAAGCAACACACCCTGCTTCTACTTCTACAGTAGCAGATACGAAAGTGTGTAAAAGAATTTAGAATATAAATACTTTACCAAACTTGAAACAACTCACATTAACTTTCAACTAGAGAAAAGTAAAAGAAACAAAAAATAGTTCATTCTAACATCTTTCTCAACCTGTGAGTGGGTGTGCTGTGTGTGGCTTAGTGTAGGCCTTCTATTGGGAGACTAATAAGCTATTCTTACATCATCTGCAGAACAGCCTGAAGCCACTGCCTATGATCAATGTTGACCAAATGTGGAGAGTAAAATGAATTGTAAAGAGAACATTGATGCAGTTTACCAAGTTTCCAACCCCAGCTAGCACATATAGCCAATTATAGAAGGCGATAACCTTTTTGTCAGTAAATTGAGAAGAATTTCCTTCACTGCTATCAAGCAATAAGTCAACTTTTGTGCTGTGAGTGGCTAGCCTCAAAAGGTTACAAGGCCATATGCAAAACTGATGAGGTATCAAACCCTTCACCCCCTCTCATTTGCTGCTTTGTTGACTAGAGATCCTTTACCCTTTGATAATTAAGCTGTGGTTGTGTTCTTTTTAGACAGTGATTAGGCATCGAAACCCTCGACCCCTTTCACATGCTTGTTTGTCGACTGGAGATCCTTTACCATTTTATAATTATGCTGTGATTGTGTTGTTTTTGGACTGTTGTTAGTCATCAAAACCTTCACTCCCTCTCACAAACTTGCTTGTTGATTAGAGATACTTATCCTTTGATAATTAAGATGTGGCTGTGTTCTTTCTGGACTGTTCCTACTGCTACAGCTGATATCCAGCCTGCCGATCTTTTGCACTACTTCTACAATGGACTGGGCTTTTAGATTAAATTCAACTGCAGTCATATGGCCAAGAAAAGAACCAAGCATTGTCTACAATTTTAACATACAGGAATTGCTCTAGGGAATGCTAAACCTGTGACGTAAAAGGAATCCGACACTCCTGATACAATAGCAATTGATGTAATGAAAGACAGAATAAAAGAACGGGGGGTTCTCTTCACCAATGAGCTCTACAGGCACAGGCCTAGTTTACAAAACTGAGAGTTAATCAATTAAACCATGAAAAGATTCTGTCCTTGAATCAGAAGAGCTACAGGACGGCCTGATCTAGGTATGAAATTTTTCTCTTTAAGCGATTTCCACTTTCCAGATATGGCACCATCCAATTACATGCTAATGCCTATAAAGGGAAAATTAATCAAGAAGGGGAGCTGCATTAAGTATTCTTCCTATAAACCAGCATTCAATTCTATCGGCGATCAATTGCACAAGAACCTGAGCCAAGAACCACCGTATCGAAGTTCTTAATAAATAAAGCTGAGCACTTGAATAAGTAAGTTCTGGTCCTATCTTTAGCATTTATTATGTATTTCTTAATTGTTTCAAATTGTCAAATTTGATCATTTATATTTATTAAGATTCTTGAAAACCCAAAGTTCTTTAGGATTCCATGGACTTGTCATTAATTTTAACATACCAGTCGTCAATGATTTAATGGTTATATGATTGGCTAGACCGTCTCATTGACATGGCCATGGAACATTTTCTTTAGTTGTTTATATGCCACCATAAGATGACCTATTTCCATCCGCGATCTACCAGATTAAGCATGTTCAAGTTAATTGAATCATGTGATCCCCGAACCACTCAACTATTTTTGTGAAACCTAGAAACGAATATCATTAGATCCAACACAAAAACCAAAACCAACACCAACACCAACACCAACACCAGCAAAAAAAAGAGATGAGAGAGAGTTACCTGGAGGAAGGTGGAAGAGAAGGCAACGAGGAAAGTGGCGGAAGCCCAGAGGAAAGCTCCAAGGGCAATGACATGAGCGCGATTGTGGTGGACGGAGAGGTAAGCAGCGAGTGGGTAACAAAAGGACTGAACAATGGATCGGAAAAGGGTCAAAGAACCCAACCCAGTTGGGTCAGTGTGAAGTGCAGTACCAACTTCTTTATATACACCTGGTAATAATGACTCATCTGCTCTCTCCATTATTCCTGCTAAGTTCACTAGGATTAGTGTTACTGTTTCTGCCTTCATTCTCATCCTCTCTCTCTCTGTGGGTGGTGGGGGTGATGGTGTACGACGTGTTTGAGTTCAGGACGTTGGGTTTAGAACAGAGTTGACTTTGAAGAAGACAGGACAGGAATTCATTTTGTCTTGCCGTTAAGTTAGGAATTTAGGAATAATAATAATATGTATATGATTTTTGTACTTCTAAACTACAGACACGACGAAGTATATGTTTGGTTTGCCGGTAAATAATATTAAATTAAATTATCGTATTTGTTGGTTTAGACGTGTGCTGGTTCTATCAAGCTAAAGTTGTCTTTTCCAAGGATGCAATGCTCGGCCATTATGGTTTTTGATCCATCTAATCCGATAAAAATTCTATAAGATCGAACTATAGGATAATAGGATCGGTTTGGACATAGATAAAAAACCCTGTAAGGTAGTAGGATCGGGTTTGGATACTATTAAAACTCGATAGATACTCACCTGACCCGTTAGACCAAGTAAAAAAATATATATATATAATATAAATACATTTACTAAATGTAAACATAGTAACATGCTAAATTTAAAAATAGATTAATAAAGAAAAGGTGAATTGCTATATTATTATACTATTATTTTATTAGGTTAAGTCTGTTGAATCTATTGAAAATAATAATAATAAGTAAGGCGGGTTCGGGATGATAATTGGACGTGTGGTCGGATGGGTAATCGAGTTAATAGTCAGGCGGATGGCGGGTTTTAGAGTAAATCCTATACGGCGGGTTTCGATATAGAAGGAAAACCTACAGGTTATAAGGTGGGTTTAGTATGCCCTATAGTGTAGTGGGTTCGGTTTGGATTCATATGACCCGCCCAAAACCCGACCCGATTGCATCCCTAGTCTTTTGAACCAATTGATGCGGCAGCCTAGAAACCTGACATATAAGATTCTACATCTATTTTCCATGTGTTATCTATTCAACCTATTTAATATATAATCAAATCTATAGATTTACAATATATTTGGATTTAGCTCTTATTTATTAAAATCCAAGCCAAATCTACGCTAGCGGGTTTGGATCGTTGGATTTTTTTCATTATTGGTATCAAATTTGTATTAGATCAGCATATATAATTTATTCATATCATACATGTATTGATTTAGTATCAGTTTGGTTTTGTCAGTTTATGAGTAAAACTATTAGTTTTTTATCGATATTATATCGGTATCAACTCAATATTAGTTCGATTTAAAAATATACTTAACCATTGTACCCAACTAGGTATAGGTTTTCATATATTTAGATGAAGCGAAACGATATGAATCCAAAGCAAATCTATGAGAGCTAATCTTCTAGATTCATTGTACATCTAAACGACTGAACAAAAATTGTGAAATTCGTCTTTAATAGTATTCTTATTTATCAAAGTTTTTCATATGTGTGTATAACTATGATTTAAAAAACTTTAGCATTTATCTATCTCTTTAGGAATTTTGGGAAAAAAATAATATTAAAAGGAATTCGTTTTCAAGCATAAAACTAAATCAACACATTCGACATTTGTCAGTTATTATTAAGCAAATTTTAAAAAATAATAATATTATTAAAAGGAATTTATCTTTAAGGATAAAAGTGAATCATACATTAAACATATCTATTATCATTATTATTAAGCAATTGTTTATTCGACTCCAATATTTTAGATTAAAGTTTGACACTCACCAATTTACTATAATCTCTCTACTATGCACCACTTTCTTTATTTTATAACCGCTCCATCCCTTCCCATTTTTTTCTTTCATATATCTCTTTCCCATGCATCTCACAAATATTTACACTATTTCTTAATTGCAATGCCACAATTCTATTATTATTAAGCGAATACATGTTATATGACACCAATATTTTAGGATAAAATTTGACGGTTATCAATTTGTAACTAATCCATCCTATCATATTCTCAGATACCTACACATTTCTTGGTTGCATTACCACAATTAAGCAATTATTCATTTCTAGACTAAGTCACTCTTTTTTTTTTTTTTGGGCCGAGACTAAGTCATTATTAATGACTATAATTTATTGGTCATTTCATCTTCTTTTTTTTTATTCATTTAAATTTCACAATGTCAAAATACGCATATATATATATATATGAAAGTTATTATTAATAATTTGTTGTTTTAAAACCGACGTTTCTTTTTCCTTATACCCTTATTTTTTATTTGTTATATAAAATATTTATTTTTACGTGCACAAGCAACCAGTAAAACTCAGAGCAACTTATAGCATCTTGATTCTTAAGTACCGGTATAAACATCATCTAAATGTAGTCTCCAATTTTAAAAACAAAAATTAACATATCCTAATAATAATGATAATAATTCATGAAAATACATTTTTGTTGCATTATTTGGATGTAGGTGATAGACCTTAATAGTGGATTCCCTCGTATACTTAAAACTTACAAAATAAGTACATAGAATCAAGACAGCTTCAGAGTTTTCCTGTAATTATTTCGATACTTAAGTTAGTTGAAGGATCTTGCCTAGATAAGGGGACTAAGAACTAATTTCACTTTTGGTACCCAATAATCATTTAAGACAGAATGGATTGGAATGGGAGAAATATAATGGAATTAGTGGTGGGATGATAAAATCATTCCTTTGTTTTGATACATCATGAAATGAATTAGAATTGGCAAGGTATTTTTCAAAAATATTCTTTGTAATAAATGTGAATAATAAATGTTTAAAAGGATAAAAGATAATTTTAATAGTAATTATTAAGGAAGATTGTAGAATCAAGTTTCTCATCAAAGTTGAAATCAATTCCTAGGAATCATAATTTCATTATAGATTTATTTTTGCATACCAAAAGTAACATAAGACAATAGCATTAAAAGGATATAAAGGGTCCCTTAGTAATCTCCTAGCCTTTTATATAGGATGATGAGGTCTTCACTTCATAAGATATCTAATATAGTTTCTTGAGACAAGTCTTTACTTTTACGCCCACAAGCTAAGCATGATCGTGCATCAATAGACCTAGGGAGAGAAAGGTCCAAGGTGATAATTCGGGGCTAACCAAAGAAGACTAGCTGAACCACATTAGGCGATCACCATGGGTTAGTTGGACCCAGTCAACTAGCCTAGGTTGGTAGGGCTACGAAACACATTGTTTTGTCTGGCCTTAAAGTTTATATTATTAGAGCCAACAATTTATTTTTTGCTAACACACGATAACTAATTTAGTTAATTAGTCATATATGCGATGTCCTATTTGAATTTTATTAGGGTTTTGTTGAGCCTATAAATAGGCTAGTATTCTAATCAATTGTCATTTTGTTGTGAGAATTTGGGTTAATGAGTCTTCTTGCTCTTTGAAAGATTTGTGAGTCCTATTTATTGATTGAATATCAATTGTATATCTTTATTTGACTATTGTTCTTATCAATTGAATTTCAGTTACGGTAAGTGTTGTTGATTGAATTTTTATTCTTCCAACGCTCTTCCAAACCATTGAACTTGTCGATTCGTGATTTTATTCACAAATTAGTTCGACTTCAATATTTTTTGTTTTTATAGAGTGTTGATTTTGTTCATATGCAATTTTATTTTACTTTCACTTATAAAAAAATAGATATTTTTACATTTGCAAACCCTAATTTTCTAGAGTTGTGTACGAATCCCTATCAAGTGGCATTAAAACAAGATAAGATTCATGTCAATTATGCTCTTTATTTTCATAAAGATAAATATTGCAAATGATATCTAAACTTTACCAATATATGCAATTGAGTACTTAAACTTTGAAATTAATCGATATAGTACTTGAACTTTGATATTGATCAATTTAATACTTAAAAGAACTTTTTATGCATACCAATAGTTCATCTGTCATATTAGTTAAAAATGTCATGTCAGATGACGAAGTTAAACTGTTAACCAATTTGGCAGAGGTACTATTAGCATGTAGAATAAGTTTTTTTAGATATTAAATTGATCAATTCCAAAGTTCAAGTACCTAATTGTATATTTTATCAAAATTCAGGTAGCGTTTGTGACATCAACCCTTTTCACGAACTCTAAAAATATAAAACACTAAGATTAATTAATTTCGGAATACAATCAAGTGTCTCAATCTCCTTAATCCTTCTCTCATGAGAAAGATACACATGTATTTGTAGTTAGTAAGAAGCAATCATCACCACCAAATCTTATAAACTATTAATAGAAGATACTGATTCAATATTAGTGACCCCAATCGGTTTCCATAGAAGATAGCAAATGGTATGCCAAACAGGCTTATGTTAGGGGTTATGTTACCTAACTAGGATTTTAAATGAAATTAACCATGGCTACTCTAATGAGACGATGCATTTCACCATTGAAAATGTAAAACTAACCCTCTTTAATTGGCTTATCAAGCAATGATAAAGGAGTATAAGATGTAGGGAATCCTTTAATAGTGCACACAAAGGTGACATGAAGGGAATTGGTATATTGTGTTGAAAGAGAAGGCACAATATCATCTTAAGCACTAGGGTTGAGACTTCTCAGAAGTCAATTGTCAGTATAATTGTCATAACATAAGCCCTAGTAACAAGGACTTCGAGAGTGACTTTGCAATGTATAATGTAGGGAAGGACGCTAGATTATATGATTAGGGGCTGGTCTTTAATTAAGTTGATTTTAATATTATTTTTTTATATTTTGCTCGTTTTTTGTAACTATATTACATCTTATATATTTATAAAAATTTTGTTAATGATTTCACTATGATATATTTATAAATTCTCATGAAAAAAAAAATCATTGAAACAATATTAAGAGTATTTAGTGCATTTTGTAATAGATTATGTGTATGTCACTTGAAATGTAATTATTAAATAAAAACATAGAGTTAAACCTATATAATTTTTTTCTTTTAACAAAAATAGATCCTAAAATATATCTGAATAGTGTATCTATTTAGTAATTCATGTCTATTTTCATATCATTAATTGCATGAAAAAAGAAATATACTGAATCAAATTATATAATAAGTTTATAATGTGATTGCTTTTAGCATAAATTGATCATAAAATATATCTAGATAATATAGTTATTCAATAGTTTAGGTACCTTTTAATATCATTAATTGCTAAAAAATGTTGCTAAATTAAATTATATAACTACTATGAAGTAAGATTTATTTGTAATATGGATAATGTGATTATTATTTGTGGTATGTTTTGAAATAATAATAACTTATTCAAAAGAATTTATTTAGTTAAACATAATTTTATGATAAAAGAATTTAATGTTGTTAGTTAGTTATTGTGAAATAACAAAGTTAAAAGAGAGAGAGAGAGACAGGAGAGAAGGTGTAGTCAGTGTAATACATGCATGTTGAAAAGGCAAAAATTTTTACACTCATGGGATTTCAAATATAACCTTATGGATATACAACTAAATACTTAAGCAATAGACCATAGTTATCGTTATATTATTGTTTGCTCTTTATAATATACTATAATGTAAATTTTTCAATATTTAAAAAAATCAAAAATTAATTTTTCGTAAGTCTAAGGAGGTCGGGGCCATTGTGAAACCTCCAAACCCGTCCGTAGTATAATGGATTGCTTGATACTATCGATATTGGAGTTATGCTCCAAGAGATCGCACATGTATCACGTAAATTTCGTACTTTACATGGGACTTATGAGTTTTAATGAAAGGA
Source organism: Combretum micranthum (assembly GCA_024138025.1). Lineage (NCBI taxonomy): Eukaryota > Viridiplantae > Streptophyta > Magnoliopsida > Myrtales > Combretaceae > Combretum > Combretum micranthum. The sequence continues at coordinate 395,491 of JAMXBD010000279.1, forward strand.
TAACACTTGATGGGATGATTTGGAGAATGATAAAAAAGAAAAAAAAAGTCTTAATATCTTAAATACACCAATGACAGGAGAATAGGAAGCTTGAGGAAGCCCTGTCTAACAACCTTGTAATTCTTGAGCAACTAGAGTTTAGTATTTCATCTATAGAATGTCTATATTTCCTATCCAAAAGTTATAAATGAGAAAGAATGACTTATAGCCTATTCATTCGCTAGATAGAATAAGAGAGGAATCCAATTCAAAGGGAATACGTCATAGAGTTGTAATGGCTATTACAATGTTCACTTGGTGTAAAAAGTAAAACACAAGTAATTATTAGAGTAAAAGGTAAAATCTTATAAAATACCCCTTGTATTTATTATAGAGAGGATAATTATATAGGTTGTTATTTCATAGATAGAGGTATTTATGACAAAGTTAAAATAGAACATTTAATGGCAATTCATGGGTTATGTCCAATGAGGAAAGAATGAATAACTATTATGTCAAGTGAAACTGAGGGTGTTTAGTATTTCTGAGCAATTAGAATTGATGACAACTATTAGATCATCTTAATAATTAAGTAAAACTCATTTCATACTTATCTTGAATGGTTTAAGCTTGCTATGGGTCACTACCAATAACCATCCTCGTGTTCATGAATTTGCTGAAGAGACATTAAATGTGGATGAATCGGTCTAACAATCATATTTTGAGCTCAACCAACCAAATCTCCTCAAGCATATCACAATAGATGAGCTAAATTCATTTAGCCTTGTTACTTAACTCATAAGTCAAGTCCAAATAAATAATAAACATATAAGAGAGATTTTAATCCTTCCACGGATACTATATGTGGAGAATGTGATGTATAATTTTATTATGTAGCATCACTCTTGGTGTTGTTATGAAGCTTAGTATAGTTTAAATTTTATTCAAATGCAACATGATTTGTATCATTGCTTTAACATCAATTACGACGTAAAGTGGATGGAAGATCCGGTTAGAAAACACATTTTAAAAAAAAAGAATACAAGGTTCAAATTGATAGAGATTAAATCAAAAAAAAAAAAAAAGTATTTTGTGGTGTTTTCTTAGATCTTTCAATACATATAAAAAACTAGATGGACAAATCAAGATTGGATATAAGCTAATTTCAAAATGAATTGAGATTGATAGAACCTCACTAATTGATATGACACATAACATGAGCTAATATTTTTAAAAAGGTATTTGACATGATCCTTAGAATTTAATGGTAATATCGATATTACACATAGGACCTAAATAACAATTAGTTAGTCGGATTTTAAGATTGATAAGAATTTTTTCCTTTTCATTGGCTTAGATGTAGCACACTTCAAGAGTCTTAGCCTTTTTTAAGTTATAATCCCATCCAATAGGGACACGCGCGGGATTTTGACTTCAAGCACAACCAGTACCTTCTATGCATTCACCCTCCATTTTATATCTGTGGTCTTTCTCTTTTCCACATCATTTTATTCATTTCAAATGGACTCTCTATATAATTCCAAGATGACTTGCTCTCATAACTCTTAACATTAAACAAATGTGCAATTGTATTTGTACGTGTGAATATGAAGATTTTGCATCATCGATCAAGGCTGAATTTTGGCTCCACTAAGTTTGGGTTCGTTTCTTTGCAAGGAAAGTGAGAGGGAGATCGCTTTCTTTTGGCTCTTGTTGCTCCCGTTCACTTCAGGTTGGGTTGAAGTCATGGTTGTTCAGTTTGTTGGTACTGCTTCATAGTGGAGCGGCCTAGCTGCCCAGACAGTTCAATTTCCTAGGTGGCTCGCAGCCTTGGATGGCTCAGACTGAACCGGGTTCTGCTTAGGTGTGACTGGCCCGTGCAAGTTTGGTTGGTCAGTCGGCCTTGTCTTGGTCCTTACAAGGATGTGGCTGCGGTAGATTCAGAATTTTTGGTCCTTCTGTATTCTAGACTCACCCTGAAGTCCACATAATATCACATACTATAAAGGCTTCTTCGACTGATTCTTTGAATGACCTAGAAGTTTCCCTTGCTTTCTGTCCTCCATCTTTTCGGATCCAGCTTATGATCTTGATAAATGGTTTGTAGCCACTTAACTAGGACATTTTTAGTTAAAGTTTTTGTTAACAATATATTGTTCTAATCCATGCTCTCACATGGATGAAATTTGATATTTCAGGTATATATCTATATTGATTTTTCAAAATCCTCATGGTTCCTCTTCCTCCTTACCTAAAATCCAGGCAGCGTCCGTCTATTCTAACTGTATGATCCTTTGAAAGCGAAATAAGAGAATAAAAAAAGTTCGATCAATTTCACGAAAGCATGTCGAAAATAACCCTCTCAATTCTAGTAAAGTTTCATTTTCAACTATTTTATTTATCAGCAGCCCAACCAAGGGCTCCAAGATACATTTGTTTCCCTTGAGCAACATATTTCTTCAGACTCCATCATAACTAGCTGAGTCATGGGACTAAGTTACTATTTTTACTAATATTTATCAATAAGAAATTGCCTTTGCTGCTCCACGAGAGCAGAAAAATGCTTGCAAGTATAAGAGCCAACAGGGGAAAATGAAACCAATCCCATGTTGAACAAAATTCCAATTAAGCTTCCTTTTTTTTCGCCTGATATGGATATTTCTGATATATCGAAATGCTAGTCATCACTAGAGGAAGAGAAACGAGACAATACAACGATGGTGGCTTCCCTTCAAAAATGAATTGCAACAAGGCAGTAACAAGTAGTGCAGAAACAATGACGAAACCCTGCAACCAAATAATAAGTTCCATTAGCAAAAAGTATCACTACCGGATATGAGACCTAAAAAGTATAAAAGTCAGGTCACAATATGATATGAGCTCTTCCAAGAATTATGGGGGAAGGCCTTTTCTACTTGACATCAGACCCTACCATCTCAAATTTTGTCAAGGCAAAGATAGATTTGTCTACTACTCAGTAATCTATGCAATATGTTTCTATCTACACAGTTCATAAGAGTTGAACTTAATGCTTAGAGGCAAGAATCAATTCAGCTACAATTTCAACAATATTCAATTGATTTGACTTTCAAGAAAAGAATATGGTGACCAATGACCAAAGAGAAAGGTACTTCAAATTAATTCTTCAAAGAGCATCCGAATGACTAGAACTCCTTTTTCGGCACCATTTTAAAATTAAAAGAATACTAATATAGTATAGCTTGGCAAATTCCGTATTATAGAGAGAGTGATACCTTGCGAACACCTCCAGCATAGCTTGTCACAAGGCCAACAAGAATACCACCAAGTGCATTTGATATGATTGGAATCTGAAGAAAACAACGTCATGATTTTCATGGCTGCAAAGAAACTGCAATATACAGCGCTCTGAAGAGGGCAGTTATCTTTTCTGCCTTACAAAACAAGGGCAATTTGTTGGAAGATTAAATTTGAGACCCCATAACAGGTCAACTCAGGATGAAACCTTCAAGTGAGTTTTGACCTAATTTCTTCCTCAATTTCATGTTTAGTTTATTGATTTTGGATTAGCGTTTTTGAGTCCTTACAAGAGAAATCAAGATCTCAAAACTGCTGATTAGGAATAAAACACCAGCATAACATTTCATTGATACTTCCATACACAAACACATATAGATGGAGACATTATAACCACCCATTTACGTTTAACAACTAACTATAGACCACAAGAAACACAAGGCACAGTTGTGATAACTACCCTACCCTCCCAATTGACATTTACAACAATCCACATATTTAAATTATACATAGCAATATCTATTTACAAATCGTTCACTTTACAGGAAAAAATAAAGCTGAGATATAATATCCATTACTGAATAATAGAATAGAATTATAATAAATTTTGAATTCACATTACCTTGCTTAATTGGGAGCAATAGAATTACTATTACTTCGTTCACTTCACCAAATAAACTAAGGATTAATCCATAAATCAATAATGAAAGTTCCAAAATTCCTATTGTCTAACAACTAAATGAAAGAAAAAAAGAGGAAAGAGAGAGGGAGAGAGGAGGAGGAGGAGGAGAAGAAGAAGGGGAAAAAATAATTCATAAGAGAAAAGCACCATCTGAAAATCCCAACCCCCAATTGTGTTCTCAAATTAAAACCTAATCATTAAATTTACTCTCTCCAAATCTGTACTTGAATCCCAAACAGCAGGATACCAACTCGACAACCCAGGAAACTGAAGTGATGGATGCTAATGCAATTTTCATTGGAAGAACAATGAATTGATTGTTTCATTTTAGAGAGCTATATTGAATTATGTCAAAATTTTCATGATAATGTATGTACTTGCTTTTGAATCCAGATTTGCTATCATTTTTTTTCTTCTCTTATAAATTCTCACAGCAGTCTTGCTCAGCAAATCCTCATGAATGTCATGAACAACAAAATTCCTAAAACAAAGGTGATGCCATGAAATCCTTTGAGGTGCAACTGCTTGGTGCATTTCACCCCGCAGGTTGGGTTGGGGGTGGTTGGAATAACTTTATTGCAGAATTGCTATTCATAGCTCTAGGCTATGAATAGCTTATACATTATTTTCCACATGAAATTACTATTATGAACTTTAAATATAATTAAACACCATAATAGAAATTTATAAGGAAAAAAAGGAGGATAGAACTGCCACTGCAGCGATATGAACAAATGATCAATATTTTTTGTGTGCTGCTGGCATAACCTCAAATGTGGAACAGTATTAAAAGCTGATTGGATAGTGTAACAGAAATAGAGAAGACTCTTCATTTACTAAAACCTAGTGTCACTCAAAGAACAGCTATATACAATATGGTTTTGCAGTATAATGGTTAGGCTATGCAGCAAGGTTTATCCAGCTTATCTTTCATGATGACATTGCCAAATTATATACTACTACCGCAACCAATAGCAACAAGCAGACCTTTGTTTTACTACTTCAGGTCACAAAGGACCACTAGCACATACCATACCAAGAGAGCTAACATGTGGAGAATCCAACGCTAGGTTCTACTTCGTATGGGTGGGTGAAAGACCTGGGAGAATTTGCCTTTTCCAATCTTTTTCCCCCTTCAATAGGCATTGTTGTGGAAGCATGATACTGAATCCATGTGTTCATATTTTATTTAGTGAATAGCTACTTCAATTGAATACCATCAATCTTATTCATAATATGCCTAGAGTTTGGTTGGGCACAAACAAAGTCAATATTATAAATTGTGGAAAGGAAATTTACACAGAAGCCAGCTATAACTCCTCCAGAGCAAATATGCTCCAAAAACTAACTCTCAAACTATAGAAATCTCACTATTCCTTACCTACAGCTCACTTGCCAATTTATAGGCTATTACCAAAATTTACTTATTACCTGCACGAAAGGCCATTTTTTTGGAAAAAAAAAAGCAAAAAAGAAAACGAGGAGACAAACACCAGTGCAGAAAATACAACCAACAACTATTAATAGAACCATATACCAAACAAGCACAGTAGAGACGACAGGAATATCTACATCTATGCCTTGCTAACCTCAGTCTCCTCCAATACACTTGTAAAATGGGGGCTCAGGTCATAACAGTTTATCTTGAATATTAATGAATTCATCCTTATCAAATCACTTCAGCTTCTGAATAATCATGAAGGACTTTTAATTTGAAGCATTGACAAACTTCCAAGAGGAATGAATACTATTAACCATACTACCAACAACATAGATGTTCAATAACTATATTCTTGGCAGGTAAATAACTAAGGTACATCGCTAAACGGACATGAGGTCAACCATATAAGTCTCATCCAATACTGAAGATGATTCATCATAGATTATCAGGAAAGAAAGATTAAGATGTTAAGCACTGCAAACCCCAGTAATAAATGTTCCAGGTCAGCAGGTTATTAGTTAGAGATAACAGAAGCACAGGCCTTGCCAGGCATTCAACATGTACAATCAGTGATCCTGGAGCCACTGTTTATTCAAGCAAAACCTCTGAATCAACGTATTTCGTTATCATTCAGTAAAATTTTCCAAGGTCTTTGCTCTAAACAGAACAACTGACGGTTTAAGTCGGCAAGCAAAATTGCTAATGGAAAGCCTGAGATGTCATTCGTAATATTTCACTTTAACACTTTGGCAGAATTGCTTGAAATACATAATTATTGTTATATGCCTTTAGGAGTAAGACTAAAATATGCAGAAATGAGATCTTTACCAAAGTTAGTGGAGTCCAACCATAGAAAAATCCATGCTTTTTGATTGCTTCCCCATCTGGAGATTTAAAAGTACTAGCTAACAAGCAAAGGCTTCCAATGACAGACATCTCCACTGTCATCAAATACGACGAGTGTTTCTTGACCTGTAAAAGGGATCATATCAGACAGGTAGTATCAAAGTTCCAAGGATTTTAGTATTTTCAAATACAGGATTGAAATGCATTTTTTCCTTTTTTTTTGCATTACCTGTGAAGCCCACTGACAGAGAGAGGAAGCTAGACCTGAAAGGACAGAGGCCACCAAAACAGGAACTATCCCATAAAATAGAATCTGGTCAGCAGCAGTACTACTTGCACCTTTACTAGAACCTTCACCAATGCTGAGGAGAGTGGCTGCAATTATTAACAGAAAAAGAGCTCCTATTTGCTGAATTGATTGCTTCTGCCTACAAATACCACCAGAACAGGTAAACGGTGTAAAAGTGCTTGATAAATAGGTAAATTAAGGAAAAGTATATTTCCAAGAAAATACTGCTCACTTGAATACATCAATGTTTCATATGTTGCAGTTACACAAAACAGGACATTAACTTTTTTAAGTAAGAAAATATTTGGACAATGCTATATCCAATTATAAGCATCACAATTTTAAGTTTTAGACACCATCTAAGCTTACCTTATCGACCATTAACATAAAGAAAACCCCTCAATAGTGCTCAGCCGTAAACATAATTTCCTCTTCTTTTTTAGGATGTCCTTACTATACACAATGGAAAACTAAAAGACTAATTTTCTTGAAAGCAAGAGTTACAAACCTTCAGTTCGTAGAACTGGGGCTAGGGGACTCATATCTAAGAGCTAAAGCTCCTAATTCCCAGAGCTTACAGCTCCATTGATTTCAGCAAAAAAGAAATAAAATGCCAGGATAGTCAATATAAGCAACTAAATTCCCTATTGATATAATTACTTAAACTACTACAAAGCTTGCAACATGGCAACAAACTATAAGCCAGGTAAGTAACTCCATCTATTGGACTTAATATACAAATAATATTGGCTAAGTTTTTATCAATGCCACTCCCAAAACATTTGCCTTGTTCTGAAGGCAAGAAAACAAAGCAAGTCTGGGGTTGTAGCCAGTTGCTGGTTGATGGCTTTTTGACAACTATTTCATCTCAACAACTATTGCTTCAATGTCTTCCAAAATGAATGAGGAGTTTGCTTTTGCAAGAACAGATCAAATGGTCAAAAGGACAATGACGTTTTACATAATTCACATGCTCATGCTTCTTCTTAATCTCAGAATTAGCTTCAGCACACTTTTCTCCATTCTTTGAGTAAAGAAACCACTCTATTGATTTTGTCCAACTGTTGTACCAGATTTGGATTTTAATCCTGATCCTTAACCTTGGATGTTCTCCTTTCAATTGGAGATTATAAACATACTTCAATCATCAAAGGTTTCTGGCAATGAAACTTTGCATAACCAGTGTGCAAACATCCTCCAATGCTGAAATCGGATGTGTAGAAGATTGCACAACAATCATGGCACCTCTACAGTGCAAATTTTCAACAACTTGGTTTGATTGTTTAATGTATATAGGGAAAGGAATTTCTGTATACAATTTAGGGTTTGCGCAAAGCGGATCTTCAATTGCTAATCCACATCCAATAGTTAGATCTTCTTCTTGCTTTTGAAATAGCCATTCCATTTTCTTCATATTCCATTATTAACATTCAATCCTCCAATGCACAAATAATGTTTTATAGTTACTATGAGCTTCCTTCATATCCTTCACCATCTGCTACCACTATCTCCAAGGAATCCAAAATAGCTTTCACATTGGATACATCCCCCTCCCCCACTCTTCTCATACAAATATCATCCGTGACTAGATTCCTAATCCAGGCCTAAAACAACTTGGTATCAAAACCAAACATCATTTGAAAGCTTGAGCGTGAACAATTGACAGTATTATTTTAAAAAAGCAAGATCAAGCAAAGCAAGAAGAGGAGCAACAAAGCTTAGCTGCCAAAATTTCTAAGAGAAGCAAATAGCTAGAAACATTGGAGATCCAAATGGTGAAGGTCCCTGACCATATCAAAGAAACTAGCACCAAAGGAGGCATTCTACTAAATCAAACTATAATTGGTAGCTAACCTAAACAAGCAGTTGACGACAGCCAGATGAACCATGCTACCATGAGCAAGGACTGTTTGTGCCAGCCAAATGTACAACTACTCAACATGAACAAACCCACCACATCTCTCTCTCTCTCTCTCTCTCTCTCTCTCTCTCTCTCTCTCTCTCTCTCTCTCTCTGGATATGTAACTGGAATCCATGGGGTCTTTTCAATGAGTGTCTAAGTGTTAGATATATGGCAGACTCCGGTCTTACCCTCATTGTAGGCTCTGTTCCTTGACTGGGCCTAATAAATGGAAATGGCCAAAGGACAGATTTGGGATAGCATTAACCCAAGTGCCTTTCCTGATTGGGGCAAATTTCCTTGAGCAGATGGCTTGGTTTGGAATCCTAATCATATCAAGGGATTCTCTGCGAAGTTGGCATATGAGGCACCAGGACTGCCTAAGCAGAGTTGATTGGGTAAGTGTGTTTGATTCAGGAATGAGGTTACTCGACATGCCTTTATTCTCTGGCTCGGATAGATGTAAATCACTGTCTCTTACGTGTGGGAAACCCTACCCATTCGCATCTCTTATTTAGCTGATACAAATCCAAGGAGGTTGACAGATTGGTGATCAACAAAGCAGAATGCCCCACTAATTTCATCGATAAGGGGATACCTTGGCTGACCTTAAAAATGGATTAACAAATTCTTCCTGCTTGCATTAGAAGCTTGCTTTCCGCCACTATGTATTTCCTTTGTAAGGAGCAGAATGAAACACGAAACCAACCAACTCCACCCTTTGGTTTATCTAGGAGAATCTTTCTTCCAATTGTAATCTGTTAAGCTAGATCGGACAGAGCTAAGGTATGTCCAGACTAGGCCAGTTTGAGTCTTTTTTTTGTAAGGATGGCATACCAAAGGCACTTATTAAGGGCCTAATAAAGAAACTTTCCACACTAGCCAACACACACTATAAGAAAAAAGTAAGTACGTAAGTAGTGAAATTTTCTTTATTCAATTTCTTAACAAGTGCCCCCTAGGGCACCTATGGACATTTTCCATTTTGAAAGGCATTGAGCTATGCAAGTGTATTCTTTTGCATCACAAGACCATTGCTATGGCTTGCTTACTTTTAATACTCTACCTGCTGTACACCTCAGTCTATATTCTCCATCTAATGAAATTACTAAATTACCAAAAAACAAAGAAAAAAGAATAAAATGTAACATCTAGGAACATACCTCAAGATTATATAGGTAAAAAGAGCAGTGAAAAAAATTTTGGTTTGGTTCAACATTGAGAATGTGAGTGAATCAAGATTCTTGTAGGAAATCTGCAGCAAGCTATTTTGCAAAGCATATATGGCTGCAGGGAGCCCTGATGCAATCAATGAATCAACCAAAGTCCAATCCCGGAACATTTTCCGCAAAGTACCTTCCTTTGCCATGAAAAACACTGCAAATACAACCTAAGTCATGTAGGAAAAGGAATATGCCATACTGTCAGTGCATGTGCAACAAAAAGCCATAACATTAACTAACTGCCAAAAGTGCAGACCAAGTAGGTCAATACTGAGATCAACTGAAAGACCTTACCTTTGCCATTTCACATGTCAAAACTGATGTAGTCACAATGACTTCTTGTCTGTAAAAGCAATAAACAGATTTATGTTTTCAGCTATATTTGATTAAGTACTCCATCGAAAGGACGTTATTGCAAGCAAAGCAAAAGTTACACAGGCATATCAACTTGAGGAGGATGATGGTGGAAATGAAGTTCACTGATAAAACAGTGGGAAAAGATACAGCACCAAGCAGAAGGGACAACACTGTCATTTAGTTGGTTACTTGAGTCGCAAACCTTTTGAAAATTTAATTATCTCCTAAATACATACATACATACATACATATATATATATATATATATTATTAATCCAATGTAGCTTGTCATTAGAATCAAATGCTTCACAGCATTTAGAATGCTCATCATTGAGGGAATAAGAACAAATGAAAGTACAACGCATTTTGCAAGATTCAATATATCATGAAATTATCTCCAACTCAAATGCTCAAAACTAATCTTCATTAGTATAGTCATTAGCTTCATCATTTTAATTGATTTTATGATGATTCCATTCTTTCAAATATAGCTACATTTTTATGTCTCTCTATCCCTTACTATTCCATCACCTACTACAAAACAATGTCAAAACTCGACTTCTAATATATATAATACTGAGTCGAGGCGAGGTAGCAACTTCTCTACAAGTAGCAGCAACAGCTTAAGAACTAGCGCTAAACAAGACTATATATTCAGGAAGAACACAGATTATTAACAATAAGAGGCAAAGGTAGTGGCCTGTTAGCAATAAAGGTTAAACTGACATGACATTGCCAAAACCTAGAGTAAAATAATTTCCTTTTCATTGAAGAAATTCCATTTATCTGACATTACATTGCCAAAACCTAATATATTCAGAAAACGCATTCAGCAAGACAAATGCACAGCTTCGCACTACTGAATACCTAAACACCTTAAATTCCAAATGATAATATAACTCGTTGCACAATCAAATCGAACTATACAATGATCACGCCATCAATCAATTTCACAAGAGATTCAGAGAGAGAGTGGAGGGGTAGAATGAATACCTGACAAAGCGTTTAGAGATCAAAGGTTGAGCGCCGTATTGAAGAGAGAGAAGAAGAGAATAAAGCCAAACACGTCTTCCTGGATTCTGAACGACCTGTGGTGGTCGTCGTTTTGAATCGATTGCCATTTTCTTCTTCAATTAGCTTCAAGGGGATTCAGAGTGCCGTCTTCATTTTCCTAGCTTTGGTCCTTTTTTTTTTTTTTTACACGCTTTTACTTCATATGTGTTCACCTGTTTTGTTTAATGAAAGATCAAAGGCAACATGAAGAAGAGCTTTAGCTCTTTTCTTGTGCTGGCATGTTGTCAAGATTGGAAAGAGGGACTGGTATATTCTTCCCTTGATATCTTGCCCATTTGCCTGGGATCACCTTACTCCTGTCCCCATGAAATTTACAAGTTTATTTTTACCTTTTCCCTCTTTTTTAGTGTGAGCTTGTGTGTATTATATGTATTTTTCTTTTTAATACTTAAGGAGAGGTAAAATAATTTCTTTTTCCATTTTTTTCAAAACTTGTAGACACAATTACAAGAAAAAGTTGGTAAGCCTCGCCTGCAGTACGGTACCTAAACGTTTTAGTATAATCAAATTGTAACTAAATAAAACTTTTACATGCAAACTTTTTTAAACCTTACAACATTTTACTTTAGCTAGAATATGGGGTGAAACATATGCTTATCATTGTTTTAAAAAATATATATATAAATATAAATTGTATAAAAATAAATATTAAATTAGTATCGCCATATCACATGTTCAATTGAAGATACAAAAATTTCTATAGGTATCGTATATATAAGCTACAATATAGTGACCTACTCAACAAAGTTGTAGAAAAACAGTATCACATAGTAAAAGAGCGATACCTATTGTATTGCATTACCTATAGGAGATACATGCTTGTTTTCTCTTCAAGTTCTTTTGTTTCATCGTATTCGTCTTTGTCAGACGAAGAATTCCACTAGGGTTCCAAATGTGTTTTGTTAGGAGTTGTGATGGTTCTGGCTAAGTTTGAGTAGTGTTAGGTGGATTTTGATGGTTATCACGACATTTATAGGGACAGTGTTGGTAGTTTTGGTTAGTCCAGTGATGGCATAACTGGTCTAGTTGATGGGTTTGGTTTGTGTTTGGAGTGATTTGAAGTATTCTAATTTATATTTGGGGTTTTGATCTCAGTTGGATTGTTGTTGTTCAGTTGGGGGTCGAAGTCAGTATTTGAGGTGATGATTTTCAAGCTTTGTTGTGGTGAGGGTATTGGTGGTGGGCTCAACGGTAGAGGGTGGTGTTGATGGTAGTTTAGAGAGAGAGATGGAGAAAGAGGGATGAGCTCGAGAGAGAGAGGGTCGGGGTCAAAGAGATGTAGGAGACGAAGGAGGGAGATGTTAAGAAGAAGGCTGGTGTTTTTAGAGAGGGGAGAAGCTAGAGGGAGATATGGACATAATAAAACATGTACCACACCTGAGAGGTGCCACATAAATAAAAAGATATATCATGTCTCTTTTATGCAATATAACAACATCATTTATGCAATATTTTTTCTATAATTTTGTTTTGTGTAATTTTTTAAAGTATATTATACATGTAATATCTTCAAGAATCTGGCTAATTATCTAGCGAGATGTTCACGTAGAATAAAATATCTATTAAAAATTTATTTTTTTCCCCTGATACATTTTTTCTTTTTTTTTTTATTTTGCTTTTCTCTCTCTCTACACTTCTTCTTCCTTTTTATTTTGATTTTTTTTCTCAAGTAATTCAAAACAAGAGAAAACAAATTGGACAAGAGAATAAAAAACTTAAGAAAATTGGATTTAGGCAAAGAAGAAAAACCGACGCAAGAGGACTTTTAAAAGGTAAAAAAGGATACTAGAAAAACATAATCCTCAAGAAACTTTGTTAGAACGATTAGACAAATTAAGCTTTCGAAACCTAAAACCCAAAAAAAAAAAATTAAACTCACAAAATGGATAAAGTGAACAGCAAGACCCTCCCAATCCGTGTTTAATGAAGTTATTCAACAAAAACCCCTTAATAGAAAATAGTCAAATAAGGCAAAAGAGGTGAGCGACGAAAAACCAAAAGAACCCTAGAATTTGAAATTTTTTATTTAACTAAAATAAACGTAAAAGCAAAGCAAGAAGGTTATAAGAGATGAAAGAATAAAGCACAACAATTAAGACCCCTAAAAATGAGTGAATGGAGACTAATTTCCACAAGTTTGGAGTTCCAACTAGAATACGCCCAGAAAATTTTGATTTAGGTTTTTTGTTATTTTTATTTTTTTTATATGGGAAGAAGAAGCAAAAGGGAGAGAGGAAAGTAAAAGGGAAAAAGGAAAAAAAGAAAAAATATATATATATATGAGATAAAATATTTTTTAATAGAAATTCTCTTCAATGCCAACATCTCATTAGAGAATTGGCCGAATTTCGATCAAAGGTACCATAGGTGTAAGATTTAAAAATTTTGAGTATTTTCTTACGCAAAAAATTTGTTCATATATTATTCTATTATATTCAAAAAGATCAAGTATCACTAGTAGGAGTAAGAACAAAACCACAAACTATACTGTATGAACCAAACCAAAATGAAATTTTGGTTTTTTTTTTTTTTTTACAACCGGTTTGGTTCGGTTCATGGTTCAGTTTGAGGGATGCTGTTCATTTTGCAGCTCCGAACTGAACTAAACCGATTCGTGATATGCATATATTAAAAAAATAAAATAAAAACCAACCAACTTGATTTTTAACTAAAAAATGGCCCAGCCCCAAACTATTCAATATTGTCCCTGATCAACCTAAACTAAAAAATTGAACCACTTTTTTTTCAAAACATTTTATCCTGACCTAAACTACATGATGCCACGTGTCACGGGACGGAAGTTTTACCCCTCAAAGAACATCCCTTCAAGCATCGTTTGTTGTTAATTTGGATGGCGAGCCAGCCTTATCTTCCCTAATTTCCTATGTCTATTTCGAGCCCCACATTCTCATAAAGAGCACCCTCTTGGCTTTGCTACGATCCCCCATATGTTTAGAAGATTCAACTATTACAACTAGTTTCGGCCTGCCTTAGCCTCATCAGGAGAGCGACATCAGGAGTTTATCCACGGGAGATTAGACTCGCCTTCAGATATAACCAATACCCCGAACAAACCATCTGCTGATGCCACTCATAACTCTATATGCTCAAGTTAAACACCCCCATAAAAGTCCTCAACTCTCGGACTGTGACACCACGCAACTCCCATTCCAATCCCCAAACTAGTCTATGTTGTTTTGTTGTTTGTACTAAAACAACAAAAGATATCCAAGCCTGTTGTTTATTGGATTTCTTCTTTGTCACATTAACATGGACATCATCATATACATAAAGACGATATATCCTTAAATCTCTATATCCACTTATTATTAATTATTTCTTTGATTTTTTTTACCCATCTATGCAACTACTGCTATTATGAATGTCCAATGTAACTTTTATAAGATTGTGTTTTACATGCCAAAGGTTGTTATCTTCTAAATTCGCTCAAATTTCTAGGTTGGCATTGCATTCTACCTTTTTGCATCGTCTTCATATTCTTTGCTTGCATGTTTATATAAATGGTCTGCCAGAACTAGTTTAGGCACATCATTTGTTTTGTTTCTTGCTTGATTACTCAATGTCTCACTCCATTAAGAGTACGGGAGCCAAACCTATCTTATAGGACTTATGTTTAAGTGTTTTTCTTACATTTACAAATCTTGTGTTTCGTTGGTTGTGATTTCTATTAGCAATGTCATTTGTTTCCCTGTTCTTGCAATGTCTAATGCTATGATGTCAAAAGTAAGCGCCCTTTTCTAATGAAGTTCCATTTTTATGTTTGTGGAGTTGGTATGATTATGAAGCCATGAAACGAAAGATTTTTCATTTTGTGAACTTTGTTCCTTCATATAGAAGAAAATGGAAGATGCAAGTGACAATAAGCAGTTAACCATATACCAAACTAAATCGAACTATTTTTTTATATTAAATAAAGAAAGGTATAGTTAGGTTCAATAAAAAAAATTAATTCAACCATTATTTTTTGTTCGATTTGAGAGGTGAACCGGATCAAACCATATAGCCCACCCCTAACCACCAATGAAACTTACCCAAAAAAGTTACATGCTCATGTAAGAAATTCGACTTTTTGCCAACATAAAAGAAGTCCTATTTTTTTATACAATAGCATTGCGTTTTGTTGCTAAAATAGAATTTTTATTCTGCTTTTTCTACCACATAATAGTTATTCTCTGAAATCATTTATTGTTTATGAATCTTATTGAAAGTAACTACTAAAATAAGGCTTAATTAAAAGCAATTACCAAAATACAATTCTAGAATCACATATATAACATGGGATATGTAAAATAGTGATTATCAAATGCAAATTGTGCATTATAATCATGATATAAAATTTAGATACGTGTATCGCATTTGAAAACCGCGATACATGTGTAAACCTACACTATGGAACGATTTTCGATGTTATTATTGATAAGTCTTGGATGTGAGGCACAAAACACAGCTTTATCATTAATTAAGTATATATGAGATACAAAACACAATGACATTCTGATTGTGACTGGCATGCTGGCAAGTGCAATCCATGCCAACTAAACCCATGTCAAGACACCATCATTTACTCGTCCCTTTCATACATTTATAAAAATTGAATTAGTATCGCTATATTGCAAGAAAGAAACGCGACATACCTTAAAAAAATTATATCACCTCCACAAAATGTGATAAAGCATCTGTAGTAAAACTTGATATCGCTATTTGTACACTTGCTTTATGTAAAAAATCACAATATCTTGTGTATAAGACATGGTTTTGTAATGGATTTTGGTATTTATTTCCATATGAACTATATTTTGTTAATTATTCTTTTACCGAAGGTAAATGGGTGTTTCACCTATCATTATTCCCTTGTTTGATTAGCAAAATATTTTGTTATAATAAATATCTATTTTATGTAACATGGAATTGATAAGAAATTCATGTTCCTTCCCTTCACCAGAAATATTGTTACTCCTTTTTTAGAATATCATTTTGTCGAAAGAAACCTCTAATCATAAATATGAACAAATTGCTATTTCATCGTAACCTTATTTTGTACAGCCAACCAGATAAAACATAAGTCTTGCAAGCTCATCAACAACATCATTACATTCTTAGGGTAACTATTGGATTTTAACTTGTTTTCATTTCAAGATCTTTTATCAGTACATTATGATGGCATTAAGTAGAAAAGTAAAACTTAGCATTTGGTTGCACAATTTTTCATGATACTATATTTGACAAAGATTGTTGTATAATATTTGGTTTACATAATGTATTTGGGACTAGACAAAAAATCTCTCCATGAGATTGGATAAAACTTAAAATTTTTGTTCATTATATTTCATGGTATAAAAAAGTTGGAATTGGATAAAAATAAAATATCTTAATGAGAATTTTGCCCAATATTGTCTAGCAACGTGTACATCAAATATGATATAAGAGAATTATACTATCTAGTATTTTTTGTAATATGCTATCTAGTTATTGCAATCAAACACTATCGTAGAATAGATCTACTAAGCCACATTATAGTTATCTTAGGTTTAATGTGCAATTTTTTTGGTGTAGAAATAACCAACAAGGAAAAGACCTTAATAACTCTCTAAAATTTAACTTTTAAGAGAAAAGTTACAATCAATTTTTTACATACTCACTAAGGTAGTTTCACTGTTATTTTTTATTAGTTTAATAAATCCTATAGGTTTTTCAATTGTGTTGCAAGCCCTATCTTGATAAAGTTCCATTTAACAAATAGAGATCAAAATCCTTATTGTACATTTGTGTGCCATATGTCAAATCTACCATAATAGTGAATTTTGAAATTATTAGAGAGAACAATGACATATGAATAGGAGCTTCTATATACATGTATGTCCTAGCAACATCTGTAAAAGAACTATTCCAACAAATGTCTTAGGTTTCACTCTAAAAAGTAAGTAATCATAAGAGTGAATAAAATAAAATAATAATTTGCATTAGTCAATTCAACGGGATCAAATGTAGTGCAAAACCGTAGTCAGCTTGCTTATATGAATAATTATATATGAATGTAAAGCAAGTCAATCTTACACATATCACAGTAAATCATTTATATAAGCATAGATGTTATATTCACATCAACAACAAAAAATGGGTATTCATGTGCAACTCTAACTTTGGCTTCTTCCTTGAACAATCGTTGAAAAGATGTTTGCAAATATTCTTATTCATGGAAAATTAATATAGCATGCATTTTTATTATAATTGTAATCCCCATGATTTTTCATAACTAGATTATAATAAATATTATAAATAAAATGTAAAATCATGAAAGAACTATAATAAAAATATCATAAATCACTCAAAATTTTTCGCAACTTAAACTTTAAGTATAAACAAATTAGAATAAAGAAAACTATTTAATATTTAAGAACCTAAGTTTTAATATTCGAAAAATATTAATACCTTCAAGTTAAATAATTATGAGTCTATAGAAACTAAAATTTTAATCTAATTTAGTAACTTATAATTAGTAAAAAGAACCAAATAACAAATATAAAATTAAATTAAATTTCTAATCTATTAAAAACTCTAGAATAAATATATAAATAGAAATGAATTCATATGTAATTTCAAATCTTATAAATTTATAATAAAGTCAAATCAAGGTAATATAATTATTAATTTATCAAAATACCGCGACACGAAACTTTTAAATAAATAAAATATAATTTACGATAGTAGGTATAAAAACAGAAAAGTAAAAGTATTAAACTAAAGATTCTATGTATACTATCGTATTCAGAATATTTAATATCGTTAATATGTAAATTTTTATCCAAAAATATTATCAAATCAGTATTTATCATACGTGTCATTTAGAACCATAAAATTAAATTTTTTCACCAATTTATATTTTCCCCCACTCCTTACATATTTATTGGTTATAAATTTATCATTTTCTTTTTGTTTTTACATTTCTATACATCCTAACTCACTTGTATTTTTTTTTCCTTGTTTTGTTTTGGTTACGAATTACGGATTGAAATTGCTTTCCAATTTGAACTTCTGGACGCGAACAAGATTTCAACCAAAAGCGAAAATTCAAACATATATATACAATAGTGTTCAGAATATTTAATAACGCGAATATGGAACTTCTCATCTAAAAATATTACTAAAACAGTATTTAATATACGTATCACTTAAACCCACAAAATTGATTTTTTTCACAAGTTTATATTTTTACCCCCTCCTTATATCATTGTTGGTTATAAATTCATCATCTTCTCTTTATTTTATTTATTTATATATATCCTAAACTTAAAATAATTATCAACTAACTAATATATATATATATATATGTTTTCCGCTGCAAATTCGGTGGGAAAGATACGTAAGGAAGAGAGAGCCGGATTTGAGTAATAATACACCAAAATTTTCAACGAAACAACCTCCACACCATTCATCAATTGCCAACTCACCCTAACATTAATTAGGATGAAAACAACATACCAAATGGGAGCAAAATTCAAAGGAAGTTGGAGGAAAATACGGAGGAAAAACGCAGCTGAAGTCCTCCACTTCTTCTTCTATATATACATGTTCAAAGCTCGTAATGGAGAACAAACAATCCTTATTAATTCTCAAATCTTTCAGAACGAATCCACTCCTCCATAGCCACTAAAACCAACTGAAAAACAGGAAACAAACAATCTTTATTATTTCCCAAACCCTCCAGGAAAAAAAACTACTCTCCCATAGCAACCGAAACAAGCTGGAAAAAGAAATCAAACCAAGCAAAACACCTAAGTTCGAATCCAAGGAAAAATAATACGAAGAACTCTTGACTACAAGTTCAAAGGTAAGTTAACACACTTTAATTTGTTATTAGTTAAAAACTTCGATCTAAACTAACTTCTAGTGATCTTAGGATCATAAAACAACCCAAAGCAAGCTTCAAATCTTGTCCAAATAGCTCCAAGAAGGTAAGAACTCTTAAACTTGAGTTACACAAATCTAATCCGAAAATTGTGATTAAATGATGAGTTTTGATAATTTGAGTTGTTATATGTGTAGAAATATTATTTATAAATGCTTAGGAATGAATTAGAATGGATTTGGGCGTGTAAAATGATGCAAAATCGGACTTGAACCAAGGTTGAAGATGATGAATAGTACATTGTACTGTTCACGTGAATAGTAACACGAATTTTGCAGAAAATTAAAATATATATATATAATTTAAAAATAATTTTATTAATTCTGGTTGGTTGAAAATCTATTAAAAAAATATATTTATTTTATTCTAAAGTGAAAATTATTTTTTATAATTTTTGGAATTATTTTTATTAATATATAGTTATTTAAGTATATGTATAAGTAGATACTTTAGCATTATTGAAAATATAGAAAAATATAATTTTATTAATCTTGGTTAGATAAATTAATTAATATTATTGTATTTATTAATTCTGGAATCTTACTAATTTTTTTAATTAATTTTGATATTAGTTTTATTAGTATAAGCTAAATAAGATATAGAAAATAAGTATATGTTTTAGTAATGCAAAAAGTGATATAAAAAAAATATTATTATTTATTATGAATTTTATTATGAAATTAGTAATTATATATAAAAATAAATAAATAAAAAATATATATAATTAATTAATAAGATTTAGTTATAAAATCTGTTATATTATTCTAAACGTTATTATTATTGTTTTTAATATGATTCTTATTAATAATACTGCCACTGTTATGATTATTACTAGTATTATTATTACTAGGATATGTATTATTATTATTGTTATCTCTAAGATTACTACTATTTTAAATACATTTATTATGAAAAATAATATTTATATTACTAGCAAATTACCTTATAATTAACATTATTAATATTACTAACATTATTATCATTATTATTTATATTATTGTACTTTATAAATGAAAATAAAGTATAATAATTGTAAAATACTTATTTTATGCATAAGAATGGAAATTTAAATAAGATAAATTTTTGAATAATATAATACCTTTTACATATCAAGAAAATTATATGAAGTATATAGAAAGAAACACGACGATACTAAATAATAATAAATACATACGAGTACTATAATGGATCGGGTAAGGAACAATATAAAAACAACAATAATAATAATAACTATAAAAATATAAGCCTAGTAAATATCAATTTTTCGAATGCTCGATAGAAATATAAAATATGTTAAGATCAAAACAATCAAAATGAAAATAAATATTAAATAATAATTAATTATCATAGGATCATTAAATGACCAATACAGGTAATGGAAATTAAATTAAATGTCAGGATAGGACACCTAAATAATTATAGAAGTTTAGTTACACTATTTTTATCATGTTAATAAATATTTTGTCATAATAAGTGACAATGAATTGTAATTAATATAAATAAAACTAATATATCTTAAATGAATTATTTTACTAAGTAAAATCATATTGGATTGATTTAAACAAATTAAAATAGATTTAGAAATTGAATTAAGCGATTAGTTTCAATTAACTCAGCTTAGATTAATATACAAAATAAAACCATAAAAAGAAAGGAGTACGTAATTTCTAAAATATGCCTAATTTAGAATTAGTGTAAATAATAGTATAAGTTATACCACAACTAATCTGGTGAATATGTTATTTCAAATATCTTATTTTCGGAATTAATAAAAGAATAGATTAATTGAATAATAAATATCTGTTATTTCGTTTTCATAGGAAAAAAAAAAAGATCAAATTCTCGAATTTCCAGTAGCTTATACAACAATTTAGCAAGGACCACAGGTAAGGGAATTCTGATGATCTACTATTTGCTTGTGATTGCTGTTGTTTGCTGTTATGTTGATTGTATTGCTTGTATGTGGAATGACTGATTGATGTGAGTGTTATCATCTGCATGATCACCTGAATAAATGGATAAAAATAATAATTCGACTAAACTAATTGGATATACTCGTCGCATGTGCTTGATCCCCTTGTAGGAAATGTCCCGAATTTGAAATCAAAAGTGTTTTGAAATGTATTTTAAAGAATCTGACTTGGAATATTCCAGGTTGCTTTTATATCCTTTGAAAAGGAAGAATTTATACTAAAAGAGTTTATGAGACGAGCATGGGACATTTCTGAGTATTGTTGTGACAGTGGATGTTGCCTGAGTCGGGGTCCACTGGTCACGTGGCGATAGATGCCACCTGAGTTGGGGTCTATCCGCCTAATTCACCTTTAATCGGTGATGGTTCGTATTGACAGTAGATGTTACCTGAGTCGGGGTCTACTTGCCTGATTCACCATAGATTGGTGATGGATTGTAAGAATCGCCATTAAATTGGCATTATATATATTTAAATATTAACCAGCGTAAATCATATGAACACGTTGGGGAATATTTGTTGTTACCAATGGCGGTTAAGCATTGGGTAAGTCTGGATGGACGCTACCACCGGACAATCTCGTGCGAGTAAGGCGAGGTGTCCCATGCGGGTAAGTATGGGAGACAACTGAAATGTAGACAGGTAAATCTACATCGTCTATGGATCCGGACTCCCATAGATGTGTTTCTTGCATTCATCACGTATGCATTCATATTGTGTGTAGATAGATTTGCATGAATACATAATTAATGCTTGATAACTTGCGTGACCAGTAGTAGTGAGGGATGAACTCACTGAGCCTGTGGTTTTGCTCACTCCCCAATAGTTTTTGTGCAGGTAAAACGCTAATTGGGACTGGGATAGGAATGTGTGAAGAGTGCTCCTCCATCAGTCTATAGCGAAGTTAGATATATAAGTGGCACTGAACTTAGAATGTGAAATTTGTTATTTATATAAACAAATGAAACTTTATATTTTAAGTTAGAACTAAATTTCATTATTTGGTAGGGGATACCGATTCTCTGCGATCTTAGTAAAAATTAGAAAATCGGATTCCATGGTTGAAATCCAGTAATATAATATATCAATTATATAATAGACATTAATAAATAGAGTCTTGTACACTCTGACTTACAAGACGGCTCTCATATTACGGGTGCACACGTGGTATGATAGCTTTAGATTAATCCTACTAGGCCCTCTTTTTAGGCGTGACAATAATAAGCTTCAAATGTGTAGATTACGATGTAGTATGATGCTACGAATGATGAGGTAGAACTTACTAGAAATGTCTTGGCAAAGAACAATCAAATCTCTAGAGATATAAATCCTACACCTGTATCCATTCGGAATTTGATTTAAACGAAATGATCAAAACATCTATATGATATTAGAATAGAAAACAAGAAGTTAGCGAAATTTTTGCCGAACATTGGTTGATGGATCTCTTCCCTATCAACCCATTTCGTTCCACCGATCAAAAATCAAACCATTATGTTCCCACCATGGACTACAATAGGCTAATGAGCTTTTAAAAGCCTCTTGTTTTTGTTTAATTTCACTAAATTAATCAACTTTACAAAAGAAACATGTGTCCAAGATTCAATACACTTTTACGCTTGCCTAACACCATCTAATAATGTCAGCTCCTTAAGAAAGCAATATAATTATATTTGCTAATTGAAGTAATATCTATAGAATTAAGGGATCATATTGTTGAACATCAATGCACTTGGTGATTAAGCCATGATACATTAGATAATGCCTTTCATCCATAGCTTCTCTTAGCCTAAAACCCAATATAATGTCTTATTAAGGATAGAAAAAGTAAATTCTAACTCATACCGTACAAGGATCTTTAATGATTGAAACATTGAATATTGAAGAAAAGTTACACATACGAACAAAATATTACAATAAGAAAGAACTCGCCACAAAAACAAGGTTTTACGCTATTACCAAAAGGAGGGAGTACGGAGAATATAATGAAGCTACTAAAGAGATCAAGTCTTGCATCTATAAGTTAGAAGCACAAAATGGAAGTTAGATATCTTTATGATATATAAGGCAAATAATGTAAAGAAGGTCATAGTTTGATATAAATATGAGTAACAATTTCATATGAAGCTATAGTTGATTGGTAAATGGTAAATCCTATGTATGAAACATATAAAGTCAAATAATGCTTTTATAGATGGTTAATGTTTTTCTCCTTTGAAGAGACAAATATTGAGTAAAATTAGTTAAATAAAAACAATGCATGCATAAGGATGTCTAAAAATGACTTGTAACACAATCATCACATTAAAATCGCATCTATAGTTTTTAAATAGAGAAAAGGTTAGCTAAGCCATAGACGAAGAAAATTTCAACAATGACGACATGCTACCTTTATCTTATAAGGTTAGGAGCTTCTTCAAAGGTTTTGCTCATTTTCATGTGGGACAACAATCTCATATCCCTTAGGCATGAAGGTATTAAAACCTAAAATTGAGTGCATGTGTCCAATGAATAACTCTTTCACCCTTGTCATGACACTTGCCTCGTCGATTCTATAAACATGATAAACAAAGCCAAATTAGCACTTCAAATACAAGAGCAAAGATTAGTCTCTAAGGTTCCCCTAATCTCTTTAATATCATCTTACCTTTGTGTCTTATAATCCTTCATGTACTTTTTAAAAACAACATATTCCTTTTTCTCATCTTTAAATATATCTTTTATGGCTTTGATAAATGCTACGGCATTTTATTATAGCAACAACAAAGATTATTTACTTCAAAGATTGACAACAATCAATAGCATTAATAATAAAATAAAGAAGAGAGAGAAAGAAAAATATATAGTAATATTTATTAGTCAAACTCCTAATTAGAGTAAAAAACCTACAAGCAAGAGAAGAAAAAGATCGTTATGAGAATAGAATATAAAGATGTATTATAAAGAAAAATTGGCCAATCTATAAATATTTTATGTGTTTCTTAATCTTATATATATGTAAATCCCGCAAAACCCTTCCTTTGGAATATTTATGGGTATTATGACAAATCTAAAGATTAGATAAAATAAAATGACTCAAAAGATATACTTTCCAATATACTTGCTATATTTAATGATTTTTAGAGGATTTTATGAGATAAGACTTATATAATGGGGGAAAACACAATAAATCTCCACCTTTCTGCCTTTTGATCTTGAACATAACTCCTCCTAAAACTCAACACACCTAATTGACAATAAATACTCTCAAATACATCAAAAGTAAAATATATGTACACTTAAAATAGTGATTACAAATTTAAAACAACAAAACACTCAGTCTTCACTTGCCAAATAGGTCATCACGACCTAAGAAGATCTTAAAATAAAAATCAAGTTCGGACACAAGCTAAACTTTTCACCAAGAAGTGCCATCATCAACATGTCTACTAGATTATTGTGGGTGCTAATCTTTATCACCTAAATGTCACATCAGTTTACAATATCCCAAATAAAATAATATTGCACATCAATGTGTTTAATACGTTCATGATGCATGGGATCCTTGGTGAGATAAATTACACTCTAGCTGTCACAAAATATAATGGCTGATAAGTGTAGATAGACCCTTATCTCTAGTGCTAATCTGCATATATTTATTATGTATTTCTTATAATTTTATTAAGAAAAGGATGCTTAATTGCTTAATTATTGATTTTACGACTAAAAGATGATGTTTGGAGAAATTGAAGATAATTCAAGCAAAATTAAGGATAAATTGGCAAAATTTGGGCAAGAGCTAAATTTGTACATGTACTACCTTTGTGCATGGTTATGATGAATGCAAGGGAACAAAGTAGTGAACTCTAAAATTTCAGCCCTTTCTTCAGTATAGGTAGGGAAGAACGCAAGCGAGCATCCATAGAGCAAACAGAGCAAAAAATAACGTTTTTTATTTCAACCCCTCTGAATCTGCATGGTCGTGCAGACAAGCCAATGCATGTTATAAATTTCAACGACAGTGAAGCTTTGAATTTCAGCCCTCTCCCGAGCATGGCCGTGCAGGGTAGGCTGTGCAAACTTGATTTACATCATAAACTATAAATAGCCACCTTGTTTTCATATTTTAAGATCTTTTAGAGAACTTTCTAAACACTAGGAAAGAAAAGACGAACTTCAAAGGAGGAATTGCTTGAACACCATTAGAGATCACAGGATAACTAAAGGGTTTTATCGTCTAATCATGTTTACTGATTACTTCTCTAGATCTTTTGTTTTCATTGTAAATTCCACGGAGGAGTGAATCTTTATGCTCTAAGTCTTGTGAAACCCTAAACCCCATATGATTTGAATTGCTTTTGATGAATGAAAAGTTCATACCTTTGTATCTATTCATGTATTTTAATTGTCTTGTGATTGATTTATGCTCAAAATTGATTACATGTATGATTCTTGTTAAATAGAAAGAGTTTTCATCTAATAGGATAGATCTTCATGAATAGAAAGATTACATGTTTCATCTAGAGGTAGAGAAACTTTGATGTTTTGCATAAAGATTTATCTAGGAATCATAAACATTAATGTAATCTTATTTGGCGTTAGTGAAGGAGAGGTCTCCGCTATCTCATTTAGGGTTATGAATTGATTAACTCGAGAGAATAATTAATTTAATTGAGAGATTCTGCAGTGTAACGCGTAAACAACTCATTAATCGAAATTTTATTATAAAAAACTAGGGTTTATGGTAGATCAAGATGAGGGGTATGTCTTGTGATTGAACATATCTTTTGAAAACATACAAAATTGATCTTAGAGTTTGTTAGATTAATTAATTAGTAGTTAATAATAGATATCACTTCAAGAATTAGGTTAAATAGTAGAAAAAGGGTAATACTAGTGCTTGTCCCTTAGATCCTCGTAGACAATACCCATTAATTCTATATTACATTAGATAGGTATACTTGCCTAGCTAGATCATAGGAATTGATTTAGGTTTATAAATTTTATAATTTGATACGATCGGTAGTAGCACATCAATGGTGCTATCACTTGAGAATCTAAACCTAAACAACACACTCTTCAACCATAATGCCTCATTGACTCCTTTAGTCGTCGCCATGTATTCCATCCTCAATAATGGATAAAGTTGCAGTTGGCTACAATATGACTTTCCAACTTATAGCATAACATCCTAGTGAGAAAGCACAACTTGTAAGAGATTGCCTTTTATCTAAATCACTAATGAAATTAGAATCAACATAACATACTAAATCATCAATTTTCCTCCTAAACTCAAACACACATCAGTAGTCCCATCTAAATATCCCAAGATCCATTTCACTTCATGCTAATAAAGTTTACCAGGATCAATTATGTATTGGCTCGCAACACTGATGAGAAAAGATAAATATGGATGAGCACAAACTATTGCATACATTAAGCTACCTACTACACTAGAGTATGGGACTTTAGTCATGTACCCGAATTCATCATTGAACTACAGTGATGCAACAACAAAAAGTCTAATGAGCTAGCTTAAGTTTGCTTAAGAGCCACTCTAAGCTATTCGAGCTTGGCTTAAGCTTGTTTAATAAGTCAAGCTTAAGCTCAAAATGAAACTCTTTTAGTGTTTTCTTTTTCTTTTCTTTTTTTTTTTTTTTTTTTTTGGCTAAGAAGCTCTTCCAGTTGAACCAATTAGATCTAAACTCACAAGCCGAAGGACTCACAAACAATTTTTTTATAATATTATTTTATTATATATAATTACTTGTATTGATATATTAATATAATATTAGAAACATAATTATATATTATTTATATAAAAGAGTTGAAATTTAAACTCTTTTAACTTAACAACCCTAAGCTCAAGCTGAAGCTCATTGATTTGCTAAATGAGGTGAATCAAATTCTTCAATAAGACTGTAATGAAATTTCTATTACGGAGGAATGGAATAGAGCTGTAATAAGATTTTTCTTTATTAATTTTTTATTTAAATGGTTATATTATGAAAAAAAAAAAGACAGTTCTAGCATTGAATTGGTATTCATAGATTTGAATAAAGAATGGCTATTCAATATTTTGTGTAATAGAGATTCATTATGGAATCGCTATTCGGTGAACTAAACAACGTACTAACTATTTGTAAGGAATAAGACTGTAATAAAATTGCAGTTATAGTAAAATGAACGAGCAGTTAGTATATTAAGTCCGAATATAAATCATGACTAAATAAACTCAAACAAAAATGAAATCAAATTCAAATAATTTATTAACGGACTTGATTTATTTACATCCCAACATGAAACATATTCGTGTATATTTACCGTGTTAGGTGCATCCATGAACCATACAAGCCACGTCCGGCGTTGAAGATCCCTGAAATTCCTGTAGATACATTTAATATGAACTTGAGATGTTATTATCAATATTAGCAGGTTCTAAATTCTATATATTATATATTGGTCTGTTTGTTTCGTTAACTTTATATCATTTTAGCTTAATTTTTTTGTTATTTTCAAACAAACTATTTATCAAAAATAAATACAAATGAAAAACAAATATTTTTACTTATAAATCAATCAAATAAATCAAATATTAATATGAAACATATATGATATAGGTACCGAGAAAAAAAACAAAAGAACATCTAAACAGACCCATCATAGACACGTGACATGTTATTGTACTTTGAAGTTTGAAGTACATAGCGTTACATATAGCCCCTTTTCCATGACCAAGAATCAAGCCGGAAGAACTTCTGTAACATGAAGATCAGTTCAACTGAAATAATATCCTAGAAGACTCAAGCTACACACACACACACACTGATAACCCAAGAGTGAAAGATCGTAGTGCAGAAAACCTCTTCCTATTTACAGAGAAGCACGTTCACAGATGTAGCATATCAATAGGATTTATCTACAAGAAGCCCCTCTTTTAAGAGGGTCAAGAGAAAGTCCCGGTTACAGGCATCATTTGGTTATACAGGATGCCGATACTGCTTGGCAAGTTCAATCTAGACATGGAGAAGAAACCCCGTAAGGGCACAATCAAAACCCAGGTGTGTTGTCAATCATGGATCCTACACTTTGAGCTTGCTACCATCGGCAGATGCCAGGCGTTTCTGTTCGGCTCAAAGCAAGTACCTCCTCATATTTGGAACCATATACGAATCCCCACAGCTGCAGTGTGTGAAAAAAGCCGTGTGTCAAGTAATAAGAAGGCAGCACGAGTCAAAATTCATAAAATATTCTTCATCCTCTCTGTAAGATATGAAGCATGGCGGTGGCTCTATGCACACAAGACTGCACAATTGCGCAGTACTCATACGTGTGAATGTACATAAAGCTGCCAACAAGCTCACACATGCACTCTCAGAGGGACCAGGTTTACCTCAACTTCTTTAACCTCGAAGTCTGGAGAGTGTGCAAGACAAGGATTTCCATAGGTTTCTGAAACTGAACTAGATCCACTCAATCTGAAAAAGAACAGAATAGAACCATACAGTTAGATGAAAAAACCAATTTTGTAGGGTATTAGAGAATAAAGGTAAGGCGCATTAAGAAGCTGGAATCTTACAGATCACCATCCAAATAGATTGCAAAATGTCCACCTCCACCAATGGCAAGAAAGTCAGAGGAGCACAGAGTGTAATACCTATTTGCACCTGTTCATATTCAGATATCAGATATCCCAATTTATAGTATCAACTATAAATGAAACCGGCCCTTATTCAAAGTTGCCATGACACTGCCTTCTTAAACATTTAACCAACTTTTCTGATTTATAATAATCCACGTCAAAAGTGCCAATTGTTGGCATATGTTGAATCTAAAGATATTCCAAGAGAGGAAGAGATATTCCAGATGTGGAATTTAAACTTAAGATTATCAACTTACACTGTTAACATGAGCTCATATACTTGTTAAGCTGCACAGCATCAGTAAGTGCTGGGTCAAAGGACAGGCCAACACAGACCTATTGGCTGAAAGGGTGATCCCTGGTCAAGGTCAAGACCAAAGAAAGCCAGAGCATCTCTTCCTTTGCACACTAATATGGGCAAAGTTGATAAATAAAAGATCCCTTAAAGTTAAAACCGAATGTGAGACGTTGCTTAAAATTGCACAGTAGCACTTCAGGAGGATTGGATTGGAAGTAACAAATTACTTTTTTGCTATGTTGCAAACTTTGGTTTTATTACTTAAGTGAGGAGAGCTTTCTTCCACTTCTACAGCTTTTCCTTGAATTTTCACAACCCAGGCTTCCAAATTCAGCTAGTGGCATCTCATCAAATCCATCACTTCCCTTCATCTTATCACAAACACCACCATATAACTGTCCTTCTTCTATACATGCTCGCTCTTTGGGCAAGGGGAAGACCAAAAGGACAGCCGGGGTGGTGAGGCAGAAAGTGACATTTAAAGTAAATTCTTACCACATGGTGAACCTTATTCTTCTTATTTTTTGCCCCCTTATGGAAGAAATATCATCTTAGAAAGATGCTATTTGTGCAATATATATAACTCAAGGAGAAATTGAAAACTTATTGTGACCATCACATCCCTTTGTGAGTTAATTGACGTATCACTTTTTGATGACCTCTTAATTCGACTATCACTTTAAAGCACAGTGCTCCCATAAGTGCCCATGCAATATATCAAGCAAGCAATAACAGAAGAAGGCTATGCATATGATGAGGATACGCTATAGCATGTTAACTCAACACCAGCATCAACATCAAAAACATTAAATGCTCAAACAGATACCTGTAGGACGAAATATATCTGGACTGCCAGGTGTATCCATGAATACAAAGGTATTATTGGTACCCTGCTCAAATATTCATGTTAATAGATTGGATGACATGTCCCTACAAATAAATGCAGCCTTTCATGCAAACCTGATATTTTCTTTTGTTGGTTGGTTTCAATGGTGCCTCAACTAAGCCACCAAATACTGCTCCTTTCCTATCACCAATTACCTGTAACGACACTGGGGGAATCAATGCTATTTCGTAACATTGCAGCATTGCACAATTAGATTGCACAACAAACATTAAGCAATACTAAAATAAGCACAAGAATTATATTTCAGATATCTATGAAACAAAAACAGGACCCTTTCTTGCATAATGAAAGACAAAGGATAAGAAGGAAATTCTATCACTGTCATAAAAATCTACTTATGATGAAAGTTTAAAATCTATGAGTGCTTACACAAAGATACCAACCTTAAAAGACTTGTTTAATAAAATGTATTCCCCAACAGGGTTTGTCATGGGACTAAATTATGAATGCAAGTGGTAGAGAAAGCACCTAACTGTGTGAAGCCTAGCTAATGAACAATCAATCAAATAAAAAGAAAAAATACAGTACAGCTCCTCAAATATTTATTTCTGTATCATCAAAAAATAGAAAGCCACGCCAAGATAAATGGGAAATTGAATAAAATATAGAAAGCTGTTCTTGGTCACATTTAACACAGTTACAATGAACCTTGCCAAAGAGAATACAACTGCTCCTCTGAACCACCATTTGTCCAGACACTTAATTCAAAAAGCTTCTCCATGTTGACTTATCTATTCATAATATTTAGCTCCTAAAACACGTCTTTCTATTCATTGCCGTTACTGTTATTTGAAATTGATGAAAAAATTAATATATGAATAGTTAGTAACTAAACCCACAATATGGGCAGTGTATTGCAAGTAGTTTGCTCCCTGCAAAGAAAATTCACCTTAGTATTGTAAAAAATTGTAATCAAATGTCAATACCTTGGTATTATTAGAGTATTTTATTAGAGAAAATTTCTCAAAAGAATCCCAAAGAGGAATTTACCCTGAGAAACATAATGTTGTAGAAAGGAAGAGTATCGTGGAAAAGAAATTAGATGGGAACCTGACATTTCCTCAACTACAACATAGCTTTTCTCTATTATGATATCTCATTGTCCATATCCTAATTGGAATTGAAGAATCCATTATAAGATTATGTTTATGGTTTATTGCTATGGGCTGAAATGACATTCAAGTTGGTAATTTTTTTTTTTAAATTAAATAAACTTGGTTTGAATTTTAATTTCTCAATTGATTATTGACTTCCATTCTTTATTTTCAAAATGATAAACTTTAAGAAGAGCGAGTAAGATTAGATATCATCACCATAAAAGTTTTAAGAAAGAGACATTTATTGAAGAAGCTCCACAATGAGCATAATATTCATAAAATATTAACTGTCATGGCATATGCAGCTATATGATGATCAAGAAACCGAAATTTGAAAGAGACCCTGAGAAATTGAAGCTGGAAAGAGTCCATATTTTCAGCCTTAATTAGCTAGAACACACAGATTTCATACTGTAAGAAAATGTACTAAGCACTTGCTTACCAGCAAGCTGAGACCAGGCCAAAGCATACTTCTCCTATAAAGAGTCGAAAGGGATATCCCATGCCTCCACGTGCTGCAATTCATGAGATTATCGATAGGAAGGGTAAAAAGCTTGTTATTAGAATCCTAATTCTAGATACAAGCAAGTGAAATATAAGTCCAATGTCCACACCTATACAACAATAACCATTTCCTCCCCTGAACAAGTGCTGGAAGTGATGCATAAAGTGCACTTCTTGCTTTGTCCGACAGCAGCAATGAAGGTTCAGAGATGCCTGGTAGAGCACCAGGACCTGCAGGATCTTCTTCTTTCTGCAAATGTTTCATCTCTACTCCAGAAAATCTAGACTCTTCCCCATCAGATTGTACATCTGAGCCACCCTTACGTTCTTGGCTGCGGTAACCAACAAGTCTAGAGGCCCCACTAATGGCTTTACCAATTGACTGTCTCCCCCTAGTTAACAAACCCCTTTTACTGCCACTTTCTCTCACAGGTGCATTAGATGACACTTTATCATCGGGTTGATTATCTATCTTCCCTTCAGCATTGGGTTCATCTCCTGGCTCAGAGGAGGACAAGAATGAATAGAGGAAAGCTGTAAAGGAAGATGTATCAGGGCCATCTACCATATCCTCAGAATTCTCCTCGTCTATCGACTTGAGTTGACTTTTCTTTGAATCAGCCACATCTTCCTTCAGAAAGAAAGTTGCAACATTTGTACCACAGTAAGCTACCCCAGTAACATGCAAGCTAAACTTTAGTATTCACTTTCCAGGTTTGGTCCTTCAATCATGAACTACCAATATATGAAATCTATCCTATGTGGACTAAGAACACTCCATCTACATACTCACAGTCAGGCTAGTGGTCTCAGAAACAAGAATAAACATTCACTTGAACTAAGAGAAGGTGTAATTACAAATAACAAACAACCTTACACGACAAACAATGACTATAGTCAAAATGCAGGAAATCTATCAAACAAACACGACCAGATCATCTTCATTCTAACAACAAAAAAGTCTACTAATCCAATTGAGCGTTTGACCAATTAACAAAACAGACACCCAGATAAGAACATATTTCACGTTTTTTTAGCAAACCCTTAAAAAACCCCCAAAAAAAAAAAAGACACCCATGATAAAAAAAATCGTATCTTGCCAACTGGGTATTACACCAATAATCAAAGAAAGATTCCCAGATTAAAAAAAAAAAAAAAAATACCATCACAGCATACCCTTCAAGCCCCACACTTTTACCACATAGAGCTATAGAGAGAGAGAGGGAAAGAGAGAGACTTACTGAAGAAGTAGGAGGATGCTTAGAAGAAGGTTTCTGAGAATCAGAAATGGGATTCAAGAAAACAGTGGTAAGATCAGAAACAAAGTGCACAGCCTTACTTCTCAATGACTTTTGTTTACCCATTTTTCTAAACTAACCAGACATCAAATTTCATGTTCAAGATGATGAAGATGATGATTCCAATCCAATCCTTCCAACTATTCCTATTGCTGAATCCGCCTTTTTGCTGGGGAATATAATTAAAGCGTCGTTTTATTATTATAATTTTTTCCTTTTTCCTCTTATCTGTTACTTTCTTTTTGGCTTCCTTTTTTCTTTCTTTTCTTTCTTTTTTATTATTATTATTTTTTCCATGAAAAGAAAAGAAATGGGGTTTTAGGTGGGAAGGACTTATCTAAGCTGGTCTAAGAGAGTAAATTCAACGTTACATACAAATCCCTTTTTCTATACGTTTTCGTTTTTGCTGAAATATTTTTCCTTTTCTCTTTTTTTTTTTTTTTTTAACCTAAACCAGCAAAGGCGCTTATCATTTACGGCCGTCCGTTGCTAAATGGAATAAGCAGATATAGAATTTCAATTTAAAGGTAAGGTAACATGGCTATAATGATTATTATAATATTTATAAATATTTATTAAAATAAAATATAAAACATTTATAATATTTTTAAATTTATTATAGAGAGAGGATAATTGTATATATGTTACTTATAAGATCAGAGTATTTATGATAAAATTAAAAAATAGAATATTAAATAAAAATCCATAGGTTAAATATATGAATTGCTATTCGCTATTTTATCTACTAGCGATTCATTATAAATTGTCATTCCTTTTAAGTAAATACTTTAATATTAACTTTACGTCGAATGAAGAATGAATGAATAGCTATCATGTCAAGTGAATTAACTGTTAATATTTAGGTTTGCTTGGTTGATCATTTCGAATGATTTTGAATTTCATTTTTTGTTATTTTTAGATAATTTATTTGTCAAAAATATCATAAACAGATTAAATATAGATCTAATATCGATACAGATCATATTTAAAAATCAAACAATTCAAACAAACCCTTGTGACAATAAAAAAGTAAAACCATTCTTATTTTATGCTCAACTAAGTTAATTTAGTAAACGTGTTGAAGTTAAGTTAAGGTCAAACTCATTTGTCTAAATGAGTTAACTCAAGTTTCAATTAAACTTGTAAATCGATTTAGAAGCAAGCTTATTTAAGATTATAAGTAAGTCCCTAAACAAATTTCATAAAAGAAAAAAAAGCATTTATTTGAATAAAAATTAATTTTTAAATAATTATATATGCATAAATAACTTAATATTTATTTATCATCCATCTATCTATTTATTTATACGTTTATTACTTTACAAACAATACCATATTGGTGTTTCTAGTTCATGTCCAATTCGTCACTAATAAAAGTATATGAAATTGAATACTAATCACCAATAATTAAGTTATAAGATAATTATATTTATTTAAACCGTAATTTTTTTTATAGTCTATAATTTTCTTTTTATAATATTTCCTAATTATATCGTGTATTGTCTTGTGTTAGTATGACGTTCGCAATTGCCAACACTATTTACAACCTATTATCGAGTGGTGACACTGGAGGCAAAACTTTATTTCCATATCCATCGATGGAAATTTTAAAAATGGAAAATGCATATTTAATTTTCAATATATATCTAATTTTAAAACTTTTCTTTCCAATTTTTTAAATCTAAAGGTTTTCCGATTGTTCGTTTACATGATTTTTTTACAATTTTTTTCTTATTTTTATTACGTTGCATAATTAAATATAATTTAATTAGGTTAAAAAAACAGAACTAATAAATTCCCAAACTTATAAAATTATTCACTTAAACTCAAATGTAACTAATTTGGCAAATTATTTAGAGATAGAAATAACTGGAAATAAGTAAAAATCAAAGCAAAATAAAGAAAAAGAAAAGAAATGTTATTTCTTTTCTCCAATCTTTGAGAAGACAATAAAAAATTGCCATTATTTGATGTACACTATAATAGGAATATTCTATATAAAGGAAATAGAAGAAAATATGTTTAATTGACAAATTATCCTTCTTTCTATTAATGTTACTTAAATATTAAAGGTATTTCTTATAACTTTGAATACACTTCTACTTATTTATACCTATTTCTGAGGTAAACGAGTAACCCTATCATATAAAATATCCACTCGAATCTCGCTTGACTAGAAAGGATTCATGCAGGTATTAAAGGCCATAGAATAAGATACGAGTATCAATTTTTTGGAACCTTTTCTTATAAGGTAGGATATATGTAGAAGGTCGTCAGAACTTGTACTCACCTTGAAACTTGTATTATATCGTAGAAGATACAAGTTACAGGGTATCATGTATCTACCCTATTAAATATTATATAATAATATTAATATATAATAAATCATGATTCCATATTTTATTTTGCAACCATCTATATTTAAAATTATTATTTGTAGATTACATTTTAAAAAATTTTATTATAGAAGAATTTGTATTATTTTATTTTAGAGTGACTTATTATTTTATTTTAAAAGAACTATGGTTGCATGTACATACTTGAACTCCTAAATTATATAGAGATGTTGTTTATATTAAAACACTAATTAAGATACAGAAATAGTTCTAGAGTTTTTTTGAAATTTTGTGCAAGTTTTATAATTTTGTTTAATATCACATAACTAGATTTCATAAAGTATTTGTTGCAGGTTTCAACTTTCATACATGTATATATTATATATATTATAGAACTTGTGATATTAATAAATTATATTTTAAATTTCTTTCCCCTTGTTGTTTATATCAAATGTATAAAAATAAGATAAAGTTGCATATTACATGAAAAACATATCAAAGATTAAACTTTATGTTTTAAAAAGAAAGAAAAAATATATAGAGATTTTGTAAAAAATAAAAAATAAAAAAATTACAGGTTCCACGGGGTATCCTGTACAAAGTAAAAACATGGATAGCTATAAGAAGTCACAACGTAGGTTTCAAGTACGAAATTTAATACCTTGTACCTTACAGAATAAGCTATGGGTAATGCTTTATACTCTACTACCCTGTATCGCTTACCTCTACCTATTACTAGGAACTTATGACCTAAACCATGAATTGGACACGATACAATACGATACAATTATAAAATAGTTTGAGCAAGTAAAATTGACATGAATAATCAACGAGTGAGATTCATAAATGACTCCAATTAAAATGTGTCCTGGTTCGGGTTTATGACTTAAACCCATTTATAATCCCACTGTTGATAAGCTTTATTTTGTTATGGTACCCAATAGGCCTAACATTAATAAAATATACTAGTAATGAGATTCCCAAAGCCTATTAAGTGCTCCAAACCATCTTGGCCCATGGGCTCAAGTCATCCACCAAGCCAAAGACCTATCTCCTTATGTTAATACATAAAAGACCCAAACCAAGTCCTCCTCTCCTGAGTTTAATCTTCCATAAGTACACCTCATTAGCTCTCCAGGCCTCGTTAAAGATACTCTAAACCTCCCTAGAGGTGTTCTAAAGATATAACTCTTCATCTATCTGACCATTCTCCTCGAATGATCACCATTACCATCTTAGGTCTATGTTAGCTACCAACAAGGGGTTCCCACTCTCCTTAGTTCCCTTTCTTGGGGATGCAACATGTTGACAGACAACACTTTGTGGACCCCTTATTCTAGTATGACTATCTCCTATAGATAAAATCCCACGACACACGAAAATGGTATGTGATTTCACTCATTCTCTCCCTCCATTTATGTACTTTCTCTCAAAACCCAATACTGACTTAAGCATTGGAGTGACCAAGTCAGACCATACCCTAATGCACCATTAACTGCTTCTTTTAGTTGCAAGCCCTTGAGCTCGCTACTAGCGATTTTCCTCTTGAAACATTTTGGTGCAGTCTATAAGAAAAATCTTAAGGGATCCCTTACACATTTTTTGTTATTGTTTTGATTGATTCTCTAAGTTGTTGCCCCATTCCCTTTTTTTACATTTTGCGTATAACCCTAACTAGATATTCTAAGAACAAGAATAACCCTGAAAGTAGCCATGCTTTTACTCTTGTTGTGGACAACCCATCATTAGTCGATCCATCTATTTTCAACTCACAACGTTTATTGAAGTTGAAGAGCATGTAACACTAAGTGGTAGATTGATCACATCAATGCTCAACTCCAAGCATATTATTGAGCTTGAGCAAGGTTAAGCTCAAGGATAGAGTGCTAGAGCTACTACACAAGCTTCTAGCAACAATCGTCATCATGACAGGAAATGACTATCCTCCAGACAATCTAGGAGATCTTCTCTACTTGCTATTGTTGCTCAACATTCTCAATATCTTCACTCTAAGAGAGTTCTTGATGATTATAGAAGGCTTTTTGTTTTGTTACCATCTTAAGGTTTGTTCAGTCATCAACAAGGGCATGGGTTCATGAACGCTTAGAAATGATCCATAAAGATGAAAAGCCATCACCAAAGGGACATGCGTATAGTTCCTAACTCTATTAGAGTTCTTGATGATAACACATGTCATGTTCTAGCACCATCTGCATGGAGACCACTAGTCTTGACTTTAGCTCTCACCGAAGTCAATGACATAATCAAGAAGCTGTCCATTATAAAGGAAAGCTTGGAGAATGCATCAATTGTGAGGTTAGTTGTGGGAAGCTCTCCTTGCATTACTGCAATTCAAGCCAAAGTGCTGCCAAAGGAAGCTAAGATCCCATACCTAGACTCATATGATGGATCCATTGATCTAGAGGACCTCTTGGCTCACTTCTAGAATACTGTGATGTTGTATGATTTCAATGATGTTATCATAATGGAGTCATTAGATGTTTATCCCTTTTATTAACAAAAGAAGATCATTCTTTATTTAATAAATTACCAAAAAAATGTATTACATTGGAAGTAGATTTAAGATATCAATGTTTCAAGTGGTTTAAAAAATATATTAATAGTTTATCTAGTGAGTCAATAAAGGTATCCCTAACTATTCGTTATTTTAACAGATATCTACTATGTGCCACATGCCATCCTATAAAACAATAAAATAATAAAGAAGCTTTTTAAAGATCTAACCCATTATGAAAATTAATATATATATATATATGAAAAATGACTAGAAGAAAATCATAGACTGAAATCAAAAGCTATTCATCTGGCCTCCAAACACTCTAAGAAAACCTCAAATCACTAAAACACCAAAATCTGCACGATAGATACCTTAACATCAATACCTTAAAGTATGTCACCAACAATCTAGTTGAACTTTAAATAAGTCATATCTTCATATATGAAATATTAGCATGTTGAACAAATTCAACAATCACATAAGTCATATTTCCATGGATAAACTTTAAATGACTTGAGATTAAAGTAAAATCGGAATGAACTTCATCATCTCACTCAACACCATCGTTTGTGAAATAGCACATGCTCTTTCGTGGTTTTTGATTGACAACAGACGACGACATCCACAGATCTATAAATCAATGAAAAAAAAAATCTTTAAATCATCGAAAATATATTCTAGCTTCAGTCACTTCTTCCTTTTCTTTCATTTTTTTGATTTGTTTGACAATTTTTTTCCAGAGTGAAACATATAGAATTGAGTGAAAATAGGAAAAAGAAAAGAAAAAGAGCAAAATGAAAGTAATTTTTTTCATTTAAGTTCGTGCTTCCTTTTTCTTAGGTGTTTTTAATCCTTTTTTTTTTTAACTTTTACATTGAATGGATGGGGTCTTCAAAATTTTTTTTCTATTATTTAATTATTTTTTAGTGTGACGTGTAGCACTTAACCGATAGTTATTAACAGAATTGGGAAAAGGAAAAAAAATACTATTATTTAAAAAAATTACAAAAATATCTCTAAAAAGAAAATATTCCTAGTTTTAGGCAAGTTGACCCTATCTTTTGGAGAGACAAGGTTATTAGTGCCTGACCCCGTCTCTTGAAGAGACGAGGTTACTATTGAGTAGTGATCTCGTCTCTTTAAGAGACGAGGTCAGCTTTACCTACCACCTATTATGAACATCAGTACATTTAACTACCCATGACCTTGGGTCCAAGTCCACCATCTTGAAGTTATAATGATTCAATATATGCCACATTTTAACTGCCCGTATGAGATAATCTTTAGTCTTAAACTGAATCCTAATCTTGAATTCATTGCTGAAATCCAATTACCAACACTCATTTCTTACTCAACATCAAATGTAGCATAACCACCACCAACATTAGCAGTGAAAAAAGGTACTGGCACTAAGCTTCCAACTGCATCAACGTTTATGGGAGCGACAAAACGATGCCAATCATTTCTATTACGTTGTACGCCGGTTACAACATCTTCCACATTATCATTTTCATCATCATTATAGTCATCACTAGATTCACTTGCCGATGAGTCTCACGTCACATCAGTATCGTGATCACATGCCTAATCCGGTGCACTATTTTCAAAGTTAACCATCTGCACCTCTGCACTACCTATAGTCTGGATTGGAGTTGAGTTTGAGTCTACTAACCCTTAGCTGTTAATATTTCCATCAATACCCACTTCCCTTGCAAGTGTCTGAGGTAGATCGTTCTCAAATATCTGCACATACATAGGTACTGACCCTTCAGTGTACACTAACATCTCATGTGCAGCCTCATCATCAGTCATTGAAATAACATCATAGCATAGCGTATTCTCTCCAATAGCTACCCTATGATACAACTCAACCCGATGTGTAGACCTTTTTACCTTAAGTCTATTACAAAATATACCAAGTATTTCCTCATATGTTGAATTCCTACTAACACTGACCACCCCAACTGACCGCTTATCATAATCAAAACCATCATTCCCCTCCATAATGTTGCCATGAGCGTACAGTACAAACTTGGCCTTATCCATTTCCTCTCCTCACTTACCCTGTTATCTCATAAAACATAAGGTGAATACATGAAATTTGCACCATGACTTATTTATCGCACTCATCTAATATTTAAAAATATTTACTAATGCAACTATATTTACCCCAATCTTCTAATAGTATATTATCAATGTGTATGATGTATACCAATATATGATTTCATAATTTGGTTCATAATTTCAAAAACTAAATAGTATAATCACAATTACATCATAATTACATCAATTATATGAAAAAAAACTAAAACACCAAAAAAAAAGAAAGGGAAAAAACAAAAAAAAAAATCAAACAAAATTTTTTTCCTTCGGTTGGCAACTAATGGCACAACAGAAAAAAAAAAAAAACACACAACACCAAGCTCGTTTTCCAAACCTATACAACAATGTAGCAATACTAATGACAAATGTAAGATCTCAACATCCAATGCAACATTAGAAATAGCGGAAATTCATGCAAAAATTCAAAGGCAATTACCTATCGATTTCAGCATGATTTCGGGAATTTTGCACAAAATTCTTCACTTCTTCATAATCTTATCACTTCCCCAATACTTGGTAATCGATCCAGCTCCAAATGACGCCCCGATTTTATGTAAATCACACGATGGAAAAATGGAAGCTAGGATTTTGGATTTGGGATTTTGGGAGAAAATGTCGCGCGCCAAATGAGGACGATGAGCTTGAGCAGTGTTATAGTGCTCGACAACCTCATCTGTTGAAGAGACAATGTCATAAGTAAAAATGAACCTCGTCTCTTGGAGAGACGAGGTCAGGCACTAATGATCTCTCTCTCCAAGAGACAAGGTCAACTTGCCTAAAACTGAGAATATTTTCTTCCCAGTAGCATTTTCGTAATTTTTTTAAAAAATAATTTTTTTTCCTTTTCCCAATAGAATCTTTACTCACGAGACAAAACGTATTTTTTTAAATCACTTCAAACCTTGATACTTAAATGAAATTATTCTTAAATATTGATATATTCTTATATAATCTATATTTATCTATTCATATTTGAACTTCAAAATATTAATTCATTCTCATATAATTATGCAATGCTATTATATTATTAGGTTAATTACAAGAACCTTGTCTATATTTATATAGATTTATGGGCATATGATTTATGTTAATTTTTTTTAACAAATAGATAATCTGAGTTTCATGTAAAATTGTCAATATTATTAAATACTATTTGAGAAATATATGTTAGTATCTTATTGGTCTAAAAAAATTAATTTAATAAAAATATTACTAAATAAAATTAAATAAATATGATATTAAAAATTATTTTAAAAATCCAAAAAATTAAAAAAATATAAAATTAATTTTTGTTAACCACTAGTATATTGAACTGCCTTTCTAAAATTATTAAATGATATCAATACTTTTGAATTAAATTTAGATTATCTATTTGTAACACAGATAACGTACTTGCAAATTGATCAAAATACAAGTAATGTTTTTATAATTAACCCTATATTCTTTTATACCACTCTTATGGATGGACAATATAATTGATGAAAGCCACGAAATGCTAATGAACTAGTGTGAAGAATCATCTGAATGGCTTAAAAATGAAAATATTTATACTGCTTCTAATGATGACCCTGTGACATAATTGAGTGCCCACAATGTGAATGCTTTAGATTTGTTTGCTATGCATATAGAATTTCATCCTTTTTGTTCAGAATGATTGGCAATTGTTTGGATTATCAAAACACATATCATATTTTTATAATTAACCCTTTATTCTTTTATACTACTCCTGTGGATGGAAAATGCAATGGATGGCAACCACAAATGCTAATGAACTAGTATACAAAATCATCTTAATGGCTTGGGTTTGTTTCATCATTCTCCACTTATTTTGGCATTATATTTATGTCGTTTTCAAATAAATATTCATAAAAGAACTGATACAGATAAAAAACTGATGGTTTTACGCATAAACAAACCAGATTAATACAACGTAGATATAATACAAGTCAATTATAGATGTAAATCTTATACATATATCATATAGATAAAAATAAGACTATTTAAACAAATCCTAAAATGAAAACATTCATATTAGTTCCAATGATGACCTTATGACATAATTGAGTGTCGAAAAGGTGAATGCTTTAGATTTGTTCACCATGCATATAGAATTTCATCCTTTTTGTTTACACCAATCGATGACCGTTGCGTCTCTTTAGATTTTCACATTTTTCTCTATATCGTATATGTATTAGATTTACATTTGTAGCTTATCTGTATCATATTTATATTATACCAATATTAATCTATATCGTATATGTTTGGTTAGTTTATAAGTAAATTTGTCAGTTTTTTATCGGCATATGTTTTTCGATAAACATCTATCTAAAAAATGATAAAAATATAATGTCAAAATAGCCAGAATATGATGAAACAAATGGACCCAACTTGATATGCGCTGAATTATCATCAAAACCAATCACCTATTGCCCTTTTTTTTTTCTTTTTTCCTCATTTGTTTACTGATATAATATTTTATAATATACTTAATAGATGTTCGATGTGCTATTTCAAAATAAATCAACATTTTTTTTAATTTGAATTGAGTTCTTGTTACTTTGGTTAATTAATAATATATATATTCATAATATTTAAATAAATTATTAAAAATGATATGATGATTACATCATGACATGCCAATTTTTAGGGTATGCCTTTTTTTCGGCAATGTTAACTCAAAACAAATTAAACGTTTAGGCTAAAATTCAAGAGGAGGGTAAATATAACAAATTTATGTTCTTCTTCTTTTTTTTTCCTCAAAATTAATACCCGAATGATGCAACTTAATATACCTATATAATGAGAACAATAATAAACTAAATTGCAATAATTATAAGAGTAGGGATACAGACACAAACTATGATTGAAGTTAGAATTCCGACTACCTCTCACTCTCGACGGGTACCAATTGCCTTGATTGTAAGATTTTACCAACCACTTTATTAGTAACTAATCAATTGCTCCCAGGAAGCTATACAAATCACAAAAAATTTTACCCAAAAATATCACTCAAGTCATGCCTTTTGCACCAATCATAAACTACACCTGAGGCACAACTTTTGTTATCATAAGATAATGTAAATTTCAATACAAGAGTAAGATACTAATGTCACGTTTGGTATGTAGGAATAATTTGGAATGAAATGGATTGGATTGGAATGAAATGAGTTTGGGATTGAAAAATTTATTTCTATGTTTGAAAGATTACATGGAATAGAATGACTAAAACTGTAATCGTCAGGAATATCCTTTGTAATAAATACAAAATATTAACACATGATAGGATAAAAAGTAATTATATTCATATAATTAATAAGAGTGGAATGGAATCGCAATTCCGCCTTTCAAAATCGGAATCATCGATTCCAAGGAATTGCGAATCCGGCTTTTAAAAACACTTCCAAACATTGAGAAAGGGAATGAAAGCCGGAATCACAATTCCATTCCGACCCATTACTGTGTACCAAACATGCCATAAGAAGATTGATACAAAGCAATTCAATGCCACTTAATAAGATCAACAAATTTCATTAAATATAACCAGTATCATGGATTTATAGCTTCTCCAATTTTTGCGAATGTTGCTAAATTTTCCCAACCTTATCATTGCATTAAATGTAGGTGACAACTACTTTTTGCTTTACCAGCCCGAGTTGGTACACCAATTTCTATCTTGTCTTTGGTTTAATTGAGAGCCAATAGGAGGGTTTGGTAGACCCTCAAAATCCATAGAATGTTTATTTGAAAAATAACTTGTACCGGCTTGCTAGTACACTTTAAACCTGCACAACACATTTACAAAATAAAACACAAAAGAAGATACAAACAAATATTGTTTTCTATTTATTTTTTATATTTATGCTTTGTTTTGTGTGATGATCAAATTATTTACCAATTTAAGGGAATTAATCAAGATTTGGATTATGCCAACTTAAGTGTGATTTAAAAACTAATTCCATAAGTTAAGTTATACAGTTTTTGCCTCATCAAAATCTGTTTAGAATTTACTTGACTAATATGTCGGTTTTTAAACTACACAACATCTATGTCAACAAAAACAAAATAGTATCCATTATATTATGAAAAAGTGGATTTCCATCTC
Organism: Combretum micranthum; assembly: GCA_024138025.1. NCBI lineage: Eukaryota > Viridiplantae > Streptophyta > Magnoliopsida > Myrtales > Combretaceae > Combretum > Combretum micranthum. The sequence continues at coordinate 439,241 of JAMXBD010000279.1, forward strand.
AAAGACACGGCTTTTAGAAATCATGTTTTGAAAATAAGATTTCAATTTACTAAGAAAAACACATTTTTCAGGCTAATATTAAGTATTAAAGATGATAAGTATTAAAATTATGTTTCAGTGGCACTTTTACGATACGATTTTAAGTGTAACATTTATGATATTATCTTTTAAAATTTCACATTTTCAAAAATGCTTTTTACAACTACATTTTTTTTTTTAATGCGATAACGATGGATCTAGAAAAGAAAATTTCTCATGATCCATTGAAAATATTTGGATTGAATTGGAGGGAATTCTAATAAAATTTACGAGTTTAATCTTAAAAGAAATCACGCACTTCATGGTGATTTATCAAATTAAGATAATATTATATTACCAACTTTGTCTAAACTTTCTTTTTCCTATTATAATTTTCTTTCCTTTTTAATTTTTTCTCGTCAGTTAATGTCAAAAGAGGCAAAGGTCCCTTATTATTTTTTAAGAAATTTTAAACTCTAGACGCTTCATTTTAAAACTAACTTAAGCCGTCAAGCGTATATAGAAAAGATAAGTTCTTTTTTTTTTTTTTTTTTTAAATTTACCATAATGTGTGCTTACTATTCAGGGATATAACAAAATGAACGTGATTTTAACATATTGATGGAGATGGGAGAATCTGTCCGCCAAGTTTCCATGGAATTTCAATATATATATATATATATATATGCACATTTTAATATTTTATATAAGATCTTTTCATCTCCCGCTCATTTGTTGATAAAGTCGATGCTGATGCATTCAATGATATACCAAACATGGGATCCACTTAAATTTGGTAGAGCAGCCACTTCGGCCGGCTGCCTTCTCTCTCCATGTCCGAAAAAGGCCATAATTGTAATAAAATCTTTAATCATTCCTCACACACGCCAATGATCTTTTTATAAATTTTTTTTATTAATATATACCAATTATATATATATGGGTATGTTTGTTTAGCTTTTTTAGATAAATATAAATATTTTTTTCAAATCTTTTTCTAATAAATTGTTTATCAAGAAATACATATAGACAAAAAAAGTTAACAGTTTTTACAAAAAGATCAAATAGATTAAATATAAATAAAATATAAAAGGCAAATCAGATACATTTATACATATTGTTTTGATATATATTTAGATACAAATAAAAAACAAGTCATCCAAATAGATCCATAACCTATGATATTATACATTTATTATTTTTAAAAACCTCTTTTTACAGACGTTTGAGGTTCTATTTGCTTTGTTTGCCGACATGCTATTGTTTTAATTTAGACTATTTGTCAAAAAAACATATATTGATAAAATAAATATTTTTACTTATAAATAGATTAAACATGCTAAATATAAATAAATATATAAATACAACTTAAATGCAAATATATGTGAAAATCTAATAATCCAAATAGGTTTGATTTTTTTAATCAAGAATAAGAGGAAAAAAAATAAAATTATATACCCACTAGAACTTCTGCGGTTTAAATAGTGATCTGGTTAACGAACCGGCTCGCTAAAATTAACAAAGGAATCGTAAAATTTTGCATGTATATATATTTTTAAGGAAGGAAAGGAAGAAATTAAATTAATAATATGGTTTTATATATCCAACAAATGTATAAAAGAAAAAGAAAATCCCATTGCAGTCCTTTTTCTTTTCATTGCCAAATGGCATGACATGACACCTGTATTTCCATATTTGTTTATAATATCGTCTCTTTCTCCTTCTTTAATGATAATAAGTCAAAAAGCCACACCTTTTATCACCACTTTCGTTTTTTCACACGCACCACACCCAGAGAAAGAGAGTGAGAGTAAGTGAGGAAGAAATTTTTCATTGCAATGGCGACACTTACAGTACCACCAACAGTTCCATCTCCAGCTGAGGACGCTGAGCAGCTTCACAAAGCTTTCGCAGGTCCTATCTACCACATTCTTTGTTCTCATATGATCTTCTTCTTTCATGATCACATTATATCATCAAAATCATCTTGTTGCTAAGATCATCGTATCGTATAGATCAAAGTTTATTTCTCATATTCCATCTAGATTTTGCTTTATCTGCTTTGATCTTGTCAAAACGCTCCTTGTTCTTGCATTATATACATGCACTCACTCACATATATATACATATAATTTTTTTGCTTTGTCTGGAGTATTTATGGATTAGTTTTAGTCTTTTAGATTCCAGTAATTTACGTTCATGCATGGCTGTAACGAGAACGTTATTTGAATCTAATAGAACTGGTTTATTTTAGTGGAAAAAAATGTTTTCGAATCATGAAGGATATACAGTGACTAACGATGGGAAGAAAAGTAAAATTTCTCTTTTGGCCGATTATTATTATTTATTTAAAAGAAAACGTTGTTGTTAGATTCGCGAAAAATGATTTACCTTTTCATTTATTCTTCAATTAATACAAGAAATTACAGATCGTGACAGATTCACAAAGATTAGCTTAATTATGCCTAATAACCTTTGATTAGAAATCGAAATATTTTGGTTATGATATTACTTGCAGTTCTTCTTTTATTCATTTTCCCTTCTGATCAGAACTGTTAGATCTACCATGTTTGTTGTGGTTTTGATGCTATGTATATCCAATAAATGAGTATTTAAATGTGGAACATATGGGTGCAGGATGGGGGACAAATGAGGGCTTGATCATCTCGATTTTGGCTCATAGAAATGCGGCACAGCGGAAGTTGATTCGACAAGCTTATGCTGAAGCATACGGAGAAGACCTCCTTAAAGCATTGGACAAGGAGCTCTCTAGCGACTTCGAGGTCAGTTTGATTCCTTTTTGGTTGTTGTGTGTGTAATCTAGTAGCAACGGAACAATGGTATTCAGAATTGGTATTTTTGGTTGAATTCGTATTGTATTTACTATTAGTATGCTCTTATTTTTTTTTGAAAAACTTTACAGAGAAGTGTGTTGCTGTGGACATTGGATCCACCAGAACGCGATGCATTTTTGGCCAATGAAGCTACAAAGATGTTGACATCAAGCAATTGGGTTCTCATGGAAATTGCTACCACCAGATCTTCTCTTGAATTGTTCAACGCCAAGCTGGCCTATCATGCTCGCTACAAAAAGTCCCTTGAAGAAGATGTTGCCTATCACACAAAAGGTGACTTTCGCAAGGTAAAGACCTCTAGGCATAGTTTGGATAATTTCATGGGATTTAATTCGCAAACTCTTTTAAGTGAAAACTATGTAAGGATGCAAAGCAGAGCTCGGAAATTTTGCCTAATAACTTCTTTTTTTTAAATCATCCTGTGCACTCACTATATCTTTTGCATCTCTAGTATAGTAAATTTTCTTATATATTCCTTTAACATTGGTGGAACATTCAAAAGCATTTCACACTTTAATGTAGTTTTTTGTCAAACGCCTTATTAATGGAAAATCTCAAACCAACAGGCATTGTGAATGGTTCAGTTTCATGATCATTTGCCCTACTTGAATTTAGAATGCTGTGCTAAAAGTGATATTTCTAATCCATTAGAAATTTGACGATAGTGAATAGTATAGTCAATAAAGTGATAAATACTGGTTTATGGAAAGTCTTATGTCTAAGAAGCTTATGATTACGATTAAATATTTTCTCCACTTGAATCAAGTGCTGTCACCTCTAAGTGACTAGAAAATGTTAGCTTGTTTAGTGGAATTAGGAGTTACAAATAAGTTTTATTTTTACTTGCAGCTTCTGGTTCCTCTCGTGAGTGTTTTCCGGTATGATGGACCTGAAGTTAACATGACCTTGGCAAAATCAGAGGCTAAGATACTTCGTGAGAAGATTTCAGACAAGGCTTACACTGATGAGGAGCTCATCAGAATTATTACTACCAGGAGCAAAGCTCAGTTTAATGCTACACTCAATCATTACAACAATGAGTTTGGTAATGCCATCAACAAGGTATCAACATCACTTGCATATAATCAACTCAAATATTTAACAGCTATAAAGGTTTGGCTTCTTCACTGTCTGTGAGCCAAACATCATTCAGCCACAAATTTATTATTCTCCCATTTATTCTTCTCCCTGCAGTTCCATAATAAATGTGTTAAGCATAAACAATTACGAGTTAGAAGCATTTAGCCATCCTTGGATCTCATAGTTGAGGTGTGAGTATGATGTATAAAAAACCAGGGCAAATATTACTGTGGGAAGAAATCTTGAGAATAATCCCATTGCTCTTATCTTCAAACATCTGGATCCTTAAAGATTCAATATATGTTCAAGGGTGATTTTAATCCCTTGCTGTACATTCCATTGAGTTCCTAAGCATAACTTTTTGGATGCAATGGATTGAGAAACCACCCAGATGGAGATTAGAGTAGATTTTTATTGATACAAGCTTAGCAGTTCAACATCATAGCAGCAGCCAAAAAAGGAATTTCCATGCTTTAGCAGCGGTTTGCTGCAAACTGGCTGGATATTTTTCTCAAAGATAGTTTTGAGCTAGCTAGTTATAGGCTTTTGAGAATTTGGTTGATCTGTTGATGGCACTACAGTAGGAAACGAAATGTTGATACATTCCCTATACATTAGTTTTATCAGAAAGCTTATACTATTAGTGGCTTTAATTTGAAAACACTTCTTTCCAAACAGTCATGCAGAAAGTGACTCGCAAATTGGAAAGCAATACTGGAAATAATCTTTAGGTTCCTTTTTCAGGATCTAAACGCTGACCCCACTGATGAATATCTCCAACTACTGAGGGCCACGATCAAATGCTTGACTAACCCAGAGAAGTACTTCGAGAAGGCTCTTCGACTTGCTATTAATAAGCTGGGAACAGACGAGAAGGCTCTTACTAGAGTGGTCACTACTCGTGCTGAAGTTGACATGCAGCGCATCAAGGAACAGTACCAAAAAAGGAACAGTGTCCCATTAGTTCGTGCAATTGGTGGAGACACATCAGGAGACTATGAAAGGATGCTACTTGCTCTGGTCGAACATGAAAATGCTTGAGGCTAGTTGGGGTCCCAGATAGTCTATGAGAGAGCATTTTACCTCTTTACTGGTAATTTGCGTGGATGAGTAGTTGGTGTATATTTCCCGGATTGTCTGGTTCAATTTCTCCCTTATGAGTGCAGTCCTGCCCTGCTTAGTAATAATATATGTTCTCAGTAGCTTGACATTGTGGTCTTGAGACGGTTGGAGACGGTGATCTACTATTTCATGAAAGTTGCTTAATCAAGACCTCTCTACTTAACAATTTGCATGTCCTGTGAAGATTTTCTTTAGAGTTCCTACTAGCAAACACTGCTTAAAACACAAAATTCTCAAACTTATCATGAAAAAGCTTTTTGCATTAACACTCAACCCAGAGCACGGATTGAAGCTGAAGCATGTTTATTGAATTCTATAGAATCCGGTAAATTCTATTAAAAGCTTGGTCAGAACGTAACTTTAAAAATCAAAATGTAAATAGAACTCTCCCTCTATGCTAGTCTTCATTGTGGATCTCAAGGAAAGCTTCTATTTAATAGTTAAAGAAATACTTGTAGATGGTAAAACCTGTTCAAAGAACGCTTGTGGTCGGTACTTGAGAAAATATCTGCATTATGTAATATTACTTTGACTGATGAGAGTAAGTGTCATCGTTAAATGCCAATTCATGCACCACTTGTTTGATTTTCGCAAAGAAATTGTCCCACTAGAGGTATATCTGAAGTGACAGGCCCCTGTTTTCAAAGGGAAAAATAAACTGTCACTGGAAGTGGTGCTCTAAGTGCAAGAAGTAGAGTTATAAAAGTTTTCCAGAAATCTAGGCTTGTGATCTATCTATACTTCTTGAGTTGCAGACCATGCTGCTGCTGTTAGTTTCACTTAATCATTCCAAATAAGAATATACCTTTTTATTTTTGATGGATTTCTCACCTCAAGTATATTTCTCTCAACACTGGAGGTAGTCTTAGCTACAGCAATGCTGTTTTGGAAAGATTTTTCTTCAGAGCAGGCATTTTCCTTTGATAGTTGTAGTTGGTGGAATTTCATTTCTGTTATTATGGACTCAAAATTTTGTTATGAGTTAAAACATTGAGACCGTGATACTCCAATGAGACTCCTGCAGTGTGATGAACTGGTTACCCGTGCATATGCAAACTGTGGTTCCACCTTACTTAATTCGACATACCCAACCCAAGTATGTATCTAAGCGGCAAAAGATGGTCTATCTTCTTCCATTAAAAGATGATTGTCTCTGTCTCCTATGAGACTCGTGCTGCTGTAGGCTGTAAATGGTCTAGTGTATGAATTGTTCATGCAATATGGGGAATCGACTTTCAAGGTGCTGAGAAACTGAGAATGCTGTTTTCAGACATTCCTCTTCCTTGTCCATTTTTCGTATATGTTCTTTTTGGATTTATTTTTATGATCTTGCACTTCTTATAAGGATTTCATTAAAAACAAAAAAGGTAAATGTTGGAAATGATACTTGAACTTTGATATAACATGCAATTAGGTATCTGGATTTCGAAATTGATTAATTTAGTATTTAAATCTTAAAATTGATTAATTTAATACTTGAAGTTACTTTTCATGTACATAAACTAATAGTACGAAAGTACTATTAATGTGTACTAAAAGATCTTTTAGTAGGAACCTTTAAGGTGGATCAACCAATAATACTTAGATAATGAATACTCAAGGCACACCATGAGAGTCACATTCTCATCAATCTTCTTGACCCTAAAAGATTAAAAGATTTAAGAAACGAGTTAGTTTTATTTTCATGGCCCTACTTCATAGGGATTTCTTTGATGTTGTCAACAAAATCGTTCGGTCAAACATTTGACCATTAAAGTATTTATAGTAATTAATATACAGGATAATATCACAATTGATACTTGATGATATACAAAATATATAGATAAGTATCTGAACTTGGAAATTGATCAAATTAGTATATGAAAAACTTTGAAATCGATCAATTTAGTACTTGAGAAAAACTTAACGATGGTACTGTTGGCGTACACGAAAAAGTTCTTTTAGGTACTAAATTGAGCAATTTCAAAATTTATGTACGTAATCGCATATTTTGTCAAAATTTAAGTACCATAATATTTTAAGTATTTTAGGGATGTGATAATGATTAGGTCTCAATTTGAGCCGTTAAATAACATACAAAGCTGATCTTGTTTAGAAAAGGATAAGACTATAAAATTTTGCCTCCTTAACATTTTATGATGCGTGCCTGAGAGGAGTTTACAAATTTAGTGTGAAAATTGATATTTTTAGGTTTTTGAATTTATTAAGATAAATATAAATTAGGGATATTGGTATAATTGATATTTGATAACTGTCACGAATATAAAAAAAAAAAAAACAATTGAGTTGTAATTCAAATTATAATTTGATAGAAGTCACGGATTATAAAACTACTACAAGTGTTAAAAAAGTTAGGATTTAATCAAAAGTTCACCACAGTCTATAATGAATATTGATAAGAGAACAACAACAAGCAAAGACATTTAGTCCTTTACAATTTCTCTTAGAAAGTGTCTCCATAACTAAAAGGAAAAGTAAGAAAAATGGGATCTCTTTGTCCTCAATAAAATAAAACTTATGCCCCTTCTTTTTTTTTTTTAACCCAATCATTAAATTATATGTTACTCAAAAAACACAATACATGATCCATGGTATCAATTTCTTAAAGGGTTAACCTCACAGATGATACATGAATTTTGACAAAATATGCAATTAGATACTTGAATTTTAAAATTGATCAATGTAGTACTTGAACTTTAAATTGATTAATTTCAAAGTTAAGGTACTTAATTGTATATTTTACCAAAGTTTAAGTACCATTTATGATATTAACTCTTTTAAAAAAAAAACATTTTTTAATTACTAATTCTAAAACTTCCATTCAATTTGGTTGTATACTTTCCCTCCTCTACTTCAATGCTAAAAATTCAAACGCATTTGGCTGATTTTTTTTTGTCATCCTGATTATTGACTATTGAAATTATTCATGCTCCATTATAACATTATCCTTAATTTATTAACAATATAAACACAAGGCAAGTTTTTCATCGGCGGTACTTGAACTTTTTGGGTTGTAACAGTTTGGTACCTAAAAAAAATTTTATTCCGAAATAGTATTTGAACTTTTTTAAGATTTTACCGAAAGTACTATGGATGGAAACCATCCATTTTTCCATCATGTTACTACATCAAAAATAATTAAAAATAATTTTTTCATCTAACATGGCATTTTTTAATTATTTTTACTTTTCCTTCTCTTTCTCTTTTCTCTCTCTCTCCTCTCTTCCTTCATGCGCCTTTCTTCTTCTTCTGCTTGTTTACCTCAAATTAAAAATAAAGGAAAAAACTCAACGTTGAAAGATCCTATCTTTGTCCTATATTTTAATGGATAATAATAAAAAACAACCACAAAAGTTTAAACAACATTCCTTTCATGAACTCTAACAAATATACTTGCAAAAATATGTATATGATATACTTTAATTTTGTTAAAAAAAATTAAAAAATATATGGTTTTTTTTTCTATTGTAGATGTTTTAAAAAAAATCCTAATCGTTTATCCTACTTTGTGCCGCTCTTCCCCTTCCCCCTGCCACCATGGGTCGTGTCATCTGCACACAGCATAAGGTTGTGGGTTCTGTGTTCAAGTCTTATACCCACTACTATGGTGCACCTAGGTATAAGAAACAAAAAGAGCTTTTGATGGCTGCAAGGGTATGTACACTAGGTAATTTTTTTATTTTGGTAAGAAAGCCACACTTGTTGTGAATGTGTTGCCTTTGAGGGTTATCCCTAAAGGAGCCATCATCCTCTTCCATGTCCAAATCCGAATCTCCTACATGCTCATCGAGAATGGCCAAATTGATGGTTTTCGATCTTTGGGTTCTATCAATATGGGTGTTGGTCACGAATTAGGTTCGTTAATTGTGGTCGAGTTAGACTAAACAAAAATTTACATGATGTTAAAAAAAAATAGTCATGCGACTCATGCCAACAAAGACGAAGTCAAAACAAGTCCCACTTAAGTTTGCTCTTCATGTTTTGGATTTGAATGCATTTTCAAGATACCTCCGCATCTTTGATCTTCAAACCATTTCATGCATTTTGGTGCTTCCTCTATATCATCCATCGTTAATGGCTTTTTTTGAATGTAGAGAGAGAGTTCAGATTTTTTTTAATCAATAATTGGAAAAAAAAAACCACATAGTTTTTTGAATTTTTTAACAAAAAGAAGAAGCAAATGAAGGAAGAGAGGAGAGAGAGAAGGAAAAATAAAAAAAAATTAAAAAATGTCATGCTGGAAAAAAAATATTTTAAATTATTTTCAATGTTCACATCAGCAGCTTGACAAAAAAAACAGTTTTCATCCATAGGTACTTTTGGTGAAACCTTTAAATGGTACAAAATTTTTTGTAGTTACCAAACTATTACAACCATAAAAGTTCAATTACCATTGATGAAATAACTTTATATATGTAATTACAAAAATTAATGGAATGGAATTATGATAAATTTTCATAAACATGGACTATATATGAATTATTAGAACCACAAGGAAAATTGAAACATGGATTCAACATGCTATTGCACCATGTATATTGTAAGATGGTTAGTTAGAAATTGTTGATACTATCGTAAAAATCTTAGGTTAAATGTGTGATCTCTTAGGAAATGGTCTACAATTTACCTTTCCAAGAAAAATACTTCAAAAATTAGCTTCAAAATGAGCTACTTTAAAAAATAGTTTAAAAAGAGGGGGCAAAACTGACTTATTTTCTCCTATGATGTCGGTCACCTTTTAATTATTTTGCCTTCCTCATCTTTCCTATTTGGTCAATAACCGTAGTAGTGTTAAACTCGAAAAAATCGTGATACACGCCACGTGGATATATACGTGGTATGTAACTACCAACTATATACTAATATATTGACATATAGTGGGTAATTTTTAAAGTAACCACCACTTATATGCTCATGTGTTAGAAAATCATTGAAAATTACATTTTTCTTTTTCTCCTGCTTCACCACGCTTGTGCAGTACCCTGATGTCTGGTTCTATCCTGTTTAAGTATGGTAAGAATCCTATGACTGGTTACCCTAGTATATTTATAGTATATTTAGTGAGTAATAAGCCATGATGGATAGATAATAGGAAGTCTAATCCTATAATACATCTAACCCTTGATTCTCTAAAATTCCATAATTGTATTATATTACCTTGCATTGGGATTTCCCTACTGTTCTTCTGGTGTCTCATTCTTTTGTTTTGTTTTCATAAATGTCTGAGCTTATTTTACATATCTTCATCTGTTCTACTTCTTCTTGTGGTACTATCGTTTCGTGTATCATATTTGCAGTACTTCCTATGTCTATCAAAGAATCTAATTCAATGATTTCGATCTTGAAATGCAACCTTATTCTTATATATACTCCTATGTATTTAGTTATTTGTTCTTCTTCATCTTCTGTTGATTTTCCTTTTGTTTTTTCTATTGAAATATTCTATGGAAGTGTTATGTTGGGTATAAGGGTCTTTGATGCCCTACGTAACTTATTGTGGTGTCATCATGTTTATCATATTGTCTTATCACCACTCCTTTTGATCTCTTTTCTTCTTCTCTATTGACTACATTGTCCTTTCCTCTTTCTAGTCATATTAATCTTTCCTTGATTTCTTGTATTTCTTCTTCTATCCTATCTATCTTATTGTATATTCTCATTATCTTTTCTCCTATAGCATCTTATCAAAAACTCCTTCTAAGTGTAAACCTATCATTATATTGAAATCTTTTATTTTTGTTCTCTAAATAGGGCTTACAACTCTCTATCATACAATCTCTACAATGGTATCTCAACCTATTTATTGGATATCCTTTACAGAATTTGCAAGGATGATCGTCAGAACCGCTTCCTTGAACCTAGTTGTGTCTACAGTCTTTTGTCTCTTCTATAGTCATCATGATATTTTCTCTTATGTCTTGTAGCATCCTGTTAAGAAAATCTAATTTTTAATTTTGGTAACCGATGCCTATTTGTTCTTTGTAAGGATTTTGCTTATTCAAAAACATTCCTACAACATCATCTTCTTCATCCTCATCATCTGATTCTATTATAGCAACTCCTCATGGGTCTATTATAGCTACTATACTATAGATTGTTTCTATGTCAATCATGTATTCATCAATGGCTAAGATATTCTCATTGGTAGTTTTTACCAAAATACTGGCCATTGGGTTACTGTTTTTTCTCTTTGGACATGATTTTGCTAAATGTCCTTCTTCATCACATGTAAAATATCTCAGCTTATTCTTGTATACTTTGTTCTTATTGTATTTCCTTACATGTCTTTCTTTGTTCAAACATAGTTTCTTTGCTCTACTAAGCTTGGTGGAATATTTCTTTTTTGGCGTATATTGTTTCTTTTTCTTTCTTTTTTGGTGTTCTCTTTGCCCATATACCCGAGGTGCATATACTGTCTGGTAGAAATTATAGTTTCCTCTTTTTAATTGTTTGTTTATCTTTAAAGCCGTGCATTCTCTATCACTTTATCTATAAAAAATTTTATCCTTACTCCTAAGTTGTTCAATTCTAGAGGTGTATCGGGTTCAACCCTTTCTTTCCATTCTTTATATGTTTCTACTCCTAAGGTTTGTAAAACATTTTTTCAATAATTAGCTTTTTATAATGGCATCCGGCTATGGAGCAATTATAGAAAAACTCTTCTATATGTTTTTTCACATAATATCAATCCTCCATCTGTAATTGTTCTAGATTCCTTATTTCACTCATTTGTTGATTTATTTCTCTTATTTATGGTACTTCATTTGTGAGTACAACCCTGATCTTACTATAGAAATTGTGTGGGTTTGCTCCTAGTGCTTTATTTATAGTTACAAAATGTGAAAAATTCTTTTTATAAGATTCTCATATTTCTCTTGTTGTTTCTCTTAAGAAAGATTCAAGGTATATGTACATCTGGTCAACATCATCTGACAATGGGCTATCTCTCTAAGTTCCCACAACTAGTTGTGTCCAATTATTTACCCAAGGTTCCTAACCCTGTGGATCATGTGCCCTTATGTTTAGAATTCTACCATTATCTATCATTTTTTTTTTTGGCCTAAGGTTTCAAATGGCATTCTTTTTTCCTTAAAAACTCTATTATCTACTTCTTGATCAACATAATTAGTATAAGGGGTTCTGGTTAGGATCCCTTCCCCCATATCTGGACCTCTGCTTGCAAATATGGGTTGATTGGTAGTATTTGAACCTGTGTCTTCTTCTATCATCAATCAATCCACCATTCCTATTATAGACTTGTGTTTCTCTACGTCTTTCTCTGACCTATCTACTTCTTCTATTTAAAATTCTTCTTGTTCTTGCTCTATGCTTATTATTTCACCTGCCAATCCTAATAAGATACTTTCATTAGTGTCTCTAAATACGTAAACATATCCGTCTTTTGTTGTTTCCTTAAACTCTGTCTCTTGTGACTCTCCTAGAATTCCTTTCTCTTCTAACTAGACTTCATATAAGATAGGATTTTCTCCATGTCTTTCAAAGGTTCTATTGCTTGTTCTCCTAGTTCACTTTCTACTTTACATCTTATTTATTCTTCCTTTCTTTCTAAATTCAAATTCCTGTTTTAAAAATACTCATTCATTTCCTCTTAACTGTCTTAATGTTTCATCAACACATTTTTATTTTGTAGACCTATATCCATTCCATCCTAAGGTGACTATTTGTTCTAATACATTCATCATAATTATTGTTTCTTCTTGTCCTAGGGTGCTGGTTCCTCTTTGTCCCAAAGTCCTATCAAAGTATTTTGAGATACTGTCTTCATCATCTATAGTCCTTAGTCTGTCTTCATAAGCTCTTGATCTTAAAGAATATGTTCCATCAGAATTTAGGTACATTGGCTTTTTGTGGAAACCCTCTGTGTTTCATCGGCCATATTTTTTTCCTAAGTTCCACTCTTCTCCTTTTATAACAGAAGAATCTATCTCTATTGTTTTTATCGTTTTTATTTCTTATGAGGCCATAGCATCTATTACTCCCTTTATATTCAGCTTATAAGACACGTCACTATTATTAGTTATCTTGCAAATAAAGCCAATGTCTATAAGTAAATTTTCTCCTATATGATCTTCATACCCTTTGCTCTGTAGTCCTATTTCCACATGACAAAGATTATTCAATGACATCATAAAGTTGGGTGCACAGTAGAATAATCCTTTTCCACTGTTCACATTTACTTTCATGGATGCAAATATGATTTTTCTTATATTTTTTCTCCATGACTTATCCATTAGCATAACTAAAACTTTTCCTCTTATTTTTTCTCTTGTTAATCCTCTAATTCCTATTACTATTAACCCAAGATGGATTAAAGTTTTTCCTGGTTTTTTTAGTTGTCTTAATGACTCCTTTATCACTAGTTTCATGTTTAGTGATCCATTTGTTAATGTGATCCTATCTTCCTTGTTTGACTTAAATAGTTTGGTTTTCTAGCTAAATATCCCTGTTTGGTATAGTGTCCTAAGGTTTAAAAGATCAATTACATGATTTGAATATATTTCTACATCTTTGTTTATGTCTACTACTTCTTCTAACTAGATCATATGATCTCCTTATTTTCTTCTAGTATTTATCTTACCAAAGATTCCTACTCTGGAAGTTCTTTCTATAGAATTTGTGCTTGGTCTAATTGACAAAAACATGTGATTCTCCTGTGAATGGCCTAAGTCTGTCAAAATCTTGTATTATCATTTCTATTGTATCTGTTGCCATGTGGTCTTTCTTTGTTTCTTCTATGACCCATAGTTTCTTATGTGTTATCAAACATACTCATTTTCTTATAGATTTCCAATCTCTTTTTACAAAGTATCATTGGGTTTTTCCTATCTTCTTATCTACTTCTAGCTTTCCTAGTTTTTCTATGATTAGACCTAATTCTCTTTGGTAACTAGATCCACTAGTTTCTTCTATTCCTTCTACCTTTCCAAAATCCTACTACTGATCCTTCAACTATCTCTCTTGCTCCTTCTAATGCAAAGATATATTCCCTATTTGTTTTTAACTCACTCATTTTCCTAAATATGCCTTCTTAATCTGTACCATCTTTTCTATCTCTTTCCCTATTTCTTCTAACTAATTAGCCTATTTTCTTAATTCTTACTTCTTCCTTTTGTGCCTGTCTTGTCACTTTTGTGTGCTCTAATTGTCTTAATTTTCTTTCTATATCAACATGTGCCTATTTTACATCGTTCACTTTTTCTATCAATTCTTTTATCCGTTTATCCTTTTTTTATTATCCACTCTCTTAAGTGACTGTGAGCCTTGTATAAGGTGTCTAGATCCTTGTAAATTGTTGTGCTAAAAGATACAATTCTGTCTGACTGACTTTGTTTTGAATTCAGTAGATGAGATTAATGCTTAAAATAACAGAGGTGAAAGAAACTATTATTACCAACTTGTATCCTATTATACCTATTGATTTCTAAATTAAGCCAAGCTAATTTGCTAATCATGTAACCTAGTGTTTGGGGGAATACATGGATCTATTAATCTTATTTGACCTAACTATTTTTCTAAGCCATTCATATCTTCCTTATTGTTCAAATCTGCAAGGTATCTTTCAAAACTTTCTTTTATGTAAATATAAAACCTGTCTTTTGCTAAAAACTGATGGATATCTATGAACTCTTCTCCTATTTCCCTTATTCTATTTCTACTTCTAAGCTGTAAGTGTAGTTTCTTATCTTTTCTATGTTTAATATTTCTAAATTATCTAATGATTGCATGAAATTAAAAAACTTGTGATCATAACTCTTATTCATCACTTATCTTGTCATGTTACTTATCAATCCTTCATAGTAATCTACTACTCTTTCATATCTATCTTTTTCTATGTATCTTAATAAAATTACTTCTAGTATGTGCTTACATCTTAATGATGCAAAGTTTCCATACCCATTTAGATATCTATTTTTTATTATTTGTTCCTCTATACTCCTTTTTTCTACTTTAAGTCTTTCTATGTCTCTTCCTATTGCTTCTAAAAAGTTTTTATATGTCAAAACTGTTGCACTGTATCTCCTTATGTATTGCATATATCTATGTGTCATAGTCTCTAAGTTTTTTTAGTTGTTGTCTGGGGTTCATTATCGATTCTATGATATCTACCATGATATATAAAATTTATGCTATTATCCCTATTACAAAATATGAAATATATGCAAACAACTCAATACCATATTGGCAAACAACTTAAAACCATCTATATCCTAAGAACCTTATTATGTTATCTTCATAAGTCTGTATTTCTCTCGTTATCCTTTCAATAAACAAGTAATCATGTTCTAAACCCCTATATATACTCGCTCTTCTTTTATCTCTTAAGTAGTTTAGGTTTCTTGGACTTGGATCTTCAAACTGTAGTTGTAAGAGTCTTTCTAGTTGTTCAATGAAATCTTGTGTTCTTTAATAACTCTCCTTAATCTTTATAGCTCCTGTTTTTGCTCTTTAATATATTCTTTAATAAACAACATTCATAAAGATTTAATCATAAAAACCATTCATAGTCAAACAATTCATTTAATAGTGCCTTTATAGAATAATATTTAAACAAAATATGTTATATATAAACATAGTTTGTAATCATAAGGTACAAGGATAAGCTGGCTTTGATACCGATTAAGAGGTTCTTTGTGCCATGTAAGAAAGCCTCATGGCAAGGATGAAAACTTAAGACCAAGATAATTAATAAATATCTAAGATGTCTTAAGAGATTACACTTCATGCCCACGCCACAATCCATTGAGACCTACCGTGGCTTTCATGCCAAAATAACCTCTTTACCAAATTTTAGGCCGACTCTTTTGGTATAATCTTTTAAAGTGTCCTAGATACTTGTGACTTATAGTGTCTTAAGATTCATTCTAGCTATAAAACCTTCATCGTATGGAGTAAGGAAACTCATAATGGTTTTAGACCATAGCTACTCTTATACGTTAAAAGAAAATTAGCTTGCCATAATATAAAAACAGAGATTGGTGAAAAGCTTATAGATATTATTGATGGAGATATGTTACAATGCTTGAAGGAAATCTTTTGGAAGTTTCTAAAAGGAAATTACAATAGTACTCCGACACTCTACAAACAATATTATTATTATGCCCTCTTTCCTATGATCCATTCTTCATACAACTGATGCATTATATAGGCATAACAAAACATCTAAAATAGTGAAAAGATAATAACAAGTATAGATAGAATAAAGTAAACACAATGAAAGGTGAATAGTAGAAGTGTACTGCGTTGGAATCTTTCCAGTATACCTTGTCTTTATCCTTATCTTCGATGGTTTTTCTTCTCGTCTTTATTCTTCATACCTGTTTATCTCCTCTATTGCTTCCATCTCTTTTAATTGTGTGGACCCTGTTGGGGTATGATTAGGGTCATATGGATTTCTTATCTCATCCTGTTTATCTTCTTCTTTTATTTTTTTTTTCAACAAGATCCCTTAGATATATGGTATAATGTCTCCATATAACTCCTTTCTGTTTTGCAAATATGTACTTGATCTTGCTTGAGGCAATCATATGGAAATCAAGATCTTCAAGGATTTTGCTATTTATCATATCTGCTGTGTGAAATTCCAACTGTTACCTCCATGAATTCTTTGATTTTAGCCTATGAATACATTGTTTCATGGAATATTTTCCTTTAAGAGGATCAATATAGAACCATGTTATGGTTGGCCTGCATTCGCATGTCATTCATTCAAGTGGAATTGATTGTATTCTTATTTGGTATTTTACAAGCAAATCATGTTTATCATGCCCCCATTCTATTTTTCTCAAGGCTTTTATTACTTCTTTCAATTGCCTTCCCAATGACTAATATATTAATAAAGGAAAAGTCCCTGTAATACATGTTACAAGTCCATAATCCATTAATGTCTGCAGGGTATAATCTTGTGATCCTGTGAAAAATCTTTTAAAGTAATTTAAACAAATGGTAGCTCCGTGGACTGTATGTGTCACATGTTTTAGACGATATAATTTTTCAGCAACTTGTGTGTTAAACTTGCGAACCATCTTCTGTACAAGTCAAACATGGAAGCTCTGGAAATTTTTTGCCCTGATTGTGGTCTTTATATTTACACCATCAAAGTATAGATTTGGAATATTACGAATTATTTCTTAAAAGATAATAAAAGGTTTCAAAAACTTTTCTTTTGCAAATTCTTCTATTCTCCATCTTGCTTCAAATGGTAGTTTTGATATAAACTCATTTCTTTTAGAGAAGATGAAAGATGTAGCAGTCTCATGTTACTCTTGTGAAGTTTTCCCTCTTTTTGTAATTTGAAAGGGAAATGCTTCTTTAAAAGAGGCACTATGTTCATTTGCAGAGCCTATATATTATTTGTTTTTCCTCTTTCTAGGATTGGAGCCCCCCGAAATGTATAATGAGGATAGCCTGTGTTCCTATTCCTCAGATGTTATCTTTAGACTGCTATACTTATCAACTTGTTCATCGATCTTTATTTTTCCTATCATTGCTTTTATGCTGGCAAAGTTATCAAATATGGGGATTAAGTATATGTTCTGTTTTCCTGATATGCATTTTACCAATTGTTTTGCCGTTTTTAAGTTGTTAAAGCCTCTCTATGAAGGAGTTGGGTACTTTTTTTTTTTGGGCAAGTACATCACCACAATATTTGAACAATCTAACTGAGTATGATTTCCTAACTCCATACATTTGGAAAATTTTCCTTTCTTGTTCAGCTTGTGACTCCTTCCTGTGTCTCTATTAGGGGTTTTCATGGTTCGGTTAATCAATCTGTGGGCCTTTTTTTTGAATCTAACCGTAATGATCAATTTTTTAATATCTCGATCCTTAACCGATCCATTATAAAAGGTTAATCGACTTAATGTTTAACCATATTTCAATTTTCTGTTTTTAACCATTTAACATAATGGTTTAAACAATCAGATTCATAGTTTCAATAAGTTTTATTTTTTAACCTTTATCATAGAGTTTTTCTTTAAATTATTATTATTATTATTATTATATATATATATATATTACAAGAGCTAGAAAAAAAGGGAAAATCAAATTAAAGAAAAGGAGAAAAACAAGCCTTTAGATGTATCGTTATCAATAAAATTAAACCAAATCAATTACCACATTAACTCCCATCAAACATAGGACAAAACATAATACTTTAATCAAAATTTAAGAAACACCAACATGTGTAAATTATATGTATGTATATTTTTAAAAAATAATTATATGTATATGTCAATTATATATATAATATATTCTTAAATATTAAAACGGTTAACTATTAATCGTTGGTTTTCTATGGCTATAAACCGAAACCGAAACAAAAAAAAAATAGTAATCATAACCTGAAACCAACAAACCTGTTAACCATAATTTTCATATTGATTTTACGATTTCAGTCTGATTTTTCGATTTCATTGGTTTTTTTTTCATACCTCTAGTCTCTGTCTGATTAAAATATCTAGCTGGTGCACAGTAAATCACATATTTAAGTTTATCTTGGCTAGTCAAAGACCATGCTTCATCTATAAGTGCCCTGTGTACTTCATATTTTACAGTTATCAATGGTGGGATTTGGAACTTTTTGGGAGAATTTGGAAATAAGTTCTTGTTTAGGATCCCAATAAAAATTAATTATTTATTTAAGGTCAAAATAAAAATAATTACCAATATATACAGTCACGATATTTATTTAAGGTTGAAATGAAAATAATTACCAACATACAATCACAAAATCACGATTTAAAAACATGATATAATGAAATATACATATTGTATATTGACCACATTTACCAAATGCGATACAAACTTTTATTCAAAGTATATCACATTTACTTTTCATGATAAAAGGTTAAAACAAAATAGCAAAGGAAACTTGGGCAAAAAATAATGCAAAATTAGGGATAACTTGTCAGACGTTAGAAGGGAGGGGGGAAGAGAGAGAGAAAGAAAGAAAAAGAGAAAGGAGAGAAGGAGAGGGAGATGTCTCATTAAAAGGGAGGGCGGGAGAGAGAGAGAGAATATGAAAAACAAAAAAGTGGAAGAGAGAGGGACGGAAGAGATAAGTAATTTATGAATATTGAATCAGCACCATTCTAATATTGTGAGTTTTAATCGCGATTTTCACGTAAAAATATGTATCATGATAATTAAATGCGATTTAGGTACCATACTCAAACATGATATCTCGTATTTCTAATACGATTTACATATAAAGTTATTATATCCTAATTACTAAACGCGATTTTGTAAAGTATTTTGGTAATTATTTTTAAACCAACCACATCCTCATAATTATTTATTACACAAGTTGTAGACAAGTTCTTCACTCGAGAATTTGGGGAAAAGGAAAATAATATGTTAGTTTTTTTAATTACAAAATCGCCATTGGGATGAGAATAATCCCAGTTTTAGACAACTTAATCTCGTCTTTAAAGAGACGAGGTCTTTATAATTTGTAGGTACCTCGTCTCTTTAAGAAATAATGTCTTTATGGTGGAGTGACCTTATCTCTTAAAAAGACGATGTCATCTTCACAAAGGTAAAGAGACGAGGTCACTAGCTAATGATGTTGTCTCTTTAAGAAATGAGGTCGACGGGAATACAAATTCCTATCGTCTTTTTCCTCTTGCCATTCCGCCATTGAAACATAAAAAAAAAAACCCAAATCTCTATCAAACCGTAATCTTAATTCCTCCATTGCAGTACATTTGAAGCTTCAAATTGGCACGTGATCTTAAGCTATTTCGATTAGCAGGCGCCATAGAGTCATCAATTGGAGCAAAACTCAATCGATTGGAGCAAAAATTTCAACCACGAAGACACATTTGATCTCGTAGGTATGCTTGTTTCTCACTCTAAATTGATTATATGGTTGATAATGGAAAAAAGATATGGTATTAGTAATCATGCTAGTTTCTTTTTGAGGATATTATTTGTACCCATCTGAATAATATAAATTACTAGATATACTTGTCATAGTAGATGTATAAATCAAAGAGATGCATTAAATGAAAAGAAATGTAGGACTTGAATAATTTACTAAGTATGCATGATAAGTAGTTTATTAATACCTAGGCATGATGAAAATTAAAGCAACTAATTATAAAAAATCTAATTAAATTGTAGATGATTAGACTTTATCACTGTAATCTATAAAAGTAATTTTTATGGTTTAGAAAAACGAATTAGCATGCCAATACTGTACTTGGTACTGATTCGCACTATTCCATAGATGTCGTTATAGCTATTGAAAGTTGCATGTAGCTGAGCGTTGGTTCTTATACTGAAGATTCTAATCATCTCATCAATGAAATATTATGATAAGCATGAGATAGATAAACTTGCATTGGTAAACATGGTCGATATTATGGAAGTGCAATTCATAAGTCATGATTACATTTTGTGCAATTAACCTATGTATTATAAGCTAGTAGGATAGGTGAGTAAATGGATAAGACCAAGTTCATATTGTATGCTTATGGCAACATTGCTATGGTCAGTGTTTGTCGAAATTCAACTTATGAGCAAATACTAAACACCATTGTAGTTGACCTAAAGTGAATAGGTCTACACATCGGGTTAAGCTGTATCGTATCATACTTATTAGAGATAGGACACTACATTATGATATTATTCCAATGACCAATGATGATGATGCACAAGAGATGTTGGTATACATAAAAGGATCAGTGGTTGTATATATTCAGATTTTTGAAAAAGAATTGCAACAGGGGCTTAAGGACGCCATGGGAATTGATGAAGATGTTGGCAACTAAGGGTTGGGAGATTCGAATTCCACTCTAAATCAAACAACAATGAGCCCAAAGGTACATATGGGTAACTTTGAAATGGGTGCACTTGACTGGAGTTGTGGTCATGATACTGATGCAATACAAGACTCATCAATAAGTGAATCCAATGATGACTATGATGATGATAGAAATGATTATGTGCCAGGTTTGTCCTAGTAGGTTGTTGCTATTGATATATAACCTAGGGAAATGGCTGACATCTTTTTGTGGTTTCTACAGATATTGATGTAGTAGGGAGCTTAGTGCTAGTACCCTTTTTCATTGCTGATATAGGTAGTGCATATGCTGCATTTGATGATGAGTGCTGGAAATTGGAGCATTGGTGATGAATTTAAAGTTGGTATGTGGTTCAAGACTAAAGATCATCTTATATGGGCAGTTAAAATATGACACATATCGAACCATTACAATTTTAAGGTGGTGGACTTAGACCCAATGTTATGGGATGTTAAGTGTACTAATATCCATAACATAGGTTATAAGTGGAAACTTAGAGATACTTATAAGAAACATGATGGGTGGTTTCCTATTACTAAATATGAAGGACCCCATACCTGTTTGGATGAAATCACTGGATAGGAACACTTTTAGCTGGACTACTAGCATGTTTAGGTGCATTATATTGGAGATTCGTGATTTGCCAGATATGAGAGCAAAGGACCTCTAATCGACTATCTTAAAAGAATTCAGGTATAATGTTCATATTAAGAGAATTCGTGAGGGGAAACGAAAAGCTATTATGTGGGTGTATGGAAGTTGGAAGGATTTATATGTGGAGCTCCTGCATATACTTAATGCGATAACAAAGGCAAATCTAAGAACACAAGTTGAATAGAGAATTGTTGATTCAGATAGTGTAGGACATGTCTTCTTTGATAAACTCTATTGGGCATTTGCTCCTTGCATTGAAGTGTTTCTATATTGCTGGTATGTTTTTGATACATGATTGAATTTAATTATAAAAGCTTGATAGCATTGACCCACAGCCTTAGGTTGTACAGAGACAATAGCTATAGAGAGAGAGGCATGGGTAGGGACAGGGTCAGAAGCGAGGGCAAGGTCGAGCTGTAGATATTAGAGACGAGCCTTCGCCGTCACATGTACATGTACCTAATGAGCATGGCCCTTCACATTATCAACATGACATGTCTAATCCATCATCATTATCATATGCTCATCTTGCATATACCCCGATGCTAGACATTACATACACGAAGATCTATACTCCTTTTGCTCCACAAAAGAGACAACCGTCACCGCCACATGATACAGGGGAGGGATTTACCCGGGTGGATTTAGACTTTGTCCCATTTCATCCTTACGATACTAGTGGTGGAGATGAGGATGCTACACTCCCGCATATTGATCCATCTATGGAGCATCTCCATTAGGATGTGTATCAACACACACCTTTCCCTTGTACTTTTGTCAGGCGGAAACGAGGGAGGCGGGGCACCTGGGAGTATAGATTATATTTTATCTATTCTTAAGTTTTATGATTGTTGTATGCAGAATTCTCATATACTTTTGATGTAATTAATTAAACATTAATGCAATTATTTCATATTATGTTTTATGAGTTTTTTTATTACATTGGTGTTGACAGGTTTGACAACACTGTTGTGGCTGGATGGATTGGGTTTGGGATTGTGTTTGGATGGATTGAGTTTGGAAATACTATTGTGGTTGAATTATGTGGTCTGGAAGTTGTTTACCCTTGGTGGATGGCTAATGAATGATTTATATAACTGATTTTATATGATTTTTTTTCAAGTTATAATAACTAATGTATAAATAAGCGATTTATGAGATTTGTTTTGGGAGGGGATGGGGGAATTAAGAGACAAGGTACTTATTCAGTAAGATTTCGTCTGTTAAAAAGATGAGATTAGTGTACTTTCGAACTAAGACATCATCTCTTAAAGAGACGAGGTCAGTGACTAATAATCTTCTCTCATCAAAAGATGAGATTAACTTGTCTAAAATTGAGATCATTTTCATCCTAGTAGCAATTTTATAATTTTTTTAAAAACTTGAGTATTATTTTTCTTTCCCCTGAGAATTTGTATATAATATAAATAAAGATATATGATCAATCATGACTTATTGTACTTAATTTTTTTTTTATTTTGAACATTATTGTGCTTGATTAAAAGATAGCCATGCTCCTTAAATATATTCTCCTGACCTTTCTCATGCATATCTACATATAGAATTTGATGCTTGTGTTCCTTGAGAAAAAGCTCTTGTGGCCTGGTTTGAAGTATTCTGCCTTTTCTGTAGCTTAGGCTTATTCATGTGCTTCTTTTTGCCTCCATTTTCCTGGAACACGATCAAATTATATTAGTTAGACATACCAGCTAAATCTTTTCCCCTTAGACTCAGCTTCTCTTTTAACGAAATATGTTCTACATGTTCTGCTTCTCCAGTCTCCACCCTCCAGTCTCAAGTCCCAGTAAACTAACATAACATGCCACAAAACCTCCACCCTTTTGTCCTCCAATCACCAAAATGACTCCTTTACGGATCCGAACCCTAACCCTAATCTCCGATGTTCAGCACTCCTCACCCTCGTCTTCTCATCATCAGACGCTTTCATCTCTCTCCTCCACTTCTCCACTGGACTCCACGCGCCGAGTCCAAACTCACCCAACCCGAACTTCTCACCCGCATCACGCGGCTCTTGACCCTCCACCGCTTGGAAGCTCTCTCCCGTCTCCCCTTCACTTTCTCCGACGATCTTCTCGACTCCGTACTCGTCCAACTCCGCCTAAACCCCAATGCCTGTCTAGGGTTTTTCCAATTAGCCCTAAAGCAGCAATATTTTAGACCCAACATCAAATCGTATTGCAAACTGATCCACATTTTGGCCAGGGCTCGTATGTATGATGAAACTAGATGTTATTTAGATAAATTGGTTTGTTTGTGTAGGAATAATCATAGTTTGATCGTTGCGTGGGGTGAAATCGTTAAGTTTTATCGGGAATTCGGGTTTTCACCTACTGTTTTCGAAATGATGTTGAGAGTTTATGTGGAGAAAGGCATGATGAGGAACGCGCTCCATGTGTTCGATAATATGGGTAAATGCGGCCGTATTCCCAGTTTGAAGTCCTGTAATAGTTTATTGAGCTGTTTAGTTAAGAGTGAGGAGAGTTATACTGCGATTTTGGTTTATGAGCAGATGATTAGGATTGGGGTCGTTCCAGATGTTTTCACGCGTGCGATCGTAGTCAAGGCCTATTGCAGTGATGGGAAGGTTAAGGAAGCGATGGATTTTGTGGAGGAGATGGAGAG
Source organism: Combretum micranthum (assembly GCA_024138025.1). Classification (NCBI taxonomy): domain Eukaryota; kingdom Viridiplantae; phylum Streptophyta; class Magnoliopsida; order Myrtales; family Combretaceae; genus Combretum; species Combretum micranthum. Next base: position 463,440 of record JAMXBD010000279.1, read on the forward strand.
TAAGGGGTTCGAAGTGAATGTAGTTGGTTATAATAGTTTGATTGATGGATATGTGGGTTTAGGGGATATGGAAGGAATGGAGAAAGTCATTAGATTGATGAGGAAGAGGGGGGTTGAAGCAAATGTGGTGACCTACACTTTGTTTGTTAAGGGGTATCTGAAATGTGGCAAAATTGAGGATGCAGAGAATTTGGTTGATGAAATGGAGAAAGATGTGAATGCACATGTCGATGAACGTCTCTATGGTGTATTGATCGATGGGTACTGTAGGATTGGAAAGATGAAGGATGCTTTACGAATAAAGGATAGGATGTTGAAGGCTGGACTTCGAATGAATATGTTCATTTGCAATTCTATTATAAATGGGTATTGCAAATCTGGTCAAGTTAATGAAGCAGAAAGAATGATGTTGCGGATGAGAGAATGGCATTTGAAGCCTGATACTTATAGCTACAATACTATTGTTGATGGATATTGTAGAGAAGGGTTGTTGGGTAAAGCTTTTGAGTTATGTGATGTGATGGTTCGAGACGGAATTGAACCATCAGTTGTGACTTATAATGCTCTTCTCAAAGGTTTATGTCGACTAGGGTTCTCAGATGACATATTGTGGCTTTGGCAAACAATGTTGGATAGAGGAGTGGCTCCTAATGCAATCAGCTGCTGTACCTTGCTTGATTTGTTTCTCAAGATTGAGGATGTTGAGCGAGCATTCGTGTTGTGGAAAGAAATATTAGCAAGGGGCTTTGCCAAGAGCAGCATTGTATTTAATACAATGATTAATGGCCTGTGTAAGATGGATAGATTAACTGAAGCAGAGGAGGTCTATGAGAAGATGAAAGAATTAGGGTGTTCACCTGATAAAATAACCTATAGGATACTGAGTGATGCGTATCGCAAAGTTGGAAATGAGGAAAAAGCTTCTCTCTTTTCAGTAACATGTATGTCTTCAGGCTCTGGTGCAAAGGAGCAAAACATGTAAGAAAAAAGAATTAACCATTCTTTTAATTGATCACAGAGAGTTTTTTCTCTTGACTAAGTTGTGTAATTGCCAAGTTTTTGGTGCTTGTTTGTTTATCTAGAACTTCAATGGCATCTTTTAACCTTTCAACTTGATGAATCTGGCATCTTAAAAGAGAGAAATTTTCTACATTCATACAAGTACTGTTACTAGTGGAAGTGAATCTAGCTAATTTACAAAGAAGGCAAAACATTAGGCAATGGGCTTGATGAATGAGAGGGCTAGTCTGCCTAGGATATCTGCAAATTTTCATGGCCTTTTTGAATATTCCTGTGGGCTTTGACGGGCATGATATTCATTATAAGATGGGTTTGACCCCTGAATTCTATTTATTGTTTTTGTTTGTTGCTGTTTTAGTTGTATGTTTGCAGAAGTGGATTGAATTTTGTAAATCCATGGACTCAAGCATGGATGCATAAAGTATGTCTTCTCTGGTTTCAGAGAGAGAGAATCTTCTCTAATTGAGAGCACCTACACCTTTGTGGCGTTTTTCTGTCACATTTAGTTTTTTCTTTCTCTTCTCTTTCTTCACACGCATTTTCATAATAAATCAAGACAAATTTAACATGCCTTCATGATTGCATGTGCATCATCCGTTGAAATTAAAGCTACTCTGACACTTACTTAAAACGATTTGTCCTTTTCTGTCTATTCAGATTAAGGAAAAGAGAAAAACATGCAATCCCTTTTTCCCATGGCTTTTCTTCCTTTCTTTTCTTGTCTGTGCTTGACATCATTTTGACTCTGCTCACATTCCAACATCTAGTCTGTAGGATAGTCTTTTTTTGTTATTTTTTCTGTCTGCATATTTTACGTTGCATTGCATAGACTTCTCTAACTTGTTCTGTCTTGGTCTTTTGCTAGATTTGCTGTGATGTCGAAGATGAATGATTCTACTTATCAGAATAAACTTGAGGACCTGGAATTAGAGGTCAATCAACTGATTAGTGACAAATCAGGGTTGTGTTTTGGTGGGTAAAGCAATAGCCAATAAATCCCTCAAAAAGCCTGCTATTATCAATATTCTGTTAAAATCTTGGAAGGATTTTGGTTATATTCTAAGCTCAATTTTGGGCTGTGTACTGTTTCTTCTGCAATTGTTGCCTGAAGGATTTTAAGGGATAGCCCCTGGGCTTATGGGTTTTTGTATGATCTTAAGAGAAAAGGGACAATCTGCTAATATAGAGGAAGTTAAGATTGATAAAATTGATCTTTGGATCGAAATCCATGGTCTAAAGGTAGGCCAGATGACTGTAAAAAATGCATTTGTAATGGGTAGCCTGGGAGAGATGATTGGAATGGATGACCTTGGTTTTAGTACTGGAGCCTGCAGAGGATTTTTATGAGTCAAAATGAAAATTGATCATACAAAACCTCTGGGATCAAGCCTATGGGTTTGCAGACTAGATTGTGGAAGGTATCGTGCTTAATTTACATATTGAAAGATTTAGTGGATTTCTGTTATAATCGTGGTAGAATGGGCCATATTTAAAAGAATTGTAGTTCTGATGATGAAGCTGCTGAAAACTTAGGACCTTGGATGAGGGCTTTCCGTTAGAAGTGTCTTTTGGTCAGAGAGGAGGATAAAGAGAATCATCCTCCAAATTTATATAAAAACCAGCAAGTTCTTGCTGTAAAAGACACTGTCAAAGTTATTTTATTTCATCCAAAAGACACATTGGCAAATATTCTTAAACACATAGCACTGCAAGAATCCCCTGCAACCACTGTTCCCTCTTCAACACCCCAATCTTACACACAGAGCTTTATTCCCATAAACTCTCATTAATCAACCTGCTACTTCGACTCCAAAGGAACATGTACGTTGAGTTCATCCAACTTCTCATTTATCTTCTCTAGATTTTACATTTTCTTCTTCTAGACCAACCATTAACCAAGCCATAAAGCCTCAATCCTCCTCCCTACAAAGCCACCTCCATTATAAGAAAAATCCACCTTCTTTTGAATAAGGGAGAAAAAAAAAAAAAAGCAAGCCATAGTCTCACCCAACTAATCAAAACTTGCTGGTGCAGTGACTTCAGATGTTAATGAGACTGTAGTAGTTTTTACCTGAATGATGGGGATGAAGCGGCCTTGCTGACTGAGCAGCACTGAAATTGCTTCCAAGTTGCATAGCCTGAAACTGAAGAGGGGGAGGGTTGACAATGAGGAAATATCTAAATCATTAAAAAGGCAAAATTCAGAGGAGACCCCTGAGGGCACTATGGTGCTTGATGGTCCTATAATGCAGCTTGATGACATGGGCGGTGGTGGTTGGCCTTAAACAGCCACAAGAGGACTGAGATTTATAAGCTGGAATTGTCATAAGTTGAGACCTCCGGAGACAGTTGGCAATTAAAAGCGCTTATTAATAATATAGGCCTAGCTTTGTTCTCTCTTACTGAAATAAAAAACGGAACCCAAAAAATAGAATGGTTGAGGAGCAGATGGGGTTTCAATTTGCATTTGCTGTACTTTGATCTTATCGAAATGATCCTTTTTCTTGTATACATACACATATTTGTTTTGCTTTGTCAGAAGTTTTTATGATTTATTTTTAGATTCCATTTATTTCAATTGCAGTTTGAGAAATTTATTTTAACACATTTCTTAAGGGTTGGTTTATTTGAGCAGAAAATGTATTTTGAAGATAGAGGATATACATTGATTAAGGATGGGAAATATATATATATATATATAATTTGAGAGAAAATGTTCGTATTTGATTTGCCAAAAAATGATACATTATGTGTATACATATATATTAAAATACTAGTTCTCAATCAGAATAATAAATAATATGCCCTAAGAGAGTTACAAAGATTTGCTTATCCATGCCTTGATAAAATGACTAATCTTTGATTAGTAATTGCATGGGTGATGAATATACCTTTGGGTTTTCTTTAAAGATTTTAATTTAAGTTATATTTGTCTAGCTGAAGAATTTATGAAGTTTGATCTCCTAATCAAGCTGCTAGATCCACCCTCTTTGTCGTGGTTTTTCTTTTTCTTTTTTTATTAGTTCATTTTTTTTTTTTTGGGTTCCCTCGACTGATATCAGTCAACGCTGTGTAGGGTTCGGACTGTTTGTTGTGATTTTGTTTAGCTGTGAAACATATGAATGCAGGATGCAGCACAATAATCAGCTGACCATATCCATTTTGGCTCATAGAAGGGCAACACAGGGGAAATTAATTTGCCAAACTTGTGCTGAAACATGTGGAGAAAACCTGCTTTGTACAAGGAGCTCTCTAGGAACTTTGAGGTCAAATTGATTTTATTTTTAGTTGTATATGGATTCTAATGCCAAAGGAATAATCATGTTCAGATTTTGAACTTTTGGTTGAATCTTTATTAGCAATTTCCGTTATTTTATTTTTTTTGAAAAACTTCACAGAGAAGTGTGTTGCTGTGGATATTGGATTCACCTGAACGTGATGCATTCTTGGCCAATGAAGCTACAAAGATGTTGACATCAAGCAATTGGGTTCTCATGGAGCTTGCTGCTACCAGATGTGATAAGGGCTATTTACTATATAACATAGTGTCAATTGTGCTTAACTGTACTGTATTTATGCTTGATTCGAGGAATTGGGTACTTAATTTATAAATATATTCCTTTCAGGTGAGTAAGGACAAATTGGCAATATTTGGATGAAGATGGATCAGTTTAAGCTAAAAAAAATAGCTACTCAAGGCTTGTATCATGCCCCTGATATCGATAGTCACATAAGTGGGTGAGAATTAGTAGACAATCGTGGGCGTGAAAAAGAGAAAAATTAGAACCGCTCATCTCCTGGCCATTGTTATGGCCATGATCACGGTGGTGATCTACACGGAACTATTCTTCGAGCTTAATCCTGGCCATAACAAGAGAAACAGATTAGAAGCTACAAAGATCATAGGCCATATCACGGTTGTGATCTCACTTGGATTTTATATTCCATGTCTGGATTGCAGGCATGATCGGGTAAAGGAATTTAATGCCGTAAAGATCATGGGCCATATCCCGACTGTGATCATCAGGGATCTGCTCTGTTCTAATACATCACTATCTAATTGACGGCTTTGATAAGGATTAATCTTTATTGCCACGAGGATCACTGGCAACATCCTAACAGTGACCAGCCCTGGACAATTAATTTTTAGGACATCATGACTCGAGCAGCGGCCACTGCAATGGAGGGTGTGACTGGTCTTGTTTTCACGTTAGAAAGTAAAACAACTGCTTTTCGAAGAGAGTTGAAGGCCAATGGAGATGAAGAAAAGATGCTGTCATGTCTAGTCGTGTACAAATTATAAATAGAAGAATCAAACATTGCAAATTATCAGTCATTATTGTAAACACCAAGCTAGTATAATTTAGTTTTTTTTTTTTTTTTTTTTTTTCCTGTGAAAACTGTATTTGTTCATAGTTTCTGTGTTATTGTAACATCCTGTAACAAATTCCTTGGAGATTCTCAAGAGGGAACGAAAAGAAAACACATTGTACTTCGTACAACATTGGATTCAAACAATGTAAAAGGGTTGTTTTCATGTTCTGTTGTTATTGTCTTTGTTTATTTTCTATTATGTTGATGTGCTGTATGATGCATGGGTAATTTAATTAGGCTTGCAACACCACAAATTGGTGCTCTTGTATCGTGAAACTCGGTCCGCTGCTGTCTTTTGAACTGTTGGAGCTCAGATTCCACAAAATGTTCAGCATTTTGAAGCGCTGCTGCTGTTATCGGTTTGCTTGGTGTGCTGTTAGCTAGTTGGTGCTTTCCTTAGGCGTGCTTTAGCTCCTGCAAATGAGACTCGACTTGAACTGCTTGTGCTGTAATTACGCGGTGCTTAGGAATTGTCTTGTGTTGTTACTTTTGTTGAAAATGAACCACGCGACGTTGCAGTTGCTGCTACTTGGAGAGATTAGATCATAGAATTTTGCCTATATATCACAGCTTATTGCTCCTAAAGTTACAATTCAAAATGAATAATCAATTGTGAAGGAGTGTAGTCTCAATTGGTTGAATACTAAAAGCTGTCAAGACCATATGTTTTTCTCATGAAAAGCTTACTCAATTGATTTATTTTCTCTACTTTTATACAATCAAACAAAAAATGAATATTTCACACTTTTTTAGTAGATGATGCAATAGAAGTTCATCAAAATATCATTTTTTAATACAAATTAAGTAGAGATAAATGTGTAATTTTACACATTTATCAATGCACAATTCGTCTTCTCAGATATGTTACACCAAGAGAAGAGCTGAACTAGTTGTTTCGCTCAACCTATATGATGCACGATCAATATAAATAGTAAATAATAATATTGAGAAAAATTCAATAGGGTTTTGGAAACAATTCCAAGAAAACCAACAAAGGCAATTGATCACAATCAATGTCAAAAGTTATCAAAGATAAATAGGCTTTTGCTAACATAACCTCAGTGACTCTTGTATATTTTTACAAGTCAGGTAAGGGCGAAGCAAATAAAATAGGAAACTCAAAAATAAATTTTGGATACAAGACAAGACAACATGCTACACACCATGGCCATGCATCAGGTTGTGTACTCCAATGATCCAAAATTAGGTCTCGAAATGGGTCATATCACGGACGCGTAGTGCAGGCACTAGCCTAGGCATGACCATGCCAAAGGAAGTGTCCTCCACTGTGACTTCTTTTCTCCGTAAACAATGTGCTCATGGTTTTACATATGGGCACATCTTCAAGCACCGGCTTAGGTACATGCATGTTTTAGGCCGTGCAAGTTTACGTAGCTTCATTTGTTTTCTCAATTTCAACTATTGTCTTGTCATGGGCATGGGCTTCAATATTGATGAGTTTTTCTTCAAGTCTCGTCTTTCCTCCATGCTTAAGCAAACTAGCTCATGTACAATAGCAAAGTACATCAAATGACCTGCAAATACTTTATCCCATCTTCATTCGACGAGAAGGCTCTTACTAGAGTAGTCAATACTTGCACCAAATTTGACATGCATCGGATTAAGGAGTAGTACTAAAAGAGGAACAGTGTTCCGTCGATCTTACTATTTCTAGGGACACATCAAGTAACCATGGTAAAATGCTACTTGCTATGGTTGAACATTAAAAAGCTTGAGGCTAGTTTGAGTCCTATATAAATACATATGAGAACATTTTACCCTTTATTGGTTATTTGTTTGGATGAGTTGCTGGTGTATAATACCTGGATGTGTCTGGTTCAATGTTTTTTATTGGTGCAGTCCTGTTCATAAATGATATATGTTCTCAATATCTCGACATTGTGGCTTTGAGATGGTTGGAGACGGTGAACTACTTTAAATGACAGTTGCTTAATCCTGGCATATGAAGATTTTCTCTAAGTTCCTTTAGCAACCGTTGTTTAAAACACAAAATTCTCGAACTTGTCTTGGAAAAATCTTAAACACTAACACTTTACCCATAGCATTGATTAAACTAAGCATTTTAGTGAGTTTGATCAAATCTAGTTTATTTTAATGAAAATTTGGTCAGAGGTAAAACTGAAAATCAAAATGTAATTAGGATCTCCCCATGTTAATATCCATTATGGATCATAAAGAAATCTTCTAAAAGAAATACTTGAACATAGTAGTCTTGTTCAAAGAAATCTTTTCAGTAGTGTCCTTTTTTAAAAATATTTTTTAAGGAAAGAAAATTGTAATTTTGTGATCTTGACATGAAAAACGAGAGTTAGTATGATATTTTTTTATTATCATCTATCACTCGTGTCTTGCTGGAAATGGTGCTATAGTACAAGAAGTAATTTTGCAAAGGTTCTTCATAAATCCGGGCTTATGATCTATCAAACAAATTATGCAACTCCTCTTAATACTTCTTGAGTTGCACTCTAAGCTACTGTGTCTAGTTCCTCTCAATCATTCCATGTGTCTAGCTTGCCCTTTATTTGTTTTTTGATGGATTTCCCTACTTAAGTATCTTAGTTTCCACACAGAAGGTAGACTCAGCAACAACAATGGTGCTTTTGGAGGCATTTACCTTTAATAGTTGTAGTTGGTGGGATGTGATTGCAGTTACTATGGACTCAATTAAGTGGTGAGTGAAACATTGAGTATCTAGTTATGCATTACATGTGCTAATTGTGTTTTCAGCTTTCCTAGTTCGACATACCCAAGAAAAGTATGTGCATACATAAGTGGTAAATGATGATCAATCTTAATTTATTACAGGAAAAAGATCGTTGTCTCTATCTTCTATAAGATTTGTGCTGTTGTTGGTTCATTCTCGATTGACAATTTAGTTTAGAAATGTGTTCATGCAAATATGGCTTCTAACCTTCTTAGAAGGGCCCCGTATGTTGCTTTTGTGTTGTGATTATCTTTTCTATTTTTCTTTATATGGGCCAGAATCATCGTTTTACTTAGAATTTGGTGGATGCAAATGCTTATTGCAAATTGATATTGCAACATCCAACGTATATTAAAATTTTCATATCTTGTTTCGTACACACATTTTTGGTATCGTATTTTAGTAATTAATTTTATTTTGACCTTATTTAAGTAGTTAATTTTAATTATGATCATAAACAAAAAATATTTCTATATAAATTCATATATATTACATTTTGACTTATGCAAGTACACCTCAAATTTAAAGTGTGCTAACTTCCTAATCTTTGATCACAATATGGAAACACTCCACTCATCAAAGCATATTTTAAAATTTTTAAACTCCGATCCTCATGCATTTTTTTAGGGGAAAAAGGCAAATGATCCCTAATGTTGTTAATTTACGAGATTAAGGTCCTAGCTACTTTCCATATTTGATTTGGTAGAATAAAATAGGATATAAAAAATAGCTATTATGTGAAAATAGGATTAGGAAAATGTAGGTATTCTTCTTTAATTTCATTAGGCTATAGTAAAATTTTATAGTATATTTGGTGTGCGAAAAAGATCTTAAATGGAATCATTAAATTCTATTTCATTTCTTATGTTTGAAAGAGTTAGAAGAGTTTTTAGAAGTTGGAGTTCAAAATCATTGATTTATAAGCGATATTTAAAAGTCGGAACTGCACCTCCATGGAATCGGTGTTTTAGGTTTTAAAGAGAAGCAAGCTCAATTTTTTCTTCTCAAAAGCACAATTACAATTCTACTATGTCTCTTTAATGATCATTTGCTTCAGTTATTATTTTTAACTTACATACATATATTACATATATTTGTTGTTAAGGACATTATTGGCAAACCATCATACACATATTTCGTGGATGATTTCAAATATAGGTTTGGATTTAGAGTGAATCACGTGTCTATCATCATTTAAAAAAAAAAAAAACTATAAGAGTAAATACCAAGCTATATTGCATGAAGAACATGCGGCATCACCATTTGAACTACTATAGTGTGTTGGGTATGCAAGAGTGATATGGCAATGTAGTGCGAAATGTATATCCTACGTTGGATATATAATACATAGTTAGACATATATCACATGTTCATTATGTGATTTACTATGGATACAATGGTATCACATTTAGGCAATGTGACATACGTATAAATTTTGGTACTCCATTTTCAAAACGTGACGCAACATTGGCATTCTTGTAATTTTTTTCATTGAATTAGTACCTGTGTAATTTTTTTTTTAAATGCACCAGTAAACAAGAAATTATCTTTTGGATTTGTTATTTCACTACTCATTACATTTTATTCCATTTTAATCTATTTTTGTGTGTATCTATTGTGACATTGAGATTTTGTTTTTATTTTTTAATTGGTTATGATAATGTCGAAACTTTTTCTCATTAAAAATATATATATTGATTGATCATTTTATGAACAAGCAACATGCATCGCCTGCTTGAGATGACATCAAATGCAATGACATAGAATGAGAAGTAGGAAAGAATACCCAATCATATGGGACTACAATGGGAAAGTAATAGCCTACTAAATTCAGCTATGTTAAAATCAGAGCAGTAGATAGGAACTTCTATGCTCTGTATGAATCATACCATTAGTATTATAAAATTAAATCGATTATAAAAAAATTAATGTAAAAAGATTTAAAGGGTTCGACCATAGTTGGAAAAGATTTGAATTGTTTATTGATGTAATGAAATCGATCTCATTATAACCGCTATAAGACCATAAAATTTTCGCAAAGAGATAAAGATAATAAGACTAAAATGTCAACCCTAAACCCATTAAGCCTCCTAAGTCGCTAGGCTATTTCTTACGCCCTTCCCATGGTCATCGCTAATGTTATCGCTCGGAATCGGATAGCAGCAATAAGTATATAAAACTCAGAACTAATAACACATTCACATAATCAATAGCATAATTCTTTGAAAGTCTCGTTGGTAAAGTTTCATAATGATACTTCAATTCAATAGAATGGGGAAGGAAAAAAAAAAAAAAAAAAAGGAATACACTTTACAAAGTGCAATCTGAAACAAAATAAGTGAGCTCATCAATTGTAATAGTTTTTTTGGCACAATTATCATTGATACCATCCCCTCCTTTAAAATATAAATTATTAACAAAATATTCATAACAATTCGATTCTTCAAAAATTGTTTTAATTTAAATTTCTAAATACATAAACAATAAAAGCTAGTACATAATTACTGCTTGCAAAAACATAAATGTATACCTCACCACATGCATATCCAATAAGTTCCGACGCTACATCCAATTCACACCACATGTTACATGCTTAATTAATTCAACATGTATCATAAAATAAAACCATGCAAGCATAATTGAACAAGACATTTGTAATTAGGTGTTTTTTAAGAGTAGACATTTATGCACCACCTAAATAGACATCAGCACGGTTCGGATCGGTTTGGACCCGAAGCGGAATCACTAGAACCGAGGTAGTTCACGGTTCAACAGAACCGCAGGTTCTAGCGGTTCTAGTTCCAGTTCCACGGGAACTGTGAACCAGTTTTTTTTTTTTTTTTTAAGAGACCGGACCCCCCTACACACACCCCCCAACCACCCACGCAGTCCTAGTTTGATGATCATATCTTTTTTTTCTAATATGGAGGTTTTTTCAATCTATTCTGAAATTGGCATGAATGGGGATCTCCTCCGTTAGAGATGGATTTGCAAATTGCTTTTGAAACCATTAAGATGTTACTAAATCTTTAGCAGGCATTCTGTGTTCTGTGTGCGTGTGTGTGTGTGTTTTTTTTATGGCGGATCGAAACCGGTTGAACCGCCGGTTCCGTGTGGATGAACCACTAAGATCCGCCGGTTCATAACCATCCCTGACGGGACGGTTCCTAGGTACGGAATCTCCGAGGACGGTTCGAGGCAGTTCGCAATTCAAAACCGCCCCATATCGATGTCTACACCTAAATACTAGGTAGATCTCTAGATGCTCCTCACAGTTTGGATATTGAAATCATTTTTATTTTTAATTTTTTTTAAGTAACAACCTTAATTGTGGACACCCTAAAATGTAAAATTCATGAAGGCTATTCTTTAAAGTGTGGATCCATCGGATCTCTAGAGTCTAGTTTAAAGTGTAAAACTAATTCTTGAAGACCAACTCTTTCATGTGGTGTGGTTATCTGTACTTTAAAACTTAAAAGTGCAAGTTAAATTTTTAGAGTTAGTTTTAAAAAAGTAGGGTGGTCTTTAGAATTCAAAATTTTAAAATTGCACACTTATAGTGCTTCCAAAGGTTTTCACAAATATCATTATTTCGAGCACATGTATCAAACAGATATTAATCTAACTTAACTATTTTGATTGTTTCATAAACAATAGGTTCCTAAAATTGATTTAAATCCTACTATAGCTAGGATTTCTAGAGAATTTAAGAGAGAATCAATTTGGATTCTTGCCTTATGTTGGATTTGAAGAATCTTCATCTCCAAATTCATCTTCTAACTCAACCCTTCCTAAAGTAGCTTTCAATTGAATTTACCTTTCAATGCAAATATTAAAGAGTTTAAGAATCTATCACGCTGTGTTGTGATCAAAGACAATTTTGACTACATATTCTTATCCTTATCTCTTACTCCTATTCCTACTCCTACAACAAAAAGAGAGTTTTGAGTTAAACTTGATAATTATTATTAATTTTATTTTTTTTATTAATGAGCAAAATGAGCGGTAGTATTGAGAAAGATGGATCATTAATTTATCTAGCCATTGACAAGTGGGTATTACCTTAAGGAGGAATAACACGCTTATAAAGTTTAAAGGAGAGGAGAAGTGGCACCGCTAGAGTTTTCAAATGCAGAGGTGGGGGACTCACTTTGGTTTCCTGCAGACTGAGGGGAAGAAGGCTACTTTTAGGGGGAATGGTTCAGAAGCAAATATCCATATTACCCAGCGCTTAATTATTCTTTTTGGTGGTATCTCCAACCGCCTTCTTCCTCTCTCTTGTTGGCAAGAACCAGTGGGTGTGAACCTATGTTTGGCTACAGTTAGAACCAAGTATGAGGCCACGGTTTCACCCAACCAAGCATGGACGTGAACCTATGGATTCGGTAGTGCCCTTACCTGAAATTGAGCTTATTTTTGCTCAAGCACATCCCATGGGATCCATTCCTGGAATTAGAATAGACCTATAAGTATAGGCTTGAGTTGTGGTTCCTTGTAGACACCTTTCCCAAGCTACGTTTCAAAATTCAAGCCATAATTTGGTCGTTTAGCAACAGCTTTCTCCATCAGAAAAATTTGGTTGTAATACTAAAATCATAAATCAACAAAACTTACAATTGTTATAACAATACACAAGATCTCAATTTGAGGATTACTAAATTTTAATATGGTTATCTCAGAATCATGCAATGTTCAAGCTTCTACATAACCTGACAAAGAAACTAACAGCCAAAAGACAGCATCAAAAGCTCATTTGAGTACTGCAAATAGAGCTCAGAATCGGATAGAGCAAAATATAAATAGGACCAGACAAATGTGTGAAATAGAATTTTCTCTTCCATTGCCTCTTATTCCAGCTGTTGGTAAAATAATTAGCATCTGATTAATTAGTTATCTTTTTTCTTTACAAGTTGGGAATTCTCCCCAATGATAAAAAATGAGAGGCTATACAAGAATATATTTTCATATATATATATACTATATACAACTTATTTTCTGACAAGTTTAGGCATCTTGAAGCCTTCCCTCCTATCCACTATGGACTCTTTTTACTTTAGAGAGTTTATCTTTGTTACCTAAAATTGAATTCCTTGGAATCGTGTCGTCATATATCCTGTTTCTACAAAACTCAAAACTTTTCAAGCTGTGGCGTATGATTTTTGTTGATTTGACGAAGCTCCCAGTTCCCATCACCATCAACAAGGTGTAATTCCAGGGCATGGAAGGGCAGCAGAGCAGGACGCTGCAGTAAAGCATATAATGGCAAGGTAAAACTTTACCCGATAGTAAAGTGTGTCTCCTGATTTTCTAAAGCAATGCAGAGATTTCCACAGCACGCAACATAAAGAACAAAATGAAGTAATCAAGTCATCGCTTACTTGTGAGGAAGTAATGACGGTGATACCCATACTTGTTGCCTGCCTATAGAGGCTCTCTTCAACATCAATACTTGTGGCACTGCCAATGAAAGAAAGGACACCAATAAAAAGGATATAAGGATCATTTGCGGGAAAATTTATATCAGGCAAAGTGAGAAGATGTAAAGTGTTCCCCTTACCCCCCCCCCCCACCCACAACCCTCTTTTTTCGTTTAAAAATTATTTACAACTTACTTGGTGCATTCATCAAGAACACCAAATTGAGGCCTATGGAAGAAAAGGCGTGCCTGACATTAGGAACAAGTGTAGTGTCAACCAAGAAAGCGAAAGGTTCAGAAGCTTAAATTAGCTAAAATGAAGCAAGACTAAAAATAAATGGACTACTTACCATCCCTAATCTCTGTTGTTCTCCAAGAGAGAGGACATCTTCCCATTTCTGTATGGCATCCCATCCACATTCCTCTCTCTCAAGAAGATAACTTAGCCGCACATTATGAAGTATAGCCTTCAGATGAGCATCTAGGTCAGTTGTCTTAGCTTCAATGGACCTTTCACCTGTAAATCAAAATACTTACAACCCTCAATGGAGGTGTAGACAATTGCAAGTATAATGTAGTAGTATTATTTTTCTGTCAACTCTTAAGGAGCATCCCGCATCCCTTTGGCACCCACAATTGCAATCAGCAATGTCAGCTAGAATTAGAGTCCGTTTCAAGTAAATTAAGGTGACCGAAATAACTTCACATTGAAATTGCTATTGAGGAAAAAGACCCATCTGGAGTGGAAAGAAATCATCAAATCCTCTCATCTCTCACTCTGCTAGCAGGCAAACTCATCTCTCCCGGAGAGAGTGATTCTTGCCTTTCAAATTATAATAGAAACACCTTGGCAACAAAACACCGGGAAAGAGTAGAATCCTTTCATTCCTCCCCAGATTTGCAAAAGCCTCATCCATGTCAGACATTTTGTAAGCTAATAGCTTGTAACCAGTCAAAAAAATTATATTTCTTGATTATCTTTTTCAAGCAAATTGATTGTATTGCAAAAGGGAACCCAGACCTTGTTTTACATCCTTGCCAAAAGGAGGACTTACAAGCTTTTTGCCTCTTTTTCCTTCTTAACCAAGTCATAGCAGTAACATAAAACACTCAATTATGCATAACCTAGACAATGCAAAAGGTTGGGGGGGGGGGGGGGGGGGGGGGGGGGGGGTTGGTGGTGTTGTTGGTGGGGGGAAGGGGGTTGTGGTGGGGGGAAGAACCCGTTGTCAAAGTAAAAAGCAGTAAGAAAAAATCGTGCTTTACCTTCTCTGTTTCTCTGTCTTAATTGGCGTTCAGCTTCCTCACGAGAGAATGGGTAGATCAATTGATCCCTTAGTGTTCCTAAGCATGTGTATGGTCTCTGGGGAACATAGAAGATTCCACGACCAAATCCACCTTCCTCAACAGATGGCAACGGTCCAGTCAATCTTCCATTTGCAATAGGCCATAGACCTCTAAGCACTCTGAAAATAGAGCTTTTCCCACTGCCATTTGGCCCTATAAAGATATTAGTTCATCAGACATAATTCCATCAATGCTCCATCTTATTATATAGCCCAATTTTTAAATTTAGCAATAATCCCCAAACTCTAGAAGTTGTATAAGACAAATGAATTTCATGAAATGCAACACCCTTATGATTTTGTGGTTTCAGAATTTTAATACTATCAACGAAGAATTATACCGCCCAAACCCAGTGAAAGAAGGGGAAAGTTCATTGCATGACTGGTGATTGGCTTTAGTGAGAGCCACTGTCAAGGAATTTCCTTTTCATAACTTTGTGACAACGATTTAAATGATATTATAAGTTAAAGAAGTTGCAGTAGAAACAATTTAATATGAGAACTTCTTGTATTAACCAGGAAACTGGATAGAATTTCAGCCAGATTTTGATTTGTATCCCGTAGATTCAAAATTCAGCCTAATTATCAGAGAATGGAATTAGCTTGGACATTATAAAAAATAAAATTCCAATAACTTTTCGTAACCAACGTATAGAACGAACGAAAGAAAATATTAAAAAGGAAAAAGCTCTACACACCAGTAAGAAGCAAACTTTTTCCTGGTACTATATCACATGTCAATTTCGTGGCCAGCAATTTCTGTGCAGGAGTCACCACGTCAACTTCAGAGAATGATATGGCAATTCTAGAGTCACAGTCACTCTTGTCGAAATGATTGGTAAGATTGGTGATCACAGATTCTCCTGCTTGAATAGTGAGTCATCAGCAGCAAGCATAACCTTAGACACAACTCACTCAGATTAACTTAAGGACAACCAATAAATTGCATATCAACAAGTATCTGTGCAGAATTTCAAAGCTCTGTTTTTGAGTCTCTCAGTTTCGTTTATGTGTGGATTTGTGCATAAGGTACATGAATTTCACGTAGTGAAATTTTTTTGCACATGCATAAAAATCTATTGTAAAAAAAAAATATTGGAAAAGTTAACCACAGTATTAAGATCTGCAGCAGCAGTACAGTGTCCTAAGCACCGATGCATATTCCTTCCAGGGCATGCATGTACATTAAGACATAATACAAGTTTACATAAACAACTCACTCACATGCATGCACTGAATCATATCATCCATGAAAGACTGAATTTATAAGATAAAAGATAAACTTGGCGTTTTGATAAGATAAGAAGAGAAAAATACACAACCTATAACCAACCATGTTACAACAGAGGAAAGCATACCAGACTGGGCAGCATTTAGAAGCTCTTCAAGCTCAAAGGTTCGATCAATACCACCAGAGAGCTCTAGGAATTTTCTTTGCATGTCAAGAATATCCCCAAATGCCAAGAAACTGTGAGATACAACCGATGCCAAAAACCGAAGAGCATTTGCTAGTTCACCTGAAAAAAAAAATTATTTTATTTTGTAATGGAGTTATTCTGGTCGATATCTAAAATTATTGCACAACCTTACCTTGAGTAGACAGCGATGCTCTATCGTCCATGTGATTAATGGCATATAACAAGCTCAGTCCCCATGTTACAACATGAGGCAATTGCTCTCTCATGAAATCATCCAGGATGTCAAACAGCCACTTTTTCCTTAACAAAAGTGTAGAGTGGTCTAAAAGCTCCATAAATCTTGCCTCAATCATCTGCATCCCACCATATTTCTAAAGTCAAACTGGATTTATAGTGCCAATAACAAGAACAAACAAATCAGAGAAGATTTTTCATTTCAACTTTTGGAATTGTAGAAGAAACTAAGCCACATAAGCAAAAAGATTGCAGTGAACGATTTGACTGGACCCTCCGCAGGAGGGACAGAGTCCAAAGAGATATTATGATGGTTCATTCAGAATCTGTCATATTCTAAAAAGTCAGACAAATTGTATTTCTCATTAAGACAAAAAGGAACTTCAACTTGACTTCATAAGCAACTTGTTGCCTTTGGTTTGAGTATATTTAAATAATTAAAAAGTGAACTGAACTAAATTTACCAAATCATGAGAATGAGTAAATAGTACATCTTTGTCAAGCATGTAGAAAGATCAATGAGAAAACATACAAATTATATAAGCTGGAGGTTCCAAATATACTTTTTTCTGTATCCAAAATTTACTTATATCAATATGGAGAGGAGATGGGACATTGGCAATTTATTCATTCAATTTACTGGACTGTACTAATTGTTTTTCTCTCATAGATATCTCCATTTATCAGGTCTCAAAGAAAACAATTATAAAGGCCAATTTAGGTTAATTGCAAGAATCATTCCTAGCTAGTAATCCTAGTGGACCCAGTAAATTAAAGCTTTTGTGTCACTCCACAAAGTGATCACAGGCACAGTGAGTCATTCTTAGAAGTTTTAAAACATTGTTGGGCCTGAAATTTGAAGGATCCTATTTTTCCACTGCTTTATGCTGTTATTCTGGCAATCACAGTGACTGAAAAATAATGAAGAATTAGTCACATTTATTTTTATTGTGCAAGGGAAAGGCAAACTGTAGTTTAAAGGAGAAATGTTCATGGAAAAAAGCAGCTAAAGCGTCGCCATTTTCAATTTTTATTGTTTGCAGTAACCCATTTATGTCATGTTTATGTAAAAGAAAATTGCACGAATGAAAAGACTCCTCTCTTCTTGACAAATCAGACTAATTAACTTAACTGCATCAGATCCTATTATACAACACTAATAGATCAACTACCTCAGTTAACATCTGTCATCAACAAACAAAAAAGTCTTGATCCTTGATTCTTCTCTACTATAACAACACAAGTAACAAAAAAATGACTGACCATATGATCCATGTTTGAAAAGAGAAACTTGTTGGAAAGAGCACTTAGCATTTTTATGAATTATCAACCCTAAGAGACCAACCAAAGCAGCACAATTTCTGGTTGAATTGATATTAGAAAGAGTTCATTATTCCTTAGAAGAAAATGAAGTATGGAATAAATATGTAATATCAATCATAAATTTTCTTTACTAATAGCCAAATGTGCACAGACATTCAGCCCTGTTGAATGGGCCGATCAATTATTAAAAATACAGCTACTATCCACTTTCAATTAATAGTGGTATGCTTAATTTTTTTTTTCCTTTTCCCAGCCTACCATTGAACAAAATACTTGTCCCTCAATACTAAAAGAAGTGAAGGGTCAACCCTAGAAGCAACAATCACAGAAGCACACTCGCATTTATTGGTTTAGACACCCTTTGAAAGTAAGATCAAGACATATATATGAGTCAGCTGTGCATGAGATCTAGCTAAAGGTACCCTGTCTGTCCACCTGCACAGGTTAGATCAATATGACTCAACATGGATTATTGTTATCCAAGTAATATCTATGAATTTTCTGATTGATTCCAGCTGGTCATGGATCTTCCTTGACGATTACTTCCCATTTACTTTATGTTATAATTGATAGCTATGCACAAAGCTCAAGGCTAGAAAAATGACTAGCAGAAAGAAGAAATATCTTACAGCTTTTTCTCGGGAACCACCACCAAAGAATGCTATAGACTCAGCATGTGTGCGTATTCTTTCATGCATGAACCTGATTGATTCACAATACAAAATCAAGGTTTTTATTCTATTTAAGGATCCAACATGCCAATCACTTATCTTACCTAAAGACTCCTTCGAGCTCTTGTTCCCGACTTGTAAGATCTCCAAAATCTGGAGCAACTGTTCGTAAGAAACCCAGACCCACCAACATATATGCATACAACATGAGTACCCCTCTCTGGCCCAAGAGTAACTTCATTCTCCAGGAAAACCTTCAATGTAGCAGTATGGAAGATCAAATATCACACAAGCATAAGCTTGTGGATAATATAAAGCTAAATTAATGGTTCTTAAACCCTAAAATAGCACCGGAGTGAACATAGCTCACCAAATTTTCCAGGAAAAGGGGGACTTACCACATAATATCTACAGAAGGCTTCACCATTCCAGTAACCAATTTAGACAAGTCAAATGTTAATTTGTCAAGATCACGCGTAATTCTCTGGTCTGCATCAACATTTTTGCTTGATACATGGAACACCTATAAAACAGTATGAGATACTGTGTGTACAATGCTTGAAAAAGTACTCAGGTATTGAAAGGTAAGAAACACAGTGGGGATTATGATTGTTGTCTGTAGCTTTAAAGATGTATCAATCAATTTCTTAATGAGAAGATTACTCAATATGTATCAAATTGATAGCAAAACCTGGTTAGCATGAAGACATTACAGAAAAAAGTAGTTGTTCATGGTTGGATTACTGTTTACCTTGTAAAATGCATTATTTCTTAGATATCTCTCCAATAAATGCTGCGTTAGACGTATTCTCCATTCTAGAGCCAGTCTTGACGTTAAATGCCTGTAAGATTCCAAACAGCTCCAATAAATCAGAGAAGCAAGCATGTCAATGCAGCCATAAAAACAAAAAAGATAGCCTTACCACATAATCCTCCCACCCCAAACCCCACCCCACCCCCAAAACCACCCAAAAATAAAAAATAAACTATACTTTTGGAGGACGCTGCAAGCCATTCTAACCCTTTGCAAAATAGAGTTAAAAGTAGTTCATTCTGTAGGAACTTCTACGAGTTTGTCATGGGGCCGTACTGCTACTATTGTTATAAATTAATTAATCATAAAAAAAAATGTAAAAAAATTTAACGTATTTCGATAATAGTTAAAATAGATCTAAACCATTAACAATGTAATGGGATAGGTCCTATTATAACCGCCATGGAATCATAGAATTTTCTTTATTCTATATATAAAGGTCAGATGGTATCAAGAATGACTTCATGCATCATCTACGCTTTCTTATTTTTTGGGCCAGCATGCCTCATATACTCAGTTTTCTCACTTTTGACATTCCTTTTGGCCTCTCGAGTAATCATAAATTAATTTATCCTTCTATAAGATTTGCAAGTTTGCTTGAACCCTTGAATGAAATCTCAAGAACTTCACCTATTGTCTTCATTATTAGACAAACCAAAAGGCAAGTGCTTTCAGATTTCTCACGAGTTTCATAATTTAGATGACGAACAAGGGGAGGCAGCTAAAACTGCAAAAGATGATTTGCCAGATTCAGTAAGTTCTTGTTCAAAAATCTCACTTGAAATCTAAGCGTTGTAGTCAATAGACTAAAGAAGGAAGCGAGGCCACCATTAAAAGAGCCATTTTCTATGATCCAACAGACGGTATGCTTGAAGAACTGTTCTTTGATAAACTGTGGTCTTTGTGGCAGGAAGGTCATTAATGCGTGTCAAATCTGTAATTTAATCTTGCTCTAAAGAAAAGTAATAATGCTGCCAAAAAACAAAGAAGCAATCCTGTACAATTCCAACATATTGACATATTTGCAACAAAAGGAGGATTTGAAAGTTAGGAATACGGAGTATCATAAAAAAGTTAAAGGCAACTTCAGGTGTAATAAAATGGAAATTCATACGTGTATGCATTTTCTAAGCAGTCTTTTGACAAGCATAAAAGAACATGTTATTGTATGTCTTGGAATATGAAATTCTCGTACTTTGTTTATAGGCCGTATTACTTTCAGGGGCCTGAAAATTCCATCTTTTAAAGTCCCAAAATAAAAGTTGCATAGCAATTGGCATTGCAAGCCTCAGTTCATTACAATTGCAAAGATTTTGTATTTGGACATTTAGTGAAGGCTGAACCAAAATGGTCTAAAGCTGCTGTGAAGTATAATATGTAAAAACTCACACCTATTTATAGGTTTAAACTTTCAGATCAGTTAATGGAGCTAAATTCAACATGGATTAGAGTCAGTAGTCATGATCCAACTCCATACACCTTCATTTTACCTCCCAAACTATATGGCCTTAGCCAATATCCAAGGCTACATGAATAAGAGAAACATGATGAATTTACTTCTTAAAAATCTCAAGTAATAATTCCGTCGCACGCATAAGAATGGACTGTATAGATACTGCTTAAATGCCCTGACAAAGTAGAACAAGTAAAAACATGGAATATATTCATGCTTCTCCTGAGTAAATACATCACAAAACACAGGAGACCACCTTAAAGAAGGGGCAACAAAAGAAGATGCTGCACATTGTAGAACGCTCACTCCAATTAGTTGAATAAATGATGCTTTGTCCTGCTCCACCACATATCTCATTGTCGTTCCTAAAGAGAATGACAAACTTTAGTAACTATACATATCTTAACCCTGGTAAGTCAGATCACGAAACAAAGGCAAAACGACTAACCATTCAATGAGGCAATGCTATCTGAGATCCATGTTCTGGAAACAACAAGAAAAGCAACTGCAAGCAACTTTATACCTTGTTTGTCAAGCACCGTGGGTACCTGAAAAGCAAGTAAAACTTCATTGCTAGTCTATTGCTTCATATAATGACAATTTCCAGGCTTCTTGGTGCATCACAAGAACATTGCCAGAAGGAATCACATGACCATATTATTGACACTAAATAGTTCATTTCCTTGTCCATTTTATCACATCTTCTTGCACCTATTTTTGCATCACTATACATTAGAAACTACTATATCCCTCTTGGATCCAGATGCGCACACATTTCACCCATTGATGGATTCATAAAACATACTACATCTGAGTGCCAAGACTCCGAAAAATATTAATAGAATTGAAAATATTTGAGCACGAGACAGAGTTAGGGAAGGGACGAGAGGCAAGCAGATAAAGGGCGAGGGAGGGAAGGAAGGATGAGGCTAACTTGCCTAAGTCATTATTTTGATATTAACATAAAACTCACCTTCCTATCAACTTAAACTGTTAATTCAGTTGATTGTTAATTTAACTCAAGAATGCTGTTAGAGTGAGATTTATTGCCATTCATATGTTTCACATGATCAGCTCAATTAATGTCTCAGTATTAAAGTACAAAATATAAAACATATCTCTATCTATCAAATTTAGTGACCATAGTTGAAAATGACTTTTTTTTTTTTTTCCCCAAAATTACCTCGCTCAATATATGGCAAAAGTGTTCATATCAAAGTAATACATCAAAGTAGGCTCATCAAAACAAGAAGTAAACACAAAAGGCAACACACAGTAAAGACACAACAGTCACACGAGAGAAAAGATCTCCTGCTAGGGGACTGACCAGTATTTTGTACAAGGCGGCCACCCTTGCACGAAGTGACCTATGAGCACAGTGTAGCTGAGGGACAACAGGCAAGGGGCCACTACCCCTTGAGGGGGACTTTGCAATCACCCCAGATATGTCTGCATATGTCTTGGGATTTAAGAACGCCGAGTCCTATACAAAAAAGGAAAAATGATACCGATAAGTATGCAAATCCAGGTACCTAAAAAACGAAATCTTGAACCCCAAGTGGTTAGCCTAGTGTTTAATGGTCAAGAGGACACTCAACACAATTTGCATGAGGTCTAAATTTCAAATCCCACCGAGGACACTTCTTGGGATGACCTATGCAGGTAATACTAAGTAGTTGTATGGGTCTTGTAGGGTGATTCACATGCCCAAAGGTAGCCGGTTATATTACAACTGTGCCCCCTCTATTACCCAAAAATTATATTAAAAAAAAAGAAGAATCATATCTTGGGCAGGAAAGAGATATTTTCATGCCTCTTTCACAGTTGCAAATGCTCTTTGAACATTTATAGCATCAGTTTGACGGGCTGTCTCAGAAGGTTGTGTCTGAATGATCTCTGCCTCAGGAAGTTTCAGTGAATCATCCCTGCATTTGATATCAGTTACAATGAAGATAATGTGGATAGCAGTTCACAAAAAAACAGAATGAAAAGGATAGTGACCCCTTATGGTGAACACTCCAGCCTCCCTCGCCATTCAAGGACAGAACAACATCATGAAATGCAACCAGCGCTGGTCGATGAGATATTGTTATGCATGATGTCCCCATTGCACGAACTTTATCACAAAAACGTTTCTCCATATCTGTTGTCACAGCACTGGTGCACTCATCAAGAATTGCAAATTTAGGCTTATGGTAGAACAGTCGAGCCATTCCCAATCGTTGCTGCTCCCCTAAAGATAGTTCATCACCCCAATTTACTGCTTCTCCAGGTGGATATCTGTCTACCAGATGCTCAAGATCAACCTAGAATCGTGAATCATATTCCACCAGTAATTGTCAACACCAACACACCAATTTCGAAGAAGAACAAGAACAAGAAAATTTAAAGAATGCAGAATAGAAGAGAGATGAAAGCATCTACATTTTTTAACAGCTTCACCATTTCACTTGGTGTCAGTGGCTCAATCTCTTGTTCTGCTGTAAGAGGATAAATTAGTTGGTCACGCAGTGTACCCACAGTAGTATATGGCCTTTGTGGGACATAAAATATTTCCTTATTGAGGTCAGATCCAACCCCAGGTTTAGTAATATGGCCAGATTTAAGTGGCCACAAGCCTCCTAGGACTCGGAATAGCGAACTCTTCCCACTTCCATTGGGCCCTTCAACAAGTTTTAAAAAAAAAAAAAAAGAAAGTACGTTAATTTTTTATGCAGATCCCACCTTTGTTGCAGGTAATAGTATCCATGTTGCAAATACATTCAATAACAAATATTGAGATATACACAAGTGGGTCTAGCTATTTCCAAGCATATGTAGCATTGAGATACAGCGTTAGATCTAGTGACGTTTAGAATATACAGTGACCTCAATGGTCAATGACATCCACAAGCTGTCATTATCCAAGAAAACGCATTACCCTTGTCTAGGTGATCATCATCACATTATAAATAGGGCAATTCATACAGCACAGTTGATGCATAGTATGGGTGCTTAAATGCAGAAAACTTCTAGGAGTACTTTTGAGACTTATTTGACCATGTAAGAAACTTCAAGAAAGAGAAATGGACAACTATAAAGGTTCCATATGGCCTTTTACAAGTTCTCTAAGGATAGTTTTCCACGATGCATTGTTCCAAAAGATCATCATTTTGAGGGAAAATCCAGCAATTAATAGATAAGCCCAAAAGGAAAGGATATACAATCAAGACAACGTAATAGTGGAGA
Source organism: Combretum micranthum (assembly GCA_024138025.1). NCBI lineage: Eukaryota > Viridiplantae > Streptophyta > Magnoliopsida > Myrtales > Combretaceae > Combretum > Combretum micranthum. The sequence goes on from JAMXBD010000279.1 coordinate 487,462, forward strand.
AAATCAACTAAAAAACATCAACAAGCATGAAAATATTTTAATCTTGTAAAGTACCTGTGATCAACAGATTTGATCCCGGTTCAACCTTAAGTGTCAAGTCCTTCACTAATACGTTTTCTGTTGGTGTAATAACCTGCAATGATGAACCTTTTTATGTGTCAACATGAACTAGAAAGGTACCATACTCATATCTCTATCAATTTCCAAATTCAATGCTATAGTTTGTTCATCTAGTGAAATGCAGAAAGAAGCTTCTTCTGCTTCTGTATTCCATACCCATTTAATTTCAAAGAACAAGATCTGATGCTAGGTTTAACTGCTTGACTTAATAAAATAAAGATTTCAAGGAAAAGTTTGAAATACAGAATCCAGGAGCATCTTTTTTTACTTTCTTATTGTTCAGAAAAATCAATAAAAGAAAAGGGAGATGGAGAAGGAGAAAGAGACATATTTAAATAGGTATGTTTTATCCAAGTTAAACGTGTCCCCTCCAATCTCTGCTCATTTTAACTCTCTTTTTGTGATTCCTTCTCTGAAGGTTCAGAGAATAGCTAAGACACAAAGGAACATTCTCCGGAGTAATGATGGCTTCCTAAATGAATGCACTCAGTTGACAGGGCTCATGTTGTAATCCTTCATTCTATGCAGGGAGAACGGTTGGACAACATAATTTTAAGTTCAGAATTGGCTTTCCACCAGATATCCAAGAAATTTCTACCCCAGTTATAACATTTTACATGTCGAATGTACTTTCAAGAAAATTCATCTTCAATTGAATAGCTCTTTCAGCAAGATTTAGCAGTTGACAGATTTTACCCCCAGAAAAGGAATATTGTAGCCATATTGATTTGTTGTGTGTTGAACACCAAGGATACAATTCAGAATATTTACTATTGAGCAGCAGAATAACTATAATTTTTTGTCTTAGGTGAAGCCAAAGATCATAAACTAAACTTCCTTTCTATTTGGAATATGCCTATTAGTTTGTCTTTCGACAGATGTTTTTAAATAGTTGCCCCTCTTTTCATATGGAGTTTATGGAAGATTATTAGTAAAAGAAGGAAATTTTAAGGTATTGAATCTCCTTTTTCCAAGATAATTGGTAGCTTCATAATTATGAATTTACTGCACAAATAATTAAGTTCTCAGTTCTTGTCCTACTTTTCTCATTACTTTTTACAGTTGTCTTATCCTTGCTTTGGTATATTCTTTATGTCACATGTAAGAAGCTTCTGTTAATTAGTTCCTCTTATTTACAATATAGAAGACATTCCTATGGAGTTTTGGTTAGAAAATTGGATCATGGTCCTGTGTTTTGACATCAAATTCAATTGCTCCTAGGCACCTGTTCCAGCTAGTTTGTTAGACAGCTTTTTGCCGATTTACCTAATTCAGGGAGAGGGAAAAACAAAGGAAAAGAAAAGAAAAGGAAATAATAACAACTAAGGTAGACAATCAAAAATTGTTTTAAGCACCTTCACATGTGAAAATTCAATGTAAGCAGCCTCGCTAAAGCAACCATGGTATCCATTTCTGTCATCCACGGCACTTAATTCTCTTGATACAACAATCAAGTCATTGATGCGTTCAGCATAACCACTGTAAGCAATTAAAAAGCAAATAAAAGAAATGTTACAGTTATCTAAGCAGTATAACAGTGCAATAAAACAATAAGAAAAAAGCATATAAAATAAATGTTAAAGAGTCATTTTTTCCATCCAACTGTATGGATTTTCCTTCACCCCACAGTCTTAAGGAAATCAAACCAATCATGCTGCGCTTCTTTGGAATGGTGAAGTGGAGAATAGGGCTAAATCTAAAGTTGCAAGGGAAACACTTTGTAAGCCTCAAAGAAAGGGGGATTAGACATCTCAGATATTCTTCTTTATAACAAACTGGCCAGATTAAAACATATTTGGACGCTGTCCAGGAAATGATTGCTCTCTTGGCCAAGTTGGGTGAAGGATGAGCTCTTCAAGGGTAATATTTCTAGCAAGTGAAGTATTCTCTCGATGCTTCTTGGTATTGGCTCAAGGTTCTACACCACAGAGACAAAGCCAAGGAACTTTGATGTAAAACCCCTCACAAGCGAAGCCCACATGGACAGTGGAGAGAATTAGTATTGAAATATAAAGTCGAAATACTATGAATATCAAGTCAACACTAGTTGGAAATATATGGCAGAGTGGTTAAAATGGCCCATAAGTATCAATTGGCTTGAATATTGACTACTTCTAGTCTCAGAGATTACAAATTGTATCAAAGCTAACCCCTCAACAACTGGTGGATGATTCGATAGCAAATCAAAGAAAAAGCTAGTGGGCCACAATTAGATTTAAAGAGGAGACCCAAAGAGCAGTCAGTCATGTAATTAAGGTGCGACTCTTGATATACTTCTAAGATGACCTATAGATCAAAGATGACAGAAATGAAGTAAGTCACACACTCAAAGTGGAGAAGAATTGAGCTTAACTGTAAAGTCTCACAAAAGGGCTGTTAAGTGTTTTGGATTTTTTGGTGTTTTGGAGTGGGGTGGGTGTGGGCTGGGGGTGGGTAAATTGATACCCATACAAATAAAGCCCCCATGTGGATTTTGGGAGAGAATTGGTATCAGTTTATAAGGCCATGTAGTAAATATCAAATAAACACCTAGTGGAAACATGTGGGCAAGTGGTTGAAAAGATCCATTAGTCTATTGGCTTGGCAATTGACTACTTTTCCTCTCAAAGGTTGCATCTTGCAGTAGAAAATTGAAATAAGAATGATATATCTTTTTTGTATGATCCTTGGCACCCTAAAGGCCCTTTCAGTTTAGTTTTTGAGCAAATAAATCATTTATGAATTAGGTTGGCCTAAACAAAACCCATATTAGCTCCATCATCTCTAATTTTATTTGGGATTGTACCCTTAGTATTCTTTGGGAATGAGTTAAGGTAGAGTGAGATTCCTCTCACTGGCCTAACCCAATTGTTGATGATTTGTTAATATGGATTGTTAAGCCTAGAAAATAACTGCCGATAATAAAGGCCTGCGAAGCTTTATTTCCTTCAAATCCCTAGTTCTGTGCACAACTTGGTATGGCACAAGAATCACATCCCTGCTTATGCATTTATACCTTAGATTATGGCCTTTCAATGTCATTCAACCTAGGATAAACTCTTCACCTGGCAGGTGCGCTCGCATAGCGTTCATCGCCCTTGTAATCAGAAGAGAAAAACCATAGTTATCTCTTCTTCAATCACTCCTTTGCTTAAAAGCTATCAAAGATGCTAGAATAATCCCTACACTCGTATTATGATGCTCAACACGTGAATTGAGACTTAGAATATTTTTTAAGGCCCGTAACCCCCTTAGAAGACTCATCATACTCTAGAAACCACAATTAATTACATTCAGAAAGAAAGAAATAATAGGAGAATGGGCAATCATGGACAAGTGTGTGCATTCTTGTTAGGAAAATCTTGACATCTGCTTTGATTTGGCAATCTTTGTTCTAGCACAAAGTTGTAAAAGTTAGGAGTATTTGCCAATGCAGAACTTTTTTTTTTTTTTCCCCCAACAAACAACTACACTTTCTTTTGGGTAAACTATAAACTACTACACTCTGTGTAGCACTTTTCTGTTTGCTTTACAATTCTCAATGTTTCCTTACACGTTCCCCTTTCCTTTAATAGAATTACTCAATTATAACCAAAAAAAAAAAAAAGAGGAAAGAAAGAAAGAAAATTTACAGAAAGACATAGATCTATCACAGACAGAAGTCAGCCATTCTCCTATATGTATTCTCAAAGAAACATGCAATTATCAGGTTCCTGAATGCTGATCCAGTCAGGTCTGAAGCCAAATTATGGTACGTATATTCCACTTTAAACCTAGAAAGCATCTACGGGATAAAATGCATTACCTAATACAGGAATGACCATCAGTGCTTTCTCTATAAAATCATACAAACGTGAGGAACTCCATAGTTTCTTGATTGGAAAGGGAATGAGAAAAATCAAATCAAATAATTTAATGGAGTAACGCCATTCTGTGAAAATTATCAGTTGATTTTGTACACAAAGAAACTATAAGATTCATTCCATACTTCATGTACACCAATTTCGAATCCTACAGTCACTGTTTCTTTTTCTCCTCCTTTGTAGTTATGTTAAGTTACTCGACATTTTTTTCATAAAGGATTGTTGAGGTTTCTTTATTGCTTGAATCCATCATCCAAGCTTTTATTTTTATCATATTAACCATCGAAAAGCTTACATCAAACAAGATCCTGATCAAAAGTCAATTGATAACCTGATGAAGTTAACACGAGTCGGCTTACCCTCCATAAAAGTACACTTGGACATGTTTAAGTGTCATGTTAACCAGAGATAAAACACTACATCCAGATGGAAAAGTCACAGGTGGGAATATAAGAAAAGGAAACACAAGTATTGGGTTGACATAATGCCTAAACTGGTCTCTTTGTGCATGGAAGAAGAATTTGGCCAGAATCTCATCAGGTTGTGACTTTACTCTTGTAGAACTTCATTAGTTAATAATGTAGAAATACTATGTTAATGTTAGATTTAAAAAAAAGAAAAACAAAAAAGACTTCCATGCTAGTTCCCCTGAAAAACTTTGGAAACCTTTTACCCATTAGATTGATAGCATCATCATAAACTTATTAAAGAGGATGTCATTGCTTTAAGGTAATCATTTTATGGTTGATATAAAACCACTTTCTTAATATGTCAGTTTTCTGCATTTAGCAGTGCATCATTGTTTACCTGATACGGTTCAGCTGCTTTGAACTTCTACTAAGTGTTCCAAGTGCTTGAAACAATGACTTGATGACGCTGATATGGTACCTCAGATTACTTAACATCTCAGCTCGACCCATTGCTGATGAATCGGGTCTAAGGTCACCCGTAAAGAAAGGCTCCATAATCAAGACAAGTGCAACAGTAGAACTGAGATATTTTAAAAGGAAGTCTTGAATCATATTAAACCACCAGTTGTCATGAAGGACAATTCCCATGTGATTCGTGAGAGCTCTAAACTTTTCCTGGATATTGTAAGCTTCTCTTGCTTCTCCACCATAAAAAGCAACACTTTCAGCATGTGTCCTCAGCCTTGCATGAAGCTGCCGATACTCCCCCTCTAGCTGCTGTTCCTTGGACATCAATTTCCCAAAGGCAGGAGAAAATTTTCCAATCAAGGCACTGGAGCTCATGACATATGCCTGCCAATAAATCTTGACTACTAAGAACAAAAAATAATCCTTACAACATTCTGGTAATTCTCATTCTGAATTAAGCTAATGAAGATAGTCAAAAGCAGAAGTACCAAAATCCAGAATATATATTTTGGGCTAGTGTAAGAACAAAGCCGCCAGCTATATAGCAGGGTATCAGCTATAGCTGTCAAGTCATCCTCAAGAAGTTCACTCAACTCTGCGCAGAATCTTGGTATGTCACTTGCAATTTGCTGTACAGGGTTCGTGATGCGGTGATCAACATGTGATATTTTGTAGTATGCCATATTCTGGAAACGAGCAATGATACACCATAAAATTCCTATACGTATAGATATATCTATACAAACATATATTAATGAGAGAGAGAGAGAGATAAAAAGAAATTACCAGAACATAACCATGCAGCTAGAGTAGACACATTTATGGCTCTAACACTTTTAGAATACCCTAAAAGGGCAAGTTGACAAGTCTTATCCTTGATAAATTCATATGGCAAGAATATAAATTTTAAACCATCATAATTACGTTTGTGCTGTATTTATATACTGTAGCCTATCATTAATGAATATTCTCTAATTTATGAGAAAGGATCTTCAGTGGCCCCACTTTTCATTATTAGCCTTGTTAAAATGGAATTATGAAAGAACATGCTTTCCCTGGTGACATAAAAACTGCACATATTCTATTTCCGGTTGTGTAGTATTTTTATCTTGGATCCTATCATCAATGAATAATCTTTAATTTATGAGAAATGATCTTTACTATTAAGGTTAGCACAACAACCATTTAATCTAAAAGTTTAAGTTTGTAAATATAGTATATGTTATTTCATTTATTTTATAACACTCCCACTTACTTGTGGGCCAGGGCTTTGACTTTGATCAAGGCCGATCAAGTGGACGAATTAATTTTAAGAGGGGTTGTAATGAGTATGAGAGATTTGAACTATGAACCTCCTATCCTGATATCATATTAAGATTAACACCACAACTATCTAATTTAAAAGCTTAATCTTGTAGATATGGTGTATGCTATTTTATTTATTCTATAACATTCACTAGCCCGACTTTACATTAGTAGCCTTGTTAAAATGGAATTATGAAAGAACATGCTTTCCCTGGCAGGATAAAAACTTCATGTACTCTATTCCCTTTTCTAAACTTCAGCAATAGGATCCTAAGGATACTGCCCCTAAGAAAGATTATTGATTCAAATGGGTAGTTGATATACTGAAGAAGAGTGCAATAACATGAAGCAGTGATACATTTCAATGTGAAATGTTGAAGGTACAACTTTTCCAAGGAACAAATTTGTAAAGGAGAGTTTGCTGATAGAAGCTAGCAGACACTACAACAGCAACTGACCAACCATCCTTTTTTTCCCTTTGCCCCTCGAATCAAGGATATTCATCAGTCTTAATATGGGCTTTTCCCAAAAGTTCCAACACAAGAAAAAAAGGGTATTTTCCTGTGGGGATGGTCTATGGTTCTAAAGTAGCTTCTAATTATTGTCTCAGACCCCGTTTGTTTGAAGACAAATATTTTTCAGAAAACAATTTTCTTTATTTTCCTTTGTTGGTTGGGCGGAAAATAAAGGAAAATAATCACTAAAGAGCAAATCGTATCTTTTTTAAGGAAAACGATTTACTTTTTTCAAAACGGAAAAACATTTTTTGACTTAGCCTTTGTAAGTATTCCAACTCTAGGAACACGATGCTTATTGAAATTTTATCGTAATTAACCAATAAATTATATTTTAAATATGAAAATAATTTAATGGAAAAAAATGTATAACCATTAAAATTTATAAATATCAACTGATGGTTTGTAAATATATTGTAAAATAATATATATATTTTATACTTTTACTTTAAATAAAATGATTTGGCATAATGTACTTTTATATTAACTTGCTAATGATAAATTATTTACATATGACGGCATGTTGCATAGTATTGATAGGTTAAATACCGGAAAATTTTTTCGACATATTTCTATGAATGCAACCATACACATAAAAACATACTATTTTCAGAAAAACATTTTTATGCAAAACACTTTTCTAAATATAAGACATTTTTCTTGAAACAAATAGGGCCTAAGTTGTATGACATTTCCTTAAAAAAAAAAAAGACTCCTTTATTTTGAAGCTTAACTGAGATACAGATTTTATAAACAAAACTTTGACATATTCCACTTCCCATTTATAAGCAACCCTATCATATATGCAGCCACTAGATTCTTTTTACCTCTGTTTCACAACTTCAGCCCCCAAAGACAATGTAGCAGCAAATCATAAATACAACAAAATGGCAAGAGGCCCAATAGTGAAATAATTGTAAAATTGCTTCATATAATAATAATCATCAAATGTAGGATGGATGAAATTCATTTGCCAAATCAATTTTTCCAGCATTATTTTGTTCTCTTCCAATTAAAAAGCAACAGTTGCCATTAAGGAAAAAAAATTCAGAAAGCCTATTACCAACCACATATGAATAAGGAACGCCAACTGGTGAAACTTGTCCTTCCAAACTTCTTATGGTTGGTTTTCTGACCAATGTGACACAAAGTTTTTCTGAACAGCACCATTTCCTGTAAAATTTTTAACATTCATAAGGACCTCCCCTTCAATACATTCAGTGTATCTGGTTCTTACAACCAATCTTGGTACATCTACAAAACTCAAATCCGGAAAACCAGCCCCAACCTCTTACATTGAATGTTGAATTAAATCTATGCAGTGCCCTCTATTTATGTTTTAACCTAATCTCCCCACTGACAAAATGCATACCAATCTATCTTCACATTCATGAATGTTCTTGACTTTGTTGAGATTAGAGTAATTTAGCAAGTCTTCAATTTAAGGCAATAATTGTAAGAAGATGCTCAGGGTAGAGTGCTGAACTGGATTCGTCACACGGTTTGGTGTATTACTCATAACCAGGCTTAAATCATTATCTTCTATGGGTTTCCAAGAACTATACTTGCTTCTAGCTGCATCCTGAGGCAGTAACACATGATTAGTAATTGTCATGAGATCATCATTGACCATACTTGAAAAACAAGTTCCCCTGCGCTAGTGACATAAAATCCAATTCCCAGACGGATCTGTTCCTTCTCTCATTGACCCTCCTCCACCACTGCCAACTTTCAATGCTACATAAATACCTTTAACATAAAATATAAATTTTCTCCTTTAGAGGCATCTTCCCATAAAAAATACAATCAACCTAAAGCCAATATTGCGTCTAATTCCTTCAAAAGTATTTCAACTTTCCAAATTCATTCAAGATCTGCTCAAATAAACTTAGCAAATAAACCCAGTTTCATTCTTGTAGTGACAAACTCTCTCCCCTTCATTTCTCTGTTCAGCCACTGCAAAGAGAAATGCCTCTTGCCTACCTGTGACAAGTAGGTTCTCGGCCTCTATCACATATCTGCACTGCTAAAGACTCTACTAACTTTAAAGATCTTCAATGTACTCCAGTATTATCCTAGCAGCTGGAAAGATATACAAGTTACCATGGGTATAGAGTGTCAAATCCTGGACATCTCACATGGAGTGGTCAGGAGATGCTGCAATGTCTACAAATAATCTTCAAATTCAAACACGCTGTAGCTAATTCATCAACTAAAGAATATAAAAATCTTCCCTTTGAGCATGTGTATTTGAGAAGAAAAAGGCAGCAGAAAGAATTGAGCATGTAGCTGTGCCATTTATTGTGTTGTCTGTTTTCCTTATGTCATTTCTGATGTGCATGTCACTATTTGTTAGTACTTTCGGTATGCGTTTGCAGTTTTTGGAGGTTAGATTGTGCAGAGCATCTACATAGGCTAAACCCAAGTCAACAAAGGAAGCACAAGGACCCAGCTCAAGTATTTAAAGATTGGCTTTTTCACTTCTTACGTCTGCTTAAACAACAGAAAGTACTAGTTCATTGAGAAAGCTCTTCCCCAACTGAAGCTTCCTGGGAGGATGCCAACATGGTTATGCCAGTATTATGAGCAAGAGGTCACTAGCATTCTCAAAGGGGAGAGTAATGTAATAGCCAATTCATCAACTAGAGAATATAAAGGTCTTCTCTTTAAGCATGTGCATTCAAGAAGAAAGAAGCAGCAGAAAGAGTGAAGTATGTAGCTATGTTGTGTAACTATGATCTGTAGCAGTGATATTTGCTGCACCGTCTGTTTTCCTTCGGTTGTGTATCTCAATGTGTGTGTTGTGCATGTCAGTTCATGTTTGTAATTTCAATATGTGTTTGTACTATTTGAAGGTTAGGTTGTATCAATAGTATGTAATTCTTAGGTCATTGTGAATTCGGTTTGTTACAATTATTAGAATTTTAGGAACTTATTTAACTGTGTCATTCGAGAAGAAAATATAGGACTACACAATTATCTACAACTCCTGATGTTTTTGCCAGTATTAATCAGAAAAAGAAAAGGAGAAATACAAAGTCCTATTTTATAGAAATCTAGACTCCCATAGAGATTCTAGAGTTCTCTCTAAAATCAAGCTCTAATTGGGATCATTGGTTCTCTTTTAACTAGTCTAAAAATCTACTATTTCAATTCTATTCTGTGACACAAGAGCATCCAAAGACAGCCATGAATATTACTGGAACTTCTGGGTGCAAACCATGATTTATACTAGAACCTCTAGGGGCCAACCTCTTCTATCTTGCAATAGAAAATTGAGAATGATCAGAAAAAAGATTGAATGACTGAATAAGAGTGGGGCAGGCTAAAGATGAGGGGAATAGAGGGTGCAGGGATAATTTACCTTAAATGTTTTGAGCACAAGATATTAGGAAAAATAATCCAAAGAGAAATTATTTCATTAAAATGGATATTTATGTGTGCAATGTCCCAAAATCAAGATAGATGCACACTACAAGAATGATATGAAAATTACAAAAATTAGCCTGATCAAGCAAATTTTAGAACTTTGAGAAAATAATAGATACATTATTTAACGAAAGCTACAGGCACCATATGATTGAAAACTTGCGAGAGTACCTCAAAATAACTGGCATGAATAAATTTAGTCAATATCTTTCTAAACTGAAACCGAATGGTCTTCATGATGTAATATGAAGTTGAGCGCATGGTTGAAAGGAGAAAACGCAATATGATATCTTCAGAAATCAATCGAATAAACAATGGCACACGACGAAGAAAAGCTGCACGAAATAAGAAACCTTGTACTTTTGCAGACCTATTGCTCAAAGTAGTTCGCAGTACCTGTCAAACACACAAAGATTCAGCTTCCTCAAGAAACACAAAAAGTCAGTACCAAACTCGACAACCATGCAAGAAGTTATGTATTATAACTTAAAATCTCATGCTCCGTGTAAAAAAAACACATATTCCATATCTGGTGCTTACATAAATCTGTCTTTCCTTCTATTCAATTTAAATAGTGAAAGGTGTTTGTCTCATCAGATGCAAAGAAGACAAGGTCAATCCTGCATAAAATTTCAGTTGCATCTGACCAGTCACATGCACAATGTTAAAGATGCTTCCGAGGCTTAGGCCACATGCAAAACAAACAAGAAGCAAGGAACTTCCCTATTGATCTAAATTATACTCATTGGACCTAAGTGTCATCCTCATATATGAGTAATCCCTTCTGACACAAATCCTTCTTGCTTCTGTACCAAACCGCTTGAATGGGATCATTAAATTAATATGAAATGTGAAATTTATGGGTTTTTGGTTCATTATAATAAATATAAAATAAGAATATGGATGTTATTAATATTCGATGGATGCCACGAATATTAAAACAAATCAGTTTGTGATTCGAATTATAATTGAATAGAAGCCACAAATTATAAAACTACCACGGGTGTTAAAAGAAACAGGGATTCAATTAACACGTTTGCCATAATTCACACTATAAATAAATAAGAACACACAACATATAAAGAGAAATATAACTTCACCTAATACTTAAAAGAGAGCAACACAATGTCAATGCTTAAAAACAAAGAAAACAACTCAACTTAACTTTATCTCTTCTTCCACTTTAATACTCTTTTCCCAAATAACTTTTCTTTCAACCATATGATTGCAGCAAACTATTTTCTTTGACTCTACGTTTACCACCTTCACCTCAATCACCTTAACCTAGCAACCTTTTGGATTACTTAGAATTTGGATCTAAGTGTTTGAATTTTTCAATAGGATTTAAACCCATTATTTTCATGAGAGCCCAAGCAGTATGATTTACCCCCTTCATCTTTTCCACTGAATTAACAAGCTGCCTCTCACGACTACTTTTCTTTTCTCTCAACATCTTTTCCATATTAACAGAGTTTTCAAGACATTAAATTCAATACAGCAATTTAATCTGCTGACAATACCCAACCAACAACAAGCACCACAAACAACAAACACCCCTCGTGAGAAGAGATTCTCGACCTTACTATAAAGTGTGAAACCTTGGCTCTAATACCAAATGACGTGGGATTACCGATTTTGTTAGGATAAGTATAAAATTAAGGATATGAATGTAATTAATACCAAATGTGCGAATTTAAGGATTACCATTTTTGTTAAGATAAGTATAAAATCAAGGATATGCACGTAACTGATATTCGATAGATGCCAAGTATTAAAAAACGGACTGAGTTGTGATAGAAATATAAATTGATAAAATTCACAATCTATAAATTTATCACAAGTTTAAAAAAAAAAAAAAAATCCAATCAATGCTTTTACCACAATCTACTCAATAGATTGATAAAAACACAATGAATAAAAGGAAAAAAACACTTAATATTTAAGACACTTAATATTTAAGAGAGAACAACACAATAACAATACTCAAACAGGGAAAAATAACTCAATCCAACTCTATTCTATTTGGTTAGTGACGTGATTCGGGCTATTTATAGACACATATGCAACTCTCCTATGGTCTAATATAATTGGTTGCTGACTAGATGATAAGATACCAAATAAAATAAGATAGACACACTTCAAATGAGATGCAGTCCTAAAATAACTAGAACGAAAATAGTAGATGACATATCAATAATGTATAAAAATAATCTAGCAGCTCAGACCATCAACGGACAAAATGACTGAGATTAAGGATTAGGGTGGCAAGAGCAATTATCATATGAACATACTCATCGCCATTGTCACCCTAAAACTCAATTTAGGTTCAGGGTGACAAGGAAAAATGACATCAAGACAGCAATGTCATATGAAAATTTATCAACCTATTGAGCCATAGTGTAAGATTCCAGTATTCCCCAAGTTCCCAGTCTAAAATCAATTAAACTTGAGAGGCTGAGGCATTTTATTTTTGTTCATCATGGACTGATACTTGATAGGTTACTAAGGAAGACAATAGCAGACAAGTATCAATGAGAAGGTAAGAAACGAGCCACGCTTGAAATAAAGGCAGAGAACAAATACTCCATGATGATGCAAGGATTTTCTTTTTTTCTTTTTTTTTTTTTATTTCAAATCCTATGAGTTGATAAGATTTTGCATGCTTTCTAGACCAAGATGCAAAAGTTCATAAAACCAAACTGAACATGAACTAAGCCAGCGATGCATTTGTGCATTATCTTCATTTCACAGTGTAATACATCATAAAAAATGTGATATCTATTATTTATTAAAACTGATGCATGACAAAACAAGCAGATATGGAGAATTGAAATGAAAATGAAACACCATCTGCATGACAAGCAACAGCGGTCTCTGTCTGTCCTTCTCCACAAGGGACAAAATACAATGTCAAACAGCAACGACCAGAATTTTTCTTATAAGCTTACCCAAAAACAAATAAATAAATCTAAAGAACAAATGCATAACTCCCATATGAAGAATTAAGGAAGACAAAATGAAAATGAATATCTTATAACAGATCCTAAGGTACATAGGTGTGCGACCAGATGAAAATAAACTTACAATTACAGTAGCTAGTGCAAAAAGATTTCTTGCACCCGTGAGGCCTATATTTGATAGTAATATAGCTGTAATGACTCGAAGTGATTTCAAATTACTTTTCTTCTTCTTTGCTTTCTTATCATTTGCAGAATCCTTGACCTCCTTGACTTCCTTTTCTTTCTCACTGTTGATCCCATTGTAATTATGAACAGATTCAGGTTTTCTACCATTAGAACGATATTGAAGGTAAGCCGCAGCCCCACCAGCAACAAAAATACCAGTGGCATACAACAGTGTTTTTCTGCACATACATCACTATCATTAGAATGGCTATCCAAATAAGACCAGCTGTTGCACCAAGGAAATCAAAGAAGTGAAAGCATGTAAGAGCAGGAGGTCTTTTTTCTTTTAGGTCACTTTGCAATGAGGCAAAACATGAAACAGATCAACAACTAAGAAATATAGGTAAAATAAACCACTGATAAACAAACCATCAAGCTAAATATAGCAAATAATGAATCCAAAATTGAAGAAGATATAGTTAGCAGTAAATTGAATACTTTCAGAGTAAGTAGCCATCCTCAATAGCTGTTCAATCCAAAAACAACAAGAAGATAGCACATAAAAAATGGAGTTCCACAACTTGTACCTAGTAGTACGTATATGTCCTTGTTGCATTTCAAGTGATTAATAAGAAAAGAACCAATGTCAATATCCACCAAAGGGTGAACAAATTTGGTGGACAAATATAAGAACAATGAGCCAATGAGACTATGACACTGTCTATCATCAACATGTCAACTTGCAGCATAAAAATATCAGCTAAAAAAATTAGTAAATAAGCTTGCCAATATCCAATGAACACAAGCATTAGCAGCAGCATAAGCAGCTTGTTTGTGTCTGTATCACATGCTTAGAGAGTATCTCTTTCCCATGTTGCAGGAGTAGCGCCATTACCTTCTCGAAGCAAGAAGACTTCGACCCTGTTCAGTTAACTGTAGTAATTGAAGAGAAGGCATGCCGCAAGGAAAGCCTTCACCTTGTGGTGATAGTAAGTAACTGCAAGAGCTCTGTTCTCATACGAAACCACATGACAAGATGGAAGAGTTATATGGTGCACAGAACAAAAATTCCCAAAACTTGTTTAGCTAAGCTGCAAAAAAAGGGGGATGAAATTATTATGAAAAAGATTGAGAATAATTTCAAGAGACTTTCATCTAGGCAAAGTGGAGACATATATAGACACAGCATATAGCAGAGATGAGCATAAAATAAAGAAGAATAACTGAGAGGGGACAAACCTATTACAAGTTAGTTGCCCCTCCTCATATAACCAAAATAAGCATGCAGACTCAACCTTAATGTGTTACTAACTTTATCCTAATGGAAAGGACAACTTTATCTTTTCTCACAGAATTGAAAGCAAGAATATCAAAGATTTAAATTGCTTCTGAGGATTTAAATGACAACATTAACTGCTCGTTTATTTTACTATAATTACAATTTCATTACAGCCTTATTCATTATAAATAACTATTATACTATTTAGTTCACTGAATAGTAATTCTACAGTGAATCCTGTTATATAAAATATTAAATAGTCATTTTTTATTCAAAACTATGAAATTCAATAAAAGCGCTGTCAAAATACTATCATTTATATAAAAAATTAAAAAAGAAAAATCCTATTACAGCTTTATTTCATTTCGTAATAGAAATTATATTACAGCCTTGTTCATTTGAAGTAAACCAACCATAAGAGTTTAATAAAAAAGACACTTACTCATCCCTTTAAAATACCAAATTATCCTTTAATCACATCGTATACATAAAGAAGGGTTGCCATTCAAGAAAGCTTCTTATAAAGGACACATTCTGATGCATTGCATCCACCACTTGCCCCTCTAAAAGACAGAACAAAACCCCACCTCGTCTCATGCACGAATATTGCCCATAACACAACATGTTCTACAATTCACTTTAGCGAGCCTTCTCATATGTTAGCATCTCTATCTGCAGCACCTACCCTCAACACTAGCAAGGGAACAGCAATTCATCGAAATTACGTAAACAAGCTGCTAAATTTACAACATAAGTAACAAGCATCAATCATAAAAACTACAATTTTAATGCAATACGACACGATACAGTATTTTTATAATATTGCATACGTGTTCTAAGTCCAGATACCTGACCCTGATCAGAAATCCTCGTATACTCTGTGAATCAAGAACTGGGTATTGCTTCAAACAGGTAAATTCAATCAAAACAAAACGGAAAAAAAAAAAAAAAATCTTGCTTACGTTAGGCAAACTTCAGGAAGAATGTTTGATTTGAATGAAATACTGGGTCCCGTGGGATTGATTTGGAATCTTTAAAAGGTGATTCGTTCGGTTAGATAAGAGAAATAGAGGCGAGGAATGAAGGATTACGCTGGCCTCATTTTCAGAGTCGTGTGCTATTTATGTTGGAATAATGTTGTTTTATGGGCCTGGATGATCGAGAGTGATAATGATGCTAATGGTTGCTCGGGATTATGAGGGTGACCTTTCGAGGTGATAACTTGGAAGCCGCACGTCACCTAGAGTCCTGTGGTAGTGGTAGTAGTAACAACAATAATAAAAACAACATTTACATGGTTGATGTGGAATTTGATAACCGAATTATTTTAACCCTGGTTCAGAATAAGAAAATTTAATTCCAATTCAAGAAATGTATGGGGTTATAATTTATTTAGTATAAAATATAAAATAAATAATTATTAAAGTAAATGAAAAAATATTTATAATGCATCTTGTTTTTATTATAGAAAGAGAATAATTATATAGGTAATATTATTAAAATAGGTATATTTAAGAAAAATTTGAAAAATAAACCTTAAATGATAATTCATGGGTATAGTTATTCATCATCTTATGTAATAATAATCCATTATGAATTATCATTTATGTCAAGTAAACACTATAATAGTAATTTTATGTAGAAGGAAGAGGAAACAAATTGCTATTTATGTCAAGTGAACCAAATGTTAGTTTTATCTAAATCTTTTAAAGTATAGATAATAAAAGTTTGCATTACTTTTGGTATTAGGGATGTTGGTAAAAATTCAATGATAAACTACTTTTTGTGCATTTAAACAAAAAGTAAATATATTAAATAATAGTAAAAATAGTTACAAAAACTCAATTAATTATTAAATTGATAAAGCCCATTACTATCGCTAGTCTAGATCTGATAGAGCTAGGTTTAGACTTTAATGGTAATGGGTCTACAAAATTGAAATATGGTTACTGACATGTAGAGTATGGGCTTAGAACGGTCATTTCGATACTTAAGTTAGCTATAGTAATGAGAAGCAAGCAAATCATATGCGTATAAAATGATGTTTACAACATTACCATTCCCATGAATGGAAAAAGACTACTTATAGTTGGCTGGTTCCCGACAATTGAGAACATCGTAGGATTGTGGATGATTGGCAATGGTTATGGTGGACATGGAATAGACCTACTAATTCACTTTCATATGGTACACTGAGAGGTGTTAAGTCATGGCTCAATTAAGTACTAAAGGAGTTGGCCAAATAGCAAATTGAAGGGACGAATGTCCAAATGGGACCTTAGGTGGCTATTGGTGTAGGTACGACCCTAGTCGAAGTGGTTCATGGGTCGAACTCGATTCGAGTGGCCCTTGTCCTAGATTAGATCATCAATAGATAATAATAAATTAAATTTTTATGCAAAATTTAGATATTAGATTTAAGATTTGATTCCTTTGTAATTTATTAGGAAAATCTTATTTGCTTTACCATTTGAAAGGGAGTTCTGATCTATACTATTATGGAATGATAGATCATGCTGTGTTGCTAGTTGGGCTAAAATACCTTCTAGCTTAGGATAAATGTAAATTTTAAATGTAGATTACTTATATCATTGAAAAATATTAATATTATAAGATCTCTTTTTCCTCAATACATTATAAAATATTTATTTTTTATTAATACAAGTAATTACTTTTAATGATCAATTTATCTTTCAGGTATGTTATGTTAATCTACTTGATGTTTCGATAGGAATAATAGATTTTCATATATACACATAATAATAAATATAATTGTGCCAATATGTTGGATTTGTATTATATTAAATTAGATTTTGCATCATGTCACCAAGATTTTAAGGGGATGTAAACGCATTGGTTTATGATTTGGATGGGAATGCAATTTTTGTATTAATTTATTGTGCTAATATTCATTTTTACTGTCCTCTTTAGTTGTTGGATATGTCTACAAGTCAAGCATGTGTCTATCATCTTTGCAAAAAAATTACATTGGACAAAAGTAATTACTATATTATTATCATTATATCACATATTAAAAATGAGATACACTATTTTACATATGTATCTCATCACCAAAATATAATATAGTAATGCAATTGGTCGAAAATTTAAGTTGGATTGTATCACATCTTTGATCATGCGATATAAGAATGGTAATTAGCTAATTATGTTTGTCTAAATTATATTTGTATAATTTTTTTTAAAAAACTATGATTAGCATATGATAATCTCGTCTACTTTGTGTGGATTCGTGGGACACCATTATTCGCCCTAAAAAGGCATTAACTCCATAAATGGGCGTCCGTCCAATGTTTGTACCAGCGATCAGTTTGTCAATTAATGATTGAAATAAAACCTCTATTTGACATCTTGGAGAATGCTGGAGCCCCTAATTACCCCTTTAATAATCGTCTTTTCACTAAGCTGGCGGCAAGATGGTCCATGGAAAGGAATTTTTATAGTGTGAAGAAAAAGAAAAAAGGAAAGAAAGGAAATTAAGCATAAGAATCCATTTTGATTCAAGATTTACAAAGTGAAGAACAAATGCATTAGGTAATCTAAAAGAAAATGCATTAAATAAATCTTGAATAATAAAGAGTTTCTTAGTTATAAACCTTTTCAATAGCATATTTATTTATTTGTTTCATCCGTTTCAAATTGTTTTGGCACCTTATGTTTATCGTTTTCAAACCATGTCCGGCTAATTTTCCTTTTAAGATATAAAGGTAATCATGTTCTAAAATCTTATTAGACCTTTGGACCATGCGATAAGGTTTTATAGTATGGGTAAACAAATTAAGATTCCATATTTGAGTAGTAAAGCTTTGGTTGCTTTAGAAATTATATCAAAAGGGTCAGCCTAAAAAATCCTTTGATAAAGCTATTTGAGGCAGGATTTGCCGTGATTTGACCTTGTGGGTTATAGCATGGACATGAGGTTTATTTTCTAGAGAAAACATTGCTCCACTGGTCAACTATCTTTACTTTAATTGTTATGTAAATTAGATATTTTAAATCATAAACAAATCAAATATAATAAGATATGGATAAACTATAAATGTAGCTAAGATACAGATGAAAATTAAACAACCTAAATAGAGTGATAATATGCTTCGTTCATTTTATTTTCTTTTTCCATCTATTTTTATTAGACTCATGGTATTTGCTTTGAAATTCAAAATAATACAATTAATTATCAAAAATATCATATATATATATATATATATATATAGATACATCATAAAATGCTGAAGATCTATAATGTTAGAAGTAGGTTGATCCACTTTTCGTATCTTAAGAAATTTTGCTTTATACTTCTAAAATACACCACATATATAAATATTATATCAGCATTCGACGAACGGTTTAGTTTGTCTTTTTCTTTTTCCATATGCATATGTCTTATATATTCTATATTTGTTTGAAAATTTTATGTTGGAAAACTATTTATTTTTATATCTTATCTGAAGGCTAAATGGCCTAACTTTATTAAAATTTGTTAAATTTGTAATTTTGTAAGATATAACCTTTTCTCTTTGCTTTCGGTATCTTATTCTGTGAGAATATTACATATGAATAGTATCGTTGTATCGCATCTTGGAAGTGCGATATAATTTTTTTTTAAATTATAATAGTATCGCATGACCAATATGTAATATTCACGTAAATAGTAAATGTGTGTCACATGACCAACATACAATAGTTAGATTTATATCGCTCCTTAGTCATGCGAGGCACATGCTTTATTTGCCTACTAGCCACTCTATACGTCACTATTCTTAATTCTTTTCAATTTTTCCAAAATGTAAATAGTGCTTTTAACTTTATCCTAATATGGATATACTCCTTGAAATTTAAATGTTATATAACAAACCCCAAATTTCTTAGTAAGATCGTTACATTTTTTTTCAGAATTTCTGACAATGTGCGTGGCTCAGCTCATATTATATGTCGATATTATAAGTTTCTTTAGTCTAAAAAAAATTATATTCAGTTTACCACTTAATTGATAATAATTGCTGAAATAAAGTCAAATTAAAAATAATTATTTGTATATAATATTAAAATCATCATTTTATTATGGACTATGAGAATTTTCATATATTATATGTATTACGTGTTGCAAGCACGATATAATTATCAAGGTGGTTTATTTGGTTTTTAAAATGCCCCAATAAACGTGAGATGCCCTAATAAGTTTATAGGGAAGAGGAAGGAAAAAAAAAAAAAAGAAACCTATAAAAGCTATTTTGCAAAGAAGAACTACGATTATAAATGTGATTTAGCAACATTACAAAAACTTTGTATCGTGTCCAGATGCAAAAACATATGTCTTGTGTTATGAACATGATTTTACAATGAATTTTTATAATTTTTTTCATGTAACCTAATATATATATATATATATGTATAAATATTTTACGTCTTCACCGGCCTAAAGAAGAGAAATTTTTTTAAAGACTAAGAACACGTAAAAAATGAACTTATGACCTGCTATACGACTTATATGGCCTAAAAAAAAAAAGACCAGCTTTACGGCTTAAAAAGATGTCCTTTCCTTATCCAACCTTTTTATTGTTTTGGTAAGTAGAGGTTTTTTTTTTTTTTTTTTCCTTCACACATTTTCATTATTATTACTTAGGTTAAACTATAAATATATCCCAGTTACGCTCAATGTGTACCTTAAAGCTTAAATTCCTATCTTTAAAGTTTGAAATTGTATGTTAAAATTTTAGACCATAATTTACTATCTTATTATTAAATAAAATAATTAAAAGCATTCTTTAATATTTTAAGAGAAAAATGAGTCAATAACCATGCAAGGACCAAACTCTTCCTTTTCTTTTTTTTATTTTTATTTTTTTTAATTTGAGGCACAAGAATC
The DNA here is from genome assembly GCA_024138025.1 of Combretum micranthum. Classification (NCBI taxonomy): domain Eukaryota; kingdom Viridiplantae; phylum Streptophyta; class Magnoliopsida; order Myrtales; family Combretaceae; genus Combretum; species Combretum micranthum. The sequence goes on from JAMXBD010000279.1 coordinate 507,839, forward strand.
AAATTGTTTTTATATGTTTGATCTGTATATATTTAAAATGAAACATTTGAAAAATAACCTTATAAAATATTTGGTTTTAAACATTACATTTAGATAAACTGAGTGGTTTTTTTTTCCTATGTCATCACAAGTATAATAATGATAGTGATCGGAAATTGAGGAAATAATTTTCAGTTTAGGACAATTATAAAAATTAATTACTTATTTAAGATCAATATAAAAATAATTACCAATATACCACTTTTAAATCGCGACTTAAAAACAGGATATACAAAACTTACAATATCGTACCTATATCGCAAAATAAAGAAGCGATATACGTATTATTTTCATACATATATTGCATTTGGTAGTCGCGATATACATGCTATATCGCGATTTCTTTAAACGATATATGTGTATCATTTTTTACAAACGCGATACAGCGACAGTAATGAAACATTATATCGCATTTGTATATCGTGATTTACATATTAAAAAATATATCTCGTTTATCAAACGCGATTTTAGTATGATATATTAGTAGTCAATTTCATTGGAATTGTATATTAGTAATATTTTTTCACAGAAACCTTAGACATGTATTGAACTTGAAATTAGGAGTTTGATAGATAAAATTACCCATACTTGCAAAACAAACGGGCGTAAAAAAACAAATATCTTATTTATTCGAAAACATAAACTTCAATTGATATTTTTAAAAATAAAAATAAATAATTCTAACTTTACATGAATTTCTAAAAAAATTCAATTCTATATGTGATGAATATATACTCAAATTTCCACCCCTTTTTATGCCATATCGGATGCTCGAAACAAACCGATAAGAACCAAAATGGTGGTATAATAATTTATTGTTATTTTTATCGTGTGACCCAAATGCATAGAAGTGTGTGAAGTGTGAACAGGATGCCTGTGGTTTAGGTGGAGAGGCATGTGTAACTTGCTCCTCGTCACACACCCAATCTCATATATACATATATATATATATTATATATATAACTGGTCAATGGGAATGCATTATTTAACGATCACATGACACATGTGATGACCGAATTGCCAAAATCTCCTTGGCTTTTTGCTTTTCATTGCTTTTCTCTTTAATTCTGGATTTCGTCTCGTCAACTCGTCAACGATTGAGCTTCCAAGTTGGTGCTCATGCCATTGTTCTTAAAACAACACTTTGCTTCCAACTATTCAATTTTCAATTAGCGAGTTTTAATTTTACTTGTGCCTATTTACTTCTGTAATATAACAATTTTATTACAATTTTCTCCCGTTATAATAACTAGAGAGATTTCAAATATGTACTTCTAGATTAAGAGATAAAAGTAATATCACTAGATTATAAGATCGTTTGTATTTGATTAGAAGTTTTATCTTTTATGATAAACTACTATGATGTTTAGTTGACTATAATAATAATTTTATAAAAATCTTTATTAACAAAAAATATTGAATAATTATTCATTACTCAAGTGTATCAATAATTATTCGATGTTGTAATAGATTTTTTTTATTATTTTTATTTAAATAAAAAATTAGAAAATAAATATTCTATTATAATATTATTATTTTTTTCCATAATAGTAATTTACATTCTAATTTAATTAGCAAAATGAACAACGGAAACCGCTAGCTAAAGCAATACTTGGAAGTGAACGTTGGGAAATGCCGGCTAAGGTCCAAGATCAAAGCCTTTTATGGTGCATGTACGAAAGGCAAAAGGTACAAGTACAACTACATTACGGCACCGACAAGGTTCTTTGGAACTCGGTATTTGGCTTTTGGCATGAGCCGACTTCCGTCATCCTATTGGAAATCATGCTAAATGATCAAAGACCGACGGGCATAGGGTATGTTGGGATTTGAAAACATGATTTATGCTATGGCCTTGTGGAATTTTAACTGTATAGTTGTGACACGAAATTCCTGTGGATATTAAGGTACCAAATAGTTCTGTTTGTTTATTTATTTATTATTTTTAAACATATATTTATTAAGAAAACGATAAAGATAAAAATTAAATATTTTTACTCATAAATAAATCAAATAAATAAAATAAAATATAAATAAAATACATATAAAATTGGATAATTTAAATAGATTTCGATTGGTGTTTCTTTTCTACTGTTTATTCTAATCCTAGGTTGCAGAAAAGGAAATTTCTCTATGACAATCTTGCCCCGTTGCTTCATTATTAAAGGGCATTATATAATCAAAGACTTCAATATAATTGTTATTATACAGTGAAGGTTTAATGGTATGTTTGGTTCACTAGAATGGAATAAGATTAGAAAAAAATAGCAATTCCTTATTTTATAGTAAAGAGTATTTTCGGAACAAAACTTACTTTCCTCCAATAAATGAAAGGAATGGAGATTCTATTGACAATAAAATATAGCCATAGGCTTACTTGATCTTTTGGATCCGAAAAACCTAACAACCCTCGAAAGCCCAAGGAGACGGCAGCTCAGTATGTCCCAACCTCGAAGCCTCAAAAAGCATAATACCCCAGCCATGCGTTGCGACGTTGGACTCACCCTCAGGCCTTAAGTCTTCACCTCAGGACATTGCCATGAGTTCATCGGGTCGCTAGGATAGCCAGTTCAACCTTGGCCCAGCCCAACCTCGAGTCCTCATTCTCCTCTACTGTAATACATGTCCTAGTCACATCTCGTAATTGAGGAGACATTAACAGCTCGGTTGCACTCCACGAAATCAGGTTCCCTAGCTTGGATATCACTCCCACGCCTAATACTAGGCCGTATACTAAGTATCTTGGTACGATCCTAAAACCCTAATAAATACCCCCTTACCTCCCTAGTAAAGGGATAAGGAAAAGGAACAAAAAACATAGAATACAGACAGAAAAGCAAGTTATTTGACATTTTGTTTGTATAAACCCTACTCTTACCTACGAACTAACTTCAGCATCAGAGTGGTCGCACTGGGCAACTCCCAACGTCCCTCTGATCTATATTTTATGTCACGTTTGGTTTTGTAGGAATCGTTCGAAATGGAATGGACTAGAATGGGAGGAATGAAATGGAATGGATTGGAATGGGAGGAATGTAACATAATGGAGTGGAATGGGAGGTGAGATGGTAAATCCATTCCTTTGTTTGGATGCATCTTAGAATGTAATGGATATGTTATTTGTCAATAATATCCTTAATAATTAATGTGAATAATATAAAAGTACGAGGATAACCAAGTAATTTAATGTTAATTATTTATGAGGAAGGAATGGAATCGCGATTCCACCTTCTCAGGAACGGAATCGAATTCCTCCTCAAAGCCGGAATAGTCGACTCCCTGGAATCACGATTTCGAATTTTAAAAACACAACCAAATATAAGAATGGGAATGGAACCCGGAATTGTGATTCCATTTTGGGTTCATTCCCGCATACTAAACATGACATTAGTGTCTGTAGGAGCAATCTCTACCGACTCAAATCCAACTTGTGCAATAAATTCCCTATGTATTCGACATCATATGGAATAGAAATTCCTTTGATATAATTTTTCATAAACCAAACAAAGTAATTGATATTCCATGAAATAAAACTGGAATACTGATTCTATTCTATTCAACCAAACATAGTGTAAGTGTTTTCCAGTTTAACCTCAATTATTCCAACCGTATGAAAATGTAACTAACCTATGATATGTGAGTCCCAAATACATATGGACCAGTAGAAATAAAAATTATTCTAGATCACATCCAAATACAAATTAACAAGGTTTGGCCAAATGCAAAATGGAAAACCCTAATTCCCTAATGACAAACCTTTCCACCTCTTTAAGCCAAGAATATGATGTTATCCTCTTCTTTCATCGAACAAGTCCAAATTGTGCTCTTGGCTTATGAAACATGGGCCCTTTAGATCCGGTCATGTCACAAGACAAACTCATCTTGTTAGTACTTTCTATTGATCTACTTTCAACTAGTAGCAACTTCATTAAAATTTCATTTCTTAAAAACAATTTTTGCAATATTTAGCTAACCATAATAGTAATGCTATAATAATAATATCATAAAGAATTCTTATAAAAAAAATAATAAATAGTCATTTATCACTCCAACATATGAATAATAATTCAGTATTTTAATTATTTTTTTCTTAAATACTCTTATTTAAATAAAGAATTCACAAATGACAATTTTATTATAAATCTATTTCATTTCTTGTAATAACAATTTCATTGCAGTATTATTCATTCAATGAAGTAAAAGGGCAATTAGTACGTTAGGACTGGATCTACCTTGATTTAATTTGATTTGGGATCTAAAGGAAGCTTTATAAATGGAATTGTAAGTTTATTGGAGTCATCCGTCCCAAAAACAAACCATTACTAAGTTAATAAGGGAAATTGTATGCAGAAGATGGAGTTTCCTTGTCATGAGCTAGCTACTATAAGGTTCTTAACCAAAGATCTAAATAATTCAATGGTAAGAATAAAAATTGTGGACTGTCAAAGCCCAATCAAAATGACTAGTAGAAAGCTTAAGTACTATCATAAGTAGGTTTTAACTCCAAAATCCTAGGTTTTTTTTTTTTTAACACACAAAGAACATGAGTCTCCAAGAACTCCTTCTCAATGAACTTAAATAACATTTTTTTTAAGGAGCATAAAAGCTCAAAAGTGAAATTACACAATAACAGTTTTTAGAGTCACAACTCCTAAAGTATCTTGGTTTAAAATATTAAAGATAATCATAAGCGGAAATTAGAGAATATGAAGACCATTTTAACAGTTGATAGCCTAATTCACCAAAGCATCTACACATCGGTTCCATTCCTAGTAAACATGGGATATTTTGACTTGCTTTAGAAACTAGAATATGGGATTTAATAGTTTCTAATAACAATGGTCCAAGACAGTATAACCATTGAGCATATGAAAAATACTCTTATTGTACATTTCCAAAATTACCTTTTTAACCCTCACTAGCTGAAGACGTTGCAAACCCCAACCCCTAAGTCCAAAATCCTAGGTTTTTTTACACACAAAGTACATAGTCTTAAAGCACTCCTCTTCAACGAACTTAAATTACAATTTTTTCTAAGAAGCATAAAAGCTCAAAAACAATATTACACAATAACAATTCTTGGAGTCACAGCTCCTAAGGTATCTTGGCATAACAAAATCATTGACAGTCATAAACAAAAACTGAAGAACATGAAGACCATTTTAATAGTTGAGAGCCTAATTGATCAAAGCATCTACACATTGGTTCCCTTCCCAGAAACATGAGATCTTCTGACTTCCTATTGCCTGTTCAAAAGCTAGAACATGAGATTTAATATATTATAATAATGATGGTCTAAGATAGTACAACCTTTAAGCATATCCAAAACACTTTTATTGTCCTAAACTTCATATCCCAAGACGATTGAAGACCTTGAAAACCCACCATCTCCTATCTATCCACCATGAAAGCTGGATAAGTGTCAATATTCATAATAAATTCACTAACCTTACACCAATCCAGTCTAGGGAGATTTCACCTTGTTTTACTTTGAAAAGACTAGTATGTTATATATGAAGCTAGGACTATTAGGCATAGGCCATTTAATGTTTAGTACGACCATAGAGAGATTAAGCTTATTAACTGAATAGGAAATTATGGTTAGCACATGAAGTATTATACTTAACAAAACTTGGTTGATGGGTTCCATACAAATTTTTTTAATTGAGGTATTACGAGGTTATAGGAAAACTAGTTATGCTACAAATTGAAAAAAGAAAAATCTTTAATAGCAAATATATTCCATATTTTTAATTGGATAAGATAGTAGACGCTTGCCAAAACTCAATGAGGCTAGTGGCAAAGGAAATTCTAATCTACTAAACCTTGTTGAATTGAGTAAATACTAAATAGATTTTGATGAGGTCAGAATCTTGTAACTTAACTTATGGAATTAATTAAGCTTTAAATCTGGTTAAATTAACATAATCTAAATCTTAATTAATTCTCTTAAATTGAAGAATTATGTGATCATCATAGCAGACAAAGCATGAAAAAAAAATCGAATCAGGAAAATATTTGCGTATGTCTTCCTTTATTTTTTGTTTGTAAATGCGTTGTTCATGTTTAGAGAGTATCAACTTGCTGGTACAAGTTTTTCTTCACCAAAAATATTCTATGGAATTTTTTTTTTTTTTTTTTTTTTGGGGGGGGGGGAGAGGGGAAGGGTGTGTGGGGAATGGGGGGAGAGGGTGGAGGACTTGGTCTACTAGAACCCTCTATCAACTTGCTAGTGCACCTGAGTTTAAGCAAAAATGGGCTACAAGCTCACCAGTAAGGTTATGTATCGACTCGTCAACATAGCCAAAACTAGTCGTTGGTGCATTAAATACAGACTTTTTGGAGAGATCTTTACCAATGGCCATTTGGTTTCCTAGAAGCTATTTATACCTAAATTCTGTGTACATTCAAACAACTCTTGAGATTCATTATTTGCAAACAAACAAAGTGCACTAATCCTCTTAATTTTATTTGTCCATTGTTTATTATTTTGCAAAATATAATGAGAGAGATATTAAAGCAGGGGCTCTTGTGTGTGTATTTGTTATTTGTAAAATGAGCATTACACTTGTGAGCTTATTATAATAGAGCGTGTAAAGCTTTTACAACTACATGTGAGGACTTGGGGCTTGTTGATTATTAAGAGTGGTGTGAAGTCCTCGGTTTAAGGCATGGTGTGTCCATGGAGAACATGAGATGGTCCGAACTCCACATTATATCTGAACTCGAATTCACTTTGCCTATCTCTATTATATTTCTTGCACTTTATTATTGTTATTCATATAGATTATTGCATAAATTTGTGATTATTTTCAAAAGCATTTTATAATTTAGTGCTAAACTCAATTCAATCCCCCTCCCTTCTTAAGTTTCGTGTAGTGATATTGAAATTGATATTAGAATTAGTATATAATAAATTATTTAATTTCATGTTAGAGTAAACATCATAACTATTGATACACTAGGCTTTTTAGAAGGACAAGCACTAGATTGATCACCTTTGTTAACCAATAATAGTTATGCTCACTAGAAAAGTAGCATGGTAATCTTTTTAGGAGTTCAATATATAATACTATGGAATATAATTGAAAATGAGTCTATGGTAATAGAAGGTAGAGAAGAAAGAAATCATACAAAAGTGAAAAAAGAAAAGGCTTGATTAAATGTAGTTACTATAACTATTTTGCATTACGATTTAAATGAGAACAAGTAGAATCTATACATATGTAAATGCTAGGCGAATTTGATATGAATTGCAAAATCCTTATGAAGAAACTTCAATAGTTAATGACATTAAAATAATTTTATTATGTAGTGAATTTGAAAATTCTAAAATAAAATCAAATGATTCAATTCATGAAATGCATGCTAGATTTATTGATATCATAAATCAATTAGCAATATTTAGCAAAAATTTTACTGATGTTGGAATCAACAAACGGGACAAATGACATTAGGTGAGGCAGTAACAATAATCATAAAAAGGTTAATTGAATATAAATTTATCACCTTATAGTTTAAATACCATATTGAATTTTTCATGAAAAATTTAGTTACTAAATTTGACATTTTCCCGTTGTTTTTATGAAGAATATTCTATATAGTTTTTATGTAATTTAAAAGAGTTTTGATTGGTTTTAGTACTTAATTGGACTTTCTTTTTTTAGGGATTTAAGAGAATGAATGGAAAAACTGAAGATAACTGATTGAATGCCAAATATTTTGACTCGTTGAAGATTATTGGAGAATTTAATCAATTATGTGCCCTAGGTTGGTGCCTAGAGAAGAGTGTTTACAAGTTATTAAAGTATTGAAGTAAAATATTTAGTTAATTAACAAAACTTGAAGATTATATCTCATTTATTGATTTTTCATGACATGCATAAGTTGATGCACGATAGTATCTAAAGTCTTGCACTTATCATGTTTATTGTATATTGAGATATTTTTATAACATTACCCTCTAAACTAGTCTATAAACAATTATTTAGGGTTTGTTGAAAGAAATACAACTAATATATGTTTTGAAAATTTTGAAATATAGAGAGTATTTAAAAGGAGAAGAGAATCAGAGATCCCAAAATATTTGAAGAATTGTTGGATTTCATTGTTATCCATTATAGTTGATTTGTTCTTTATATACTCTTATTATTATTTTTTTATTATGAGTTTAATTACTGTATGTGCATTTCATCGGAAAACTACCAAATACCTAAGTGCAGGAACCTTAAAGTAAATTATGTGAATGAGAATATGAGTTTAATTCAATAATATATTCATTGTACAATCATATTGTATTAATTGACCTATTTTCTATATGCACATGTAAAAAAATAAAGTTAGATCTTAAATATAGTGGATCGTATTTCATCTATATAAGTAGACTTGTATGATTAGACACAGTTACTTGCAAAACTGAGTAAGAGACCATATAAATCTACCACATTAGGGTCAAACCTAATAGGGAATTCATAGATTGGGTTAGGTAATTAATGAGCATGTTAGTTAATTATGGTAATGCAATCTAAAGTAATTAATTAGGAAAGTTCCAATCAATTGAAGGAAGATTATTATCGTTTCAAGCAATCTCTATCGCAATCAATATTAAGAATTTCTAAGGTGCAAGATAATGGTATAAAAAGTTGAATATTGTTTATCAATTGTATAGGTAACAACCATGGTGATCCACAATACTCAACTATGTTGTCGTGATTTATATAAAGTTTTAATAGTTTCAATAATATTATTTATTAATATTTTGGGCAAATATCGCGAGTACCTGAACTTTGGAGAAAAATGCAGTTAAGTTCCCGAATCTTATAATTGATAAATTTATTCATGAACATTGAAATTGGTTGATTTATTTAATATCTAATAGAACTTTGCATGCATGTCGATATACCTTTGTCATATTGGTTGGAAACATTATGTTGAATGACAACATTAGCCTTTTTGACCGAGGTACTAATAGTGCACATGAAATTTCAAGTGGTAAATTAATCAATTTCAAAATTCAGGTACCTAATTATATATTTTGTCAATGTTTAAATACCATTTGCAACATTAAACCTAATATTAATATTGTAATTATTTTAGGATTGCCTTTAAAAAGTCAACAAATGACTAAGAGTCATAATTTTGCCTCTTCATAGATTTTATTCAACCCATATTCATCTAAATTTTGTGAATAAATAGGTTCACTTGCAAGAGATGAAGTGTGAAATAATCGAATGCATTAAGTATATGGAATTTTAAAATTGGTTTTGTTAGATATTTTTACACTACATCTATAACAACCACCAATAATCCCTTTAGACCTAATCTTCCATGGTGTGTTTTTTAGGGACTAATATCGTATTTAATATCTAAACTTTTTTCCAAATGTCTAATTAACTACTATAAAGTAATCAATTTAATACCCAATGAAAGTTTTTTACCCATTATTACTACCTTAACTAATAAAGTTAACCATGTTTGTTGAGTTGGCATTCCTAGAGAATAGAAAGTAACACATGTTAAGAAGTCAATAAAAAACTAGAAAATTATAAGTTTAAGCAAGTGGATTAGCGCACACATTATATAATTAAACAAATAAATAGGTAAATTAACCACTAACGATTTTAATATGTATGTTAAATTTTTTGATTAATTGTCTAATTTACAAGTTTTTCAATTGAACATTTGAGATGGGAGTGTCAACTTAACAAACAAAATTAACTCTATTAATTGAAACGGTATTAATAAATAAAAAAAAAACTTTTAGGTATTTAATCGACTACTTTGAAGTTTGGATAGTTAATTGTACATTTGGGGAAAGTTTAAGGTACTAAACTTGACACTAATAATTTTCTTTTAGTTAAAGGCAGTAATTGGTAATTGTTACATTTGGTACCTAATCTTTGCCTATTTATTACTGTTAACTATCTAAAGATTAAAGAATCAATTTAATATATGAATTTTACCCATTTTTGCAATAAACTATCTAAACTTTACTGAATTTCGCAATTAGCCCCCTAAGCACTAATCATTTTCACAATTGACTATCTAATCAAGAATAAACGAACTAGAAAAGTTTATAAGTAGTAAATTGATACTTTTAAAATTTAAGTAGTTAATGACATAAGTGGTATAGTTTAGATATTAGATATAACATTTCCCCTTTATAGTATGACCTCAATCTCAATGGAACCAATGACGGAGGTTAGAACACCATCTTGTAGGAGCGTTCTTCATTTTTTTTTTCTAACTGATGTAACAGATTTTCAGCTTAAGGCTTATTTCGCAAGGCATGTTGGTTAAACAAAGGGATTGTGTGTGGTTAGATGGTACATCTCACCTATGTTGTCGACTAGATGCCCTATCATCATAGTGGTTACTAAGCTTGTCTTTGATTAAGAAAAAAAAAAAAACTAGTTTTACAAGTTTTTCTTTTTTTGTCCAAAACCTGCTTGAATTGTTATTTCTCGTAGGTGATGTACTTGACTGCTTGAATGTTAAACTTGGTTGCAATCGTTCCTTGGTGATTGATAAGTGTCAATGGACCTTTCATCTACAGTGCTTATTTGGACATATTTGATAGGAATTTCTTAAGATTTTAACATGAAAAGGATGCTTAATTGCTTAATTATTGGTTTCAGGACTAAAAGATGATATTTGGAGAAATTGAAGATGATTTAAGCAAGATCAAGGTAAAATTATCAAAATATGGACAAGAGATACAATTTTTACTTGCACTATCTTGTGCATGACCACGATGAATGCAAGGGAACAAATTAGTAGGCCTTCAAATTTCAACCATTCCTTCATCACAAACAGGGAAGGATGTGGGGGAACACTTGAGAGAGCAAATAGAGCAAGAAATTGCGTTTTTTTTTATTTTTGCCCTCCCAAGTTTGCATGGCCATGTAGACCAAGCAGTGTACATTGTAGATTTTCAATGTTAGTGGAATGAAAGTTCAGCCTTTGCCCAAGCACGCCCATGCAGATCTGCCTGTGTAGACATGTTTCCTATCTCAAACTATAAATAGCTACCTTGTCTTTGTATTTAAGGATCTTTGGCATATTTTCTGAACCCCAGAAGAGAAAAGATGAACTTCAAAGGAGGAATTGCTTGAGCACAATTGGAGATCACAAGGCAATTAAGGAGTTTTATCGCTATATCATGTTTACTGATTACTTCTTTAGATTTTATGTTTTCATTATAAACTCCATAGAAGAGTAAATCTTTATGCTCTTAGTCTTATGAAACCCCAAACCCCCATATGATTTGAATTGCTTTTGATTAATGAAAAGTTTATGTATTTTTATCTATTCATGTGTTTTAATTGTCTTGTGATTGATTTGTGTGCAAAATTGATTATATGTATGATTCTAGTTAGATAAAGAGATTTCATCTAATAGGATAGATCTTCATGAATAGAGAGATTATATGTTTCACCCATACGTAGGGAAACTTTGATTTTCTACATAGAAATTTAATATTTGTTTAGGAATTACAATCTTTAATGCAATCTTATTTGCTATTGGTGAGGGAGAGGTCTCTACTATCTCATGTAGGGCTAAGAATTGATTAACTAGAGGGAGTAATTGATTTAATTGAGTGATTCTACGGTGCAAAGCATAAATAACTCATTAATCAATATTTTATTATAAGAAACTAGGGTTTCAGTTGGATCTAGATAAAGGGTATGTCTTATGTTTGAATGCATCTTTTGAAAGCATACATAATTGATCTTAGGGTTTGCTAGATTAGTTAATAAGCAGTTAATAATAGATACCACATCAAGAATTAAGCTAAATAGTAGAAAAAAAGGGTAATACTAGTACTTGTTTCTTAGATCCCTATGGGCGACACTTGATAAATTCTATACTGGATTAGATATTTATATTTGAATAGCTCGATTGTCAGATTTAACTTAGGTTTATAAAATTTATAATTTGATACAATTAGTTAATGCACATCAAGTTTTTAGTGCCGTTGCTGGGGATTTGGTAATATTAGGAAAAACCTAAGTATTTACTACTTTAGTCTTTTTTTTTTTAATCTTTTTTTGTTCTCTAATCTTTTGAAAAATTCTAACTTGCAATTGTTTGCTTTCTGTAGTGAATGTAAGGAATCTTTCTTCAAACATTCTTGATCTAGACCCTAAGATTGAGAGGACACTTTGCAAGATTTGTAAGAATACAACTGCTGAATCTTCTTAGCAGTCAGCAACAGAAAGAGGATTACTTCATGCAGAAGCTAAATCAGAGGTAAAAGAGGAATTAGTTGACGAAACTTCAATAGAGGAAACACATGGAGTTATGGCTGAGGAACAACCTAAAACCAATATGGATTTTGCAAGACCCACTCTTGATGGCACAAACTCGACTATTGTGAAGCCTCCTTGTTGGGGCTAACAACTTTGAAATCAAAGGTGTGGTGATTCAACTTTTGCAACAATACTGCTAGTTTGATGGATAAGTTGACAACGACATATATGCACATATTCAGAGTTTCTTGAAAATTTGTGAAACTTTCAAGAATAACAGAGTTGTTGATGATGTTGCCTGCGATTATTTCCTATTTCGTTAAGAAAGAAGGCAAAGAACTTGTTGACATCCTTGGGTACTGGAGCTATTGCTACTTAGGATGACATGGTCAAGCAATTTATGGATAATTACTTTCCTCCATGCAAGACCACCAAGCTTAGGAATTATATATCCTCCTTCATGCAGCAAGATGTTAAAACTCTATTTGATGCCTGGTAGAGGTGGAAAGGGCTCTTAAGGAGATGTCCACATCATCAAGTACCACCAAGGATGCAGGTTTAGAACTTTTATAATGTCCTCGACACAGCTAGTTGGCAATTAGTTGACACCTCGGCTAGTAGTGCCTTGAATTTTAAGACTCCAGAAGATTCTCTAAAGCTTTTTAAAGATATGCCTAGGAACAATTATTAATGGGGAAATGACCAAGGTAAGCAAAAAGCTGCAGGATGGTATGAGGTGGGTCTTATGACCACTATAATTGCGAAGATGGATTCGCTAAACAAGCAAGTTGCCAGCATCAAGGATCAATCAGTACCATTAATCCAATATGGAGATGTAAATGAAGATCAAAGTGGCTTCTTTGAACATCTGGAACAAGTGGATTACTTGGGTAACTAGAATAGACAGCAGAATAACCCTTATAGCAACACATACAATCCAAGTTTGTGGAATCAACCTAATTTCAGTTATGGCAATCTAAATGCTTAGAGAGCTAATTATCGAGCTCCGAGATTCCAGAGACAACAATTGCCTCCACCCCAACATATGCTTGAGCTTCCTTCTTTACCGCCACCTTAGCTCGTACCTCAACTCCCTGCTTTATCATCACCAAAGAAGAAGTCAGGTTTGGAAGATCTCATGACTTAGTTCATTCAAAATTATGAAGCCAAACATCGGAATCATGAGGCTTCCATTCATAACCTTGATAAGCAAATTGTCCAATTGGCTAAGATGATGTTTGAGAGATAACAGACCCCCTTCCTAGTAACATAGAGCCAAACCTAAGAGAACAAGCAAAAGCCATCACCTTGAGGAGTGGGGAGGAGTTGTAATCCAACACACCAAAGGAGCATAAAAAAGAAAAGAGTCAAAAACCTATATCAGAAGAGGTAGAACTTGAAAGATTAGAGATTGAAATGAATTCACCACCACTAGCTGTGAAAGAGCATAAACCACGGATTCCATACCCAACACGCCTCAATTAGACCAAGGATAAGGAGCGAGTAAATTTCTTGATCTGATTAAATAGATGCACATTAACATTTCTTTTGTTGAGGCAATTTTGCAAATTCTAAAGTATGCTAAGTTCTTCAAAGAAATTCTATCTTATAAGCAGAAGTTAGAGGACATTTCTACAATGGAAGTTGGGGCTAGCTGAGTCATCTATCATCCATAATAAGCTTCCTCCAAAGCTAAAGGATCCGAGCAGTCTTACATTCTTGTGTGTGGTTGATGACATCACAATTGATAAAGCCTTATCGGATCTAGAGGAGAGCATTAATTTGATGCCCTATTCTTTCTTCAAGAAGTTGGGACTTGCTTAACCCAACCTACCGATATGAGTCTACAGCTTGTTAACCGATCTGTGAAATCCCTAAGGGGATCATTGAAGATGTTTTGGTAAAAGTGGGGAAGTTCATTTATTCCATTGATTTTGTGATCCTAGACATGGATGAGGACGGAGATGTACCTTTAATTTTGGGAAGACATTTTCTTGCCACTGCCAGGGCATTAATTGATGTGAAGGAAGGCAAGCTCATATTGAAGGTAGGAGATGAAGAGTTAGGGGTGAAGATTGCTTCAGCCTTGAAATATCCAATAAATGCAGATGATTTATGCCATGCCATAGATATCATTCATTCCTTGAAAATAAGCATTTTGAAGAAGTATTATGTAAAGACGAGTTAGAACTGAGCCTAACAAGAAGAGAGGAGAAAAGTATAAACAACCCAAAGGTAGAAGCATGCATAGAGCAGCTTGATGCTACAGAAGAAATTACACCTCTTGGTAGGTTTGAAGAGTTGAAAAAAGACAATGAGGCAAGACTTAAAAATTCCATTGAAGAACCACCTGTCTTGGAATTAAAACAGCTACCAGACTATCCAAAGTTTGCCTTTCTAGTAGAAGACTCCAAGTTAGTGGTTATTATTGCCTTATATTTATCATGTGAATAGAAGAAGCAACTTTTGATGATCTTTAAGGCACACAAGCGAGCCATCACTTGGAAAATTTCTAATGTAAAGGGTATAAAGCCCCCCCCCCCCCCCCCTCTTCCTTTTGCACACATAAAATTCTACTTGAAGAAGGGTTCAAGCAGGTTGTACAACCTCGAGAAGGTTAAAATCGAATATGAAGGAAGTGGTTAAGAAGGAGGTGATCAAGCTTCTTGATGCGAGGCTAATCTATCTGATTTCTATTAGTTCATAGGTTCGACCGACACAAGTGATTCCATGAAAAGGGGGATGACTGTGGTCCTTGATGAAAAGAGTGAGTTGATTCCAATGCGAATCGTCACAGGATGGTGGGTTTATATAGATTATAGGAGGTTGAATGAAGTAAATAGAAAGTATCATTTCCCCTGACCCTTTTGTTGATCAAATGCTTAAGAGGCTTGTTGGACATATGTTCTATTGTTATTTAGATGGAATGTCTGGTTATTTCCAGATTCCCATAGCTCCAGAAGACCATGAAAAAACAACATTCACATACTCTTATTGTCATGCCTCAAGGGGTACTCTAAACGTAACAGTCCGCTACACTCAATATTAAAGCTTAAGTATGACAACCTTAGTCATTCCCCTAAGCTTTGATATTAAGTGTAAGGCGTGCTCTCACAAATTTAGAGGACCATACATGGAATTATGAAGCTTAAAGAGATATAATAACAAATTAAGAAAAGAGGATTCATAATATTTGTTTATTCATACCAATGATCTTACAAAATCTAGGGCATTTTCCTTATTCATAAATCTATTACAAGAGTATTTCTACAACTCTTTCAATGCTAACTTAATCTAGAAATTTCTTATTCAAAAAGAAAATACCCGACTGCAGGGTCCTCATGGCCTCAACCACAAATAAGGGAACTGCAAAATATATCTATAAGGGTATAAGCTAACAGGCTTAGTGAGAACTATTTCCATAAATTACTTCTTGTAACAAGAATTCAAACAAGTTGTTTTAGGTAATCAAATGAGATGCAACATACACGTGAGCAAACGAGGCATATAGTTTTCTGCGAACTATATGTTAAATGGATTTACGCCCTCCATTCGGGGTTTGGTGGTACGTAACTTCAAAACAAGTAGTTTTAGTTAAAAAGATTTATGCTTTCGACCAATATCGCCAAGCATATGAAGTCTACTTGAATTGACCCTTGCTTTTGGATCTTCCGCCAAGCATTTCCTTAATGCCGCCAAGCAATCGCTTTCGAATACTCTGCCAAGTGTTGCTTTCGACCTGAGCTTACTATCCTTCTCACCCAAGAATAATAACCCAATGCAATGTGACTCACTTCATGATATGCATGAATCCATTTATTTATGATATCATAACATTATTATTATTAGATTTAAGGCGATCAAAGGATCTTATACAAATCAAGTGCTATATTAAAACAAACATTTAAATCAATTCCAGCCTCGATATTCTTAGGATTCCTTCAAAGAATTATTTTACATACATATCCATTTGTCTTTTCCTAACTCTAATGCAACTAAATTACAAGCACAACAAGTATAGCATTTTAAGGAAATAAACTCACGATGCCATGACGTCGATTTTCTAGCGGATAAGTCGCTCACACACTCCACTTAATCAAAATAATCTTTGGGATATAGGTATCCTTCCTTGGAGTCACCTAGCCAAAGAAAATACCCAATATGAGTATTTCTTGAATTTTGACAAAACAATGTCATGAGAACATTAAAGTTCGTATAAAGGAGAATTTCAATTTAAAATGGTCATAACTTGGTCATTTTAACCCGGAATCGCGCATATAATATACCGATTTCCACCTACTCGAAAAGATCTATCCATTTCTAAAACTATTTTTGTCAAACTATACCATTTAGGCCCCAAAACAGTGGTGATAAAGTTCACCACGAATTTTCTAACTCAAAAATAATTTTGGTTCAATCATTCAAAATTTGTTTGATAAATACTTAGTTATCTATATAGTTGAAAAATTCTTTTTTTATAGTTACTTAGCTCATATTTTATTCATGCTCAAGTGTTTGTTGTCCATTCATGTTTTTTGAGTAAAACAATATTAATTAAAAGTTTAGAAAACTATAGTTTACAAGAAATTCATTTTGTAATTTGTTTTGTAATGGATACTTTGATTCTTGTGTTTTCAAAGAATTACTTTATTTTTGGCTTATGACTTTTGAAAAATAATTTTTCTTCTTTTCTAAATTCTTGTGTTAATCCTATGTATGTTCTACACAATATTTCTTTGACTACTTATTTGAAAAGATCTATACTTGAAAATCCTCACTTCTTGCCCTTAAGGGTTTGTTATGTTATGTTTTTGTAAAATCATTTTGTATCAAAAATCATTTTATTTTGAAAAACAAAGTGGGATAATAAATTTCTTACAAAGCTTTTCATAACAAAAGTAGCTTCTAAAATTGTAGTGGGTTTTTTTAGTAACTTGAAAAGAAGTGACTTTATTTTTGTTAAATCATAGATTTTTACTTCACATAAACTTATTTCTAAGTGATAAAATCTCCTTTTTGTCAATTATTTTTAGAACTTGAAATTTTGGACAACAATTTAAATGAACATGATTTATGAGAAATAATAGCAAACAAAAATAAAATAAATAATAAAGTCAAGTATTGGGAGTCTTACTTTCTTCAAGGCTCCCAGGACTAAGAAATATACTAGTCCCAAAAATAAAATGAAAGAAAGAAAAATTTATTTTGACTTGATGAGGACAAGTCTAAGACTAGAGACTAGTCTTAAAATAACAAGGAATAAATAAATTGCAA
Organism: Combretum micranthum; assembly: GCA_024138025.1. NCBI lineage: Eukaryota > Viridiplantae > Streptophyta > Magnoliopsida > Myrtales > Combretaceae > Combretum > Combretum micranthum. The sequence goes on from JAMXBD010000279.1 coordinate 525,403, forward strand.
TGGAATAAATAAATAAATTGCAAGTGAGCTTATATGCTCTAAAGAATATGTATATATAGATAATAATACTTAGATATAATAACAATAATATAAACAAAATAACAATATAGACATAAATAGATTTCCATGAACAAGAACAATACATGAACATAATGTAGCTTTCATAACATTTAGTCTTTGGAAACTCACACCATGATCATGTAAAGTTACATGACATGAGAAGAAGAAAATATGGAAAAAGTTTACATAAAGAAGATTTTTGAAGTGGTTTTGGTTTGTGTAGGTAGAAAGTTATTTTGGAATTATTTTGAGAGAGTTTTGGAAGGATATTTGGAGAGAGTTTTGAGAGGAGAATTTGAGACGGTTTTTGTAGAGAATTTGTGGGTAGTATGTAAACCCCGGTATTCTTAGTAGTCAAATAAACTTCGAGGCTTGAAAAGCGAAACTCTAATCTAGTCTAGTTTAAGCTTAGTGAGAGAAGCTTAGAAACCCTAAATCCGGCTTTCCTTCGATTTCATAATAAAAGAACTTTTATAAAGTAAATGAATATGAATTATTGTTTTAGAGTATATTTTAAACCTTAGAAAGTTTTAAATTCGGAAAATTTTCTATTCCGGGCCTTCCCGAGCCCAATTACGGAAAAACGTGTCCCGGGACCAAAAACTCAGAAAAATATTCTTGAATATTCATTAGAACCAAAATTTTATAAGGTTTCAAAATTATAAATTTTATAATTTTCCGAGCTATAAAAATTACAGTTATAGCCTTTTTCCCGTATTTTCTCTACAACCGGTAAAGTAGATGTCTTGTCTACTATTCACAAGTACAACCTACACTACACACTACCTATACCCTATTCTTAGATCCTTACAACTACTCATTACAATTTTCTTTTCCAAGAAATTTTGTTTCCTAATTAATTAATATAATTATTACATTTTATTACATAAATTACAAATTTTATCAAATTTTCAATTCTCTCTCTCCCTCCCACACTCAAGGCCGGCGCACCCCCTCCCCTATTCCCTCAATTTTGTTTCATTTTTACTCTTTTTATTCAATTAAAACCCTAATCCATTTAATATATAGGCTAATGTTCTCTCTCTCTTCTCATTTTTTCACTATTTCAAAATTGGTAAAAGAATCAAAACCCCCTTTACTCCTTCATCCTCTTGCCGTGACCCCCAACCCCTTACACTCACACTCACACTCACAAGCTCATTTTCTCTTCTTTTCATCTCCAAATCTCCATTTAGGTGTTGATTCTAAGCTTTATTCCTACATTATCTTGTAATGGCAAGACCATTCTTGTGTGTTTTTCACTTTTAATCCCAATGAGCATATGATAGGGACATGAAAACACTAATACAAGAATATCAAGCCATCACAAGAAGTAGATCTAGTGTTTGAAAGAGTTTTGCTGAAATAATATTATTTTCATGCATGAAAAGTAGAGATCTTGCATGAAAAGTTATGTTCATGCCATGAAACTCATGATTCATGCACTATATGTGGTAGATCTAGTGTTTAGACAATCATACTTTCATTTACATTTATGTTCATGTGGTTATTTTGAGCTTGCATGCATTTATGGTCATAAAAGCTTAGCCTTGCATGTATATAGATGTGTTAGATGATAGATCTTTATGGATATAGGACAAGAAACTTGAAAAAGAAAAGATTTTGTTAGAAATGTCTAAAGGAAAATTCGGATGGAATTTGAAACCTATTTTAAAAACCCTTGAAACCACTTTGAAACTTATATTTTTCATGAAAAATGAAAGGTATATGTAATAGATATCTCTAAGGAATGATTTTTATAAGTTTGAATGAGTTTAGGCATGAGTATTATGTAAAACAAGTAGTGGAGTTAGAATGAAAAATTTTGAGTTAGTGATCGATTATCAAATTCGTAATTTGAGATATCGCATGTGTAATCACCTAGTATTTGAGCTCAAATTGCAAGTTTTATGTGTTAAATGAAGTCATTAGGCAATAGATATGGCGAAGCTTCAAATTTTGATGCATTAAACAAGTTTTCTCATAGGAAAAATGCAAAAAATGAAAATTTCCAAAATTCGGATTTTTTTGAAAAGCTTGTGTAAAACATATTTGCCAAGTGAAAAATGTGAATTTCTATGAAGAAATGAAGGTCTTGGATAATATAGATGATGGAGACTCATTTTTATTTAGATAGTAAATGAATTCTAAGAATAAAATCTTAAAACCCTAGGGGATGCAAAAATTGGAAAGATAGATTTTAAGAAATGGCTATTGTGGAGTCTTATAATAATTAGGAGTTCTTAAGAGTTCATTATCAAAAATTGTCAAGATCATGCATATATTGGACTCATTACATAACATTCATATTAGGAATTCATTCATATTCCATCTATACATAAATCATCGACTAGAAACATTTTTACTAAATGCGAAGCAATTTTTCGGAAATGGAAACGTTATAGAACAGATCTGATCCCTTTTTTTCATGACCTTAATGTCTTCAAAACTTGAAAATAATATTAGAAATAGATAGATCTTTCGAAGTAGATAGAAATCGATATAAAATTTGCGAAATTCCGAGTTAAAATGACCAAGTTATGGCCGTTTTAAGTTGGAACTTCCGCAAATAGCGAGAATTCCGATTTTGTCTAGCTTAGATGCATAGTTTGAATTAGTTAAGTGATGAGATTCTTATTAGGTTGTTCTTATTTGGTAGGTGATCTCGAGCACGACGATACTCTACCACCTGACTACTATTATTAAGAGACCGGCATACCATGGCCGAGTGAGTATTACTTTCGATTTCAATTATTGTTTGTGATTGTAATGATAATGGCATTAGTTGTTTAGGCAAAGATAAAAATGAATATGCATGATGGGGTATTTGGGAAGTATATACTTGTCTGCTGTTGATATGTGAAGTTGAACTTAAGGAATATCAAAACCGGGTGTTAAGCTACTGCTTGTATAGCGAGGAGTTATAATTGATTGTCTGCGAATATTGGTTGGTCACCAAAAAGAATTGGATTAATCCACTATTGGACCTCAATTATAATTGAACTCATTCATATCACAACGGGGATAGAGCATTAGCATTTGTTGGTTTTTCGTGATCCATAAAACGAATATGTTGGTTAATCGTGATCCATAAAACGAAATTGTTGGTTAATCGTGATCCATAAAATGAAATATTGTTTAGTTGACCGTGAGCTTAAACGACGTCGTACTGCAGAATTCGTTAATCTACTAACTCGGGATGGAGGGCGCAAGTCCATCCACATATGATTTCCGGCTGGTCATATGTTTGTTGAACTCATTTGTTTGATGCATTTCACTTGCTTGAATGATCACTTGCTTGAATGATTTGTCTTAATTGTGATATGGAAATTTTCACTCACTAAGCTAGTTAGTTTACGCCCCTATAGTTTCTACTTGTTGCAGCACGAATTCATTTGGCTTAGGCCAAGGCAGGCTACAGCTCAGGTACCGGAGCTAGGAGTTTCCCTTAGAAGTTTATTTCGATTTCGTGTAGACTTCCGTTGGAAACCAAAAGACTCTGGATGACTGTAATGGACTTAATATTATTTTGCGGGGGAATGCCCCTTAGACTTTGTAATCTATATATATGTTTTGGTTTATTATCTATGGCTAATGAATGCCGCATTAAACTTCTCAACTCCATTGAATAGAGTATTCTATTTTCGTAAAGGGACGCTTTACATCTATACAAGACTCTCGAAGGGTTCAGATAGAAATTCGAGAGTCTTATATAGCATGTGGCGGACTGTTACGTTTAGGATAACCCTATGGGGTGCGACATAGTAATTGTGTGAAAAAAGTAAAAGAGGAGGGAGATATTTATAGGAAAATGTAAAGTGATTTTTGAGTGATTTAAATAAAATAAAAATAAAACAAAATCGAGGGAGAGGGAGAGGGGTGTGTGCCGGCCATCAAGGAGAGGAGAGAGGGAGTGTTTTAATTTTTGTATATTTGTTGATTAAATGCAGTAATAAGTAAGGTAGATGTGAAATAAAGTTATGAGAAAGATAAAAAGTAAAGGTTATAGGTTATGGTGTTTGTAAGAGTAAGTGTAAGAAAATATAGAGATAAAAGAATAGTATAGAATAGTAGTGAATAGTATAATATAAAGTAGATATGACTAATAAGATACCGGTAGGAAGAAAATATGCGTATAATTGCGATATCTGATATTTTTAGCCACCAAAAAATTATGAAAATGATATTTTTGAAAACCTTATATTTTTATGAGTCTAAAGGTATATTCGGAATATTTTTACTATTCCGAGCTTTGGGACATGTTTTTCAAGAACTGTATTGGATCGGGTTCGAAACAAGTTGCGATTTCACTAATCTGATCTTTTTAGGCTTCCTTGGATAATTACGCACTATTCTATATTCTAAACTCTTACTTACTTTCACCGAGTTGCTTATTCGGGATTACCGGACTTAAGCTATTTCGTCTAACTAGGGTTTTGTTCACCTTAGAGTTTCGGTTGACTTCTAGATTAGGGTTTTAGGCTAAACCGATTCCAAAAATTTGGAGGTTTACACTTATGGCACTTATACCTATAGGAAGATGCCTTTTGGGCTCTACAATGACTTGCTATATTCCAAAGGTGCATGGTTGCGATTTTCAATGATTTGGTTGAAAAGATAATGGAGGTATTTATGGATGACTTCTCAATTTTTAGGAACTCATTTGATGATTGCCTGGAAAATTTAGAAAAAGTTTTGATCCGATGTGAGAAGACAAACCTGGTACTCAATTGGAAAAGATGCCACTTCATGTGCAAGGAAGGAATTGTTCTTGGGCACAAGGTCTCTCACAAAGGTATTGAAGTAGATAAAGTCAAGATTGATGTAATTACTAGACTTCTACCCCCAACTTCTACTAAAGCCATAAGAAGTTTATTAAGGCATGTTGGTTTCTATAGGCGATTCATAAAAGACTTCTCCAAGATCGCCCAACTAATGACAAGACTTTTGGAGAAAGATGTGCCCTTTGTTTTTAGTCAAGAATTCTTACATGCTTTTAATCTTCTGAAGGAAAATTTGACAAATGCTCCCATCATGATAGCTCTAGACTGGAGCTTGCCATTTAAACTCATGTGTGATACAAGTGATTTTGCAGTAGAGGCTATTCTTGAACAAAGGCATGGCAAATATTTTCAACCTATCTACTACGCCAGCAAGACTCTTAATAATGCTCAAGTGAATTATACTACTACAGAGAAGGAGACACTGGCTGTGGTCTTTGCATATGATAAATTTAGGCCTTATTTAATTTTATCCAAGGTTATTGAAACAATCTAACTTTTATGCTTAATTCAATTACATATATTTTAATTGATTATATATAAAATTGTGGTAAATGATGTTTAGTTAATAAAAAATTGAATGCGTTAGCATAATTTAACATTTATGTTACATTGCACGTTTGTTTTAAGAAGAAGCCCAAATCTTGATGCAAGTTAAACCCCATACCCAAGCCCATGCATATTTTGGAACAAGCCAAATCCAGGCCCACGCTCAAGCCAAAAGCCTCTATCTTTCTTCTTTAGCTACCTTAAAAGCTAAAGGCAAGGGTAAAAATTGACAAAGCAAAAATTTTACAAAAATTACAATCCAAGTAGACCCTAGAAACTGACATTTTCAAACAACAAAACAAACCATAGAATTTCTCATCAATTTTTCTACAAACAATTCACCAAAAATTCTCATTAAGACCTCACTTTCAACATAAGGCTCAACAAGGTAAGTTTTGCATGCTTTTATGATCATTTACTCATTTGTTTTCTTCATGCAAGTGAGTTCCCATTTTAATGAGTTCTTAGTGAGATTGAATGTGATATTGATGAGTTAAGTTAGTTTGTAGAATTTGATGAATCCTTGATATTGTGATAGATGAGTTGTTGGAAGTGTTGAAGTTGTTTTGGAAGATGAATGAGTTGGTATGGTTTGTTCAAATGTTGTGTATGAAGTTGTGAGAGCTGTTTGATGAAGGAGATATGGAGTTTGTGTATGTTTGGTGTTGATAAGTGCATATGTTGATTATATGTAAGATGATAAAAGTAAGAATTTAATGTTTAAGTGTTAAAATAAGGATGCCCTATTTTTTGAAGCAAAACATGAAGATAATATAAGGTGATGTTTCTAGTTGTGTATCTCGTTGAGCCTTTCAAATAATAATACTACTTGAAGAGAAACACGAAGGGAACATTGTCATACCTATTCCACTGTGCTTCTCACTATGTGTTGAGTAAAGAAGAAAAGTGTGACAACACAAGTAGAACACCGTCATGTATATTAAATCGTATTTCTCTCTGATTTCTTAAAGAATTGTTTTTTATTTTATTTTTTATAATACACAACTAGAACACAACAGCTCCTATCACGTTGTGCTTCTCTTTGATTTCCAAAACGTTGGGCACATCTTTGAAACACAGGACAAACACAATCCATTATGTTTCCTTGTGTTTTTACTTAAGGAGAAGCATAACCAAAATACGGTTTCTCCTATTAAACTATGCTTCTCTCTAAGTAAAATCACACATGAAACATGTTGTCTTGTTTTTTGGTGTGTTTCCATTATGAAGAAAAACTAGGTGAAACACGAATGTGTACATGTTGTGTTCCTTAAAAAAAAATATTTTTCAAAATCTAAAATAATGGGTTGAAAACTATAGATATGTGTATAAATGTTAAGTTATGATTTGATATGAGTTTTTATTTAAATTTATAGGGATAAAAGATTTAGCATTTAAATATAAATAATGTTGAATGTTATATAAATTGAATTTCTTCATTTTATAGATTCACCCATTCAATTGAATTTATCTATCGATCATTTGCCTAATACAACGACTGGTACAGGTACACAGTAACTTGGTTGGTGGTTGATAAGATAGGCATATCTAAATTGACTTTAAACAAAGATGGGCTAAAAGTGTTTGAATTGTTTGTGCATGTGCCATTGAATCTAGTCTGGGGAGCAGCAACCTTGTTAATAATGCTAGCATGGTAGTTAGGCGCTTAAGCTATCTTTGTCATGATGCAATAACTCTTTATAAGTAGTCAGCGAGTAGTTGATAGGAGTAACGGTATCAGTATAACGTTTACTTTTTTTTTTTAAGGAAAAGTAGTATGATTTAGTTCACGTTTATAGGACCGATTAAACCAAGGGATATTATAGATTAAGTTAAACAAAGATGAGAAACGGCTGTGAATCCTAGTGGACGCTATTATTCTTTTTTGGTTAGATATAGGAGATATAGATATTCGAGTTGCCTATATCAACTTCCTCAGCAGTTTTTGTTACTCATGACCCCTGGTTTCCCAAAGGATTGTTCTTAGAGTTTGAATACCCCCATGTTGATTTGTAGCACTTCATTAAAGATGAATAACTTAATGATTGTTGCATCGCATTACACTATGAGTGCTTGCCACTTTGTATTTGTTTTTATTACTATATACTAAGTCTTTAACTAACGTTGCATTTTTGTAGGTGTTGTTGATGATGAATATTATGATGATTTAGGATATGAGACAGATGGGGAAGCATTTATGGATGAATGGGACAACTAGAGACCTTATCTACAAGCAAAGATGTCTTGGAAAATATTTTCAAAAAGACTTTTGAAGATTAATGTAATGTTTTTGTTAAAAGCTTATTATTTAAGCCTTTAGTTTAGTGTTTAAATGAGTCTTAATGTCTTTCTCTTACATCTTTAATAAGAATCAGGCTTTGAAATATTTTGAAGTACCTATCTAATGGTACGAACGCTATGCATATACATGTAATGATGATCCACTCATGTTGAGTTGTTTTTATCAAAAGTTTTTAGTTAAGTTATGATAGGTTAAACAAATAGTCATCATGAGCATTTAATTCATAGAAAACCTTACATATAGTACTTAAGTATTATATGTGGCTAGGGATTTATCATACCTAATCATAGGATTTGGCATGCCAGGTCTTCACAATTATTGTATACACTGAAAATTCTACCTTGGGATTTTTGTTGACTAAAATGGATGTGAAGCCCAAGCTTATCCAGTGGATATTGCTTTTATAAGAATTTAATTTGGAGATTCGTGATAAAAAAGGGGTAGAAAATCTATCGGTTGATCATCTCTCAAGACTTGAGAATCCTTATTTAGAGGAACTTAAAGAGGAAGGCATTAATGACTCCTTTCCTAAAGAGAAGCTTTATGTAGTTTATCAATGCACGAACCTAGAAACTCCATGGTTTTCAGATTTTGCAAATTACTCGGTGGTAGTCGACAGGAGTTCTCTCGGTGGCCTTGATTATCATGCAAGAAGGAAGTTCTTTTCAGAACTTAAATATAACTACCAAAAGGACCCTTTTCTTTTCCAGGTTTATGTAGATCAAATGGTAAGGAGATATGTTTCACATGAAGAGGGGTAGAGTATTTTCAGTGATTATCACTTTGGACCCATCGGTGGTCATTATTTAGCTAATCAACTACTCATAAAGTTTTAGAGGCCTGTTTCTATTGGCCTAAAATATTTAAAGATGCTAATTGTCTTTGTGCTGCATGTGATAGATGTTAGTATGTAAGGAACATATCAAGAATAAGTGAGATGCCTCAAATTTTTGTTCTAGAATGTGAAGTTTTCAACTTGAGGCATTTACTTCATTGGACCATTCCTTACTTCTTACGAGAATAAATATATACTGGTGGTAGTGGACTATGTGTCAAAGTGGGTTGAACCACAAGTTCTACCTAAAACGAGGCCCGAGTTGTTGTGAAATTCCTTAAGAAATTGTTCTCACATTTTGGAGCTCCCAGAGCCATTATAAGAAATAAGATAATACACTTCTGCAATGTACAAATGGAGAAGGTGTTAAAAATATATGGAGTTAAACATCGAATTGCCACACCTTATCACCCTTAGACTAGCGGACAAGTGGAAGTCTCCAATCTTGAGTTGATGATAGTTCTCGAAAAGACAGTGTAACGTCATAGAAGAGATTGGGCAGAGGAACTTGATGATTCCTTGTCCTACATAACACCTTTAGGGACTATTCCCTATAAGTTAGTTTATGGGAAGTCATGCCACCTGCCAATGGAGACCAAACACAAGGCATATTGGGTAATTAAAATGGTTAATTTTGACTTAGGAGCTGCTGGATTGAAAAGAAGACTATAACTAAATGAACTTGATGAGTGGAGAAGGAAAGCATATGAGAATATGAGGACATACAAAGAGAGGACAAAGAAATATCATGATTTGCACATCTGCCATCCAAGGGAGTTCAAGGAAGGGGACTAAGTGCTTTTGATTAACTCTTGGTTAAAGCTTTCTTTTTTTCATGAAAATTGAGATTAAGGTGGTCTAGTCCTTTTGTAGTCGAGGTCTTTCCACATGAGGTAGTGGAACTTGAACATCCGGAACATGAATTTCAAGATCGATAGTCAGAGATTGAAGCTGTATTTGGGAAGAGGGATGGAGCATGAAAATCAAGAGGAGTTTAGACTCCAATCACCTAATATTTAAGCTAAATAACATGAAGGATGTTGAGCCAACGACGTTAAAAAATTGTGCTTCCTGGTAGGCAACCCATGGCCAACATAGGTTAGTTGAGTTTTGTTTTGTTTTTATTTTTCTTCACCATCCTAAGTCGAATTTCCTGTAAAAAATTACGGGTGTTTGGATGTTTTTACACATTCATGAAAAAGTGAGAGTTTAATCTTAAGTATGGAGAAAGCCATAACTTGGTATGATTTAATTTTTAAAAGCGAGTGATATACATTATCATCTAATTTTCTGAGTGCATTATGCATATTGAGAGTGGGAATCATGTCTAAAAATTGAAACACACTTAGTCATTTTTGCTTAAAGAACATGACTTCAAAATTGCATATACCGTGTCAACACCACCTCTAAGCACAATTGTGTTCGAGGCAGTGTACTCTAACGATTTCAAGGATAAAAAAGTAAAAACTTTAGATTTGGAGCTCTTTTGACCCTTGCTTGACCCTGAGCATGGTAGGCAGAAGCCAGTGCAACCACTTGAGCACTCCTGGAGTGCTTTTGTTCCCTGCCTAACTAACCCCACGCCCCTTCCCAACCTTAGCATGGTTGAGCAGTGTGCCCCCTCTTAACCTTATCCCCGCAACCAAATGTTATGCTCGCTCATGCAGCAAGGCGAGCACCTATCCTAGTGTTACAAGCACTCGTTATTGTCTTTACCCTGACCCCGAGTATGTTGAGGCAAAGGGGTGGGTTGACTTTGTTCAACCCAAAAAGAAAAAATCCCTCATTTAAATAGTTTTCCCCACCTGTCACATTTCATTTCTCCATCGTGCAAAAGTTTTTTTACTCACTCTCACATAATTTCACTTCCACACTCATACACACTCTACACTACATTGATTCCATAGCTTTTGCTCTAGCATTATCTCATCTTCTCACTTTCTCAAGTATGAGAAACAAGCAAGCTGCTAATAGGAAGTAAAAGGAAGCAGATGCTAGTAAAGCGGCTGCTACTAAAAAGGCTGCTGAGAGTAATGTCCAAAAACACTAAAGAGAACCATTGACTTCTTCTAAGAGACAAAGAACTAGAGAGTCATTCCTACCATTGTAGCAAGGCATAGAACGAATTTTCCAACAAGAAGCTCTCCAAATTACAGTGGGACAAGGTTCGAAAGTAGAGATTAGAAAAGATGAGTCTCTATAGTAATAGATCCTTGGATTGGAGATTGCTTAGGGACTTTAGTTTAGATGAAAAGGTTAGAGTGCTAATAAGCACGAGACCATGGGCAACATTCTTTGCCATTAATGAACTCGCTTATAGAGACATTACTATCGAATTCCTCTCTACCATGAAGATTGAAGAAATGTCCCCAACACACAAGGTAAATAATACCTCGACATTCCAAATTTATGGTCAAGCTTATTGCTTTCTTCTTTCAAAATTTGGATTTTTTTTTTGGATTATACTTTGCTAAAGAAGTGGATAGTGATGATTACATGCAAATCCCTAATGATTGGCTTGAAGGAGTCACTACTAAGAAATATTGGAAGTTGATGTGTGATAATGAGTCCTTATACAATCTTCCCTCAAAGTTTAAGGCTAACTCCATGACTAGCACAGATCTAAAAGTGGTCCACCACATTTTTTCTCATACTATTGGGGTAGGGAGAGCAGCCATGGGGTTGTTAATGATTTTAAGTTACTCCACTTGTATAGTATGGCTACGAAATATCTGATTAATGTGGGTATGGAAGTAGCTTATTTCCCAAAACGATAGGTGATCAACCCTAGGGTAAAGGGATTATATTGTGGGGGATATATTACTAAACTTCTCGAAGGAATGGGGTTATTCAGGGAGCCAATATTAGATACTCCTTGTTAGAAAGTTGAGAGAATAATAGATGGCTCATTTTATGGCTATAGATTGACCAAGATACATGGTGGATCTACCCCTACTTCTCAGTTCAAGACACCACCTCGTGGTGTTTATAGTCCTACTTCTGCTTCATATTCTAGAGATCTTGAACTCTAGTTGCTGATAAAGGAGTTCTAAGTAGAGAGAAGGAAGGCCAAGAAGTTCAGGCATGCAGTTTAGGGATTCCTATGGACTCTTACTAGTTGTTTTTTACCACCACTAGCCAATCTTCCTACTTAATAAGTCTTGTCCAGGGCTAGTGTCTCTAGTACTTGATGCTCTTGGTCCATCTAGAAGGAAGGAGAAAGCACTTGTAGTACTTAAATCTAAGTCTTCTAGAGGAGAGGAAGAAGAAGAATAAGGGAAGAAGATACTCCTTGTTTGAAAGTTGAGAGAATAATAGATGGCTTATTCTATGGCTATGGAGGCCAATGAGGCCGATGATGATGAGGTTTAAGAGAATGCTGGTGCTACTGATGATGAGAATGATACTAGTGACAAGGATGATGATAATGGGGATAACTGATCATCGTTTTCTTTTCTATGCTATTATGTTCTAGTTAGTACTAATGAGTTCCCTACTCATGGGAAAACTCCTATCTTTAAGGGTATCCTTTGAATTTACTTGTTAGACTTAAGGATCGACTAACTTCTTTTTAGTTTTATTCTACTGTTTTTGTTGTACTTTGTTTACATGCATGAGCTTTTATGGGTTCACAAGATTAGTGATGCTGCTAATATATGCTATTAAAATTTTTTCCTTTCTTGTACCGATTAAGGCAAATTCATGATGATATCTCTACATAAATCGGGGAAGTTCTAATGTCCTTCTTTTAATTTTCTTTCTTTTCCTTTTCCTTATTTGTGCTTTATTAGGAAGACATTGGGGGCAATGTCTTACTTAAGTGTGGGGAAAGGGTATGCTAAGAAGTAAAAATTTTGGGTCTTATTTTTGCTTAATGATGCATTTACACTTGTTAATCAAAATCCCCCCATTTATAAGTTTGCAATTGAGCTTTAATGTTGATATGTTTTAAAAGAATGGAATCTTGAAATTGTACTCAATTGTTTAGAAAGTTAGCATTCAAAAGATAAAGTATAGTGACTTTGTGTGCCTTACTTATCTATCTTGAACTTTATATACTTAGTAAAAGTTTTAGGATGAAATCTAAGTGGAGCAAATTTACTTGCTATTTAATGATTGAATATAGAGTTGTAGAAGAGATCGAAGTCCTTAGTTTAAAGTTAAATGGTTGTGTTTCTAAGCTTATTAGTTAGTATATTTTCTTTTCAAAAACTTTGGGAGCCCTTCTAACCTTTTGTGGAAAGGGCATATGAAGTCGATCACTTAGTAATTCTTCTTGAATAATCTCTTTGAAAGTCAATCAATTGTGCTAAATTGATGATATAAAGAGCTTAGTTAGTATAGGCGGGCTTTGGTCCCTCATAATAGCGAAGTCTAACCCCGCTATTGACTATAAAAGCTTCATATACATAATTGATTTGGAAAAAAAAAACTGAGCTGAAAAGAAGCAGGTAAAAACCCATCTAGAGAAAAACGAAAACATAAAGGCTAAAACCTTCCCCTCTAAAGGCTGTAAACAAAAATTTAAAGATATTTCAATCAAAGAGGAAAAAAATCTAAGGGAATGATGGATGCTATATACTTTCATTCTAAGTTGTTATGCTTAGAGAGGTGGCTAAATGATTTATAAGCTCTTTAGTAAGTGGTGAGATGTAACCAAGTCGTTTTTGCTTTTGACTTTGTTTTTCTTTTATGATTTTGGAAGTGACTATTAAAGAGTGAGGGTAATAGTTTGACTTACTTGGATTAATCTTAAAAATTTGATTGTAGTATGCCAGGTACAAGTATAATTATGGTAGGTTTGAGCGGTAGCCACTAATGTGTTACTTTGGATTAACTGAATTAAAGAATAGTACTTGTGATATGATATTTTGTAATGAGTATGATAGATTCTTTTGTCTTTATTTTATTTGCTTTAGGACAAGCGAACGATCAAGTGTGGAGAAGTTTGATAAGTGTTAACATACCTTTATCTATAGTGTTTATTTGGACATATTTGATATGGATTTCTTATCATTTTATCAAGAAAAGGATGCTTAATTGCTTAATTATTGATTTCAGGACTAAAAGATGATATTTTGAGAAATTAAAGATGATTCGTGCAAGATCAACGCGAAATTATCAAAATATGGATGAGGTAAAATTTGCACATGCACTACCTTGTGCATGGCCATGATAAATTCAATGGAACAAGTCAGTAGGCTTTTAAATTTCATCCCTTCCTTCATTATAAGTAGGGAAGGATGCAAGGGAACATTCCAAAAAGCAAACAGAGCAAGAAATTACATTTCTGATTTTTGCCCTCCCAAGTTTGCTCGGCTTTGCAGACCAAGCAGTGCACATTGTAAATTTTCAATGTCGGTAGAATGAAAGTTCAGCGCTTCCCTGAGCACGCCCATGCAACATGTTTCCTATCCTAAACTATAACTAGCCGCCTTGTCTTGATATTATAGGATCTTTTGGTGTATTTTTTGAACCCTAAGAGAGAAAAGACGAATTTTAAAGGAGGAATCACTTGAGCACCATGGGAGATCACAAGATAACTAAGTGGTTTTATCGTTATATCATGTTTACTAATTACTTCTCTAGATTTTTATTTTCATTGTAAACTCCATGGAGGAGTAAATCTTTATGCTCCAAGTCTTGTAAAACCCCAAACATCCATATGATTTAAATTGCTTTTGATTAATGAAAAGTTTATACTTTTATATCTATTCATGTGTTTTAATTGTCTCGTGATTGGTTTATGTGTAAAATTGATTACATGTATGATTCTTGTTAGATAAAAAGAGGTTTTATTTAATAGGATATATCTTCATGAATAGAGAGATTATATGTTTCACCTAGAGGTAGGGTAAGGATTTAATCTTTATATAGAAAGTACGATCTTTAATGCAATCTTATTTGGTATTAGTGAGGAAGAGGTCTCTACTATCTTATGTAGGGTTAGAAATTGATTGACTCGAGCGAGTAATTGTTTTAATTGAGTGATTTTGCAGTGCAAAGCATAAACAACTCATTATTGATATTTTATTATAAGAAGCTAGAGGTTAGGGTAATAAAGATGAAAGGTGTATCTTGTGATTGAATACATTATCTGAAAGCATGCATAATTGATCTTAGGGTTTGCTAGATTAGTAAATAAGTAGTTAATAACAGATATTACTTCAAAAATTAAGCTAACGTAGAAAAAAGGGTAATACTAGTACTTGTTCCTTGTATCGCTATGGATGACACCTGATAAATTCTACACTATACTAGATAAGTATACTTACCTAGCTCGATCGTGGGATTTAACTTGGGTTTATAAAATTTATAATTTGATATGATCGGTTAACACACATTAGTGATGGAGTTAAAGAAAGGGCAATAGTCATTTACCCTATAGATGGTCATGTTATGAGGTATGTTGACATTGAGACGCGAGATCTTGATCATATTTGTGTTGAAGCAAGCAACATAATTTCTCATAGGTCTAATTTGACCTCACGATATGAGGTTAAGGGTGGACAAATCCTTTTTGGATTACTTGCTTGTAATGAAGTGTTAATAGAGGAGCCTCTTAAGCTCTTTAATAGTTGGGCATGCTGTTAAATGTAGATGCCATAAGCTTATCACTTTATCAAAGCTTCTCGGGAAAATTTTGCACACAGTGGTGTTAGAGATATAGAGTAAGCTCATTTGAGAACAAAAGTAGCCGAGGTGCTCCATTGGGTTAGTAGAGCCATCATAAAATTCAAAAGTTTAATGTCATGAATAGTTTCTGAACTTTTGCATAATATGCAATTAGGTACCTAAATTTTAAAGTTAATTAATTTAGTATCTGAAACAACTTAACAAATGTACTATTAGTGTGCACGAAAAGTCCTTTCACATACTAAATTAATTAATTTCAAAGTTTATGTATTAAATTGATCAATTTTAAAGTTCAAATATTTTATGGCATATCTTGCCAATGTTCAAGTGTCAGTTATGACATTAACCCAAATTCCAATTCGATAATTCTAATGTGTGGAGGTAAGGACTCCTCCACAAAACCTAGATGAAGAGAGAGCATTCAATGTTGTAGCTACTATGTGGATAGGACTAATTGATGTCTTTAAGGTCTAGCAACCTCTTGATCATGTAGCTTATGTTGCTAAGAAGCATGTAGCACGTGCTTGGATTAAGCTTTAAGAGGCTTAGCTCTGCTAATGTCACATCTACTTGCTTAGGGAGCGGGGATATTCTACTCTTGAAGAGGTGAATGGTCAGATGGCCAACAATCAAGAGCTTGGTGTTATGGAAGAGGTAGTGTGTCATTGCACATGTGGTGATCACAAAGCTATCACACCTCAATACAGAAAGAGGGTTGTTATCTTACAAAAGTGTATTATGACATCATTTCACGAGGCATGGTTCCTTTAAGAACTGTGAATTTTCTCTATATGAAGGTTCCTTACCTTTGTTAGCCTAACCAACATCATGCGTTTATTTGAGACTTTTGTTAATGTTTCATGTGTTCTTTATAGCAATGACAGAAGACTAGAGGTACTTACGTTTTTACTGTAAATGGCAGGTGCAAAAATATTGGTGTTGTCTGTTAAGGTTGTTCATGCTTAATCTAATGCATTCACATGTAAAGTATACCTACATAAGTGTTAAATGTGAGGTAAGAGGTATTGAAGGGGGTGGTTTTGGCATAAATATTTTAATATACTCAAATTAAGTAGAAGGGCAGGGTGGTTTCATAGACAATAGAGAATACATTAATAACAAAAAGAGAAGTATATGAGGAAGTAAAATTATCTCAATTAGCAAAAGCAAAGCTCTAGTGGATGTGTGCTTGTGCGGTGATCATATCAGATCATAAGATGAAGGTAATTAGGCATTGTTTATGTTAAAAGTCATATAAGGAGTAATCAAATGAGTAAACATGTGGTGTCTTTATTGGCAGAGCGTGTTCAATGTACCCATGTAACTTTAGACAATTACTTGTATAATTTGGACATTTTTCCCTTGATCAAATAAAAATGACCTAAGTCATACAACATGGTAATATATACACTTCCTCTATATATTTATTTAATTAATTTTTTTAATAATATGATGCTATAGAATTCTCATAGATAATATATTTTATTTTTATTTTTGACATTTTATAATTCTTTATGGAATTTAACTGCAAAGTATATATAAGCAAAAAATTATATATTATATTAAAATAAATATTTTTTTATTAATTATATTTATAAATGCATAAAAGTGTCATAGCACCTTACACATTGTTATAACACTTTTATTATAATTTCAAACTTGTAACATTTGCATAGTTTAATGCCAAACAACGAGAATCTTCTCATCCATGAAATTCTATTTTTATATGTCAATAGCTCTTTTTAGATAATATACTTTTCTTTATTAAAAACCATATATTTTTAACATGTTACATGTTTAATATATGAAATACCCCAAATCTTCACCAAGATTAGAAATTGAGTTTAGATAGATTAAATAAATGAAATGAATTATAGGATTTAATTAGACAAGTTGATATAATTTAATTAGCTATTAATTGAGATTTGAGTTTCAAATTCCCTAAACATGTCATCAAAGTGTTTAGAGAATTCCTAAATCCTTGATTTTTAGCCTAAACACTAATTCCTAAATTTCAGTAAAATTTGAGTTCATTTAATTGAATAAAAATATCAGTTCTTAAACCCGAACTCAAATTAAATATCTTTCATCCAAAATAGATTCCTAAATTAAGTTCTTATTTTAAGTCCTTAATTTCTAACCTATCGGTTCTAAAATTATCTTTTAAATACTCCTGGAACTATAGATATTGATCAGATAGTTTTAAACTTATACTTTTTCGAAAAATATAAAATTTTTCCATTAAATCTTTTCTTTTCTTTTTTTTTCATCTTGTCTCTCTCTCTTCCTTCATTTTCCTTTCTTTCCTTTTAGCTTCTTGGACGATGCTTTCTTTCTCTTTTCTTCTTCTTTTCTTTTTTTTTTTCAAATTTCTTCCACAAATCTTAAGATTAAAGCTATTTAGAAGAATAATCAAAGCTAGGAGAGAAGCTATGTAAGCCCTGGAAAATTTCAGTAAATAATTTCAAGATGAACTTCGAAAACAAACCTTAAAAATCACTCCAAATTAAAACTGAATTTCAATAGTCCTAAATCACGAATGAATTCGGAAATTCTTAATTGAGAAAATGAAAATCCTTAAAAACAAAATAAGAATAATACTATATTCCAAAACCACTACGTACGACAAATTCCATACGTGACTCCAATTATAAAATGGGTAATATAGATCCAAAAGAAAAAAAAAATAATAATAAAAACGAATTATTAAAAAGTAAATAACGATTAACTTTCGGAAATGAAACCCAATTCAAAAATTCCGAAAACGTTAAAATATATTAAATACTTACAAAAATAAAATTAAAATAAATTTCTCAAATTAAAAATGTTATATAACATAATATCAGTTTCCAAATTGGCAAAGGTCTAAACCGGAAAAATCACCGGAAACCTTAATCGGAATGCAATAGCCTAAGTCCGGCAACCTAGTGCCCCTAACCTAGAGGCCGAGGCGTAGCTAAATATGTAGAATAGCTCATAGTAATATGAGTTTGTTTAAAATATCAGATTGGTAAATTTTTAACCTATTTCGAACCGTTCGGATACAGACTTCGAAAAGCGTGTCCCGGGGCTCGAGATATAAAAATATACCAATAGTACCGTTAGACTATAATTTCATAAGATTTCTAAATATATCAGTTATATAATTTTTCGGGTTATAAAAGTTACGGTTATAACCTTTTTATCGTATTTTTATTACTGGTAATTGATTAGACTTTTGCACTATTCATTTTTATTTTATTACAGAATTTTATTATTCTTATAAAGTCTTATATTTTTAGATAAATATTTTATATGTTATAGAAAATTTTGTTTTTCTAAAATTTAATTCGTTTCGGGTCTTTACGGGATCAGATTCTGTTCAAGACCCGATACTAAAAAATAAAATAAATTAATTTAATAATTGGAAAATATTTTAAAAATATTGATATTTTCATAAAATAATTTTTTTAGAATTTTTCGGGTTATAAAAATATCATTTATAGCCCATATTGCGTATTTTGATCATACCGGTAACATATTTGTTAAATTACTAAAATAATTCAAATAATTATTTAATTTAATTATGAAAAATGCTACAAATATTTTGAATAAATTTTCTAATTTATTTTATTTTAATTAATTTATTAATAAAGTACTTTTACAACCTATACCTTCAAGTACATCTTACACATATCACTTCCTTTTCACTTCTCTTTCTACACATTATCCACAATTGATGGCAGATTTTTGACCTATTTATGGCTGCCATTGTCCTTTATCCACTCATATTGACTAAAATTAATTATATTTCAATCCTTTTTCAAAAAGTTACATTACACATTAATTACACAATTTAATTCAAATCAAATTTAACAAAACCCTCTCTCTCTCTCTTCAAAAATGACGTGCAGCATGTTCCAGAAGTGGCTGCCCATGTTTTTTTTTTTCTCTCATTTATTACAATTAAAACACTCATTTCTTCACTCCTTCATTTATTCACTTTTCCTCTTTCATTCTTTAACCTTCTTCTCTCTATTTCCTCTCTTTTTTCTTCTTCTTGCTCATGTTTCTCCAATAAACAAAGCTGCCCCCTTCTTCTTCCATGGCTTCCACACTTCATTTTAAGATTTTCTAAGCAAATCTTCATCCAAAGCTCCATAGGTGATATAGGTAAAGTATAATGAAGGTTTCATGCATCAAATGAACTTCCATAAGCTTTAAAAGCTTAGGATGATGATGCCAAAAATGAAATCTTTCTCTTCTCCACTTTTATTACCTTGTATTATAATTATTTTCTTGTTTAAAGTTATTATATTTTGTAGATCTAACTTTTTATGGCTTTGACTTTTGTTTATGCCATAGATCTTGTATTTAAGTTGTTATTTTTGTTATTCTTTATGACTTATGCATAGATCTAGCATCCACATGTCTATCTTAGTGATTCATGTATTTAAAACTAGTTCAGAAGACTAGATCTAAAGTTTTGAGTTCATAGATGCATTAGATCTTTGTTTATGTCCATGAACAACTTGCTATTATGATGATGGTAGGAAAGTCATAGGAAACTCAAGATCTATTTTATTTTCAAGCAAAATGATTTTCGAAAATTCGGATGAAAATGGGACTATATTTAGAAAAGTGATTTTTCAACTTCAAAATGTATATTTTTCATTTAAAATGAAGGGCTTAGGATATAAATACCATAAATAAAAGATTTTGATAAGTAAAGTTTAGATCCATGATGTTTATAGCTTGTTACCATGCATTTGTTTTATGTTTATGTTTATATTAAGTATAGATTTTAGTTATGAACTCAAACAAAATTGTGAAATTCGTATTTTGGCAAAACCCCCATTTGAAAACCACCTTCCAAGTATCAAAATGTAATTTTTTCTCGAGAAAATGAAGGCTTAGTATATGTATATCATCAAAACTTCTTTTTACAAGAATCTAATGTGATTTTCAAAAGTTATTTTCAAAACACAAATGTCATTTTCGGATTTTGGCCAAGGCATATTTTAAAAACATGTTTTCCAACTCAAAAATGAAGTTTTTGTTTAAGAAATGAAAGGCCCTTAGGATAGGATATGTAAGGAATGGATTTTCATAAGTTTAGATAGATTTTATCAAAAGGAATATCCAAAAATGAATTTTGTAAATTCGGATCCCAACCAAGACCAATATTTAGAACCCATGTATCAACTCCAAAACTCATGTTTTATGTGAAAAATGAAGTATATAGGTAATAGATATCATTAAGCAATGGTTTTTACAAGTTAAAATAAGTTTAGGCATGAGTAATGTGTAAACCAAGTAATGGAATTAAAATGGAAAATTTTGAGTTAGTGATCAAATTGTCAAATTCGTAATTTGAGATGATGCATATGTAATCACTAAGTATTTGAGCTCAAATTGCAAGTTTTATGTGTTAAATGAAGTCCTTAGACAATAGATGTAGTAAAGTCTTAAAATTTAATGCATTAAATAAGTTTTTCCCAAATGAATCATTCAAAAAGTGGATTTTCTAAAATTCGGATTTTTGAGTAAACCATATTGGAAAACATATTTGTAAAGTGTAAAATGCAAATTTTTGTGTAAGAATGAAGTCCTTAATGGTTATGTATGATTGAGCCCTAATTTTCTAAATATCAAATGACTTTCATTTAAAGGAATCACTTAAAAACTAATTTTTGTAAAATTCGGATTTTGGAATCAACCCCACTTGAAAACATGTTTAACAAGTGTAAAATGGAAATTTTTATGAAGAAATGAAGGTCATAAGTAATATATATAATGAAGACTTAATTTTAACAAAAATAATTATATTTTTTAAGTAATAAATCCAAAACAAATGGAAATGACCAAAGTTAGAAAACTAGATTTTTCAAAAAGTAGTTATAATTGAAGTCTTGCAAAATAAAGAGTTCCAAAATTTTCTTTTACCAAAAATCATGACAAGCATACATGAAACTCATTTCATGTCATTCATGTTAGGAAATCATTGCATGTATGGCTAATTTGTATAACAAAAACATTACAAACATTTACAAAAGCATTTTTCGGAATTGGAAACCGTTACTGATCAGATCTGATCCCTCTGTTCTGAGACCTAAATGTTTTCAAAACTTAAAAATAATATTAGAAATAGATAGATCTTTCGAAGTAGATAGAAATCGATATATAATTTGCGAGATTCCGAGTTAAAATGACCAAGTTATGGCCGTTTTAAGTTGGAATTCCCGCTTAGGACGAGAATTACGAATTTGATAGTTTGTATGAGATAGCTTGGACTAGTTAAGTGATGAAATACTTATTAGAGTATTTCTTCCTTTTTAGGTGACTCCGATATCGACGATTCCCTACCATCGGATTTTGTACTAAGAGACCGGTGATCCAATGCGAGTGAGTATTACTTCCGATTTCATTTATTGTATGTGATTGTAATAATAGTTGCACTAGGTATTTGGTAAAGATAAAATTGATGTGCATGATGGGGACGAATGGGAAAGATGTATGCTTGTTGTTGATACGAGAAATGGAATGTAAGAATATCGAAGCCGAGTGATTAACTATTGCTGTATAGAGATTAAAGAATTGTCTGCGATTATTGACTGATCACTTAAAAGAATTGGTATAATTGATTATTTGGAATTGAAGATGAAATTGAACTCATTCTTACACGATGGGGATGGAGCATTAGCATTTGTCAGTTTATCGTTGTACCTTAAACGATTTTATAGTTTATAGTTGTCCGTAAGCTGAAATGGTCTCGGTCGTACCGCAGGATTCGTTAATCTGCTAACCCGGGATGGAGGGCGCAAGTCCATCCACATATGATTTTCCGGCGGGTCATATGTTTGTTGAATTCACGAGTTTGATGCATATCACTTGTCTGACTAATCACTTGATTGTATGATATGTTATAAATATAATCCTGGAAGTTTTCACTCACTAAGCTAGTGTAGCTTATACCCCTATAGTTGTTTAAATGAACAGGTTATCTCAAGAATGCAAAGTGGGGACTGAGATGGTTGAAGTCGAGAATGATTTCAGGATTCCGGCAAGACATAAGAATGTTTGAAGTTATTAACTAGGTTTTATTATCTGCCTTGTAATAGTTCTATGTAATAGAATCTTTTGATGATTTGTAAGTGAAGTTTGATGAGTTGTATTTTGAAGAATAGTGAATTGAATTTGCTTTACATTGTTACTCGAGTTATATCAACATGAAATGTATCATTCCGATGTGTCTCCTCTATGTGTTAGACGCCTTGTACATAGTATGGAAGCATTCGCATGACTGAGGTGGTCATTCTTAGGCTTTAATATTGTGTACGGCGGACTGCCACGTTTAGGGTACCCTTCGGGGCGTGACAAGCTAGATGAAGGAAAACAAGTTAGAAATGTAAAGGAAGCTCAAGTGTACAAGTGTTCTAAAAAGATAAGTTGTTATTTCCTTGTTATCTTTGTTGTTTTATTTCTTTAATTGATGAATTGATGTTGAATTGGGTTGAGAGTGTTGTTTATTTATGTATTTGTTGGTTTAATGGTTGATGGAAGTTGGGGTTTGGTTGGAGGAAGAAGATGATGAATAGTGATTTGGAGTTGATGAGGTTTTAGAGATGTTTGGTGTTGTTTGAATGATGGGATGATCATGTAACAAGCTTTAGAGTAACTTGGAATGAGTTTAAAAAACTTTGAGAGGTGTAAAATGCACTTTGAAAACAGGGGTTTCGTCATTTTTTTCGTTCCAGTGTACACAACCTCGTATATGGGCTTGTAGCTGCTCGTGCAGGCTTTAAAAATTCTTAAAAGTTGCTCTCGGGTCATTTTTTTTATCCAACACGGCCTCGATACACGGCCGTGTACCCGGTCGTGCAGACTTCCCCTGTTTCGCAGCTCTTTGTATTTTAGCCATAACTTTTTCATCCGACCTCCGATTGAGGTGATTCAAGTTGCGTTGGAAAGCTTAAAAAGAGATCTATAATTTTAATGTTTTGAGTTTTGACAAATTCAAAACTTATCGATGCTTAAATTTTGATTCTTTCCAGCTGCAACACTTTTCAAAACAAAGTCAAAAACTTGTTTTTGTTTGTTAAATGTGTTTTTGCTTAGGAAATGGATCTTTTTAAGATAAAATGAGATAGATAAGTGATATTTGATGTGTTGAGTGAATTAATTCATGTAATTAAACATGGGTTAAGTAGATTTATAGATTTAACAAATAATTAGATTAAATCTAGAAGTTAGTTATAAAATGAACTTAGTTAACAAACTTAAGTTCAACTTCATTAAATAGACTTGAATGAGTTAAAATAAATTAGATTGAGTTAGTTTAATTACTTTGGCTTAGTAATTAGATTAAATGATTAATTCTAATGAGTTTGATTTAATGAACCCAATTAAACTAAAATGAACTAGATTTCTTAAGCTTAATCCACTTGGCTTGGCTTTTGAATTAAATGGCTAAGGTTAATCAATTTGACTTGGTAAATCACTTAAATGACTAACTTTTAATCAATTTGGCTAAGGTTAAGCTAAAATGGGTTAGTAACAAATAACTGGGTTAAATGAATGTGTGAGGGTGATATTTGAATAACATGGAGAATATGTTGTTTCAAATGTTTATTTGCTTTGAATATAAATGCTTTTATGTATGAATGCTTTATATATGCTATGTTTTGTGATAAGAAACTATAATTAAAGTGAAAAGAAATTCTTTGACAGACAAAGGAGAACTGTCCATATTTTAGCGGGGCGATTTATCGCAGCCATAGTGGGGTTTCATATTAGTGTCTGATCAAATAGGATTAATAAAAGTTTGATATAAAGTGGATGATTAGTTTAGTTTAGTTTCTTATATGAGCTCTTTTCTTAACAGTGGTGGATATCTGATTTTATCTTCTGGATTATCTTATGAAATTTCCTTCCGAAGCTATGTTTGGATTTCATATTCAAGGTACGCAGTAACTAGCTTTGTCTCTGTATTAGGATAGGCATTTATGAAAACTATATATATTAAGAAAAAAAAAAGAAAAACTTAATTGTGAGTGTTGATTTGTGTTTTACGCCGTTAAATCCAATCCCTGCCCAGGGTGGTATGAGTGCCTAGGGGCGCCCCCTCACAGATTGGGTGAGCCTGGGATGGAATTGGTATTCGGTTCGGGGAGCAGCACCCTGCTCAGATTGGGGGCATGGGACTGTTTCGTTATTGGATAGATTTATCTAGGAGATATAAGTATCCGAACTGCTTATATCAACCCCCTGAGCGTCAAGGTTGTTACTCAGGATCCCCCACTATCCTTGTTGCCCGGAGTTTGAATACTCCCGTGTTGATTTGTTTACCTTAAAGAAAGATAATAACTTGTGATTGTTGCATTTGCATTTAGTTAAGCTCGTGTGTCACTCCGTGTGTGATTGTGTTGTTGTGTACTGGGCTTCGGCTCATTCTTGTTGTTGTTATTCTTTTTACAGGTTTTGTTGTTGATAAAGACGATGTTGATGAAATTGATGATGGTGTGGAGGTTGTTGATGTTGTTGTTCTTCTTATTGTTGTTGATGAGGATGGTGATGGTGATGATGATTGATGTGATGATGTTTGTCCGGGTTTTGGGCGATTCTGAAGATTTGGGAGATGAGTGAAATGTGATAGGATCGAGACATTTCTTGTATTTTGTTTATTCTTTTGTTTTGTTTTGTAAGAGGACTGGATATTTTTATACATTGTATTTTCTTTTAAGGGCTTGTTAATGCCCAATTGATTGTAAATGGTTATCTACCCCTAAGAGTAGATCATAAAGTGTTTTTATAAAGTTAGTTTCTTAGAAAACTGGTTTGCTCTGTAGGGAGTAGAAGTTTATAAGTTGTTTTATAAAATTTGATTTTCCGCTGCTAAATCCAGTTATCTGAAAATCTAATTAAACGATTTCACAATCTAAAATTGAATAGCAATGTTCAACATAAACACCTTCTTTTAAGACAACCTTACGTATAATTCGCAAGAGTTATACGTGGTTGGGGACTTGGTGTGCTTAATTTGAGAATTGAGCATGTCGGGTCTTTACAATATAATTAAATAACATAATTTATTATAATGATTTGTATATATACACACTATATTAATTTTTTAATGTGTTTATTATTTTTACAAATATATATTAATTTTCACATAATGAATGGTACAAGAACTTCAACAATTAGATATACGGATTTTGAAATCGATCAATTTAGTACTTGAATTTTGAAATTAATCAATTTAGTATTAAAACTTGAAGTAACTTTTTGTACACATCAATAGTATCTTTTTTATGTATTAAATTGATCAAATTCGAAAATTTTTATTTACTAAATTGATCAATTTTGAAGTTCGGTATCTAATTCTATATTTTGCCAAAATTCAGTTATCATTTATGGCATTAGTGCTATATATAATCAATATATCAAGTAAAAGGAAAAAGCTGGTTAGGCACTTTGGCTGGTTCCTCATAAAATCGAAAATGAACCGTAATCTCAAATTCTACTCCCGAGTTCCACGGTTCCACTTCCACCCGAGTTGCTAAAAAATTATTCATTTCAAAAAGCGCCCGGTTCACCTCCTCCTTCTCCCGCCCTCACAAAATACGAAAAAAATAAAGCCCAAGGCTCCACCTCCGCTCTGCAACAAACCTTTCATTTTAAAGTTTCTTCTTCGCTTCTTCTACCTCCGGCTTCACTTATGAATCCACACCACTTTTCAGATCTCTATTTACATTTTCATGACTAAGTATGACTTCCCTCCCACCCTCTCGTTTCGTTCCTCTACTCTTGTCCTGTGCAAAAATCGGTAAATAGAATTGGCGGGTCCTTCCAATTTTGTTACTTTTCCTGCAATTAGGGTAAAGGGTTCTTTTGGAAGAAGCTAAGGAGGCTAATTTTGATTTCGGGTATCCTAGAAAGCTCTATAAGCTGTTCTTATAAGATTAAGATCTGATTTTCGGAAGTAGGGTTAAGGATGATTGGGGAAAATAATGAAAATGATAATGGGAGCAATAACTCTGATGGTGTAATCAAGTCCCGTGTTGTTCTGGGTGATATTACGAATCGAGCAGGCAAAAGAGGATCATCCAAAATTTCCGATGAATCAGACTCGAAAGCCCCGGATAAGAAAGGTAAATATGATAATTCAGAGTTTATGAAAAAATGTATGATACTTGAGAATAAGATCGGAGAAGCAGCAGAAAGAATGGGGGTTTCAGGTTTTAATAAGCACGGTGTTTCTTCAAAGGATAAGAGGGCTAGTAATTTGCCTCCTAAGGCTAGTGCGAGCAGTTCGATCTCCGAAAATGCAGTGTCTTACGTGCCCTCGGTGTATGAACCCCCAAATCAGATCATGAATTCGGGTTTGTCTAATGCCAATCCTAATCCTGCAGGTGATGGTGTGGAAACTGGGGATGCGACGCGGGAGAGTTGTGTTACTGTTGTCTTAACAAGTTGCATTAAGGAAAGTAGTAGTTTTATTGACGTTGATGAAGGAGATTCTCAGGACGAGCTGGTGGCGGTAGTGGCTCCGGTTGCTAACCAAAGTACTATGCAGGATTCGATAGTTACTGTTGCTTGTCTTAACAATGACAAGGATCCTGGTGCTGGTAAATTGGAGTCGAGTAAATCCGGGTCCATCAAGTGGTCAAAGTTGCCAGATGCAGAGTGTTCGAAGAACTTTGAACTGGGGAGATGCAAAACGCTCAAGGATGATGGATGTGCTAATATGGATGCGGAAAATGATTTGCTCAAGGGTTGTTCCTGCTCTTTTTGCTTGAAAGGTACTAAAGGTTTCTGCGTATTTCTCATTCTTCTCTTTTCGTGCGCATGGCGATTCAGGATTCAACTTCTTGTGTGTGTAGTTTAAGGAAGATTTTTCTGTTTATGTCATTGTCAGCTGCTTATATGTGGTCGGACCTCCATTACCAGGATATTAAGGGTCGGATATCAGGTAGCTTATGCACATTCTGTAGCCTCTACACCCCCTTGGTTTTATGGTACATTTCTTAATTTGGTTATTCATGGTTTTATATTGACAGCTTTAAGGAAGAGCCAGAGAGATGCAAACGCTTTGGTGCAGAAAACTGGCAAGGGAAAGGATCCCGCTGTCTCTCACAGTGTTGGAAGTTCCAATAAGCCCTCGAATCTGGAATCTGATCTTATGAATCAATGGAGGTCGCTCTTTCTTCATGTGGAAGATGTGTTACTCTCTGAGAGCACTAAACTCGTGAGTACATTTTCCATGATGATATACTGGTTTTCTAGAGCCATCTTGTTGCTCCATGTAAAGAAATTCAGATAACCCTTGAGAACCATGCTTGCATACTTTGGTTAAAATTTGGAAGCCACAGCCATGTAGTCTAATAAAGAGCTTCAATGTCATTAGCCACAGTCTAGAGTCTGAACCATAGTTCCCATTTATGGAAATTGATATTAAGGGAAAAAAAACGAACGTGGCGACTTAATATTTTGCAGCCATGGCATAATTTATGGCATTATGTCTTAATTTCCTACTTTTGAGTGTTCATGCACTGTTTTTTTACTTGGTTTCAAGTAACCGATTTTTCTTTTCTGGCAATGTAATCCCCTATTTGTGCTTTGCAGCACTCAAGTTATCATGCACTGCGAGACTTGAGAGAGAACTGCAAGACAGATCTGGAATCTATTAACGGAGTACCTGCGGACAGACAATAATGTGCTTCTGTTTTCTTTTTTTTTTTTTTTTGGGGGGGGGGGGGGGGGGGGGGGGGGGGGGGGGGTGGGGGGGGGGGGGGGGGGAGGGAAGGGATGGGGTGGGGTGTTGGTGGTGGGCGCGCAAAAACCCTGTTGCTTTTGCTATAAGAGAGGTTATGTGCCGTGTAGCCATATGCTGCTTACATTTGAGTAGTTAGCTAGAGTGATTCATGCTGTTGTCTACGGATGTCATTTATTGCTTGTTGGAACTCTTGATGTTCTTCTACTTCTTCAGTTAATACTTCTTTAAACTCATTGTAGAAAAAGTTATAAACAGAAGGTAGGGTTTACCATATATATGTATATGTATGTGTGTATGGTAGTAATGTGTTTTGTCCCGTCCATTATGCATAATGGTGTAAATGAATTAAATTGGTTCACAAACTACTCGAGTTTGACTTGATATTTGGTTGAGTTTGATTTAAGAATTGTCAAATCGAACTCAAACTCAAGCTACTCAAATAGTTTATCAATTTGAGCTCGAACATTATATGTTTAGCTCGATTAGCTCACTAGCCTAATTGAGCTCGAGTCGAATATAAATATTAATCATTTGAATTGAATTTCGGTTTTGATATTATTTTAATTAGAATTGAAGATATGTTTTTTAATAAATTGAGCTTAAATGAGCTTAATTGAGTTGAGATTATATAGTATTGTTTCGAGTCAAATTCAAACTTAAAATCTTAAGCTTGTTGAGATCGACTGAGCTAGAATTTTAAAATTTCGAGTTGAGCTTGTATTCAAGCTTCATATTATACCATCTCAACTCAATTTGTTTGCAGCCGTAGATGGGGTAGCACAAAAAATTATGTTAGCATTTGCTTGTACTGAAGCTTAAAGGTCATGTTTCTGGTGGAAAAGTGTAGGACTTGATACAAGAATGGCGTTCAAAGTGCTTCAGTCTATTCTGCTTATACTTTTCCTGATGGATCATTGTCCGCATTGCTGTGTCGATACTAGGCAAGTTGCAAAGCCCAAAAAAAAATTAACCCTGAGTCTTGAAATTTGCATGTTGGTCCACAAAGCTTTACGGTGTGACTATTTGGGCCAATGTCACAGCACCATTAAAGGGCGAAATTTCTGAATTATCATTGTAAAATCAACTTCTCAACCAACACATGGGTATTGTGAAAGACCGAGGACCATGATTTAATCAACTTTCTAGACAGGCGTCCTGGCAAGAAGCTGCTAGACAAAAAAGTTAATTGTTAAAATATGACATGCGTTTTGGAGGTTTGACCAATTTGCAAACGTAGTCATTGCTTTTTTTTTTCCTTTTTTTTTTGGACAAATAAATTATCACACGTTTTATACAAAAATATCAATATTATTAAATAATTTTAGAATAATATACCTATTTTATTGATCATAAAAATTAACTTTTACATTTTTTTTAATTTTTAAATTTTTTAAATTTTATTTATTAATATTTTTTTATTAAATTAATCATTTTTAAATCAATAAGACTCAATACATATCTCTCTAATAGTAATTAATTGATACTTTTGTATGAAACCCAAATACCTATTTATCAAAAAAATCAACATAGATAATATGTTTATAAATTATCTAAAACACAGGTCAATTTTGTAATTAAGCCTAGATAAAATCAGTAAGTAGTTTGCATGTAGCCGACGATGTTGCAACTTGCACGTACAGTGGTGTTACTGCTGTCATCTCATTTACATGTAAATTTTGGACCGTCAGGTTACGGGGACTAGTCGGTGGCTCTTTGTAAGGTTGGCTTTGGGCTACTACTAGAACTATCTATGGGTGGAAGGATTGAAGGTGCACCTGTAAAACCATATACCGCAAGCCATTTTTGTTGAAATTTTGAAAGAAAACTCTGTATACATGTATTCCATTTACAAATGTAATTTAACCATTGACAAGTGTAGGGAAATTTGTACTTCCAATCTTAATTTTTTCTTAATATCCTATTCCCCATTAACCACCATTAAGGATTGGCTTTAAAACCAATTCCCATTCCTCGGTTGGATTCTTCATTTTCATTGACATGGCAGCTGCAGAGAAGAAAAAACCCAACCGGTCATCCACCACGAATTACATGTTTAGAAACGTGCACTGGCAATTTTACAATGTTCTACTGAAAATGATTCTACCACAAGCTGGAAGCACAAGGCGAAGGCTCAACAATATTGCTAAATTTCATAAAAGCATAGTTCATAGTTTATATTATTACAGGTGTAAATCCAATAACTTACCAAAGTTTTATTGTATTACTGCTTGAAGCTGTAAAAATATTCCATGAGCCTCCGCATTAAATCAAATGGGACATTTTTCTTTGGATAAGTACATGTGAACAAACACTGAAATTTACCACAAAATCTTTGAAGCAAGCAATATGGGGCTCTTTCCACCAGATTTAGTTTGCGCTCATTTCTTGCATGATTGCTCTCGATAACTGCTCTGCATTGTATTCAACTCCAAAGGATCGCATTACCCTTAAATTGGGATTCACCAAGTACCTGTTTCAATAGTAAACGCAGTCAAACATGGTTAAAAGAAGTGTCCGGTGCAGCATGAATGCAAGAGTGATGCATCAGACGTCAATCACATTGATTACATGCGTTGCCTGCAAGCTGAGAACACAAATGCACACAAGAACATGGATATGAGACCTGCATGTCCATACCAGCAATCAGGAAAGGATGAATGGTACATAAAACAGCATTAGATTAGCCTAAATTTACATGTTATGAGACGACTCTACAAGATAGTCATCTTTTTCCTCATCAACCTTCCTGAAATATACTCGATACTCCTGGGCCATCTGCCTCACAGCTGAAACAGGTCCTGTTAATCCCATTATTCTAGGGTGAAACTCTGCAATCCTTAAAAGAGATGAAAATAGAATAAGCCGATACAATATATGAAAATGAAAATTTATGCAAGAATGGAAGTAAAACGCTGACCTTTAAGATAAGCACAGAGATGAGAAGGTGTGTCTCGCTGAGGGTCAATTGAAACAAATACTGGTAAAACTTCAACATTCTGCTTTTCTTGGTGCAGGTGGAGTACACCAAAGTCAGTGATAATATGATAAGAGATAATTGAAAGCAGAATTTGCTAGGAACAACAGCAAACCTAATATATCCACAGCTCTGGCCATTGTTCCCACTTGCTCGGGTCCTACATCTGGTGATGATGTGTATCCAAAATAAAGAAGAACCCAATTCCCCAAGAGGTTCTTTTCTGAGACGACATTACCCTCTGTATCAATCAAAGTGAATGGGCCACCAATTATTGCCCCCCCAATAGGATTCCTTGCAACATTGCTACTCTCTTGGCCTGGTATAGCACAAAAAAAATATATGTATATAATTTTGCTACCTGGACTTCAAGGAAATTCTGCCAAGAAGATTGACATTAAACTTGCAAGAAAAGAGCAGAACAAAATGCTAGATGAGGCAAACAGAAATTAAGAGTAAAAGAACTCCAACCAGATAGGCATATAACCAGAATATTAAAAATGGGTAAAGAAAGATAATTTTTTTCCAAAGCCTATTTACATGCAGTACAAAGATGCATCCAGTAACTCATCTCCAAGAAAAACATGCATCACACTTGTTCCCCCGCACCCCGCAACCCCCCCCCCACCCCCAAACAGCAACATTGGCACCAAACTTTCATAAAATTGATGCAGAAACAAATCTTCAGACTTCTTAAAAAATGGCAGTACTGGTGACGTATCTTTTGATTGGAGATAGAAATTAAAAAATTAAATTGGTACAGACAGAACACCTTGCTTCCAGTAAGCATGCTTCGTTTGATAAGTGCAAATGAGAGTCACCAGTCTATGAACCTTTTTCCTGGCCTTATGAACTTATAAGTGGGTGAATAAATCTCTCTTGTTTCTTCCTCACCAATCATTTGGATTCTTGAGAAGTTCATCCTTCTGTTGGTTAACATACATCCCGAGGCAAAGTCCCCTATACAACCAAATTGCTTCTTAGTGGGGCCAAAGTCTAGAGTTTCTCTAACTTGTGTTTGACATATTTGGGGGAAAAATACTGTCTTCACTAGGAAAAGGTAAAAATTGACACATCTTCAATGCAAATAGGTTTCTTGTCGGACAGGCAATCTTTGGTGAATCATTACAACATCATGCAAATCATCTCAAGCTTTGAGAGCTTTATAGTACTTAATACAAACCAGATCGTTTAGATGCTCTTAGGCAAGTTTCATTCTCCTTTTTATATGTACTTGCAATTAGTTATATGGTCAATGCCACTACACATAAAAGTTACACTTAATTTAAAATTTTTAAATGCTTACTTGCTCAAACACATTCTAGATCTTTTCACATCTTAATGAAACACATGTCAAAACCCAAAACTTTAATTGCAAACTGCAACAAGTTCCAAGTAAAGCATCCATACAACCAACACTATTCAGCTATGTACATTAAAAAAAAAAAAATTGTTACTAAACCGAAAAACTACCATTTGGCTGTAACATTTTTCACTGATGGCCAACAAAAGAAAAAAAAGGAATGTAACATTTTGCACAATTTACTGAAACTTTGTGTTGATCTAATGACAAAGTTGATGCCAAAAAGACTTCAACATGCTTATGAATAGATATTTTATGAATTATTATATTTGCCGTTGGAGAACCAACCTTTTAACGATAGCATATAATCCTGAAATAGCTTTTTCATCAAACTCTATACTAAGGTTCTCATAAAAATTAAAAATGACTAGTTACATGCAAGGGATGGAGTAATTGATGATCCCACTCGTTTATTTTCAAATAATTCTCTTTGTCATATTAAATGATTTTGCAATGCACTCATTTACTCAAATCTTTAGCTTCATATATACAACTCATAGCCGGCTACAGCAAGTCTAAGCACCCACACAAGAGACCCCATCACTTTAAGAAGGTGGATTACATTATTCCAAAAAGCAACCGACCTAGATTGTTTCACTCACCCTTTTATCCTTTATAGGCTTTGTACAATTGCTAAAAGTCCACTTGTTCAAAGTAAACATGGCTCTTAAATATTTATGAATTGCATTGTAAGATAAGCTATGATGTGCAAAACCTAGTTTTACTCGGATGAATAAGTTCTTTGTCCTTTGTAAAGGATCTCAGTATTCAAGAGCCCATATGGTTGTATATAAATCCAATCATGTTAAATTGCCTTTTAAATAATCCTCACTACTCAAATCCTGATATCCTCAATATGAGATCCAAACAAGAAGCAGTACATGGCGTGCAAAACAAATGTGGTTGCTTTGAGTTCAATTATGTCAGATGGTTTTATAAGTCGAACTCATTAGAGCTTGATTTGGTTTTCACTTAATTATTCTATGAGAAACATGTTTGTAAGATTTGTGGATGCTTCATCATATATGAAACTGAAGAAAAAATATTTGTTTTATTGAATAAGTTAAGAGATCAGAGAAGCAAATATTGTTCAAATGATAACTAAAAATGGAGTCAATTATGTTTTAGCAGCTTACTTTCTATAAAGATATGTTAATTATTCCAACATAAACATGCTATGCTTATTATATCAATTACCATCATTTTTTTTAATGTCCTAACAGGAAAGTTGTTGGAAGTAAAGAGGCAATATTTGTTTTAGACACCATGTGTTGCTCATTAATTGAATCTCATGCTTGAGGATTTTAATATCCTCAAGTAGCAAGGATTATTGAGAAGGCAATTAATAAAAATGGATTTATGCACAACCATATAAGCCTCTTGAAGACCATGAGATCCTATATAAAGGATAGAGAACCCACCCACCTGAGCAAAACCAGGTTCCACGCATTGCAGTTAAGTTGTAATGGATTTATAAGCATAAAAATTGTCTGAGAGCAATGTTTACTTTGGATGAGGGGACTTCTAGCAGTTAAGTACTGCATTTAGAAGCATAAAATTCATTTGAGAGCAATGCTTGCTTCGGATGAGTGACTTCTAGTGATCAAGCAAGTGTAGGATTAAAGGAGGTGTGACACAATCTTGTCAACTGCCTTTTGGGATAATGACATCAACATTCTTAAAACGATGGGCCTCTTGTACAAGTGCTTAGACTTGTCAATAGTAGGGAAAGAAAAAAAAGACCATTATATTCATGAAGCTACTTAGAGCAAAGAAATGTATTGCAAAATTGTTCAATGGAAATGAAGAAAAGTATGTGAAGGTGAAAAAGATTATTGATGATAGGTTTTGGAGGAACTGCTGTTTACACATCAGCTGATGCACTTGGTCAGTTTCATAATGATAACAGAACATAGAATTTGATGGGGAAGTCATTTCAAGATTATATGCTTTCATTGAGAGGAGGTTCGTTGATCACAAAAGCAAGATAAGATAATTGGAATACTATTCATTTATAAGCATGCTAAGGATCTTTTCAACATCGACTTCGCCATAAGATCAAGGAAGACAAAAACAACAAATAACTAAAAATAAGGTTATGGGTCTATCTGTTTCATTATTTTCGGGTTATTTTGCCATCTTATTTCTGTCATTTTCAAACAAATGTTTATTAAGAAACAGACACAAATGAAAAATAGACATTTTTAATCATAAAAAGATCAAACAGATAAGATGTAGATAAGAAACAAATGCAGATTAGATACAAATAAGATACAGATAAAAATCAAACGAGCATATTTTGTTAAGTAATTAAAACTATTTTATCTTTTTCATTTTTATTTAAGAATAATGCCATGAATAATACTTGAACTTTGAAATTAATGGATTTAGTGCTTGAAGTTTAAACTTATCGATTTAGTACCTGAACTTTAAAATTGATCAATTTAACAATTGAAAAACTTTGAAATTAATAAATTTAGTATCTAAAAAAACTTGACAAAGGTTCTGTTGGTATGTACAAAAAGTACTTTCAGTTACTAAATTGATCAATTTTAAAGTTCGAGGATCTAGTTGTCAAAATCCAAATACCATTGGTGATATTAACCTTCTATTTACCTTTTTTTTTTCTTTTTTTTTTCTTTTTTTAATGTACATAGCAAAATGCTAGGGGGTTGTTAGAAGCTTACTTTAGACTTGCAGTAATTAGCAATTAACATTTTAAGCTTGACATGTATTTCATTATGATGTGAAAGGTTTAGAGCATCTTTGAAGAAATAAGCATTTTACAATCTTCATTTAAGTGTAATTTCCATGTGCAATAACATTAACGGTTATAGATATATTTATTTGAAAATGCATATACAAAGTGGAAACAGACTTGCTAAGAGCACCTAAATGATTTTATTTATATCAAGTACAATCAAGTTCCCATAACTTGATATGATTAGCAAAATGTGATTGATCCAATTTCATTATATTGAAGAGAGCAAGGAGTGGTTAATTGGTAAAGTTGATTTGTTGAGACAGATGATAAATTGGCTTTTATGAATAATGACTTGACATAGGGTAATGTACCAAGAGCTGCTGTAGTTGAGAACTGCTTAAGAATATCAAGTCCCAAGTAAGATTTTGAAGTCAGGGGGTCATCAATTGGGATTTTTAATAGAGATGAAGACAATGAAGCTATGAGTGATGATATGAAAGAGGTGATGTTCATGAATATAAAAAAAGTTAAGGGTAATGAAAGTGTGATGATTTGAATAGTGTTGATAATGACGAGCGTTAAAACTCACGATATCATAGTTTCTGTTTTCAGTCTTGTAAAGAAAACTACTACAATACCTTAATTATATTACAATAGTAATTTGCTTCTTGGAATAGTCTTTGCTAATTATATCTAATATAAACATGATTGTTAAATATAATACTTTAGTGCATCCTAACCTTATCTGTAAATTTATCGGTATTTGTTTATTTGTTGCTTGGAAAGGACAGTAGTCTTCGGTGGAAACAACAGTTAAAATTTTTACTGATAGGCTGGAAAATCAAGCTTTGTACAGAGGGAAACATAGGTATCTTCAAATCTCTCGTCAGGATGAAGCGCTACATATGGCTCATACCAAAGATGATGGTGTAGCTTGCATGGGTCAAGGTTGTCACCATACTTCTACGACACAATATAGTTGGACAAGTAGCAGGTATACATGTCCTGATTGCTGTATGTTGGGTCGGCGGTAAGATATATTTGAATATTGTCTAATGGTTGTATGAGGTGGTCACTAACATTTGCCATTGGATCTAGTCAATGTCTCCTTTTAACACTATTTATTTTGGAACAACTACAAAGCTTTGGCATTCAGACTTCCAACGTTTCCGGCTATTTGCCTATCATAGAAAGTTTGACTATTAGTGCTTGTTGCACCTTTTCTTACCTTCCCCAACATTGCTTTTCCTCCTCATAATGATGTATAAATGAAAAAACTGGTCTTACTTGAAATCACCTTAATGTTTGCCTTTGACACTACGGCTGCATTAGGTCTCCAGTATCTGTATAAAATGAGTTGAGGTCTCATAAGATTGAGAACCCTCCCATCTTAGTTTGAAACCAAAATTGTTCACAAACTACTTGAACTCAAATTAACTTTGACTTGACTAGTCAAACTCAAAATTGAGCTACTCACATGGCTTATCAAGGCAAACTTGAACTTCACAATGTTTAGCCCATTTAAACTGCAAGCCTAATCAAACTTGAGTTGAGTCTAATTGTCAATTGAGTTCGGATTAAGTTTGGATATTAATTATTTTAACTTGGAAAAAAAAAGTCTTTTCAAGTAAAGTTTAAATGAGGTTAATTAAATCGACCTCGAGTTTGTTTAATGCCACTTTAAAGTTGAGCTTAAACTTAAAATTTTAAACTTGGTAGAGCTCAAGCTTATAATTTTTTAGTTGAGCTCAAGCTCAAGCTCAATACAGTATTGTCTTGACCCGATCCCTTTGCAGCTGTACTCTAAACTCATAAACTACTAACTAATGCTAACGACTACTCCAAACAACTATTTTAGACCACCATTGGAGATTACTTTTCTTCCTTGTTCATCAAAATTTTAAAAACAATCTTCTATACAAGCTTTTCAATATTAACTTCCTTAAAATAGAACATAATTATATCATTAAATAAAAGTTGATATAGATATAATAACAATATCTAAATAACTGAAATAGAAAATATCAACCATATATATTTATTGTCCCATCCTAAAGATACTCCTACCCTATAATTAAATTTTGCTAAATTCCTTATTCATCTCCCTAGAAATTAATGCATGTCATGGTAACCTTGATGCTAGAGGAAAGACAATCATATAGTAATGCAAAATAACTAACCTGACACGACGATCCCCCCCCCTTTTTTTTTTTGGGTGGATAAGGGGCAAAGAAGGAAGAGAGGGGGCGAGGGTATTATTATCCACTTCAATCAACAAAGTTTACAATACTTACTGTTCATTTATTTCACTGAATAAATAAGATTGTAATAGAATTGCTATTATGAAGGAATTGTATAAAGCTATAACAGGTTTTTTATTTGTTAAGTTCTTATATTATTAATGATATTTTGGAAAAGACATTTTAAACATTAAATTGTCATTCATAAATTTGACTAAAGAATGACTACCCAATGTATTTAGTAATAAGGATTCCTATGGAATTACTATTACAGTCAATCAAACGTCGTAATAGCCCTTCATTAGAGATAAGACTGTAATAGAATTACAATTATAGTGGGGTAGTTAGTATAATAGTCAATACAAAAAGCCAATTCTTGATGTTACACAACAAAAGAAAACAAGGTGATCTATCTATTTTTGAAGGTCATTCTAAGAGTCCCAATACAAAATGGATAAATTTGACAAAGCATTCAACTTACAAAACCAAAAACAAAGGGAAATTCCAAGTGAACAATAAAACGAAAAAAGCAAAAATTTTCTCGGAACAGTGAATATATTGCTTATCAAGTGTTTTAGTAAGTGTGAATATTTCCTAGGGAAAAAAACAAACCAACAAAGAAAGAAAAAAAGAGAAAGTGGTAGGTAAATTTAAAGTAAATGCTAATATCTGATAAGTTTTCGTTTAACTCTTAAGGGTCTGTCATAAGAGTAAGAAAGGAAGAAGAATAAACAAGTAAATCCATTTTCTTTCTGAAGAAGTCTAGAGACTCAATTAACTTGATCCAATGTAACACTGCTATCCTTCATTGCTGGTGATACACTCTTAGTCTTCTAATGAAAACACAAGACTCAATTTATAGTGATGATACTTAAATTCAGAGTAAAGAAGAAAAAAAGCTTATTGCACAGGTTACATCTATTGAAAATGAAGCAGCCAAAAACTATTTCAGCCTTTACATATAGAAAGTCAATTCTGGAATGACTCTTGAGAACACTTATTATCTGTTAAAGAACTTCTGCATTTAGCTATACAAGTTAAAACAGCCATAGGGAAAATTGCTACATATCTACTCTTTTCACCTTTTTATTTTAACTACATGACCATTGATGTAGAAAATTGATCAAAGTAATGATAAGAACTACAGAGGGCAGAATGCATACCTTTCGGCACTGCTCTCCGCTCATCATTGAAGTGAATTAACAATGCAGTCCCTGCAACCCCCCCAATCAACAAAGTAGGCTGCAAGAGATAGAAGAGAAGAATGCAACTACATCAACAAAACTGCTAAACTTGAAGAAAAATAGAGAGGCTGAACTTCGCTAAGTCTTGATTTAAGTGCTGGAAGTAAATTTTATCAAAAAGAGAGAAGAAGAGAAGCATGGTACTATAAGATAGCTCCGTGACGAGTGAAAAGCCTCGGTTTCAGCAGTTGTTACAGGTTGCTTTTGTTGTGTTCCATTACCATGTCTTGATGATTTTGAATATTTACAAGACTGAAGTCTCCAAGGATGACCAATCCTACAAGAGGAACGGTGTTCATCAAGGGTTTAGGTTTATTCTAGCAAAGCTGTATGGAAGAGCTAACATGGAAAACATCCAAATGCAGCCCACTTGTACCCACATATAGAAGTAAGTAAAGATTTTACACAAAGAAACTTCATCTCCCGTTGGACATAAACGGTCTTCCAAGTTAGAGTTTCTAAGCTTATTCAGGTTGGCTTACTTAACGCTTAAATGATTCAGGGGCTCTTAACACGCAACTCTTATTAACATCATAAAACTTGGTTGGGCTTCATTCAAATTTAACATGGTATAAGCAACAGTGTCTGATCTTGAATCCACACATCATGAGTTTTTGACACAAAAGGAAAAGCGTAGGATACAATAAAAACTAATAAAGCTACATAGGATTTGCTTGTGCTCCTTCAACTTTTGAAAATTGCTTTCATGAAGATATTGGGAATGTGCATTGGCCCAACCAAGACAGAGAAATCCCCACAAGCTTCGACATTTATGACTTTTTACAAAAGCAAATTGAACTTCAACATAACACATACAAATATTTCTCCACCAAATCAAAGGGGTCATTGCAAATTTCAATGCATTTCAAAACCGACTCAGCCCTCCTACTAAAGATCCACCCATCCTGAAGTGAACTCTTGAAATATCTCCCCTACTCGATTGAACCAAAAAGCGCTGATCTTTCCTTTTCACCGTTAATCACAACACAAACCAAAACACACAGCATAAGCACAATAATCGAAAACAACCACATTTCTTACATTTGAAAACAAAGAAAGCAACTGGGCTAGTTTCAGTACATCAAACAAACTCTATTTTGCCCGATATAGAAGCAGTGCCGACCACAAACTTGACCACCCAAAAGCAGGTGAAGCACAGCAAAAGCGAGTTCAAACCATAAATACTACAAGGAACCGCTTTGATTTTGAGAAGAAACAGGGTGTGCAATGAACAGTAAAATGGTGTCTGAGAGGGTGTATTCTGATGAGTTACCTTTGGGTCTGCAAGACAACGATAGAAGCGTCTTGGAGGCGGTGTCTCGAGAGCAAGAAAAGAGAGCGAGCAGTTGACATGGCCAACCAGCACCAAGTTTTACTTTCACACTTGCCCTTATAAATCGGCCTACTTGAGAATCCAGCATCCTTGGCATTTCCATCTTATATTTGATTCGAATAATATAAATATGAGTAATTAAGGGTATGTTTGTTTTGGCTTTTTTCTGGCAGATACAGATACTTTTTTAAATATTTTGTTAATAAATTATTTATAAAGAAATAGATATAGATAAAAAAAAGTTGACAGTTCTCATAAAAAGATCAAATAGAATAAATATAGATAAAATTTAGATGCAAATCGGATATATTTACACATATCATTTTAAAAAAGATACAGATACAAATCTTCTATCATTTTCTCATCTACTTTGGATAAGCATCCATTTGATTTTTATATGCATCACCACCCGATGGGAAAGAAAATAGATTTATGATAAATTAATTACCAAAATCAATCATCATCAATTTTTTAAAAATATAAGCTATGTACCAAAAAAAAAATTAAACTTAGCCCTAAAATCTTAATAAACATTTGCATTTATTGCGTGTCCCTATTTCTATCTTAAATGCTAGTTTAGTATTTTGTTTAATTACAATATTGTCAAGCCCAGACTGGAGGTTGATTCGCACATGCTAGGGTGTTAGGGGTCAAGAGTCGAACTGAAATTGAACCAAGGTCATTGAAAAGTAATATTTTAAGTTTTATTCTCATTATAAAAAAAATAAGTAAATGAAATATGCATCAATATTATCATATTTGTATATGAGATTTAATTTAAAAGTGTCTTACAATATTAATTTTTTAGTTTAAAATGCAAATGTTTTTATTTTTATATAAAAAAGCACATGATAATATATACATATATTTATTTTTTTGGCCTTTATATATTTATTACTAATTAATTTATGTAATATGACTTTTGAGTATATTTAACAAGTAATATATAGATATCAAGATTAGCAGTAACAATAAAATATAATTCATATATTAAAATCATATTAATATTTCTACATCACTAGCTTTTTGTTTTTATTTGTATTATTTTTTTAAGTAAATCAAAACTATTAGTTAGATAATAGCAATACAATTGCATCACTAACCAATTTACTACCATTAAAATTATTGTTCTTCTCTTGACTTTTTATTTTTATTTTCATTATTTTTTAAAGTAAATCAAAACTATTAGTTAGACAATAGCAATACAATTGCATCACTAACCAATTTACTACCATTGAAACTATTGTCCTTCTCTTGACTTGGTCATCCATTTTACCCTCTTCTTCGGACATGTTATCCTCGGATTTTTTAAGACATGAGCCACACAACACAACACAACACGACACAACACAGTACAACAACTTTTGATTTGGAGTTTGAATTGATGCAAGTCAAGGTCATCTTTTCGGTATGATGCTATCTTCTATTGGTGGAAAAAATCGGCTTTCTAATTTCTCCTTGATTAATAACACAACAATGGTAGAAATATAGAGAGCAAACGAATCTTTTCGAGATTTTTCTCTTTGGTTTGAGAAATAAGGGTTAAGGTTTTGCCAAACACCATGGATAGAGTTGATAGATGATCTGTACAGTGATGAAGCTGAGGATTACTACAACAGTGATAACGACGTGTTCATCTAGGACATCGATGGTGATTATGAAGTTTTTGTTGCTCATTGTCACTAGATTTATCAGTGACTTTTAGTTTTTTCTTTTAATAATGCATTTACACCCGAATAAATCGATCAGGTCTTCCAAGTCATGATTAAACGGGCCAAGTCATCCGAATCTGGCCTGTTCAACCACAAACTGGTTAATCTCAAGGACCGGCTCATTGCTATGGCTGGTTTTGGTTAAACCAGATCGAACCAGTTGGGCTAGTTCGATTTTGACAACATTGTTTAATTATGCCTTATTCAAGTAATTAATTTCAAAACAAATCTATTACAAGAATTGATAGTACAAAAAACCATTGTACAATATCAAAACATACCATAATAATAAAACAAAGAATTAAAACTTTTAATCAGTCTAATCCCATAAATATATACAAACCAAACCACTGACTATGTGAAAGGTACATAACCAAACAAGGTTTGCCTGGTTTTCTTTGATTACATGGAAAGAGGCTCTTGGGAGCTACTCTCACTTGAAAACATTATTATTCTTAAAATATGTTGTAGATTTGACTTGAAAAACAAGTAATTTCATGGCGTGTTAGGGAATTGGGATTGGAATGGAAAAAGAGAAAATAGAAGAAACTAAAAGGAAAAGTTATTATCAGCTCATGATTATAGGAATTTTTCCTCTTTAAATATGTGTGTATGTCTAAAGTAAAAAGAATGTTAAGAATAAAAAAAATATCCATAATATATTAGTATGTTGTAGTGGTATTTATATTTAGACTTAGTCAGCAAATGTTGTTACTTTATATTTTTTCTTTGTGTTTCTATTTTATGTTGCTGTGGCATGTTGTTATAAGTTACATGGAAGATGTTGTAAAGTCAAAATAATTTCTTGTTTAGAGTCTTTGTTAATAATAATTACTTGAATAAGGTCCATTTGAAAGTAATTACCGATATACAATATCAAAATCGCGTTTCATACATAGGATATGTAAATTTATATATATAATATGTGTATTGTCATTTTAAATTGCGATATACGTACACTTTATATATATATCACTTGTTTGTTTTGTGATATAGGTAAAGATATAAAATAGAGAATAAAAGTAAGAAAAAGTTATTAAATGAAAGAAAAAAGAAAAGAAAAAAAGAGATAGTCTGACATGTATTAAAAGATAAAGGGGAGAGAGAGGGGACAGGTGGGGTAGAAGAGAGACAAGTGAGGATTGTGCTTGATGAAATAAAAAGAAAAGTAAGACATGACACTCATAGAAGAGAGAGAAAGCGATATGAGCTCAGAGAAACAGTGTTTTAGAAACAGTGTAGCACCCAGTGTATGTCGTGAAAACAATTCACAATATACATATAAAAATATGTTGCTCGTCTAAAATGCGATATAGGTACAATAGTGAAACATGATATCACGATTTATACCTGCTATTTGTATTTAAATATTTACATCTCGTTTTATAGACGTGGTTTAGCGATAATATTTTGGTAATTAATTTCATTTAGCTTGCAAACATGTATTATACTCTTTTAAAGTCCATAAAGGTAGAGTAAGTTGTATGTGTCTATTGTCATGCAATCCGTAAAGTGTCAATAGTAGTTACCTGGGCAGTTGCGGATGTGTTTGTAAGTCCGAAAAGTGAGAGAAATAAGGAATAATTATTATATGATAATTGTCATTTGTAGTTGAATATATATTGGATATTGATGAAAAGAAGAAGAAGAAGAAGAAGAAGAAGAACATGACTTATTTTTCTCAAAAAAAAATATATATATAAAAACCTTTAGAGTTTTGAAGAGATCTAAGGTTCTGTTAAAGTAGCCCTAATTATCACCTTTTTTTTTTTTTAACAAGATCTAGGGTTCTCTCTAAGTATCCCTAAACATTTGAACGGAATAGGTAAACTGGAGAGAAAGAAGAATAAAAATGAACAATTGGATGGTGAGGATTTCACCCTTATGGTCTTAAGATAGGATCACTAATGTGATCTTTTAACAAATTGGCGTTAGAGCCAAGGTTTATGGAGGAATTTAAGCACCTTCAACAACAATATGAGGCCTTCATTGTCATGTACAAGAAGGATAGGGCATTATTAGAGACAAAGAATCAACACATAGCAACCCAATTGGCAAATCTAACAAAAGATATTTCGCAACA
The DNA here is from genome assembly GCA_024138025.1 of Combretum micranthum. NCBI lineage: Eukaryota > Viridiplantae > Streptophyta > Magnoliopsida > Myrtales > Combretaceae > Combretum > Combretum micranthum. The sequence continues at coordinate 568,973 of JAMXBD010000279.1, forward strand.
TCATTCATTTTCCTCACGATTAGAAGAATATGTGACAATAGAGGGAAATAGGCTCAGCGACTTTAAGGCAATGGACGAAGTGACAAAAAAGTTATTACTCTTGGATTCTTTAAGTTGGATTTTCCAAAGTTTGATGGCAGCACTGATCTAATAGTTTGGCTAAACAAATATGATCATTTTTTTCGATATCAAAGAATTGTAGATGAAGAGAAGGTTAAATTGGTAGCTTTCATATGGAGGGAGATTCTCAATTATGGTTTTTGAAATTAGAGTGAGATTCTAAATCATGGGAATAATTTAAGTCCTTATGTAATATGAGATTTAGATTACCATTAAGTAGTAATAAATTGGGTAAGTTGTCAAAATTGATGCAAATAGGTTCAGTAGAAAATTATGAAAGGAAGTTTGCGCAATTGTCAGCCTAAGCTATGTTCTTGATGCAAGAGTAAGAAGTAGCTATTCATCAGCGATCTAAAGGAATACATTGCAGGTGGAGTAGAGTTACATCACCCTAGGGACATCAAGCACGCAATGGGGTTAGCATGCCTCTATAAGCAATGTGGAATTCAAGTTAAAAAAGATGCAAGCATCAGTAAGGAGGTATATATTCAAATACTTTATGCCAAAAAATTGAGCCACACCGAATTAGAACTTGTGATGAGCCATTTATGGTGGGGGTACAAATGTAAAAAACTATTATGAATGGAAAGTGTGAACCATGATCAATTTGATGGTATCAATGAGGGAACCAATGTGGTTTGCACATGAGGACACGTGCAATTTCCAAAGGAAGGGAGTAATGTTACCAGCTCATGATCATAGGAATTTTTCCTCGAAAAATACGTGTATGTGCTTGAAGCAAGAAGATGGTTAAGAAAAAAAAATCCATAATATATTAGTATGTTGTAGTGATATTTATGTTTAGATTTAGTCAGCAAATGTTGCTACTTTATGTTTTTTTTTTATGTTTCTATTTTATGTTGTTGTGGCATGTTATTGTAAATTACATGCCAGATGTTGTCAAGTCCATAAAGTTAGAGTAACTTTTATGTGTTTGTTGTCATGCAATCTGCTAAGTGTCAATAGTAGTTATCTGAGAAGTTGCAGGTGTGTTTGTATGTCTAAAAAGTGAGAGAAATATGGAGTAGTTATTATATAATAATTGTCACCTGTACTTATTATATTGGACACGAATGAAAAAAAAGAAGAAGAAGAACAGGACCGATTTTTATCAAAAAGAAATTTCAGAATATTTAAAGTTTTGAAGATATCTAGAGTTCTCTCAAAGTAGCCCTAATTATCAATTTTTTTTTTTTTTTTTACAAGAACTAGGATTCTCTCTAAGTATCCCTAAACACTTAAATAGAATAGGCAAACTAGGTAGAAAGAAGAATAAAAACAAACACTTGGATGGTGATGATTTCACCTTCATTTGTCCTAAGACAAGATCATAAATGCGATCCTATAATAAAAGTTATGTTTAGTAAATTGATTAAAGACTAGTTAAAAATTGTTTAAAAATAAATGGCATTATTTTCATTTAAAATCCTTTGTTTTCTCAATAAAATATACAACTATCTTTTTTTCCCAGCAGTTTTTATATAACATAATGAGGTAAGTTTATCAAATTTTATTTTAATTTTCCTCAATCCAGTTTTCTTCTTTCTATAAAACTAAAGAATAAAAATATTTTTCCCTAGTTTCTTTTATTTACTTGGGATGAAGAGACAAAAATGTTTGTCTAAACCTTGTATTGTTAATAATCTATAAACATTAGTTTTATTTAAAAATAAAATCTACCTAAAAAATATATTCATTTCTCTCCATTTGTATAAAAATCCTTACTTTTCCTTTATTGCCTATATCCCACCTTTTTTTCCCACTTATTTTCTTCAGTCCTATTTTCTCTTCTTGAAATATTGCCAAGCATGTAATAAGTGAGGTAGGATTAAATTGTAGGCCACATTATTAACATTATCAATTATAGATTATATGTGTTTATATAATATACAATGGTACATACATGATCAATCCAATATTAATAATATAATTTGTAAATGTTGAAGTATTTTTGTCAGTTTGCCTCACTTACATAATATAATATAATATTATATATATATGGTAAGACCCTAGGTTTTCATAAGAGTGAGACTCAAAAACACTATTTATGAGACATTACTTCTACTAGGTTTAGAATTTTAGGTTGTGAAACACTTAAGATTTTTAGAGATTGAGCAATCTTGACTATCTCTCATCTTAGTAACACTTTTCATTAAAAGTGATTGTTTTTCTTCGTTTGCCTATGGGTTTTTTTCACTCTTATTGGAGTTTTTCACACATAAATCTCTGATTTTGTTTTCTCTTTCTCGATCTTTTTTGTTTAATTGTTTTATGTTATTGATTATTACCATTCTTTAACTTTATTGATCCTAACAAATTGGTATAAGAGTAAGGGTTGTTCAATATTAGGGTTTTTATTTCAAGATTGGATTTTTATTCAATTTTGAATTCAATGGCATTAACAAAATTTGAAATAGAGAAGTTTGACAACAATTCTAATTTTAGTTTATGTCAAGTGAGAATGTTGGTCATATTAGTGCAACATGGATTGAAAAAGGCTTTGGGAAGGAAGGCGAATTCAATCGAGGAAATGAGTAAGTTGAGATTGATGAGAAGACATTATCTAGTAATGTCTTGGTGGAGGTGTTGTTTGAGAAAAGGGTTATTGGATTATGGTCAAAATTAGAGAATTTATATATAACCAAATCTATGGTAAATCGATTGATTTTGAAGCAAATGATTTATACCCTTAGAATGCAAGAAGGTGCTTCTCTAAGGAACAAATCACCGAGTACACCACCATTATAAATAATTTGAAGAACATTAGCATTAACATAGAGGATGAAGATCAAGGGTTACTTTTTTTTGTGTTTTCTACCTTGATTGTATAAGACATTTCGTGAGATTGTGATATATGGCCGTGATACTCTCGTGTTTGATGATGTGAAAACCAACCTATTGAGCAAAGATAAACTTGATAACAAGCTCGATTCAACCGATGGTTCCTCTAAGAATAGTGCCTTGATGTCTCAAGGCAGAGAACAAACTTAGAAAAACTCAAGTAATAAAACAGGTTTCCAATCTCATTCTAAAATAAGGGGTGAAGAAAAATTTTGTAGATATTGCAAGAAAAGGGGACATATAATCAAGGATTGTTTCATATTGTATAATAAAGAATAGAAAAAACCCATTGGGAGTGGGAAATCTAATGAAAAGGCTGATGTTGATTTTGTAGAGAAGAATATTCATGATGATCATTTGCTTGTATCAGTTGATGATCAAAGGATAAGATTAAAGTGGATTTTGGATTCCAATTACTTTTATCATATGACGCCAAATGGAGATTGGATCACCAATTTTAGACCCTTTAATGATGGGACAGTCTCTAAGGGAAATTGCAATTGTTGCTACATGCAAGGTATTAGTTCAATTCATGTGAAGATGCTAATGGTGTTGTCACAATACTTATGAATGTCCTCTATGTTTCAGGTTTGTCTAAGAATCTTATCTCTATTAGCAACCGTAATAAAGATGATAGTTGGTGTATCATTGAAAATGGTGTGATGAGAATTTCTCATGGTTCTCTCATTTTAATGAAGGGCATGTTGCATGACACTTTGTATGCTCATCAAGGTTCTATAGTTGTTGTGCCTACGATAGTTTTTGTTGAGTTTGAAAACATAAATTTATGGCATATGAGGTTAGACCACGGGTTAGAGAAAGGGATACATCAGTCGTGTAGCATAGGTTTGCTATCAGACGAGTTAAGTAGTTTTCAAATTCCATGAGCATTATGTCTTTAGCAAGTACAAGCATATCATTTTTGGCACAGCAGAACATAGGACCAAAGCATCTTTAGATTACATTCATTTAAATCTCTAAAGGCTAGCTTTAGTCGCTTCTTTGGGTTCTATAAGATATTTTCTCACCCTTGTCCATAACTTTTCCCATAAACCCTTTGTAAACCCCTAGAGTTTTCGATGATTCTTAAGTTCAAACCCTAGAATCGAAAGTCAACTGAAAACCCTAGTCAACAAAAACCTATACCAAAACCCTAGATTTTAGATCCGGCAATCCCGTGCTCTCAACCCATAGACAATGAAATTGAGTTAATGGCTTATAATAGTTCGTAATAATATAGAGAAGTATAAAAATATAAAATTCACTGATTTCTAATATCTTTTGGATTCGAATGGGATCGGTTTTTGAAAATCGTGTCCAAGAACACTGGACGGTAAAAATATCTCGTTTATACCGTTAGACTCTTAATAATATAAGAAATCCAAAAATATCACTTTCATAATTTTTTGGTAACTAAAAATTACAGGTATCGTAATTATATGCGTATTTTCTTTACTATTGATAACTTATTAGTCTTGTTTACCATTCATTGTATTTCTCTGCTATTCATTATTATTCACCTATCTCTATTTCTTACTACCTATATACCTATTTTCGTACTTTTTACTTTTCCAATACATCTCTAATCACATCATATCTTACTCGTTACTTATCTTTTCTTATAAAATACAAATTAAATCATTTTCTCTCCCTCCTACACCCAAAACTGGCACCACTTCTCTCTCTCCCTCTCTATTTATTTTTCTTTTTCAATTTATTTTATAACATCAAATTTTCACTCCAAAAATTCTACAAATGCCCCATTTCCCTTTATTTCTTTCACACCTTCATTTCATATAACAAAACTCTCCCAAAATCACTCCACAAACTCTCTCCACAAAATTCTCCACTACAAAATCTCTCTTTCACAAATTCCTCACAAAAATCCTCCTGTATACACAAACCATCTACCATTTCTTACTACCCACATAATACCCATTTATCTACCATTTTCCTACCACATAAATACTCAAAGGTAAACTCCTACCAATATTTTCTTACCCATGTCATGTAACTTAACATGACTATGATGTTTTTTTTATAAAACTCATGTGAGTTGTAGAAGCAATAACATGTTCATGTTTTATTCTTGCACATGCTAAGAATTCTGATTTTATTATTTTGTTATTATGGTAATATTGGGATTATTGTTACTATGCTTTTAACCTAACTATATATATTATTATCTATATATATATATCTATATATTTCTTAGAGCTTAAATGCTCATTAACCTTCTCTAACTTGTTTCTATTACTATTGTTGCTCTTATTACTGCTTTTCTTTTTCTTTTTGGGACTAAGTCCCGGGATGCCTTAATGAAGCTAAGGCTTCCAATACTTGATCAGGTTACCTTGATGAAGTTAAGGCTTCCAATACTTAATCAGATTACCTTGATGAAGTTAAGATTCTTAATACTTGATATTATTAGCTTGCTTATTATTATTTTGCTTCTTATATATTTTTATCATTTTTCATATTACATGCTCATGTACATGCATCATCATAATGATCTTGTCTCAACAAAAATTTAAAGTATAATTTTCCTTAATAAAGGAAAAGTAAACTAAATTTTTTTAATGTATAACTTTATGTCCAAATCAAGATTTTGTTAACAAATCTATAGGAAAATTATTTCACAACTTCTTTTCAAACTTACCAAGATATTTCTTAAATAACAATAAAGATACTTTCATAAAAGAAATTAACAAACAAAACGAACATTTTGTTTGATAGTAAACTACATAAAGTTTATCAAAACTTAGCATAAATATTTTCGTGGTAAACAAATTTTTCATAAAAAGTTTACTTATAGGATTTATACTAACTCCATAATAGCAACAAAAAACCAAACTAGTTTTCAAAGTTAAGATAAAATCAACCCTTTAATTTATAAACTCACATAGAAAAATAAAGGATTTCCAAGTATCTAAATGATAAACTCATTTTCAAAGAGATAAAAAGAATATAAATATGATAAATTCAAAAACCATAGATTTTATCAATAACTTAAAAAGATTACTCCTTTTCAAATAAAATCGGTAAAGAAAATTAAAAAGACTAAGTATTATAATAAATAAAAACATAAGAAGAAAGAGACTTATTTATCAAAACCACTTTTAAGGACAAATCTATAACTCAAAATAGGTTATCAACAACTTAATGAAAATTCTTGAAAACTTTATTTTTATCATTAGAAGCAAAATTTGTAAAAGACCAAAGTTAAGAGAAAATTTTATTTGTTTTAGAAAAGAAATTAGAAAACAAAATAAGAATATACTTGCTTACAATAACCTAAGAAATTATAATGTTTCTCCAAAACACTTAGAAAATGATTTGCTAAGTTTAAGTTTCAACACTTTAAAATGAATTGTTTTACGAAAAATAATCGTTGAGACAATACCATTAGAATCTTGCATATAATATGAATCTATAAATACTCAAAGGATTTTTCAACTACATACATATCTATATTTTTGCTAAAAGGATTTTTGAATAAAACTGAGTTTGGGAAATTGTTTTTTAAGAGTTGGAATTTTTATTTTTATTATGTATTATAACTTTTAGGAAGCCAAATGACTTTTTATGAAGAAAATAACCTTAGAAATAGATAGATCATTTCGAGTAGGTAGAAATTTACATATTATATGCAAAATTTCGAGTTAAAATGAGCAAGTTATGGCCATTTTAAGTTGGAATTTCCTTCTATACGAATTTTGGCGAACTTAGTGATATAGAATTACAAGTTTAAGTAGAACTTCCAATAAATACTCATTTTGGGTATTTCTCTTGTTTAGGTGACGTGGAGGTCGAGTTCTCGTGTCCCAAGAACTTTCTTGACTAGAAGTATCTGCACAAATGGTCGAGTGAGTTTATTTCTTACGTTATGCACTTACGATTTTGCTTGTAAAGTTAGTGGCATTAGAACTAGGAAAAGATAAAATGAATTTATGCATGTGCTTTACTTGGTTAAAATTACGATTAAGTATATCGAGGCGGGAATTGTTTATAATGAATGTTTGATCTAGTATAAGAATGATTGTCCGTAAATACTTTGATCACTCGAAAAATATTTAATTATGCCATGAGTACTTAATTAAATTGATTTATGCATGTCATCGGGTGAGTTCATTGCATTTATTACTATACCTTTGGTGGGACAAAGGCTTAGTAAGGAGATTCATAGAGTCCGTAAATTTTATAAAGCAACGAGGCATCGTTCAAATCAACTAGTGATGAGAAAACATCTTACTAAAACATACATGGCAGTTATGTAGTGGCTTAGAAATAAACTATAAATAAGTTGAATTATATTTTTATTGAAAGCAAGGAACTGTTAAAACAAAGAACTGTTATGGAATTATGTTGTATGATAGCAGCCTATACGATCTGGAACACCTAACCCCGAATGGAGGGGCAAATCTATTCAACATATGATTCCCGAAATATCATATGTATTGTTTGCCCACGTGTTTATGCATCTCATATGATTGTTTAAAGAAACTTGTTCTAAGTATTAAATGTCGAGTGTTTAATTGTGGAAATAAATCTCACTAAACATGTAGCTTATACCCTCTTAGATATCTTTTGTAGTTCTCGTACCTTTGGTTGGAACCAATAGGTTATTTTACTCAGGTAATGCTTTCAAGCCGAGATCTTATGGGTAGAAATGTAAGTTGGAAGTAGATATAAAATCCCGAAGGAAGTTTCAGAAGTGTAAAGTATTTCAAGATATACTCTTATTAGATTTAGTTATCTTTGATAGGAGAAATGCCCCTTGATATTGTAAAGACTTCTTAATAATTTTTGTTAACCTTGGTTATATTCTTATGATTTATTTTCTTAATTATTATTGTGTATAACTGCTTAAACGGCATGATCCAAAGTTTGGTCTACTATGATCGTGAAAGTACGCCTTACACTAGATATTAAGACTTTCGAGATGACTAAGGTTGTCATACTTAGGCCTTAATATTGAGTGTGGTGGACTGCCATGTGTAGGATACCCTTTGGGGCATGACCCCCTCAATCTATTTTCTGCAAAATAAATTAAATGTTTTCAAAACCTTTAAAGAGTGGAAGAGTAAGATTGAGAAGTAAAGTGGGAAGTGTGTTAAGCGGCTCTAAACTGATGATAGCCTCGAAATTGTAAGTAGCAAATTTAATCAATTTGTGTCTTTAATGAGATTGTGCAACATAGGACTCTTGTCTATACTCCCTAGTAGAATGGAGTTGCAAAGAGGATGAACAAAACCTTATTAGAAAAGACCAAGTATATTTTGCCTCATGTTGGTCTTGGTAAGGAGTTTTGGGTAGAAGCTATTAATACTACCTATCACCTTGTTAATTGTTATCCTCGTTCAATACTTGATGGAAAGAATCCTAAAGATGTGTGGTATGGTAATCCACCAAATTATTCATGTTTAAAAATATTTGGTTCTCCTGCAAATGTTTATGTGAATACTAGTAAGTTTGGTGCCCATTAAATTAAATGCATTTTATCAGGTATGCTACGTGGGTTAAAGGCTACAGGTTGTATAATCTAGAGACCAAGAAAATCATTGTTATCAAAGAGGTAATATTTCCCGAGTCTATACTTTTATAGCCTAATGTTAAGTAGTGTACTATTCTAAATTAGTCTAATGGTATGTAAAAAAAGGTGGAGGTTCTTATCCCTTCTGCATCACTACTTAACAATTTGCCTTTGACTTCATGTCATACTGCCAGTGAAACGACCCCACCCTTGAACACTTAAGGGCATGGTTGTTTTGCCATGCATATACCTCCAATTGACACGTGTAAGGTATTCCTTTACTAAGTGAGTTTCTAACCAAGTTTTAATGTGGAAATCATTGTTAATTTTGTAAAATTTCGTCAAAGTGTCATCTATTTGTCCATAATTTAGATTTGTCAAAACCTGTAAAATTTAACCTATCTGGAAAAAAAATTCACAAAATACCTATTAATAAGTATTACCTACATAACTTGTCAAATGAATACAACTCGATTACAAAATTTTTGGACTTAAATGTCATATCAAATCAAAGTGAAAATATTTAATAGTTAACTAGTTGCATTCATCTAAGTTTATAATAAAATAAGATCACAATGAAATTCTTTCATGAATACCTTGTGATATCCATGTTCGTACAAGGCCATCTAATTAAGTCATCTTGCGTAGCTCTCATTCCCATCGAATCATAAGTAATACCTAAAAGGTTAATAAAATGAGCCGTGAAACCTAGTATGTAGTAAACAAGCATATGCACGCATATCATTCCCACATATTTCTAATTTAATGCAACAACCGCAGTTGAAGTTCTTTAGATAGTCCATAAGCAAGGCATTCCCAGTGTCCTAAAAACACCAATGCACATAGGGATACTCATGACTCTTACCTAACAAAATGGATAAGGTTTCTTTGATGGATCACATACTGAAGAGAGGCAAAGGGGGGAGGGGGGGGGGGGGGGGGGGGGGGGGGGGGGTGAGGAGGGGAAGGGAAGGTGAGGTGGAGGTTTGATAGGTCTCTAGAACTTATCAGAAAGAAAAGATTAGTATCGTCCAGGTTATCCCCTTGCATGTTGCCACTAACAAGTATGGTCGATTGTAACATTTTATACAGGTTCCATAATGCTATATAACTTGTTATAACTGTTGAACTTGTATGTTCAATATGGATTTTGATGAGACAATTAGTTGCATAATTAACTATTCAATTGTGTTAAATTACACTTAATTAGTTGAATAATGTGATGAACAATATGCTAGAAAATATATATGTTTTGTATATATTGTTTTCTAGAGATTGTAAATGATTTAGCAAAGAAAAATTCTTGAGCAAAACCTTGGTCATGGGTCACATCGAAGCTCGATGAGTTTATACATTTGAGGTGTGACAAGCTCAAGTCTCAGGCTTGATGAGATCAAAGAGCACAGCTTTGGTTGCTGGTCATATCGAGAGCTTGATGAGTTCATTCACTAGGGTGCAACACAATCAAGTCTCAAGCTCGACAGGATTAAAGATGCATAACCTTGGTCGAGAGGTAAATCCAAGGCGCAACAAGTTAAGGCGCAACATTTATCAGGACGCGACAAGTTTGAATTCAAGGCTCTAAGAAGTATAAACTTGGTCAGAGGTCAAATATAAAGTGCGATAAATTGAGGCACAACAAGTCTAAATGCACGACAGTTTAAAATATGGAGCCGATGTGCTATAAAAGAGCCATTACATGCATTTAATGCTTGGCAATTCTAAGATGTTATACCTAATGGACATTTAAATGTTTGAAGGTCATAAAGACATGTGCCCTTGGTGATTTAGACAACGACAATGTGAAAAAGAAAAGAACTATGAAGTGTAAATCTTTTTAAGAGCTTTTATTTGCAAACAAATAAATCAGAAAAATCTCTTAGTATCTTTATACTTGATAAGTCTATTTTACTTTATTCTTTTCATAGGAATTTCACCTTAATTTGATGCATTCTTGGATAAATTCCCATGGATATATTCTTTTAATGTTTAAATATTGTTCTTCAGCTCCTGGAATCAAAAGAAGTCGAAATGAAGTGTCTTGAACCAGATTTGGAGCAAAACAGTAGCAAAACTTAAAGATAGATTGTATCGAACCCTGCAAAAGTGGCTATCGAAGCCAAAATAATAAGACAAATTGGTCTATCGTGCCTTACATCGAGCCCTCGACGTGACCCTCGACTTGTGTTTTGAGGCGATCAAGCCCTGAATTTAAAAAATGGGTTCTGTCATGTCATACTATGTAGCCTTAGATTTGGCTCGCGACAAATCCTAGATGAAGATCAAACCTTTTTCTCGGAAAGTACAGTTTGGATCAAGCTCAAGTCTTAAGCCCTTGGCACACCCGATTTACTCATTGGTTGAAGAATAGACAAGAACTTAAACCTTTCTAGCAGATATCCATAACAAAGGTTGAGCTTTGACATCAAAGTGCCACTTAAGCCCTTGACATGCTCAACCTTTTCCCACAAAAAGTTATCACACATTGATTTTTATGCACGCATTGCCTTGATTCAAAGCGTGTAAAAATAAAAGACGATTCCATTATAGAGAATATGCCAAAACGACAAATAAATTGCCATGATTTTTGTGCCATACCAATAAATAAAGGTGTAGAGGCATGCGATCAGTTTTGTAGCATATGTACAATTTCCTAACATAGTACAAAGAGAGAATTCTAAGGCAAAAGAATTAATTTCTTCTTGCTTTAGAAATCTCAAGTTTTGTGGGTAAAATCATTTTAATCCATTGTTTATAATTTTTGCAAGACTCTGATCTTAATTGAAATATTCTTTGATTAATTCCATATTATTTCTTCAGAATTCATGCGTAATGTTTGTATCCAAGAAGAAATAATCTCCTACAACTTAGAGTTTGTGAGCGCAAATCTTGATTCATATGATTTCAAATGTGCTTTCAAGTAAATATTTGACTAAGTATTTGTAATTAGTAATTTGAACTTATTTTTGTGGGTCTAAATGAGTGTTGCACCTTTTAGATTCATATTTGATTTCAACTAAATAGATCAAGAAATCATTCTTTTGAATAGATTTGTAGCTACTAATGAAGTTATTCCTAAAAACCTTAAGAGAGGAATGGTGAAAACTTTGGTCACTTATTTTGAAATTCATTAGGTTGGTTTTAAAAATAAAGGATTCTTAAACTTTACGTAGGCCTTAGTACCATTGATAACTTGAGAAGAGATTCTGGTAGTCTAGTCTAGACCTAGAGCTACTGACCTTGAGAGAGGCTTTAGCTTACACCAGTGAACCTAATAGTGCAAAAACACCAGCATACAACTCTCTCTCTGAGTTTTGTTAAGAAATCACATGATAAGGATTTGGTAAAGCAAACCCTAGGCTTCTGTCTTGCATTTTTATAAACCTATCTTTAATTTTGCCCTGAAAACATTTGTAAATTTCCACTAACCTTAGTTTAACTTCTGTTTTTATCATGGCTTTTTGAATTTTCTTTGGCTAGATAATAGATGAAATGTAAAGTAGCGTAGATAACAACGATCCCTTGGAATTCAACCTAATATTTTCTATTCTACTTTGGTAGGTGCGTTTGCCTAATGTTAGTAGTTGCTTTTGAAGTTAAATAGAATGCATTAGTTTTATAAATTTTTGAAAACTTTAACTTCGTGGTCTTTTAAAATGGTTTTAAATCCAACTGACCAGCAATGTTTTTCCCGAAAATTATCAACACAAACTAACACGACCAACCAAGTTTTTTGACGCCTTTACCGAAGATCAATGTTGGATTCATTCATATGAAGCCCAATGAGGCAATATCTGAAAGCATTTCATCTATTATTCTTGTCACTAATTTCTATGAATATTGTCCATAGCTTTTGTTTTTGTTCTTGTCTTTCTATATATATGTGTCTTTTCTTGTTTCTTTTCTGTAAATATTTTGTTTGTTTTTCTTTTTTGTGAAAATGCTAACCTTTTGTTCTTTCCTTTCGTATATATGTGTATTATGTACATGTATGTTTTGTTTTGTTTTCGTATATATGTGCTTTCTGTTTGTAAATATTCCTGTATATATATGTTTTTTTTTTATGTATAGTTTATTATTCTTTAATTCTTTTGATATGTTGTTCTTAAAATTCTTTAATTTGTTTATTTATTCGTTCTTTTATTCTTTTAGTTTAGTCAGCTTCTTTAGTAGCTTGTCTTTGTCTGATTTTCATTCAAAAATAAAATGTAAGGTTATGACTAGGAGTCAACGCCATACCTTGTTTCCCTTTACTCCAGTGCCCTAATGAATAGGAAAAATATCTAGATAAGTGGCTAGAGAAGAATAAGAAATTTTCTTAGAGGAGATGACTGCTAGAATAAACCTTGAAACACAAAGAGGAGAAGTTTAGGAGGAGATAGATCCTGTTAGGATTAATCAACCTATAGCTATGCTTGAATTCAGCAGACCCACTTTGGAAGGTGCCGGTACTAGTATAGCAAGGCCAAGAGTTGCTGCTAACAATTTTGAAATTAAACCTAATATAATTCAGATGGTTCAATAATATGTGCAGTTCGATGGACTACAAGATGAGGTCTCAATAACCATTTACAATAATTCTTGGAGATATGTGATACTTTTAAGATAAATGGTGCATCAGACGATGTTATTAGGTTGAGGTTGTTTTCTTTTTCCCTTAGAGGAAATGCGAAAAAATGGCTAAACAGTCTGCTTAGAAATTCCATCACCACATGGCAACAAAATGGTTGAGAATTTCATGACGAAATATTTTCCCCCTTATAGAAAGCCAAACTGAGAATTGACATAGCTTCCTTCCACTAGTTAGATTTTGAAACTTCATATGAATCCTTCGAAAGGTGGAAGGAACTGCTTGGACATTGCCTCCATCATGGATTATCAGGGTGTCTCAGGTTCGGACCTTTTATAATAGATTAAACTATGGAATTGGGCAGCTGATTGATGTAGTGGTAAGGGAGAGTTTGAACCATAAGTCTCTTAAAGAGTGCCTGAATTTGTTTGAAGAAATGATGAATAATCACTACCAGTGGTCATCTATCGAGGCTAAGAAAGAGAAGCTTGGAGGAGCCTTTGAACTTGATGTAGTGACCAATCTAACCTCCAAAATAGAAGCCTTCAATAGAAAGGTTGATAACATGACCATTAGTAATAGTCAAGTGAATATGATTGATGGTAATACTAGATAGATCATGGAAGGAATGATCTCTAAAAGTATGGAGTATGTGAACAACTTTAATGGCCAAAAGAATGACTCATATAGTAACACCTATAACCTTGGCCAGAGAAACTATCCTAATTTTAGGTGGAGTAATAACAACTTTCAATAACCTGGTTTGAACCTACCAAATTATCAAAGACAGCAGGTTCAAGGTCAAGGGCCAAGTAGTTCTTAGGTTAACAAGGGTTCTCTGGAAACTTGATCTCTCAATTTATTAAATCTTCTGAGAATAGGCAAAAGAATATAGATATAACTTTGAGACATCATACAACTGCCATACACAATTTAAAGATCCAGTTAGGCTAAATCTCTAGGCTCCCTTCAGAGAGACCCCAAGGATCTCTTCTAGCAAATACTGAAGCTAATCCCAAAGAATAGTCCAAGCCTTTAAAAAGAAAGACTCCTAAGATGATTGTCCTACCTTTCTTTTGTTAGTTTGTGTTTGAGAAAGTTGATGTTTGTTTCTTTTTAAAGAATTCTGAGAAATTTTGTTGAGGAATTTTGATAGGAAGAGTGTTGTCCTTTTGAGGAATTTGCTTGTTTGATGATGGTTTGCAAGACTTAAATAAGGTTTTTGAACCTGTTCTTGTTTTGAACTATTTATGATGATATTTTCAGTTTATAAATGTGTTTATATGGTGAATCTTCGTTTGGATGAATAAACGACAGGGATAAGAATAAGTTTGTGGAGTAATCCATAGAGTTGAGCAATTTAAAGTGTTTTATAGGTGTCTTATCCAATAAATTTGGCCTTGAGCTAGAGTTGTGACAAGGAGAATTGAATAAATTATTCAATCAAGCCTTGAGTTGAGCCCTTGACTTTAAGTCGCGATGTCTCTAATTCTTTATTCTTTTTTTAGGTTTTCAATAAAGGCATGGATTTAAGCATTGACATGTTTATTCTTTATTCTTTTAATAAGCCGTGACTCATATTTAAGTCTCGATTCACAATTCTTTTATTCTCTTATTAATGAATTATGCTGCAACCTAATCGTTAAGCCCAAACTTTGACCTTCGATGCTTTTTAATATAAAAGGATAGAAGCTGTTCATTCCCTCCTTTCTTTATTGCATCCAAAATTTCTAATGAACCCGATAGAGCATTCTAGTACCCTCGATAACTCTTGCATTCTTAAAACCAACTAGAAATCAAACCTTTTCAAAATTCCAAGCATCAAACTATTGAGGTAAGCTCTTGTCTTTGCTTGTTTGTTATTTTTAGTGTCCTATATGAGCTTAAGTGCCAGATTAATCTACGCATTATAGGTTTTCAGTTTATAGAAAATTTTTAGTACCTGTATGTTCGATAGAAAGAAACTGGCTTGATGATAAAAGTAGGTTGATAAAACCGTCTTATGCATTTTTATGAGCTCAAATTTTATGTAATCTATCATAAACTTTGTTATAACTCTTGAGCTTTATTGAAGCACTATTTGGACTTAGTTTGTTTTGGATTACTTATAAAAGAAAAGCTTGACATTAAAGGCAGTAAAATGAAATTGAAACAACAATGTGGATGGAATTAGTCTAACATTCTTTTTAAAAAGCTTCCATCTAAGTTGCCTTGAGTCAATAAAACAGTTATGATAAAGTTTAAAATTAAGGGAAAAGTTTGTTTATTTTGAGTTTTGAACATTATTTTTATATAGTTTATTCTATTTTGCAAAAATGGCATCCAAAAGAACACAATGATAGACCCAAAAGCAATCCAAAAAGGCTAGACATTAGTCGAGGCTCCCAGTACAAGTAAGTACTACTTCACAAACCCCAATAAGTTTGAGTGATGAAGATAGGAAGAAGTATAATTTATATCTAATTGGAAAGAAAGTAGTTGAGAATGTTGTATTCAATTGGGCTATATTGAGAGATTAAGGTATAGAGGAAGACTTCAAGAGATATTTTGAAGACCCTTCTTGGCAAAGAGTTTTTGAGATCAAAGAAGAAGCATATGGCGAAGTGACTATGGTTTTTATGGCCAGTTTTTAGGATTGGAAGTAATGTACCAAGTATAGATGATTTAGTGCATTTCTATGCATTTGAGGCATACAGAGAAGTAATAATGAGACAGTTCATATCTACCATGGACTTGTATGATGAGGAAGAAGCACTGTGCGAACCAAAATTCAAGAAGCTGCCTATATTAGTGTATGAGGAAGAGTGGAGACAATTTACAGCTAAAGAGATTGAGGACAAATTTACTCCCTGTAAGACTACTACCTCACATTTCAAGAGTCCAAGTGCCGGGATACTACATTACTTGCTCATCAGGAGTATCTTCTCTAAGGCAGAGGGTGCATCTACTATTGTAGAGGTAGAACTACCCCCTTCATCAGCATGATGAAAGGAAGACGTTGAATGTGGGATTATTTATGGCTTGGAAGATTAGAACCTTGCCTAGGCAAGGGAATATTCTTGGGTAGTCTTATTACTAGGATTTTAAAGAATCCGAGCATGTGGACAGAGCAAGGACCCACAAATGTGGTCTGCAAGTTTAAGGAGCTTAACAAAAGATCATTTAGGGATTAGAAGTTTAGTGAAGTAGTTGCCTAACATGTTGATGTACCGGCAATTAGGGAGATGAATCGGTCGGCTCGGATCTCTACTCTATTTACTCAAGAGCTTATCAGCTAGGAGCTACTTACTAATACTTAGATCCTGAACCTAGCATCTATAGAGCTACCAGTAGAGCAACAAGGAGTGTAGCCACAAGCTGCAGTTGAGTTATCTGCACAGTAAACACAAACACAAATTTTAGTAACCAGTTTCAATAGATTAGAAGCTAAAGTGAAGGATATGAGAGGATAGCTGGCTGCCTTTGAGAAGGAAGTTTATAAGGACATGGGTGACTTGAGGCAAATAACAAAGCAAATGATAGACATGATTGCCTATGGTCCTCAACCCAAAAGATCTAAACCGCCTCCTATGGTGGCAATGGTAGAATCAGACCATGATGATGGTAATGATAATGATGACAATAATGCCAAGCTACCCTCCCCTTTCAAACCTTCTTCATTCATTACCCCCTATACACACTCTCCACCACCAAACACATCCTCACCTCATACATTATTACCCTCTCCTCCACATATAGAATCCTAAACATAACCTACTCAACGAATGGCTGAGTCACCTATTCACTACCCTAGTGAAGACAATGAAGCGATTTGCCATAGACTTACCCTACCTCTTCAGCTTTGCATAATCCCAATTTAGCCTCTTATTAAAACATTCAGGAAGAAAGCCACGGTTGACAAAAAGGAGGAAGCTCATCTTGCAAGACAAGCCATCTGATGAAAGCCCAATATAATCCTCTTAAGCAACCTTGAGAAAGCAGCTAATAGGGTCGATGAAAGAGTGAAGCACGTACAGGCAGATACTCTAATCTTACAAGAAGAAGGCAATGACCTAAATGAACTTCCTAATTTTGTGTGAACTAGAAGCTGAAATAATTGTTGTAGTTAGAGAAGAAATTTTGAAAAATAGAGAAACGGAGACTCAAGCAATAGACATAGAGATTCTTAAAATAATTTGTAACAAGTTTGCCAAATTGTTGTAGAGGGAACATCAACTGTAGTGGGCAATTTCTCTTTAGGATAACTCTTTGACATAATCTTCTATGAAAGGATTAGGCTACCAATCCCCTCCGATGAGTTCTTGAGATCATAAATTCCCCTCACAGCATTTTAGATGAGGAAATACTTGATGCCATCAACCAACTAATTATACAAACCCTTGAAGAAGAAATTAATGGCGAGTAAGACATTCTTTAGATAATCAATACCTTAGTGTTGCATACTGTCAATGAGGAGGAAGGCTATAGAGCTAAAGTAGATAACCTTATGGAAAAAGTAGCTGACAACCTCCTAGATGAATGCGTTTCCCTTATTGCTTAAGAAGGTTGGGTTAAATTAAATGGAGAGATGATTATTGTAGATAATTTATAGAAATTTCATGAGAGTTAAGCTCAATAAAGAAAGTATGATAGATGGCTTGAGGAAGAACACCAAAGAGTGTAGAGGGAAGACCAATAATACCACTAACGGTAGAGAAGGAAAGGGAAAAAGAACAATTTTTAAAGAGGGAGAGAGAAAAGCAAGAGCGTCTTTGTAAGTATAAGGTACACATGAGCCTGGATGAATAAGAGAAGAAAGATGAAGGATTAACTCGAGCTCTACAAAAATAGTAGGAGGAGAAGGAGAGACAAGTAGAACAATAGAATAAAAAGGGGAAATCAAAGTTTAGATATTCTTTCATTCATTCATTATTTATTTGTACATAACGTTCTTTTTTTAGAAGAATATATCTAATCCATGTTCAGGATTATTTATGATAGAACTTGATTCTTAGAAAGTTTTTGTCCATAATTCAACCATGGCTCTGCTCGAGCCTTTAGTTTTTAATAATCATTTTTCCAGTGTTCTGCCTTACTTATAGTATAAAATCAAAAAGTAAATCAAGCAGTGGCTGCAAAAATTCAACCTCTGAGCTCTAAATAGAGAAGTTTTCTTAAAACTTCTTATCTTTAATCTTACCCTATAATTTATGATGTTTGAAAACCCCTTTTCTAACTATAATATTTTTAAAACATTGAGGACAATGTTCACTTTAAGTGTGGGGAAAGGAAGTAGCAAGATTAAGATTTGGGTTGGCTGCATATAAAAATTGAAAATATGTCAAGAGAATAGAGTAATTATGTTGTGAATGATAATTTTTCTCACATAAACTAATAGGAAATTAATAAAATGTTAAAATTTGACCAAAATTTTAGAGCAATGATTGAAAATTATCATAAGATTGAGTTGATTTTACTTTGTATAAATCATTTTATAGTATTTGTGTAAAGTAGTTTTACTTGTTATTTAATCTGGAAATTTAAAGCTGGAATTAGCTTAAAGTCCCCAATAAGGCTACTCAATTCACTTCTAAAAACTTAACTGATCTATAGGTTTTTCAATTTAGTCATTTTGAGAGTCGTGTAATCTTTGATGAAGGTTCAAATGATGATCATAACTTGATAATTTTTCCTTGTGCCTTAATTAAAAAAAAAAAAACAGCAACAACAACAAAAATTAAAAAAAGTGAAAACAACCATGCACTTAGGATTAAAACGGGCAGGGATTGGTCTCATAGAGGGACAATTTCTTGTCCCTTCTTTCTATTTTAAATAAGATATGATAAAAAAAAAAAAAGGCAAAAAGAAGCGGCCAAAACCCGTCCAAAGGAAAAGTAAAGAAGAAGGCAAAAACCTTCCCTTTTGCAACTTTGAAATATATAAATAATCAATAAAAATAAAATAAAAAGCACAAATAAAGAAGAAGATTCAGGAGATGAATTGATGTATATGCCTTTATCTTTCATTATGTTGCTTAGAGAATGATTAAGGAACTGCATACCAACTTGTATAAGGGGATAAAGTTGATTGAGTTTCTTTCTTACTCTGATTGATCTTTTGAATAGTTTTTACTCTGGAATTCTTTATTAAATAATAAAGGTAAAAATTGTTTACATGGATAAGCTTAGTGATTTTAACAAAACTAAATTTAGCACAGTTATAGGGATGATTGAACATTTAAAGTGTTAAGGTGACTTAAGCTTGAATTGGTGACTGAACATGCTTTTTGTTTTCAATACTCTTTTTATAAGCGCTAAATTTACCAGCCAGTAAACTGGGTGCGTATGCAGCAATAAAAATTTCTATTGGTGAGTCTAAGTCAAACCATAGGGAGTTTATGGCTAAGTACTAGGTAATCAAGTTTTTCTTAAGCTAAGCTATCAAAGATTGGATTTTAAGTTAATCTATCAATTTGTGATTTAACTAAGAACTAAACTAATAAACTAATTTGAACACTTTAAACCGAATGCTCTAGCAACACAAATGAGGGTTCCGTGTTTAGGAAATGCTAAAAACAATTATAAATATTACACTTATAAATTCATTTGAATTGAACCGATGCTTTAAGTTTATATTGAAACCGATTACTTGGGATTTAACCAAACTCACTGGAACTCATCCACCTCCTGGGGTAGTAAAATTCCAATTATAGCATAAATCATCTTGTTAAGGTAAATAGTAATTCGCTTACACCGAAATTACTACTCTAGTTGAATTTATGAACTAAGCACCGCTAAGCGACCCAATCCATACTTCTAACCACATAAAGTACATGAATTCATGAGTTTTGTCAAAACTCGCATATCCTTATGACGAATCTTTTCCAAAAACACCCAAGATGTGCTTATACGGATTATTAAATCCCTCCTGGGTATCTCTCATCATATCTATCTAATTAATGTTGGCTAACCACAAATCAAATAGAATACAATCAATAGTAGATATATTCCCAAATAATCAGATAAAAACATAAAAACAAGTCAAACAATCAATTTCATCAAATCCATCAATGCCTACTCACAAATACATTAAACACTGGCATCTCAATAACATAATCAAGCAATAATCATAATAAAACAAGGATTGAAAACACCTCAAGAGAATTTTTCATTCATCAATGTCTTCAAATCCATAAACCCAATGAATAGGCATTGCTTGATTGTCTTCAAAACCCAAAATTTACCTCCAAATGTCTTCAAAACCCAAAAATTACCTCCAAATGTTGCTAAAATAATAAGGTTTTAGTATCCTATGATCGAAACACACATATTCATGTTTTCCTTACTTTTCTCTTTTGCCTAGGGTTTTTCTTCTCTCATTCTTCTCTCCAAAACCAACAGTAACACATAGACATAGGCTGGCAAATTTTCATTGTATGCCAACGGTTTTAAATTCACTTGTGCCGGCCTTTAATGTGAAAATTCATTTTCGAGAGCATGGATGAGTTTATGCTGGCTCAAGGCCAGCGACCTTGAATCTCCAGTAGCCGACGTACATTGTCGAAGTTTAAAGGCTAGCGTTTATTTTGTTCGAATGCTGGCAACTTTATGGCCAGCTTTAATGTTTCCAGTTTTGTACATGTGCAAGGTTGGTGGCATAAATCCACAATATGCCGGCGTACATTGAAAAATATGAAAGATGGAGAACTCTGTTCTTTACATTGGCAGCATTGAAGCTAGTGCTTAAAATTTCCATTCTATGAACATCCATGGCCGACATAAAGCCGTCATTGTAAGTCCAACAAAG
Organism: Combretum micranthum; assembly: GCA_024138025.1. Lineage (NCBI taxonomy): Eukaryota > Viridiplantae > Streptophyta > Magnoliopsida > Myrtales > Combretaceae > Combretum > Combretum micranthum. The sequence continues at coordinate 589,822 of JAMXBD010000279.1, forward strand.
TGTCAGCGTATCTTAAAAAATTGTAAAGGTTGATGAAATTGTGTTCTAAAGCGAGCGGCCTTCTTTCACATCTTGCTGCCCTAAATTGTTTTGCTCTCAAATTTTCTCAAATCTCTTCTCAATTGCTCGTATTTGTTGTATAAGTCCTTTAAGACTTAAAATATTAAAATTAAGCATACTTAGGTACCATTTCCTTTCAATTTCTATAAAATCAATAATGATTAAACATGATTTATTCAATGAAAAGCGAGTACAAATTGACTTTATTAATTAGCTTGGTCAAATTTCCATTTTTGATTTACCTTCCTATTTTAAAAGCTCCGTCTGGTTATGAATGATGTTTACTTGAAGACAAGCAAAGGCTTAAGTGTAGGAGAATTTGATAAGTCTATTTTACTCTATTCTTTTCATAAAAATTTAGGCTCAATTTGATGCATTCTTGGGTAAGTTCCTATGAATATGTGCTTTAATGTTTAAATATTGTTTTTCAGCTCTTGAAATCAAAAGAAGTTGAAATGAAGTGTCTTGAATCAGATTTTGAGCAAAACAACAACAAAACTTAAAGATAGATTCTATTGAGCCCCACAAAAGCTGTTATTGAGGCTAAGATAACAAGGTAAAATGGTCTATTATGCCCTACATTGAGCCATCGACGAGATCCTTAACTTGTGTTTTAAGGCAATCAAGCCATAGATTTGAAAAACAACTTTTGTTACGCCACACTGTGTAGCCCTAAATTTGACCCGTGACAAATGCTAGATGAAGATAAGATGTTTTGTTCGGAATTTATAGTTTGGGTCAAGCTCAAGTCCCGAGTCCTCGACACACCCGATTTACCTCTCAATTGAAGAATGGATATGAACTTGAGCCTTTCTAACGAATAGCTACAACTAAGGCCGAGCCTTGACAATTGACATCAAAGCGCTACTCAAACCCTTGACGTGCTCAGCCTTACCCTACAAAAAGTTATCATACGTGGATTTTATGCACGCATTGCCTTGATTCAAAGTACATGAAAAAAAGGACGATTTTGTTATAGAGAATCTGCTAGGACGACGAATAAAATTGTTATGATTTTTGTGCCATGCCTATAAATAAAGGTGTAGAGGCATGCGATTGGTAATGTAGCATATGTACAATTTCTTAACATAGTATAGATAGAGAATCTGAGGCGAAAGAATTAATTTCTTCTTGCTTTAGAATCTCAAGTTTTATGGGTAAAATCATTTTAATCATTGTTTGTAATTTTTGCAAGACTCTAATCTTAATTGAAATTACTTTGATTAATTCCATATTGTTTCTTCAGAATTCATGCATAATATTTGTATCCATGGAGAAATAATCTCCTACAACTTAGGGTTTGTGAGCCCAAATCCCGATTCATGTGATTTCAAATACGCTTTTAAGTAAATATTTGACTGAGTATTTGTAATTAATAGCTTGAACTTATTTTCGTGGGTCTAAATAAGTGGTACACCTATTACATTCATGCTTGATTTCAATTGAATAGATTGAAAGATCATTCTTTTGAATAGATCTATGGCTACTAATGGAGTTGATCCTAAACACCTTGAAAGAGGAATGGTTAAAACTTTCTATCACTTGTTTTGAAATTTATTAGGTTGGTTTTAAAAACAAAGGATTCCTAAACTTTATGCAGGCTTTAGTAATGTTGATAACATGAGAAGAGATTTCGGTGGTCTAGTCTAGACCTATAGCTACTGACCCTAAGAGAGGCTTTAGCTTACATCGGTGAATTCGACAGTGTAAATTTTTCAGCATACAACTCTCTCTCTGAGTTTGTCAAGAAATAATATGATATGGAGTTGGTGAAGCAAACCCTAGGCTTCCATCTTGTATTTTTACAAACCTACCTTTAATTTCGCTCTGAAAAACGTTTGGAAATTTCCACTAACCTTAGTATAACTTCTGTTTTTATCACAACTTTCTAAATTTTCTTTGGCTAGACAATAGATGAAATGCAAAGTAGGATAGATGCCAACAATCCCTTGGAATATGAAATAATATTTTTTATGCTACTTCGATAGGTGTGCTTGCTTAATGTTGGTAGTTGCTTCTGAAATTGAATAGAATGTATTAGTTTTATAAATTGTTAGAAACTTTAACTTCGTGGTCTTTTAAAATGGTTTTAAATCCAACTGATTAACAATGTTTTTCCCAAAAAGGATCAACACAAATCAACACGATCAACTAGTACTCTTATTCATTAATCTGGAAAATCTGTAAAGAGAGAGAAAAACATTTAAGTGCTCTATTCAAGCATCTTGTAAGAGAAGGAAAAATATATATATATATATATATATTTTGTGTTGTAAAGTGGTATATTGGTCAGCTTGAGCATGTGTGATTGTGATCAATAAAGTGTATAAAGTCCTTAGTTAGAGGCAATTAGTAATCGTGAAGAGTAGGAAGTGGGTCGAACTCCATGTTAAATTAGGGCTTATTTTTCTATCCCTACCTCTTTTATTTTCCATATTATAATATGTTATTGTGATATTTGTTGTAATTAAAGTTTAATTTGATCTGTTGTATAAAAATTAACTATTTATGCATTTGAAATACTCAATTTACCATTCTTCTCGAGTATTTTCTAGTGCGTTTTCAACAACTTCATACCTGCTCCTAGTTGACCATCTTATATTGGAAATTTTCTCATCAACTACCTACCGAGCCCAACACACATTCCGTTGGGGCCTAAGCACCTAAACTACCACATCCTCCCGAAGTTGCGATCAAGCTTGCAACCTATTCCGAAGGTGCTACTTCCTAGGATTAGTGGCAAAACAACAACCAACACGTTATTAAGCGAGTTTAAATTCTTCATTTGGTTGTTAATTCTACCTTAACAAGCGATACGTATGTACTATGTGCCTGATAGTTGATTTGAGCTCTCTCTCTCTCTCTTTCCAAGCTCAATATCTAATAACTGTTCATAATCAAAGTTGGGTATTGATTCAGGATTAACTATCTTTAATCTATTTACCTTATTTGTTACATCTAGGTTAGTTTGGTTTAATTGTACTTGCTTAAATATGGCATTTAAAGGGTTATTTAGGTCTAAACAAGAATCAAGAGGGGTGTTGGGCGATATGCAAGCCTAAGCAAAGAAATAGGGGAATACGCGGCTAGGTAAACGACCATGTATCTCATCGTGTTCCCATATATGACCAAAAATATGGGACCATGTATCAGGTTGTGTACCTCCCAGGTCAAGGAATAAAGAGATACACGTGCAAAAATAGGACGTTGTGTTCTAATCATGGATCACTAGCCTAGGTTCACATAGTGAGATACATAGCTTGATACATGGTATTGTGCATTAACCATGTTTTATCGGGCTCTATGTTTGATGTTACAGAGAGGAACACGGGATGGTATACAAACTTGTGTACTAGTTGTGCTTTATAAGAGAAGATTGAGAGAGAAAGAGGGATTAGAGAGATATATGGTCAAGTGTACTAGGTCGTGTATTGGCCATGGTGTACTAGCCATGCTTCTCCAGAATTGTCATTTATCGAGGCGAAGCCAGCGGTATACACAATATAGTGCATGACTTGATGCACTAGTTGTGCACTTTTAGGGAAAAGATATTTGGGGGGACTTAAGGGTTATAGATGGATGATGCTTGCTAGGTTTCTATGTCATTTGTTTCATTTATCTGAGTTATCTAGTTACTTATGTACTTTAAGGTCGGTTTTTAGGTTTAGGCTAACAAACCTTCAATAGGCTATGCTTTGTGGGTTTCGATTCTTGACCTTTCAAGAATAGATTCCTATAGTCCACTAATCCTTTATAGTCCTTAGTATTTTCTTCTATGCATAAAGTATGAATTACTTTTGTTCGTGGTAAGACATTTAGGCTTAATATGATTACTTGATATTTACTTTCAAATAAGGTATCATTACCTATTAAATTCATTGTTTGAAGTCATTAAGATGCTGGTTAAGCTTAAGGAAAGAACTATATTAAGTTTCATGTGATCTAAAAAAGTCTATGGGTAGGTCTATAGGCATGTGTATAGGCCGTGTTCTTTTACGTGGCCAGATACATTAGCCTATTTATTAGCCATTGGCAACTTAGATTTAGGGTTAGGAAGGTATATAGGATGATACATGAGATTGTGTATCCCTCGTATTTTTCTAGGAAATGCTAAGCTTAAGGTTAAACAGATACTTGTCCAGGTACACAACCTCGTGTTTTGGCCGTCTCTTTTGGGAATCTAAGTTATTCCATGTTTTTTGGGTCAGGAGTTACACGGCTTGATACACGAGCCCATATATCAATTGTGTTCTTCACAATTTTCGTTTTTTTGAATTTAAACTCAGGTTTTTCGACGAAAGGAGTTTTTTGACAACTTTTAGGTTTAAAAGGAGTAGATGATATGTTCAAATCCTAATTTTTGCCTCTTGTGAGTCCTTACTTCTTAAAAACATATTTCATTAAAGTTTGAAGGTTTAAAACACTTAAATGATAGCAATCACAAAATTTTTCAAAGTTTTTCTAAAATTTTTAGAACTCTTATGCATCAATTCTTCATTTTATGACTCTAACATCATCTATAACAAAATCCTACTCCCACAACATGCTCAATTCCCAATACAAGGAGTTGGTTTCAAAGTCTTACCTCATTTAAGAATCTCCTTTGTTTGTACCAGTTGCAAAAGGGATTATAGGCTCCAAAATTACTCTAAAACTTGATTTCTTGACACCCTATGGTACGAACCATGCCAACTTGTGACGAGACTTGCTATCGTAATCTAGAATTAAATCTAAGGACTGTTTAAGAACCTGATGCCAACCGCGATCCGTTGCTTATATTGAAGCAAGAACCTTAGTATAAGTGAGGATGCCACAATTGGGGATGGAAAACCAATTGATAAGTCATGTTAAATGCCATGGCATTCCCCAGTAAGTTCAAAAGGTTCTTTGTAGAACCAAAGAGAAATCAATTCTCAAGACATATTTTCATTCCACTATATTTTCCATTGAGTATTTACTAACCTTTATATATAAACTATTACAAGACAGTCACGTACTTGAAAAAAAAACATAATTGTGGAAGTTATGTAACTGATAACGTAACTGAAAAACATAATTGTGATAGTTACATAACTGATAACACAACTAAAAAACATAATTGTAATTAATCCCTACATAAACTAAAAAATAAAAACAAAGAAATTTGAAAAGGCATCCTAATCTAATGAAGGCCGGCAGTGATTAAGTTAAAGGCCCGCAGCTTTTATGGTTATTCTCCAATATGTAATTTGTTTCTTTTAATCCTTCACATTGACGCCATTTGATCTCCATCATTCCCTCCTTTCTCGAAAGGATTCGTCCTTGAATCTCCAAACTGATGCAAACCATAAGCGACTTATCTTGAGACCCAACACCTTTATGCTTGGAGACAACTATCCCAAATAATCTGATCAGATTGATGAGTGAAAACCTCAACCCAGTGGTGAACCTGTGCCAAACAACTTTGGTATGTTGTGAAGAACTCATCCTAATGCTTATCTTTTTTTTTTTTTTTAAACAAGGACTCCAAAAAACTCAGTGAATCCTTAATTTCAAACCCTAAATTCATGAATTTTTTTCTCACGAATTTTTTTCTCACGAATTTCTTTCTTTCCTTTTTTTTTTTTTCCAAAATCTAACAAACGCTATCAAAGGATATGAACGATTTGAGTTACCTATAATCTAATTGAATATGGATTCTTAGAAAACCTTTGCTCTGATACCAAATGATACGAACCACACCAACCTGTGGCAAGACCTGCTATTTTAATTTAAAATTAAAACTAAGGACCGAGAACCTTTGTATAAGTGTAGACGCCACAACTAGGGATGGAAAACTGATTGATAAGTCATGATTGAACGGTACGGGATTCCTCGATAAGTTCAAAGGGTTCTTTCTAGAACCGAAGAGCAATTAATTCTCAAGACATATTTATATTCTACTATATTTTCTATTGAGTATTTACTAACCTTTATATATAGGCTATTATGAGATAGTTAGGTAACCGAGAAAAAAAAAACATAAGTGTGGTAGTTATATAACTTATAACATAACTGAAAAACATAATTATGGTAGTTATATAATTGATAACGTAACTAAAAAACATAATTGTAATTGATTCTTGTGAAATAAAGGAATAAAAAGTATATTTTTGATATTTTCTTAATAAAATATTTACACAGTACATATGTATTTATATACGTACAAGAGGTATAACTCTACCAACTCTACCTACCAACTCTACCTACTTAACATACAACTCTACACTCCCCCTCAAGCTGGAGCATACAAATCATATGCACCAAGCTTGTTACAAATATATTCAATACGAGAACCTCTTAAAGATTTAGTCAATATATCTGCAAACTGATTATTTGAATTAACATGACTAGTGAAGATGCAACCAGATAAGATCTTTTCTCGGATGAAGTGACAATCAATCTCTATGTGCTTAGTTCTCTCATGAAAGACTGGATTGGAAGCTATATGTAATGCAGCCTGGTTATCACAAATTAGCTCCATTTGTGAAGTTTCACAAAATTTTAACTCCTCAAGCAACTGTTTCAACCAAATCAATTCACAAGTTGCCAAAGCCATGGCACGATATTCTGCTTCTGCACTTGATCTAGCAACAACATCTTGTTTCTTACTTTTCCAAGATACCAGGTTGCCTCCAACAAGAATACAATACCCAGATGTAGATCGTCTATCAGATGGAGAACCTGCCCAATCAGCATCAGAATATCCAACCACTTTAGAGTGACCATGATCCTCATATAGTAAACCTTTACCAGGAGCATTTTTCACATATCTAAGAATTCTGATCACTGCATTCCAATGACTAGTGCAAGGAGACTGAAGAAACTGACTGACAACACTAACTGCAAAACATATATCAGGTCGAGTAATAGTAAGATAATTGAGTCTTCCAACCAAACGACGATATCTCCCTGGATCTTCAAAAGGCTCCCCCTGTCCTGGTAACAACTTCACATTGGGATCCATAGGAGAATCCACAGGCTTGCAATTAAGCATCCCTGTTTCTTCCAGTATATCTAAGACATATTTTCTTTGAGAGAGGACTATACCAGAACTGGATTGAGCAACTTCTATGCCAAGGAAGTATCTTAACAAGCCAAGATCCTTAGTTTGAAAATGTTTGAAAAGATGTGCCTTCAATTGAGTAATACCATGCTGATCATTACCAGTTATGACAATATCATCTACATACACTATTAAGTATATGCATTTTCCTTCAGATGTGTGCTTATAGAAAACTGAGTGATCAGATGTACTACGAATCATTCCAAACTCCATTACAACAGTACTGAACCGACTAAACCAGGCACGTGGAGATTGTTTCAAACCATAAAGTGAACGCGAAGTTTACATACCAGATTAGACTCCCCCTGAGCAACAAAGCCAGGCGGTTGCTCCATATAAATCTCCTCCTGGAGTTCACCATGAAGAAAAGCATTCTTAATATCCAATTGGTACAAGGGCCAATGGCGCATAGCTGCAATGGAGATAAACAAACGAACAGAGGACATCTTAGCAACCGGAGAGAATGTGTCACCATAGTCCAAACCATACACCTGAGTATAACCCTTGGCAACCAACCGAGCTTTGAGCCGATCAACTTTACCATCAGGACCGACCTTAATAGAATAAACCCATCGACATCCAACAAGAGACTTACCGGGAGGCAAAGGAACTAAATCCCAAGTACCATTGGCATGTAAAGCAGTCATCTCATCTACCATTGCCTGGGTCCACCCTGGATCTGAAAGAGCCTCACTCACATTCTTAGGAACAGAAATGGAAGATAGAGATGAAACAACGGTACAATAAGATGGAGATAACCGATGATAGCTAAGACAATTATAAAGTGGGTGAGGATTACGAGTACGGTTACCTTTTCTGATGGCAAGAGGAAGATCGTTTTCCGGTAGGTCCTCAGTAGGTGGAGACGTTGGAATAGAAGATGAGTCAACAGGAGCCTCTGAAACAGGTGGGATATCTGATGTAGGAAGGCGTCGAGAGCGTCGATGGTAAACCTGAAATGGTGGAGGGGAAGGAATAGACTCAGAGACAACGGGGATAGACTCAGGAAGAACTAACTGAGAGGGAATAGGTAAAACCTCCGACAAAGGAGTCTCAGATGAAGAGGTGGAATAAAAAGAAGATGATTCAAAAAATGTTACATCAGGGGACAAATAATAACGACGAGTAGTGGGTGAATAACACTTGTAACCTTTTTGATGTTTGGAGTAACCAAGGAAAACAGCCTTAATAGAACGCGCTGATAACTTATCCTGACCAGGAGCCATATTGTGAACAAAACATGTACAACCAAAAACACGTAGAGGAAGCACATACAAAGGTTGATCTGGAAATAAGATCGTGTGAGGAATTTTGTGCTGAAGAACAGATGAGGGCATTCTATTAATGAGATAACAAGCAGTGAGAACAGCATCAGCCCAAAAACGAGTAGGCACATGGTGATGTAAAAGAAGTGTGCGAGCAGTTTCAATGAGATGCCTATTTTTACGCTCAGCAACTCCATTCTGTTGAGGTGTGTAAGCACAAGAGGACTGATGTAAAATGCCATGAGAAGATAGAAACTCAGTAAATTGAGCAGAAAAGTATTCAGGAGCATTATCACTGCGCAAAATTTGTATAGAAGCATTGAATTGTGTTTTAAGTTCAGCACAAAATGATTCAAAAATTGAAAATATCTCAGAACGACTTTTCATTAAATATAACCAAGTACAGCGCGAATAGTCATCAATAAAAGTGACAAAGTATTGATGACCCAAAACAGACACGACTCGACTAGGACCCCAAATATCAGAATGAACTACAGCAAAAGGAGAGGAGCCCGATTATTGACCCTCTTAGGAAACGAAGTTCTAGACTGTTTCCCAAGTTGACAAGACTCACAATCCAAAGAAGACAATTGAGAAAAATGAGGAACCATCTTCTGAAATTTTGAGAGACTGGGATGACCCAAACGATTGTGGAGAAGAGTTGGAGAGACTGTAGCAGAACATGCCAGATGAGAAGCCGAAGGGTTGGTGAGGTAGTAAAGCCCCTGTGACTCACATCCTGTGCCAATCGTCTGTCCCGTACTGAGATCCTGAAAAACAACAGAATGAGGATCAAATTTAATAGAGCAGTTTAGAGCACGGGTGACTTTACTAACAGAGATAAGATTAAACGGACAATGTGGAATGTAAAGAACATGTTTCAAAGGCACAGATGGTAAGGGTTGTGCACTTCCCACAGCTTCAGGTACTGCATGTGAACCATTTGCTACAGTAACAGAAGATAATGGTGTAGACTTTAAGAAATGAGAAAACAAATGAGGATTACCAGAAATGTGTTCAGAAGCACCAGAATCAATCACCCATGGACCTAAAGTAGAAGACTGAGTGAGACATGCAACAGAATTACCAGTGTGAGCAAAGGAAGCAGGAGAAGATGAAGACTGCTGTGAAGCCTGATACTGTAAATAATTCTCAAGATCAGCTCCAGTGAGAAGTAGAGATTCAGGATGTTGTGCAGTCGAAGAGGCAGGATTGGTCTGAATGATATTAGCTCGTGGAGGACGTCCATGCAATTTGAAACATTTTTCCCTGGTATGACCCCAACGATGGCAGTAGGTACACCTAGGACGAGTTCCCTTAACACTCCCACGATCTTCACCTGGTCCTTCTCTGTTAGTCATGTGATTTTGAGAAGCACTTTGAGAAACTAGAGCTGAATTATCCGGGAAGAAAAACCAGGTACAGGTGCATTAGGAATTGATGAGGTACGAAGAAGTCGAGAGAAAACTTCATCCATAGATGGAATCGTAGGACTAGCCAATATCTGATCACGAATGGAAGTAAGATCAGGACCAAGTGTAGCAAGGATGCAAACCATGAAAAATTTGTCTCTTTGAGCTAAATCATCTTGGAGAGACTGACCGGGAGGAAGTAAAGAATTGTACTCAGCTTTTAGAGATGCCCATCTGCCAAGAAAATCAGTAATTGACATACCTGTTTGTCTCAGATTAAGCAGATTAGATATAACTGAGTACAAACGCTGAATATCATTTGTATAAAGTCTCTTTGCCTGAGTCCAAACATCATAGCAAGTTGAGTAATGGCTGTAAATTGGATGAAGAGATGGATCGATGGACTGCCACAAAAGACTTAGAAGAGCATCAACTCTTATCCATTGATCATTATCCTTCTTCGGATCCTTCATTACATCATCCAATGTAGTGGTCAAATGGTCTTGTAAACCTTGACCGATGCACCATAAGTTTATAGTCTTAGACCAAGATATATAATTTGAATTTCTCAGCAATTTCTCAGTTGCAATGGTAGGAGATGGAGATAAGATACTTGAAAAAGGACTAATTTTCAAGGGAGAAAAATAAGCAACAATGGAGAATAACCTAGAGAAAGGATAAATCAACAGCAGATGGCGGTGGCCGGTAGTGAACAGTGACGGCGATGAACAGTGACGGTGGTGGTTATCGACTGAAAACAGGTTGGAACCGAAGGCTAGGGCGATTCGACAGAGGGAAACAGGCGCGTGACGACAATGGTGGCGCGTGGTGGTGACAACGGAAATCAACAGCGGACGACAACGGAGGCGCGTGGCGGCGTTTCCGGCGGCGAGCTTCTTGGGTTTGGTCGTCGGAGAAGAGAGGAACACGACGACAGAATCAGATGTGAAATCCAACACCGGGAAGAAAAGATCTATACGCGAACAACCGCAAAAATAAGGTTTTTTTTATTTTTTAAATTTGTGAAAACTAGGGTTTATGTTTAGGCTCGATACCATGCGAAATAAAGGAATAAAAAGTATATTTTTGATATTTTCTTAATAAAATATTTACACAGTACATATGTATTTATATACGTACAAGAGATATAACTCTACCAACTCTACCTACTTAACATACAACTCTACAATCCTTATATGAACTAAAAAATAAAAACAAAGAAATTTGAAAAGACATTCTAATCTAATGAAGGCTGACAGTGATTAAGTTAAAGGCCTGCGGCTTTTATGGCTGTTTTTCAACATGTAATCATTTTATTTTAATCCTTCACTTTGACACCATTTAATCTCCATCACCCTAAACATGTATTAACTCACCAAGTCAGTTTTCATACTTAAAATACCAAAATACTCACATTATAACTTCTTAAAATCTTATGCTTACCTTGACAGTTGACACAAACTGTGTTGCGATTGTGCGTCTTCTTTCTCTTCTAACACTACTTCATCCTTCTCTTTTCCTTGAGTAAAAGACATCATATTAGTTAACTAGTACTAACATTTACTAATCCCAATTATTGAACATTAAGAAGGATTAGGGTTTCAGAAAAGCTTACCTTAGTGTTTTGGTAGGGAATCCTAGAAGGGAATGAGACATAAAAGGAAAAGAAATATTTATATGGGAAAGGGCAGAATTAGGGTTTTAGACGAGCTGAAAATAATCCCCTTTTAAGCTTGTGCCATGTGGCACAATTTTGAGTGTCTAAATCTTTCATGTGTGAAAATCTTAACTAGTTTTAAACATTTTTAGGGTTTAAAATTAATCTTTTTTGGTAAGTAATGATTCAAATAGTTTGAATATATCTAACTTATTTATTTAACTAAATCTTAAATTTTAATTCGTTGTAGTGTCCGGTTAGGGCAAAATTGTAATTTTGCAAAAACAGAGCTCTTATCTACATTGTTTTTATTTTTCTTATAAAAATTTTTCATTTTAAAATATCATTATTAAATTTTACTTTACTTTATTTCAACATTTGAATTGTTTTAAAATTTTCAAAATTTTGATTCTAGATTTAAGGTAAAATTGGAAATTTTGAAAAATTTATTCATTTAAATTCATACGTGAATTCAATTAGCTTCTATTGACTCCATTTGATATTAATTTTTTCATGGCTGTGTCTGGATCATTTTAACCAGTCATACAAATATTCCTAATACATCTCAACAATCCCCAATAGCGATGGCAAACATAGGTAGTAGATTATACCACTAGCTAGATTTGATGATATGGCAGGTTTGCACTTAGTGTTACTGATAAGATAGATTGTGGTGATCCTATTTCCTATCGAGAGGCTATTGAAGCCTTAGACTTGAATAAGTGGCTCATTTCCATGCAAGAAAAGATGAACTTGCTTTATAAGAATGGTACATTAGAACATGTACCACCTCTAGCCAGTAAGAAGATTGTTGGCTCCAAATGAGTATTTAAAGAGAAAGAAGGAGTAAATCTGGATGACACTTGTTATAAAGCATGCCTTGTAGCTAAGGGCTATAGTCAGATAGAAGGAATAGATTATATTGATATTATCTCACCTGTTGTTGAACATACTACTATTCATTCTTTATTGTCAATTATAGCTATAGAGAATTTAGAATTCGAGCAGATGGCTGTTGAGATTGCTTTTTCTTCATGGTGATTTGGATGAAGGGTTTTTTATAAGTTAACTTGATGGTTTTGTTGTTAAAAGGAAGGAGGATTGCATTTGTTTGTTTAAGGAATCCTTGTATGGACTTAAGTAATCTCCCAACCAATGGTGTAGATAATTTAATGGTTTTATCGGGAGCATTGGGTTTGCAAGGAGTAGTTATGTTGTTTGTCTTTATTTTTAAAGCTATCTAATGGATCTTACATATATCTGTTTTTGGACAAAACACTAGAAGGTGTCAACATTTCGAATGGTTGAAAAGAGGAATCAATGTTTCACAAAGTGAATCAAATAAGTTATCAACGTTTCACAAAATTCATTTAAGATATCAACTTTTGGATTAGTTTTCAATTAAGTATCCTTAGTTTTCATCAATGGTCAATTATTAATACTTTATTAGACTTACTTTGCGAAACATCGATTCCTCTTTTTAACCACTTGAAACATTAATATCTTAAATGAACTTATCACTAAACGTTGACACCTTAAATAAACTTTGCAAAATGTTGATATCTCAAATGAACTTACCCTAAAATGTTGACACCTTTTAATGTATTTCACCCATCTACTTTTATATGTTGGTGACACGTTGATTGTTGCATCTGACATGGCATATATTTCTAAACTTAAATCCCAACTCAATCCTAAATTTGATATGAAAGACTTGGGGTAGCTAAGAAGATTTTGGGTACGAAGATCTATGATAAATGTCTAAAGATTCTTATTTCTAGTATACATTAGACATGATTTGGTATGGAATGGATTTTATGTGAAATTATTAGGAAAATGATACTTAATTGCTTAATATTTGATTTCAGGGTTTAAAGAAGATATTTCAAAGATTTGAGGATGATTTAAGCAGAAATGAGGAAAGATTTGGCAAAGTATGCAAAAAGTTGATTTTCAGTTGTGCACAACTTTTAACATGGCCATACAGTCGCTGGTGTTGAGCTATAAAAAGTGATAAGAAACTATTCTAAATTGTATCTTAGTTGCTGCCCAAGTAGTGTAGAAAGTGGTGTTGAAAAAAAGAATATTAATCAGCAAAGAAATTGAGGAATTTCCAGAGTATAAGGGCACAAACATGGTTGTGCGAGAGTCCGTGTAAGATAAAAAATGGTTATAAACCTATAAATAGCCATCTCAACCTTTCAGATATCCATCATTGATAATCTCTAAAACCTTAGGAGACAAAAAGACGCACTTAAGGGAGCAAATTGCTGGAGCTTCATTAAAGATTACAAGACAACAAAAGAGTTTTATTGTTAATCATGCTTTACTTTTCTAGATTTATTGTTCTTATTGTCAAATATATGGAGGAGTAGATTTTTATGCCCTGAATCTTATGAAACCTTAAAACCATATGTGATCTGAATTGTTTCTTGATTAATGAAAAGTTTATGTTTTCGTATCTATTCATGTGTTTTAATTGTCTTGTGATTGATTGTGTACAGAGTTGATTGCTTGTATGATTCTTATTAGATAGAAAGAGGTTTTATCTAATAAGATAGATCTTCATGAATGAAAAGATTATATGTTTCACCTAAAGGTTGGGAAACTTTGATTTCCTGCAATAAAGATTTCATCTTTGTTAAGAATCTTAATCTTTAATGCAATCCATATGGCATTAGTGAGGGAGAGGTCTCCATTATCTCATGAAAGATTAGGAATTGTTAACTCGAGGGACTAATTGATTTAATTGTGTGATTCTGCAGTGCAAAGCATAAATAATTCATTAATAAATCTTTTGTTTATAAGAAATTAGGGTTTAGGGTAGATTCAGAAAAATGGTGTGTCTTGTAATTGAATTCTATTTGTTAAAGCAATAACAATTGATTTTAGGGTTTGCTAATCTAAATAATTAGTAGATAAGTATTAGACATTGTTTCATATGTTATGCTAAATAGTAGAAAAGGGTGATTCTAGTAATTGTTCCTTGGATCCCTGTGGACGATATCTGTTTTAATGTTATACTACTATAGATAGTTATACTTGCCTAGCTTGATCGTAGGAATTAAATTGGAATTATAAATTTTAGAATTTGATACGGTTAGTAGTAGTGCATCCGTTTATCGACACACAGGCTCTAGAAAGTTGTGGTTATGACAATAACATTACAGTCAGAGGGTCCTTAGCATTTTAATATGTCTAAATTTATATAAATCTCTACACCTTTAGTTGCTCATTTTAAACTTTCTACTACCGCATTACCACAATCTAATGATAAATCTAGGTATATGACTAAAGTCCCATACTCCATTGCAGTGGGTAGCTTAATGTATGCAATGATTTGTCCTCGTCCCAATTTAGCATATGTTATTAATGTCACGAGTTGATATATGACTAATCTTGGTAAACTTCATTAGTATGATGTAAAATGGATATTGAGATATCTGAAGAGAACGAGCGATGTATATTTGGAGTTCAGGTAGAAGGCTAGTGTTTTTGGCAAGATATATTGATTATGATTTTATTGGTGATTTAAATAAAAGACAATCTCTTACAGGTCATGTTTTTCTCATTAGGAGGCTTCGTTATAAGCTGGAAAGCCTAATTGCAGCCAATTGTAACTTTGTCTACTACTGAAACTGAATACATGACAGTGATTGAAGTAATCAAGGAGGCTTTATAGGTGAAGGGATTATTGCCTGAGTTTAGATCCTCAAGTGATAGCACTATTATATATTGTAATGGTTAGAGTGCTATTCATCTCACCTAGGATCCCATGCATCACAAGCGGAATAGATATATTGATATGCGCTATGATTTTATTCGGGATATTGTGAGTTGAGGTGATATTTAGGCGAAGAAATTTAGCACCCACAACAATCTAGCAAATATGTTGAAACGACGTTTCTAGGTGACAAGTTCAACTTATGTCTAGAATTGGTTTTTGTTTCAAAGAGATAGATATTGTCAATAGAAGTGATATTCATCTCGTTGTTTGTCTGTTGCTTTGATTACTCTTTTCTATTTGTATACTTTTACTCATTTTTGGTTTATTTATGAGAGTTTATTGTCCATTAGGTATGTTGTGTTTTGGATGGGTTACCTTAGGGTCATGAGGCAAAAAGGTAGAGATTTGTTGAAGTATTTTGGTCAATTTTGCCTTACTTACACACACACATACACACGTACACATTTTACATATTATGTATATATGACAAAACCTTAGGTCTTCATAAGAGTGAGACTTAAAAACACTCTTGCGAGATTTCTTCTATGATGTTTAGATTTTTTGGTTAGAAAACACTTAAGATTTTGAAAGATTGGGTAATCTTGATTATCTCTTATCTTTTACACTCTTCTTTAATAGTGATTGTTCTCTTTCACTTGCGAGTGGGTTTTTTCACTCCTATTGAAGTTTTTTCTAAGTAAATCTCTAGTCACCTCTTCTCTTTCTCTATCTTTTTTTTTTATTTAATTGTTTTATGCTATTGATTATTAATAATCTTCAACCTTATTGATCCTACCAACAAAATATATTAAAAACACATAAATATATAGTTGGTCTCTAAATGATATTGTATATAAGTTTAATAAAATTTATTATATTAATTAGAAATTATTATAATCTGTAGTATTTTCAATAATCAATATGTGAAATAATACGATAACATAGTCACATGAAACTAAATTGAAAAATCTATATAAAAATTGGAAACACAAAAAAAAAAGAAGGACAACCCACTATAATGATATTTTTGTTAGTAGCACTTAGTGGCAGGGAAAAAAAGAAGAAAAAAATATTATCATTTAACAAATAACGCAATAAGAAAAAAAAAATTACAAGGAATAAAGACATAATATGCTATACATAATAAAAAATTTTAACCTTACCGCTACGACCATAGTAAAATGTGTTATTTAAGTACGAAAAAATGTATGATATTTAATTTTGAGTATGTGACACTTATAATCTTACTCTTAAAAAGATGCATTTGAAATTCAATATGTGATGGTTTAACTTATGAATGCTTTATATAGTATGTATGGTTAATTGCTCTCCATTAAAAAACAAAAGGAAAGATAGAAAAGAGAAAAAAAAAAAAAAAAGAAGAGTGAAAGAATCAATTAAAAAATATTATTTTTTACTAGTATATTTGGCCAATTATCGATATCTTTATGATAAATTATAAATGTGGTAAATTATAATATTAAAATTTGATTTGAATAAATTTATTTTAAAACTTCTTTGTTTTTAGTTGTACTAATAAAACAGAGAAATTGAAGCAATCAATTAATTTCAATATTTACATCCTACAGCTCATTAAGATACATTCAATTTTTAAACTTAAAAAAAAATCCTATTCTTTTGGGAAAAAAAATTAAATAAAATCCTCAACTATAATTAATAATATAGTATAATATCCTTTTGGAATGTGTAAAGTGTAGAACTTTTTTGTGAGTTTAGGCTGTTTTTTGAATATAATTTTCAAAATAGTATTAATATTAAGTTGATTATCAAAATAGACTATAAGGGAAATTGATTACCAAAATAACTGTATAAATTTGCATGTTGCACATGTGATTTTAATAAATTGAAATTTTTTTTAATGAAGAAAAATTGCATGCATAATTTCAATTTTTAACCCAAAATGGATTTTGAAGATGCAATTTATTTGTAAGCCTAAAAAAAGATTTTATTAGACTATTTTAGTAATTCATTTGGATCAATTTTATTTTGATATTATGGTAGGTTAAACCTACCATATACTCTCCTAACGTGTAAGGCTTGTAAAAGTAAATAGGGCTTGTTTGTTTTCTCAATGTGCAGATAACATGCAGACATTTTCAAATAGACTGTTTGTCAAAAAATAGATACAGATGAAAAACAGACATTTTTACTTATAAATAGATTAAACAAATTAAATACAAATACAAATCAGATACGAATATAAATATAGATGAAAAATAAATCATATAAACAGATAGTCCAGCCTACAATATAGCCTAGTCCACTATTGCAAATTACCCTAGCCTCTTCTTTGCTGCTCGACTACTTCTGTCTACTCTCTTACTCCCAGTTCTCTCCGTCAAGGTAATTTCACTCACCCTACTCTCTCCTTTTATTTAGGGTTTCGCTAATCACAACTTTACATGTAGGTACACTCATTCCTTGCCAATTCGAGAAGCAAATCTCCAAATATGCTCAGGGTGTAAAGATCCTCCCTTTGCTGTATCTTTATTTCACTATTTATATTCTTTTGCTGTTACAAGTTCTAGTTCTTATTCTGTTACATATTGTTATACTTACTATCTCAACTAGATCTACTGTTTACAACTAGATCTAACTGTTTACAACCGTATGTAACAACTATTTGTGAAATACTATGTAATCTTGTAACTTAACCACTCAATATTTTTCCCTAGATCTAGTACCGGCTAGTATGTAGAAGTAGACATATGCAATGCTGGCTGCAGCATCATAGGCTTAAAAGGCCTGATTATTATTATTATTATTTTTAGACGAACAAGATAACCCCCTAACGTCTCTGAATCGACTCATTGGGCTGGGGTCATAGTCCTATGGGCCGTTCCTGGTTTTGTGGCTCTGACTTAGGAGGGGTTTTATTTATGGTTTGTTTTCGCATTCTAATATTCAAATATTAAATAAGGGTCTGTTTGTTTTGGCTTTTTTCCGGCAGATACAGACACTTTTCAAACTTTTTTCTAACAAATTATTTATCAAGAAATAGATATAGATAAAAAAAAGTTGACAGTTCTCATCAAAAGATCAAATAGAACAAATATAGATAAAATTTATATGCAAATCGGATATATTTTGCACACATCATTTTAAAAAAGATACAGATACAGATGAAAAACAGACAATCCAAACAGACCCTAAAACGAATATTGGATTTGATATTTATTCTATTAATTAAGAATGATGTGATCATTTTAAAAACCTTAATAATAAATAACATTCTACATTTTTCAGGTACTCATTGTGCACTTTGCAAGCAAGTATATCTGTGAAAAAAAATCATGATGAATAACTCTAGATACTGTGCAAATAAACCTTTATATACTTTAAGCTTGCTATGGAAACTTTTTAAACTCATTAGAATATACCTCAACATACTACATTTTTATATGTGTTCTCTTTTTTCATTTTTTATTGAGAAAGCAAACGATAACTGTATATTAGATTTATAGAATTTAAGAAGTATAAAGATATAAAAGATATTATCAGTAATTTTTTCCTTTATTATATTTTCTTAATATATTTGCATCATTTTCATTAAGTACACAATAATGCTATGAACCTATATATATGTGTATTATCTATTAAATATTTTTATCATTAATCTAGGAATCTACTCAATTATGTCTATAATTTTGTATGTAATTTTGTAAGTTATCAGGAAGAATGACTGAATGCTACTCCCCTGAAACAATTTATAAACCTTAGAATTTCCTCAAAACCAAGTAAATTATGATGATAACTAGCTTAATATCTGAATAATGTACAAGCCTAATGGAACATATCATTTCCCTAATTTATAAATTGAATATGATCTTAGCTAAACCTTTCGATTCATCAATGAAGACCTTCTTTGGGTTTTCATTTGGAGGGATGATGCAGTGAAAGATATAAGGATTTATCATAATCCGCTGATTAGTGCACAAATACTGAAATTAATTTGTGAATTCAAGCAAATGACATCAAAATTTGAAAATTATAAAATAATTTGAGATTTTGGAAAAAAACAGCAAAAAAGGAGCAAAAATGATATTATTGAAAAAACTAAAAGAACTGATTATCTTGCCCTAACGCATACATATACCAAACCTAAAATCAACCCCAACCCCTCACACCCCCACCCACACCCCCCCCCAAAAAAAAAAAAAAAAAAAAAAAGAAAAGTCCTTTATACATACAATAAATAAATAAACAAATAAATGCTATTAGTCATGATCGATCAACACATATGCAATTTAGCACAACTCTTCACAACTTCATTCATCCAACCTCTTCTGTTGTGGAGACTGACACATAATAAAGACAAACACAAAAATTGTCACTGGTTATTTTCTATACTAAATTTCCAAAAAATCATTCGCTATCCTAAATTTTCAAAAAATCATTCGCTTTCTCTTGCATCAGTGGGCTTCATTGGAAAAGGTATTTTTAAAATATGGAAAATATTTAATAACTTAAAAAAAATAGTAGATAGTTTTTAAAATAACTATCATCCGTGATTTATAAATACAGTTATATACCGGAAAAACCATTGGTACTTATTGAGTACGTAATGTGTATTACCCTTAAAACCTTTCAACCAAAGTCCAACGAAACATGTATTACATTTTAAGGATCTATTTATTTCGTCATCTTTATATCGTTTTGGTTTCATTCTTTTATTTTTTAGCAAATAAACTGTTTGTTAAAAACAAATATCCATAAAAGACTTGTATTTTTACTGATAAACCAATCAAGCAAATAAGAAACCAACAAGATATAAGATGAAAGAGATATAATATAGATATCCATAAAAAATTGACCATCAAAATCGACCCTAAAATCGACCCTAAAACCTTTCTAATTAACATCGTATCGCACTTCGTCTACCATACACAGTTTCCAATTAACACAAATTTGCAAGCAGAAAGGGGAAGGCTTAGACACAGAATATTGGCCAAATTAGGAGTCATGCTTCAAGACTACAACGATCTATAGTTTTCAGATTTATGCACAGATGTCCACAACTAATAGAGATTAAGAAATAAAGTGTAAGTAAGCGAACTGAAGCAATTTAACAGCGGCTCTCGAGCTTCTCAGCCTCGGGCAAGGTACGTAAATGCTTGGCTTTCATCCTATGAATTGCGTCCGCAGGACTTAAGCTCTTGGGGCATGTTATAGAGCAATTTTTTATGGTCCTGCATCTGTATAATTTCTTGTCATCCTCCGTCAATGCTTGCAATCTTTCATCAGTGAACTCATCTCGGCTGACACCAAAATGCATCAAAAACAGTAATTAGATTATAAACTAATTCCTGAGTACAGTGCATCGATAGCCTTGTAACCTAGCGGCATAAACATTCGGTCTTTTAATGGCATACAATCCTTGCATATGAAGTACTAGGGGACAGAATTACCTATCGCATATCCATCTATAAGCATGAAGCAAGGGCGCTGGTCCAAGAAATTCTTCAGGATTCCACCAATACGAAGGGCATGCACCGCTACAGCAAGCACATAATATGCATTCATAAAGCCCATCGAGTCTTTTTCTCTCATCAGGACTTTGTCTATATTCTCGTCCGTCTTTTGGTGGATGTTTAGTCTTAAGCCATGGTTCGATAGACCTGCTTGGTTTAAATTAGACTTAGCATTATTAAACGTCATGTTCTTGCAAAAACATTGTGAAAGCATTAAATTCCTCCACATCAACCTATCCGAACTCTATGTTTATTAACGGGAAACTACGGAAATGAGATATCAAATCTTGCCTGTACTGCTGGTAGAAGTTGGTGAGATCAACAACCAAGTCTTTGATGACAAAAAAGTGCGGGAGAGGAGTAATAGTTGTCGGCTTTGTAGTGTCGGGGTCGATGGGCTTGAGGCAAGCCACCGTGTTGGTCCCATCGATATTCATCCCGCATGACCCACATATTCCTTCTCTGCATGATCTCCTATAACTCAAGGTTGAGTCGTCTTCAGCTTTGATCTTTTGCAGTGCATCCAGTACCTGTAATCCAAAGACCATGCCATGTTACTAGCGCAACGTCACGTGTTAGTACCAATGAAACGAACACAATTAGTTTCTACCATAGGACCGCAATCTTTGAGATTCACAAAGTAAGACTGGAGACAAGGCTTATTTCTAGGATTATCAGGGTTCCATCTATATATTTGGAACTCTTTGATGGCATCCTTTTTCTTCTTTTCAACAGTCTGAAACGTTTCAATGGCTTCCTCTGCGTGTTCCTGACTCGCAGGATGTCCCTCTAATGTTGGGAAATCACGCTGCTTCTTTACATCTCTGCTTTTACTTAGTAACTTCCCTAACTTGTCGTAGCCTTGGCGAAACCATCCGCTCTTCGACATCTCTTTCTCTCTTCTTACACTCTCTCTATCCTTTTACAAGTTAAATTGCGATGAAAAAAATGATATGACCGTGGACTCGCAATAACAAAGATTTCTTGCATGTAAAGTGTAAACCAACACGTGGATGCATATGAGGAAACGTGTTGTATGATTTGAGGAAACAACATAAGAGTCACCGATGTTAATGTAGTGTAGGTGTCATCGCGTCGCGGTAGCTTTTTCAAACCCTTTTCCCTTGATTCTGATTTCCATTGTATTGTCTCATAATTCTTACTCTTTTCAAGGAAAGTTACTTCAACATTATGTCTTCATTATAGTTTGAAATTTAAAATTGTCAAGTATAGTGTTTTTTTTTTATTTTTTTTTTAATCCTAACATTTCAAATTCCCTAGGGGCCTAGCAGATTTATGTTGCTTCTCATACAAAACCAACAGTTATTGCTATGGAAATTTAAAATAACAATTAACAATTTAACATACATTGCCCAAGTTTTTGCGAAGTTAAAGCTGGACGTCAGATTGATTTCATTTAGCGAATATTTAGGACAATAAGGGCTAATGAGTATTCATACTTCATGAAAAGTCAGCAATTACAAATATGCCAATAATCAACATAAAATAGTACTTCCTATGGGAGAGTAATTTTGAGCAGTTTTGCCGCAGCCAGATCAAGGGGTTAACCTAAGCTTGTTAGCGGTCGAGGACCGAGGTATCGAACCGGATTTATTTTGAGGTTAATAAAATTTAAAAATACGAGGTATACTTTAATTATGAAAGATATATATAAATGTTATTTTTTTAATTAAATTCATATTTGGATTAATTTCATTAGTTATCTATTAAATCAATACAAGATATAGACCTTAAAAGAAAAGAAAAGAAAATATAATAACTATATTTTACAAATTTATAATATAGTATGAATATATTTTTGGATATATAACTTTCCTAGATATAATTGCTATGTTTTTAGAAAAAGTAATTATTTTAATAATTAACTCAAGTACGTATTTTTATGTTGAACTAATTTTTTTGTACTCAATATTTTTGCTAAATAACCAATATCTATCGCGGCTAAAATAGAGGCCTAGTAGAATTACTCTAAAGTCAACATACCACGTATGCACCCGGAATATGAGAACCGTTTTATAAGCAGGGATTACAGGACTCTATTTTATTTATTTACTTCACATAATTTAATCATATATATGTACATACATATGTGTATATATATATATGTAAGATATCTCCATTAAATTTACTAAGAAATCCAAGTTTCCACATTTTTCTAAGATTGCAGAGAATCGATATCCCATATTAGATAATAAAAATTGGGTTCAAATTTATATTAAAAAGACTTGAATAACTATATGATTTGTTTATTACATAATCTAGATTCATCATACATGTAACCTAACATTTCTATTCTCAGGGTATCTGATGAAAGAGCACTCTCCATGCATTCCTAACTCATTCCCAGCTAGCATTATTCATGCACAAAGCTGTTGGAGGTGAGCAAAACCATAGCTCAGTGATATAACTTGACCAGACTACACATCAAACAATAACAAACAGGTATAATAAGCAAGCATATGCAATGCGACAATCAATCATATGCATAATTACAAGTTTGGATAAACCGGAATCCAAATAGAATAGAAATTTATGTCCTCTCATTAGGATTGGAAGGAAACCATGATGAATGATCTACCGTGCCCAGAAGAATTATAGAACTAAGGAAGAATGGGTATCATACACTCTCACAAATTAATTTTTAACATATCACTCATATCCTTGAAATGAAGAAACTTCACTAAACATTAGCCCTTTCATATCGATAATGAGAGCGGTGTTCCTTTGGTGCCAGTTTCGTTCCTGTAGAACCAAACAAAAACAAAGGTAACCTTGCGTAGAACTGAGAAAATTTCATTTAGAAAAACCAAGCGATACTAGAGAGTCGAAATGTTAATACGTAGCAGGATCACTGCTCCTTAATGCATTAAATGCAAATTGTGCAATGTATGATAGGTTGATTATATGGTCAAAGAACATTAAGTCATATTTATAAGCGATCATAAGGTTCATAAACAAGTTTCAACATGCTTCATATAATGATTATCATGTAAGGGAATTATCACTTTTGATATTATATTTTGGCAATCAAACAAACATAAGCAACATACAATATACTCAAACCCCACATGCATAGCAATTTTAATATATTGTTACATATGCAACTGTATTACAAGCACAAACAATGTGATAAGGACAAAGTTACCCACCTGCTCATATTGGTTAATTGTATTAATCGTTCGAAAAACCCACAAATTGGTTAAAATCACCTAATGGATGAATAAAATGTTCATAAATTAGATATATAACTCTATGAACAACTCTTAACAAGTGCCTAAGTATCCTAGAATAAGATTTTATTCCTCCTAAGTCTGTTTTCTTATTTCTAATCCAAATTTGGTTAATGAATAATCATTTTAGAGCTCATAAAATCTTATATTTTCTTTTTCTTATGAAAAGTGACTTAAATGATTTCGAATTTTAGTTTTTATCACTAATCTTCAATTAACCCTATAATACTCATTTTTAACTCGGATTTTTATATATGAATAGGTGTTGGAAAGCTTGTTTCAATTACTACTCAATGGCTAATTTATTTTATTCAATTTTCAACTTTTATTTATCTTACTCGATGGATGCCGATAGGTACTTTATGGCATTTCTAAGCTTTGTTTTGTACTTTTCATTTTAATTTCAAGTTCTATCATTTGTCTAGTGACCTTGTTATTGAGTTTTTATTGTTTTAATGGATCCTCTAATGTGATATCCCTAAGGTAGTTGATATTTATTATTGAATAAATTATTCTATGTTTATATTTATATCTATGTTTAGAGTGATCACATTATTCTAAATTTCCCAATTTAAATTTCATACAGATTTTACATTCTTTAGTGCCTATATTTCTTGTGTGATTTCAAGTATTATTTATTTTGCTTGTCAACCTTTTCTTCATATGTAGGTTGAAATTTGTATTCCTTGTAGTGTCATATTCTAAAATCTAGTCCCTCATTCATTTTTTTTTTCCTAAAATGTTTATGAGTTCATATAGATCTCATTATTCATTTAAACATACTTTGTTCTTTGGAACACATATATGGCCAAACGCATTAGGGTTTCATTCTTGGGGTTGTTTTGGCTTGTTTAGTCCCTCATTCCTATTTTTAATCATATTGCTATATCATAAAGTGTCTAGATTACATAATTATTCATTATGGCACATTAAAGAATTATAGGGCTGAAATTTTAATATAGGTATTCTAAAGATCATAACAATTAGAATTCACTTCATGGATCATGTTATATGTATATTTTACTAAGTATAAACTAGGTTTTAACATAGAAGAAGCATGGCAAGTTACATTTCTATTGTTGACCAAAATATAAGGGGGTATTTATCTAAGTATTTCGATTATTTTTTTATGACATTCATTACTAAATGTATTGTCTAGCTGGAGCACAATAAGTATCATTCAAGAATATAAATGTATGAAGTTGGTGCCTTCATTACATTAAGGTGATCGAACATATAAGGACTCATAAGCCACCAATCCTTTGATTTTTCCTAGTTTTATATGCATAGATGTAATATAGGGTTTAGGATAGTAGAGGAGTTACCTTGGTTAGGTGGAGATTGAGGTGGTAAGCCCTCTTCCTTAGGAGAACCGAATCCAATGTTTAAGAAGCAAAGGAATGAGTTTGTAATTTTCTAAGAATAAACTAACTTGAATGAGACATTTCTTACCTTTAGACTTTGATTCCTATTACTTGAAATTATTCCTTGACTAAGCGGGGTCCTTGATATGTTTTTGAGGTTTGATAGTGCTTTATTTTTGAAGTTGGATAGTTAGATGCAAGTGTGGGGTTCATGGTAGAAATATGATAAAAAAAAAAAAGTGATGTTTTGTTTTGTTATATGTTGTATTGAATGGGGTGGGGTTCATAGTGGAGATATGGAGAGAAAAGTGATGTTTTGTTCTTTAAATTTGACTTATTTATGAGTGAAAGATAGAGGGTCACAACTTAGGATTTTAGGAACGAATGCCTTGGTTTGTTTGGTTATTATGAGTTGTGATAGATGAGTTGTAGTTGAAGTGGTTTGATGTTGATGTTTGTGTGGGCAAGAGGAATCTTCTACATGACAATTTGAGGGTTAAATACAGTTGACTTATTCACCAATATGTCTACAATTCTCTAATGTATCATGGTGAAAGAAAGAGGAATTAGGTTGTTTTTGATATTTAATTCTTGTGTCTAATCCCTTATGTGATTTACAGTGGAAGAAAGGGAAGAAGACTAGTTCTACAAGCCAAGTTTGGTGTCATCTTCCTTTATTAATACATGGGTAGCATGGAAGCATGTTATTGGCTGACTTGTCTTCTTCAATTTGACTTCATTTGTCGACTTGATGAAGCAAGTGGTGTCCTTCATTTGTAAGTAATCCATGGATGGTTCAAGCTTCAATTGTTGTAAATGTCACATGTTTATTTTAATAAAATACTTATAAAGGCAATTATCTAGGTTATCTCGTACAATACTAAGCCATACATGTATAATTAGTTTAGTTATCTCAATGAAACAACTTCTAAATTATGTCTAAGAGTTCTATATTTTTCTTAGATAATTGTTGAGTTTAAATTTAAAGTTTATGTGATTAAATATTTCTAAATTTTTCTCTTATGCAATTAAGGTTTCTATGCTCGATAGGTCAAATTAATATATCATACTTTGTAGATTATGAAAATTCCTAATTTCATGACTACGTATTTAGAATTTTTATTTGAACTCTATATTTGTAGATTTTCATATGTTTTTAGTTATATTGTGTATATTTTATCTTTAGCTATTTATCTTAAAATTTCTTTTCACTAACTAAGAGACTCTAAAAATTATTCGTCTCCTATTTCTCTTGATTTCTAAGGTCTAATGTTTTTATTTAGTGAGCTATGATCCTTTTACATGTAATATTGTCTTTGGTAGTCTTTTATAATCGGGAAATATACTTGATAATATTTGACAAGTGATTTAATGCATACTATCTAAATATCTATTTTACTTTGTGAATTTTAATTTCTAATTACTTAATTCATGATAGAAAATTTTGGGAATTACATGCCTTAATTGTGAGGGTTTTATGTGATAGGATAAAATCTATATATTTCTTTGTTCATGCATGTTGATTTACAGAAAAAGACCAAGATCTCTTCAAGTGTGGACACATTAAATGGAAGAGCTTATATGTGTGTTAATGTGTTTATGAAGGTTTATGTGTGTTTGAATGCATTCAAAATATCTGAAACCTTAATTCTTGATGTATGGTGGAGTTTACTGTTTTGGCATGAAGAAGAAGAGAGAATTATGGCCCCAAGTATGAACTCATTTAATGAATAAGCTTTTATGCGGTGAATGCATTAATGTGTGCGTGAACACATTAAATGAAGAAGATTGATGCATTTATTCTCAAGTTTCAAGTTCTCGTGCGGTTTATGTTTATTTTGAAGAATTTTTCACATGTTGATATTATTATTTAAAGACTTAAAGAGTGAAATCTAGAATTTCTTGTCGAGTACTAGGTCACATGCATATAAATATATAAGTTATTTCAAGAAAACATCCTTTCACTCTACATTAATCTTAGATTATTCTTGTGTTGAAATCTTGAATTTGAAGCTTATGTGATTGGGTAATTTTAGGATTTTTTCCTACGTAATTATGGTTTTCAGGTCCTAAAGGTTAGATTAGGGTTTTAGTCTCTATAGACTCATAATTTTCTAACTAGAAGGTTGGCATAATCCGGCTTTTTATTTGAGGTCTAGATTTATAGATATTTATCTGTTTTTGATCTTATCGCGTATTTTGTCACTTTAGCAATTCATCTCTAGACCATCATTTTATAACCAATATGTTCTAAAATTTAATCATCTTCTATTGGACTTGAAATCTAAGGCTAACTATGATCATTTATGGAGTTATCAACTCGCGTTACATAATCTTATCTTTTATGGCCTAAGAATTATTTATCTTGATTATTGATGATCGAAACTTTTCCTAGGGCTACTTTATTGTTTAAAATGCTAAAGTATCTCAATAACCATTATATCATCATCTAATATGTGTAAAATTTATTTATTTTTTTAATTGCAGAATTTAAGGTAGATAAATCTTGAGATTTACAGTAACAATCAATTTGTTAGCGATCATTGATTACCTAAGGTTATGAAAATAATATTTTGCATCTCAGAGTTTTATTGGTAAGAATTCTGATATCTAATTATAATCAAATCATTCACACTTTAATATTCTTGATCATAAAAAATTGAGAGTGATCTTTGTGACTTTTCTCAATGTTCTTCAAAATTCTAAGTCATATTTTTAGTAGTTATCATATTCAGGTTGTACAAAATTAGGGATTTTACAATATCCTTGTCAACTTTTAGCATGAAGAGATATTATGTCCAAACTTAAACATGGAAAATAACCTAAACAATGAGATAATGTAAAAAATGAATCATGAAACCTTAAAGGGTCTTCATCTAATTAAGAAAGGAGACTTTTACACTAACATAGTGGTTATGGCTTCTCCTTTATTTGGTTATTCTTTGCATAGTTGCAAAACATATGACGTTATTTTGATAATCAAAGACCAATGAGAAAAAAAAGGAGGCAATGATGATGTGAGAAATAAAGTAAATAAAAATTTAACACAAAAATTATGGTATAATACTTTTTAATTGAACTTTAATCCCTTTAACTTGACATGGACGATCGGGTCGACTGAGTCAATCTGAATCAATATCGATCTAAGCTAAATGCATGAATCGACTCGCTGTCATAACTAGTTTTAGTTAAACCAGGTCGAATCGGCTGGGCCGTTCACGGTCCCATTACATTGATTTTTAGTAGTTGCTTTTTTGTTTCTAGTTATTAGTTTCCCAATTTTTATATGGCTCAATCGAGAGACTAAATTGAGATGGCAAGGGTATTTAAAAGCCAAAACCGACTTGATTTCAATTATATTCCTAAACTTTTTGTTGGTTAAACTAACATATACATGTGTGTGTGTGTACATATATATATATATATATATATATGAGGATGTTTTCATCTGATTGAGTCTAAGATTCAAGGATAAGTCTCTTCTCAGGTGTCTAAAGACCATCTGTGACCTCCATAAAATTCGACCAATCTAATTTTAGAAGTTTCTAATGAGTAACATCATTTAGAACAATCAAACAGAATTTTGCAAGAGGAATGTAACACTTAAAATTTTGAAAAATTCTAATTTAAGGCCCTTGAGAGGGGCGGGAAAGAACTAGTCATGGTGCTCTAAACAAACTATATATACTAGACTATAAAAGAAAATGGCAGCAGATTTATTTGATGGGAGTAACTATTTATTCTCTTTCAGTTCTAAGTAATTATTAACAATTCATAATATATTGTTATTAGGTAAAATAATAAATAGCAACTCATATCCCCACATACATCAATAGTTATGGTGCTCTAAACAAACTATATGTACTGGATTGTAAAAGAAAATGGCAGCAGATTTACTTGATGGGAATAACTATTTATTCTCTTCTAGTTCTAAGTAATTATTAGCGATTCATAATATATTGTCATTAGATAAAATAATAAATAGCAACTCATATCCCCACATACATCAATAGTTATTCAATGGTTCATATTGAATTTTTATCATAAACACTCATATTGAAAATATCATCTGTAAAAGAATCATTTTTTCTGTAATAAAGATAAAAATATAATAAATATTTTATTTTTGGTTTAATAGTTACTTGTTTTATTTTTTATACTGAATAAACATTATAATATACCCATAATAATCATTACAATTGTATTATACTTTTATTGGATTGGGATTTGATTACCATATTCCATATGTTTAAAGTGAACTAGCCATGAAAAATTGGGATACATGCAGCAGAAACCCTCTATTTCCGTCTCACACATCATTTATTAAGTAAAAAATGTTATAATACTCTTCACCTCCTAATTATAAATCCTAAAGCCCTCAATAATGGCATGTAAACAGAGCACCAAACTTGAGACCATTATATCCCATAAAGTTTGTCTTCAAATTTCCATGATTTTCAAACTACAAAAAGTTTCTCATTCTCTGGTTTCACTTTGCTAGGTATTTGTATTAGGTGCATGTTTTATTTAGAAGGTGATGAATTTCTGTATCCCATCCTCCATATCTTCAGCTTTTAAGATTTTCTGACTTTCGGCCATTGAGCGAATATCCTTTGAGCACTTAAACCAGATTTTGATAACCTAATTATCTATGTCTGATACCTGTCGGATAAAGTTTCAATGAACTCAATAGCACATGGAATTTTATTAAAACAGTGTTCATGATTCAATCTGTTCTTTCATATATTGTTATAATTCGGCTTGACTAAATTTAAAAGACTTCATTATACAAGAGAATCGGCTTTAGTCAAGCCTTCATTATACAAGAAAATCAGCGTAAGATAGATAACTTTTAAAACCTTATTTATATCCTATCTTATAAATACAAATTTCAAAAATCAAAAACTATTTTCTCGCTTTGGATTATCGGATTTTTATTTGTATCATCTGTATTTGATTAATATTTGTAACTTATCTGTATTTGTTTGGTATCAGTTCTGTTTGATCAATTTATAAGTAAAACTTATGGTTTTTCATTGGTATTAGTTTTTTTATAAACATCTGTTTGAAAACGACAGAAAAATGATAACAAAATGATTAAAAAATGATGAAATAAACAACCTATTTTGAAACCTATACTTATAAAGTACAGTTTTAAGTGTGTGTGTGTATATATATACACTTTTTATTAACTCTGAACCTCTCTAACATCACCTTTCTTTCCGTTCCTCGGTCAAAGCATATGGTTTGTGTTGGCATTGACGTTTGATATCACCAGATGGAGCACCATATTTGATCTACGGACATGAATTAGATCTCAGTAAATTAAAGAAGTAGACGAGCAAGTGTCTCTATAAGATTAGCAGGTATCTTGGAAGCCTAAAGTGAAGCCAAATGCTTGATCACACATCACATTCGTAGCGTTTCCTTTTATACTAAGCATTTGATAATCAATTTTCATACACAAAGTCTCCTCTTTGGCAAAAGAAATAAAAAAAAAAAGAGAGTCTCCTCCGTCTACGACAATTTAAATGGTACAATCATATTTTATAATTGGTTGGTTTCGAAAGTTGTTGGAATTTTCCAAAGAAAGTTTTAATTTTTTTTTCAAATTTTTCAAATTTTAAATTTTATTTTTTATTGCTAAAATAATACAAAATTTTCACATGTTTGGTTTTTTCATCATCTCCCTCTCAATAACATAAGAAAGGAAAAAAAGAAAAAGAAAAAGAAAAAGAAGGAAAACAGATGAAAGACTTTTGGTGTAAAGGAAATGAATGACAAAATATAAAACAAGAGGATAATAATAGACCAAGGGTTTGTACTTTCAATTTTTGACACTTTAATATTTTATTTTTATATTTTAGTAAATTAATACTTATGCTTTTATAGTATGTATGATTCAGTGTCTCTACTACATAATATTTGATGAAAGGATAATTGTAGGTGGAGTACCTATACTTTCAATATTTGATAATTTTTGCTAATTTAGTGCCACATTTTTGCTTTTTGACAATTTTTAGTCTATTTTGTAATCAAAATAAATATTTGAAAAATATTATTTAATGTAGCCACTAAACCACACATGCTATAAAAGTATAAGTATCAATTTGCCAAAATCTAAAGATAAGATATTAAATTATCAAAAATTAAAAGTATAAGTACTTAATCTGTTATTATCTCAAATAAGAAGTATTTTAATTCAATTACAATAATACATTTAAGGTACTTACATAAATGTAACTAAAAGAGTTTAAATTATTGATAAAATCATATTAGAGGAGTTCAACTTATCTATAAATATATTAGATTTTTCCATTTATAAATAAAAATGGCTTTATTTTGTTTTGATTTGAAAATGGTTTTTATTTTTATAAATGTGAAATGGGTTTTGTTTTTTCAATCTCTTTTGTAAACATTCATAAATCCATACAATTTTTTTGGCTATTTCCATTATAATGAAAATGGGAATTTGAACCTAATCCATTTCATTTAGAACATTAGTGTTTATGCCACGTGACTATAAGCACTGGACTTTAAGTTTAAAAACTATAAATCGAAAACTAGAAATTTTCTTTGCTAAAGGAAGACACAATCAGTCAAAGGATTTTAGAATATCCAAAAATATAAAAAATATATCATCAGAATTACATGATTTGGTGAGTTGGGCCTTCAGTGGTCCCACTATATTACTCCAGTCCCACGGGTAATAATTCATTTGGGCCCAACAGGGATAACTAGGGATGTACCATTTAGAAAAATTCACAAATAACAAGTTGTGTCTCTTATCTTTTTAATCATTACAGCATACAAAATGAATGATGAAATTCATATAATTGGAGGGCAACAGGTCATGATCGATCAATCACTAAAACATAAAGTTTCAATTGCTTTTTGTATTTGGAATCAACCGTGACATGTGAAATAAGACTTACGAGGTTCCATAATTAGTTCTACAGATAGAATGGATACAAATTAAAGTATATATCAGGGAATTTATCAATCGTAGCAGGGAATAAATGTGGAAATGTATTGTTCACTCAAGAGGGAATAGCTTGATTGTTGTTCAAGCCCAGCTAAGTGTCTCGTAGTAGAAGATCATTCAAAAAGAGGAAAAAATGATAACCTCAAATTAATCAAAGTAATAAGACCATGTTTTTCCCTTTAATAAAGACATCATGCATATGTGAGTAAGGTTGTTATGGGTCTCTTCGGATTGTTTGATTTTTATTTATATCTTATTAGTATTTAATATATATCTGTATTTGATTTACACTTGTATCTTATTTATACTGTTTATGAGTAAAAATACCTATTTTTCATCTGTATTTGTTTGTTGATTAATATTTGTTTGAAGAATACAAAAATAAGATGCCAAAATGAGAAATAGAACCATAATTTCCCTTACTACAACAAATATAAGCCAATTGGATTTAGTTCATAATCTTCGTCTTGTTTTTTCACTTTTATATAGTTGATGATAATAGTCATTTTCAGTATTTTCTTGTATGACGAACTCCATTTAAATTTTCTTTTTTTCATCTATAATATTACTCTTTTTTGGCACAAAGAAAATGGTACTAGATTTTGACAATTATATTATAAGTTTTTTTTTTAAACCTTTGTGGCAAGTTGGTCTAAGAATTATGTAAATTGAATTTGTGGATTTCTAAGAAAAAAAATAGTAATACTCAAACCATTTGTTCAATTTAGATAGCTGGAGAGCCATCTCGTTTAAAGAAATTAAAACTGAATAAATCAAGCTACTATTTAAACCTACTTTGAACAAAATTAGATGAGTTCATTACTTTATTTGGTCTAAGTTGATTCGAGTTTTGTAATTAATCTTCTCATTACTATTTTCAATGATTCATGCCCATATAAGCATATAAAAGTTAAATGGCTTAATTAAAATACTCATGACTTAATTGAATTTTGATACGACTTATTTGAACTTGGGTGCCAGCACAGGCTTCTTGTGTACTTGTCCCCTCTGTCTTTTGGTTTTGGTTTGAAGCTGAAAAATCGGGTTTCTTGATCCATGGGAAATAGGTCCATGACAACCAAAACCTAAGGGATATGCCGCTCTCCACATATCACTACGTCATTAGTAATAACATGCAAAATTATCAATTGAACTGCAAACTCAAGTGTATCAATGTGCAAATTATATATATATATATATATTTGGATTATCTTTTTTTATATATCTTATTTGTGTTATTTTATATCTATTATATATACATATATTTGAAGTTTGGCATTTGAAAAACTATCTTGTTTGTAATTTATCTTATTCCATTAAATAATAATGATAAAGATAGTGATTAAGGTATACATATTGGGAAGTAAAAACTCATGTACTTTCATGAAAAATGTTTAAATATATATTTTACGTATTGAAAATGAAAATTTTAATTGATATATTAAAATCGAATAAAAGAAAATAATTTAATAAATCCAATTTTATGAGAATTTATTAGGTGCTTAATTTCACAAAGGTATGTGTATTTATATTTTTATCACGGCTTGAACATATACCAAAAGAACATCAAAAATCACCGACACAAACTGACCTAATTTTATTCAATAAAGTTATAAACGATACTACAAACTCAGTTCAACAAGTTAGATAAAATAATTCTTTAACGAAAATTTACTCTGTCATCCTAATGTCTATCTCAGTCGTTGATTTAAGAGAAGGAACCATGAACGGCGTAAGCACAGCCTACACAAATGCCTATATCCGTTTGATCAGTTAGATACGTTGCTAATTTGCTTGCAATTCGACAATCCAATACATGCCAAACAATTATATAACCGAGAGATAATTATATACAGAATAAAAAATTATTGATTAAATATAGATAAACTTCCCAAACTGTTAAGATATGCCTATATCTTACTGTAACTTATAAAATATACCTTCACCTGTGGCTAAAGCGCAAAAATAACCATTACGAATGGACTAGAGAATATTGTATGATTATCAACTTGTTCAAATAAAAATTACATAAATATAAATTGTATCATAATAATTATCAAAATATTGACATAAAATCGTATGTAAGACATGCAACTCATGTATTTGTACATGAGTTTCATGTACATTTATTGCATGCGATTCATGCTTATACATAAGTCATATTTAATATATGCAATTCATGTACAAATACACACGCGATTTAACATTGGTATTTTGATAATTTTTTCTATATAATTTATATTTAGGTAAGTTTTTCTTCAAATATTTGTAGGCATGTATTTCACCCATAAATAGTAATATTTTTAAAAATTTAGTAGTAGCTTGGAAAGATGAATGTAGGTGGGGGAGAATTTAAGGAGTCTATTAGTATCTCAACAAAAGTCTTTGAATGTATTTACTCCTATTATAAAGTATCTAGTTAGTCCCATAAGTTATTCATTATTCAATTTAATCTTAGCCCTTAAGCTATCTAGTTTGGGCGATTTTGGATTTTGATCATGTTCATCAGTATGCTTACTTCACAATCTCTTATGTTAAGTCCTTATCTTGACTCTAAGTAGTAAATTCATAGACTATATACCTCATCCCCCATCCAAGAAAAAACACAAAGCAACATTGTTTTTTCATTTGATTTGCTTGCTTAGGCCTTATTCAATTATACCGCAAACCCTGTTAGCCATTATGGTCCATGTATCTTAACAAATGTTAAGATTGGTGTCCTACTATGAGTTAATTATAAGGCAGGTACACCTATCATTTATTATGGTAAAGGAAACTCAATTAAGTGCCTATTCCACAAGAATTACAAGTATTAGTCTTAACTTATACTTTATTATCCAATTGGTAATTGGAGTGGTCAAGAATTAATAAAATCAATGTATAAGCTCAAGAACCCAAAATAATTATCAACGATACACGGGAATAATTATTAAAGTTTACCAAGATTGCAAGAATAACACCTAGACATCAAATCCTATTAAGATTACTTATGTGATCTCAAAACATATCAATATATGGAACCATGTAAATTCCTGATTCAAGTTAATATTCGTCTTAAAATTACTTACTCCTTTCTAGGTTCATTAATTGGAATATCTTCTTAATTAAAAGGGTTAATGTTGCAGTTGGTACCTGGACTTTGAACTTTTTGATTAATTAATTTCACACCTCGTTAAACTTTTTGGTTATATTATTACTACCTCTGTTAGTACCGTTAAATTTTTTACATACGCGGCCAAAACATATCAATGTCTTGAACCATGTAAATTCCTGATTCAAGTTAATATTCCTCTTAAGATTGCTCACTCTTATCTAGGTTGATTAATTGAAATATCTTTGTAATTAAAAGGGTTAATGTTGCAGTTAGTACCTGAACTTTAAGCAAATGTGCAATTCACTATTTGAACTTTTCGATGAATTAATTTCATACATCGCTGAACTTTTTGCTTATACCATTACTACCTCCGATAATACTGTTAATTTTTTTACACACGTAGCCAAATCTACCAATTGCAGGCGACTACTTATAAGTAATTAATAGTGTAAAATACATACTTATATGTTTTTGAAATGAAATATACAATTTTTTTTAACTAATTTGTAGAAGCAAGATTCAAAAGAAAATGTTATTTAGAAAATTCAAAAACCAAGCGCAAAGGTATTTTTCCATGATCTTTAGGCAATCCATGAAAATTTTAACTAAGCAGAAGTTCAAATGGAAAGTTTTGGCCATTCTAAAATTTTCATTGTCTTCTTTAGGGTGCCAATGGCATTTAAGATTTTCACTCTGTCAACTCAGTAAATTCATTTCCTAAACTGGTGGACATCGAGCTTTTCGACAATCCAATAACTAATCTAGGAAGGAGTGCGGTGCCAAGGTTTGTTTTAGTTGCAAGTCCAACTACCGCCACGATTGGAAAGCTGAAGCTACTTTGTGAAAGCATTTTTAAATTCGAGGGGACTAAGTCAAAACTATTTTTGGAGAACGAAGGATCCCCGATGTCGATGTTTCTTGTGGATGAAATGGCCACTCTACTGGACTTAAGGGTAGTTACACAACAATTTGTCATTCTGGTGGACCTAAGAAGCCACTTGGCAAGGCGGCTGGTTGATATTAGCGTGAAGGCCATGTTCTTACTTCCTAAAGACTCCAACTTGACTATTTTTCCTTCAAAAAGAACTACCATTCTAGGGCTTTGTAGAAGTTAAGATTTTTGATGGCTGAGATTAAGAGTTTTTAGGCTTCATAAAAGTTAGGGTTTTGGGGTCTGTAAAGTCTTGTGCCTGGTACCGTACAAATTTGAAATTTAAATTCATTTTACTTTTTCCAGCTGTAAAGTTGTGTTCCGTACAACATTAACATGTGTCTTTCCTATGATTCATCATAATGTCTACATGTGCTAATAGAAACAAGCCGACTAACGGAAGTAGTATTAGCGTAAGCGAAAAGTTTAGCAAGGTACAAAATTGATCAATGGAAAAGTTATTACACATTTGCCCAAAGTTTAGGTACCAATTGCGACATTAACCCTAATTAAAA
This sequence comes from Combretum micranthum, assembly GCA_024138025.1. Classification (NCBI taxonomy): domain Eukaryota; kingdom Viridiplantae; phylum Streptophyta; class Magnoliopsida; order Myrtales; family Combretaceae; genus Combretum; species Combretum micranthum. Next base: position 626,659 of record JAMXBD010000279.1, read on the forward strand.
CCCCTATAATTTTATCGTTATTTTGTGAATTTATCTATTATGTTGGACCATAATTAGGAAAATTTATATCTTCCTATCTCCAACCTAAGGTGCAACTCCTTCAAATCATACTAATCTATTTAAAGATAGATTTCTTAGGCTATATGAATGGAATCATACATCAAATTTTACCTTGCAATAAAGATTCAAAGAACAATTGAGTACGTATAATTAGATTAAAAAAAATGATAATCCATTGAAAAAGAAACAAAAGATTGATTATATAGTTCTCTTAAGGTTCATTAGCCTTAGTAATTTCTCTAGTAGCGAAAACTGCCTCATATTTAGAGTTGAAAAGCAAGCTTGGCAACTTAGTATATTTCTTCTATCAGAAAATGCATGATATGTATTTGTTATTGTTTGATTTGTGTTTTTAATGTTGCATGTAATTGGTTCCTTTAGTGGATTAAAAATGTAGCAATACAAGACAAATAACATGAACAATGATTGTTTCCTATACACCATTCCCTCGGTTATTGCTGTTATAAGGTTAAAGAGAAATTATGTAGACAAAGATGTTATAAGCTAAATTATTGTATATGAGAGATGATTCGAACAGCTTCATTTGGTTTCTATGAAGGAAATGGAAAGAGAAGTTAGTGAATTCTTGTTAATCGAATGGTAAAAATAATATCTAATAGAGATGAAAGAATTACCAAGACATTCGAATGAGAAGGTAGCTTTAATGTAAGAGTATGTGTATGTGTTTGAATACACATCACTTTGATTTTAAGGGTAAATTTTAAACATATGAAATTGAATAAAGATCACAATTGAACTTATTTGAGTCATAATTGTTTCACGTCCATGCCGTGTATGTGTAACTTTCATGTTTTCTCTCTATAATCGTATTTCATTTATATCGTATTTGTGTTTATCTTATCGTGTTACATGAGAAATTATCAACTTAAACCTTTGCAACTCCTTTGATCAGCTTCTTTAAAGTTACTTCATTGTCTAACATCATAGTCATTGTTATAGAATCCACCTTTACTCATGGTATAGGTGCTTGGTGCTTAATATAATGCTATTTTCCTTATCTAAGCACACCAATTTGGGAATGTTTTAAGAAAACTCAATGGTTGGTTTTATACTCCTCGCAACTTTAGTAGCATCTCCAACAATGGAAATTACCTTATTTTCTTAGGTTAGGTTAGCAACTATAATAGCTTAGCATATTGTTCTATTAGAAAAATGCATTATATGTGTTTTGTTATGATACAATTTGTGTTTTTAGTGCTATATGTAATTGGTTCCTTTGAGGTTTAGATATGCACCAAGATAAGGCTAAAATTAGCAACACAACCAATGATGCTTTTCTAGACACCATTCCTTGTTGTACGCATGTGATAGGTATAGAGAGCTTCATTTGGTTTTAGGATCAGATATTGGAACATAAATTAGTGGATTTTGGTTTGTTAGTTGCAAGAAATATAATTTTAAAGGGATGAAAGTGTTTCTAAGGCATTTGTATAAGAATATAACTTCAACTCAGGAGAGAGAGAGTATGTGTGTGTGTATGTGTGTCTAAATACATATCACTTTAATTATGGGGGCAAATTGCAAATATATAAAATTAAGAAAAGATCACAAATGATTGGTTTACAACACAATCGTGTTTATTTATGTCATGATCATGTCACTTTCATGTCATGCATGTGTTTCCTACATGTTTTTTTTCTCAAATTTTGAGTTTTTAATCATATCGTATTCATGTTATCATGTTGTATTAAAATTTGCTTACTCTAACTTTTTGTAGTGCATTTGATGAGTAACTAGAGAATCACTTTACTCTTTAACATCATGGACATTGCTTCAATATTAACCTTCAATACATGGTTTAGATGTGTTGTATAATACTCATCTATAATATCTACTCTTGTGATGGAATTCAGCGTAGATAGATTAGGGGAGCATGGGCAAAGCCCTAGTCTTACGGTATCGTTTTTTTTTTTTTTTTTGGTAAATAGTGTTAAGGTAGGGTTAAGTTATATATAAGTTAATGTAACCATAAGTATTTAATAACAAGAAACAAAAACAGCCACTCTGCTATCAAGGACAAAGGCATATTGCCAGACCTCATAAATTCTTGGTGTCGTTGATTTCTTCTTTTCTTGTTTTACTTCATTTTATTACTCTCTATGTTATACTTCTCAACAAAATTGTATTAGAGCATCATTGAGATGATGAGCTCTGTTGCAAAGTTCAATGTGGGGAAGTTCAATGGAGCTAGGAGTTTCGGATTATGGTAGCGAAGGGTAAAAGATTTGTTGGCGCAATAGGGAATGTTGAAAGCATTAGAAGAAAAGAAACCACAGACAGTGGAGGATCACAATTGGGTGGAATTGTAGGTAAGAGCAGCAATAACAATTTGGCTGTGTTTGGTATATTATGTTTTGTATCACGTCATGGACCTCTTATCTCCAATAGAGGTTTGGAAGAAATTGGAAAATTGGTATATGTTGAAGTCTTTGATGAATAAATTATATCTAAAAAAAAAAAGTTATATAGGATGAAGATGTAGGAGGGTTTAGCCTTGGTACAGCATACTAAATTCTTCAATCAAACAGTTAGCGATCTACAAAGAATTAAGGTTAAGATTGAAGACGACGACAAAGCTACAATTTTGTTGTGTTCTTTACCAGCTTCGTATGTGCACTTAGTGACTACACTAACATGGGGGAAAGATACAATTAGTGTGGAAGAGATAATTGCAGTATTAGCCTATAATCAACAAAGGTACGTAGAATAATGTTGAAGGCTCTCAAAACGAAGGGCTATGTGTGAAAGGGAATGAGGAACGTAGAAGAAGGCAATGAAAGGAAGGATCTAGCAAAGGAATTCCAGGTTAAAGTCTAGGAACAGAAAGTCTATTCAATGTTACAAGCATCAACAAATGGAGCATATGAGAAAGGATTGTCTAAATAAGAAGAAGCAAAATAATGAGAAAAAGGGTGATTTATCAACGTATGCTAATATTGTTTAGAATAATGATTGAGATTACAACGACAAAGACCTGCTTTTAGTTTCATTATGTCAATCTATGGACTCATGGCTTTTGAATACGGGGTGTTTGCTCCACATGATGCTTAATAAGGACTACTTTGTTTCATACACATTAGGTAATTTTGGTTTCGTTTATCTTGACAATGAAAAAGCATGTGCTATTGTTGGAAAGGGACATCACTATTAAGATGCATGATGTTAGACATGTTCCATAATTGAAAAAGAATTGCATTTCTTTTAGCACTTTATGTGCAAAAGTTTTGGCTATAGAATGGATGAAGATTACATTAGGGTGAGTAAGGATGCATTAACAGTAATGAAAGGGAAGAGGATTGCAGGGAACATTTATAGGCTAATAAGGAATACAGTTATAGGTAGAGCTGCTTTATAGAGTCGGATAATGATAGCATTATTCTATGACACATGCGGTTGGGTCATCTCGGTGAAAATGGGAGAGCTGCACTTCATAAAATGGGTTTGTTGAAAGGAGTTAATTGTTGCAATTGGATTTTTGTAAGTTTTTGTGTAGGGTAAGCAGTCTAGAGTGAAATTAAAGATAGATAAACGTAAGAATGAAGGCATTCTTGATTATGTTTATGGGGTTCTACTAGAGAGTTGTCGTTAGGTAGATGTCAATATTTTTGTTACTTTTATTAACTATATTTCAAGGAAAGTTTGGATACACTTCATGAAATAGAAATCTGAAGTCTTTGCTAAGTTCAAGATGTGGAAAGCATAAATTGAGAATTAGAAGGGCAGAACAGTCTTTGCTTTTAATGATAGATTATTGTTTTAAAGCTCATTAAATCTAAAGAAGAAGAAATGAATTGTTTATATAAGATATGGAGCAAAATAGCAGAAATAGATAAAGTTAGAACCGGCCGAGCCCTGCCAAAATCATCATCGAGGCCAAAAGATGAAGTAAAACAAGGAAAAATGGTTCGTCGCGCCTCAACTTGAAGCCCTCAATGTAACCCTCGACATGTGTTCTAAGGTAATTGAGCCACAATCTGCAGAAAAGCTTCTATCAAGCCTCAATGTCGACCCTCATATTTCGACCCTCGATAGCTGCTATTCGAAGACCAATTTTGCTAGATCAATGTCGAGCCTCAAGTCTGCGAGCCCTCAATGCACTCAAATTCAACCTTTGATAGATGGATGGACAAAAGCGCCAGTATTTTGAGCATTTTAAATGTCGAGCCTCATTTCTTATTCATCTCGAGCACTCGACCAAGTAGCAATATGCCTCGCGACAATTAAGGACACGATCAGATGCACGCGTGGGAAGAAGAAAGAATTTTGTTATGAAGAATCTGCTACTATGAAATAAATCCATCATGTTTTCTGTGCCTTGAGCCTACAAATAAACAGGCAAGCATGTGTTTTGGAGACACGGTACATTATTGTAAATATCCCTAACATAGCTTAGAGAGAGACAATTCTAAGGTAAAAGAAATTCATTTCTTCTTGCTTTAGAGGACTCATAGTTTTCTGGGTAAAATCATTTTAAACTAGATTTTTGTAATGTTTGCAAGATTTTGATCTTTAATTGAATTATTCTTCGATCTGATTTTATTTCTTCAGAATTTTATGCTTTAATACTTAAACCCATGGAGAAATAATCTCCTACAACTTATGGTTTACGAATCCAAATCCCGATTCATGAGATTTCAAATACGCTTTCAAGTAAATTGGCTGGACATTTGTAATTAGTAGCTTGATTTGTTTTTCATGGGTCTGACTGTGTAGTACACCGTGTTAGATTCATATTTGATTTCAATTGAATAGGCTGATAGGTCATTCTCTTGAATAGATCTATGGCTACTAATGGAGTTGATCTTATCTACCTCAAGATAGGATGAGTGAAGACTTTTTGTCACTTGTTTTTAAAATTCATTAAGTAGGTTTTTCAAATAGAGGATTCTTATTCTTTATGTGGATCTAGCATCTAGATCTAAAACTACTGACTTTGAGAAAAGCTTTAGTTTAACTCAGTGAATCTGATGGTACAAATACTCTAATCAAACCACTCTCTCGGAGTAATATCTTTATTGAAATCACATGATAAGGAGTTAATGTAATAAACCCTAGGCTGCTGTTCTTGCAAAAGTTATTAACTCATTTTTTTAATTTTTCCCAACAAACATTTGTGAATATTTCTATTAGTCTAGCCCAGCTTTTGTTTTCAATTATGTGTTTCTAAGTTTTTCCTTGGCTAGATTATGGATGGAATGTAAGTATGATAGTTGCCACCGATTCCTTGGGATCTGACCTAATTCTTTCTATACTACTTCGATAGGTACGCTTGGCAATGTTTGAAGTTGCTAAACCGAAGTTGAACAAAACCAATTAGCTTTATAAATTTTGAAAACTTCAACTTCGAGTTGTGATTTAAGATTATATTTATCCAACGATCTAACCAAATATGTAAATATATGTCTATCCCTAGTTTTAAATGAAATGATGAAGTTCATCGAAAAAAAAAAAAAAGAAAACCTCTCATTTCAGGTTGGTAAATAAGCTAAGAACGCAAGCATAAGTACCTTCAAGGCATTCATGTGTTGTCTAAATATAAGCTCGTAGAAATATGAAAGTATGAGAACTATGATGGGATAAAGGAATCGAAATTACTATATACAAAATCAATGTTAAGAGCTTTCCTAGAATGAGCTAGTAAAAATAATAAGATCTTATTTTCAAATAAAATTAATGTTAAGGGCTTTCTCATTATATAAGATTTTATCAAAATTGAAGATTATATGCAAAACGTTATTCACGATCAAATTACTCCATATAAACAATTTGCTCTTTTCTTTTGAAATAATAGATCAATTACAAATTTAAAATTAATTTTCAATAAAGCAATACATAACTGTCATTTAATTTAAATATATTAGTTAAGAAAAGTAAATTACTAATTTTTAATAAAATAATTACTAAATAGATACTAAAGTGCATCAAAATGAAAGTATGGTCAGCAAAATATAATTAAAACTATAGTATAGATACTAAAATATATAAAAAATTAATAACAGTTAACTTTTCCATTAGTTGAGACATTAAATTGAAAAAAAATAAGTACTAATTATTAAAATTGAAAGTTTAGACATTAAATTTTCAAAAATCAAAAGTTGGACGACATTTATGTTTTGAGCTTGAGGCATGAACTTCAAAAGCGATAGTACACTAGAGAACGATGCATATGTGAGCGTTACAATAGTCTTCCATTTTTTATGCTCAATAAGATAAGTCACATGCTATTTTTGACTGTTAGTTCAATTAAATTTTTATGAATATTTTTTCTATTTTTCTAATATCGTTTGCTTTATTTGCTAATGTGGAAGAGTCACTATCATTGATTTTTTACAACTTTTTCTATTATCATATAGCATTAATAATTTAATATATTATCTCTTTTATGCCTTAAAAAATAGATCAAATAGTATTAATAAATAATAAAAATAATCATAAAAATTTTAATTGAATATTAACTTGATAATTTAAACTTAATGGTGTCCATGTCAAATTTCACATCTTCCATTCTTAATATAAGGACCCACACACTGTGATAAAGCGAAGTCCTTCTGTCCTTGCATTAGAACTTGTCCTTCTTTGGGGGTCGGTACCTTTTTTTGTCCCCCTCATAAACTGATATTGTATAAGCTTTCATTAATGAAAGTGTCCATTTAAATTAAAAAAAAATCTAGACATTGTAAATGTTTTCACCAATCAATTTAATTTTCTAAAACTAGCTGTTGCAAAAGTAGATATAATCAAATTGATTTTATAAAACTAGCCGTTGTAAAATATATGTTAGCTTATTTATTTATCTTTTCTAATTTTTGCCTATGTACAACTTCTATTGCTTTTAAATTAAATAGTTGTCTAGTTTCCTCCATGAATAATAATATTGTTAGTCATTGGTAATAAATTATATTAACAACACACACTATTTTGATAATAATATATTTAAAATTATTAATATATGTTTACAGTTTTCATTATTAATTTTTTATTTCTTATTATTATCACCAATATATTCTTTGAAAAAAATATTAAAAGTTATGGCTTAAAAGCAATAATGATACGGGACCCAAAAGAAATCTTCAAAAATTATTACATAATTTTCTCTAAACATTTTAGAGCTAAACATAGAGGACTTTTAAAAAGAAAAGTTTCTTAAAATATTAATGAATGATGTAATCTAAGATAAAGTTACTTTAACTCGTAAAAGAAAAAAAAAGTAAAAGATTTATTAAATATTACATGCGATGATTCATGTATAAATTCTATATAATACAAGTATAATAGTATTCACTAACAAATGTTTCAGCAACATCCACTTAAACGTTGCATATCACTGATTAAAACCATTAACATTTCTAGATAAAAACTAAGGTTTACATTGGGAATCACTTTATGCGGGTGGATGAATCATCATTCATCTCCATAATCATCCCATCCACAAAATGTCACCTATATGGGTAATCATAACATTTACAGAGAAGTGCTCAAAATAGTTTGCTTTATGGAGCATTGTTTTTTGTTTCAGGTTCCAATTGCAATTTCCAGAGAATGGAACAGGACAGAATCATTCCTAGTCTGTCGTTTTGCTGTTGCCTTTGTTCCTGAATCGAATATCGATTCGGTTTCTAGGCAGGTTCCTGCCTGCCTGCCTGCACGAACTTCTTCGCTGGATTACTCTGTTCCCAATCACAAGTTGACGACCACATTTTTGTTTTCCTTTATGGGAAGAAAGATACATCTGTGTGTACATCCATGTTTACATATTCTATATATAATATTACCAAAAGCAAGAAATTTTACTATCTTTAGTATTTAAAGATGCTAATGCTATGATCTACAATATTAAAAGCGATGAGACTTTTATATGATTGTATTTATATTGGTTGATAAATTTTGACGAAAAAGGGAAGGAGTTGTAGTAAATGTGAGTGGGACATATCTATTTATAATTACTTCTTTTATGTATACAATTTCATATATAATTTGACCAAATAATTTTCCATTTCTTTAATACCAGAACAATTACAAAGAAGTTAATAATCGTTTTATAAACAACTAAATAAGTGATTCATTTATTCATTCATTTAATTTCCACTTTCCAAGCACTTGTAAATTGTAATATGTGTAGACTTTCACTAGTTATCATTTAAATATAATGGGAGAAGAGACAAAGAATATGAAAGTTATAATTAGTATAAAGGAAGGATGAATGAAAGTTATTTGGATAATTTTATTGGACAAGTGTCTATTATTACATGTTAAAGGATAGTTATCACATAATTTGCTTAAATAAATTTATATAAGTAATTGATTTTACTTAATTATTTATATTTGTTAAGCATCTTTACAACGGGTAAAACATCCCTAGCTAGTTAGAATATAATTACATAGGACAAGGTTATGATAATAAGAGTATTCGTTACTAAAAAAACATTCGTGATCAGGTTCAGTCTGTTCCAATTATTCCAATTCAAATAACTTCTTTTCACCCGTATTTTCCTTTATTTGTTAATTTGAAAAGAACGAGGTTTGTTGAAAATATAGTTCTATTAAAGAGAAAATTCTAGCATTTTGAAGGGAAAAAAATACTAAAAAATAGAAAGTCAATTTTTGAGTTAGTCCCTACAGTCACGGCACTTAGCTTATAACTAGTGGTATATATGAATATTATTGTAATTATAAAAAAATTTGGTATAAATAGATAATAAATCTCCACAAGTCTTCTAATTATAGAAAATGAATTTTATGCGATTTTTTTTTAGAATTGATCTATAAATTAATTTTCAGGATATGAAAAGACTCAAGATGACCGCAATATGTTCATTATAATATCGATGATAATATTCATTTGCATTTTGTATTTTGCTCTAATTTTCTTGTAATCTAAAATTTCAAATCAATCAACCAAAATGGCAGGAATCTATTAATATTACGAAACACGTTACTAAAATATCTTTTATCTTAATCGTCTTCCTCCTCTGATCTTGCCCCCACATAAAATCTTTGCAGTGAAGGATAGCCACATTAGCTCCCAATCCCAACAATTCTATAACAAGAAACGGACGGTATGGATTGGAAAATTTCACTTACCATGTCTTTTTGAAAATAGAAACATGGAAAACACCGCGTAGGAAATGAGAGAGAGAGAGAGAGAGAGAGTGGTGCATGCCTAGGGTTTTAGGGAAAAATATTGAATTGATAATATATACTATGTGTGCGTTATATGATGGATAATTATCAATTATATATTAATATATAAATGAGATAATGGATTATTTTTTAAGTGATCATCATTCATATCAATATGTGTTTGAAAATTATTTGTAGTTACTTATTATATGAGTATTATATATGGCGTGTAATATCATACCAGGAGAAAAAGAGTTGGCAGCAATTTTTACCACAAAATTTTTAGTTATATTTTACTATTCAGAATATTTCGTTCAAAATATTCATACCTTTACATGTTTGGTGGAGTTTGGTCAAATATAGTTGAAGCTGGAGGAACGCAAAAGTGGACTTTGGCAATATTCATCAATTTATATACACATTATATGGTTTCGTACGTTATAATTATAAAATGACCCATTCAGCCTTTTTAAATTAGAGCAAATCAAAATATCCTGGCATGAGTTTGAAAAATAGTAGCAATGTTCCCACATGACCTGGAAAGTGGAAACTAGGTTGAGAAGACAATTTCCATCTAGGGAATCATATTTTCCCTTTTCTTTTTCTTTTTCCCATGCACTTTTGATCAATAGTTCAAAATCCCCATTATATTCAAAGAAGTCACTCGATCAATCAATTACATTCCATATGTAATTATTTCCGTTGGAAAAATATATTATCACTTATTTGTTTTTCTTTTTTCTTATGATTTTACATAGTATAACATAAAACGTTCATTATAAGAGAACCGAGTTTTTCTAACATAAAAATCATTATCCCTTATTTTACTTATAAAAATATAAACTATTTTATTAATTTTTCGAATCTGGCTCATTCCATCAAAAAACGGGTATTCATACCGTTAAATATGGCAAGTTAGCTGCTATACCTGCCTAAAATAACTAAGCATACTTTCAGGATGTAACTTGGTGACATACTTTCTAGTTTCTAACCAATACTAGCTTTTCTGCCATGGAAGCAATTATGCGAGTAGGAGCCATATAAACCGGCAATACGGCATATATGACAGGATCGTGACCATCCTGTACGTAGATTCCAGAAGTACACTAACTGGCTTACATTGCCATTTCCATCGAGTGACTTCCAGGTAATACCCATGATTAGAAGCACCGGATACGATACAATCCTCATTTTATAGACTTTCCAACTAAACAAATACTTATTTCATTTCTCGAATCTTTAAAGTCTTTCTTTTTTTCAAATTCCCTTTTTATTGTTTCCTCAGATAACTCTTCCTTGGATATATATACGTATTTAGCACTTCGATTAGCTTATCTACCAAATGTTTCCACATATTTCTCAATTCGAAACGCCTGGATTACAAAATATTGCATGAAGAACTATGAACATTTAAAATAACTTTATATGACTCTATTCCTCTACGTATATTTTGTATTAGAAAACAGATTCGCTTTTTCACTCCTATAATGCATTGAAACCATAACAAAAAGCATAAAAAATTATAAGACAAAGCAAACAAAGATCGTTCATTCATAAGACAACTTTTAGTAGATTGAAATAAACTTCCAATAAGGATGTGATTCCTTAAGATTGTTAGATACCACCATCTTTGGTGTCAAATCATCCGTGAGTTAAGGGTCGTATGGATAATACGAGTTTCCACAGGAGTTAAATAAGTATAGAGTAACTAGGGTACGGGATATTTTTATTTATGTCCTACCTTGCAATTATAGGTTTTTAAATTTTAGAATCATCACCTACCCTATGATCTGTAGGAATCATCTTGAAATATGTACCTCTAGCATATAAGATGCCCTATAAAACTTGTGTAATATTTTATTATTATTTTACAATATAAAACTCTTGAGTGATTACATTAGAGTCAAGGAAATACAGCTCTAACCGAAAGGAAGTTGTAAGTGAGAAAAAATGAAGGATAGGATAAGCTTATTACGGATTTTCACTTTTTATATAGGACTTAAGTATAAATGTGTTTTAAAAATGTTTTATTTTTAATGTGTTTAATTTTATTAATTAAAGGTTTTTATGAAATGGGTACGAGATACCTTGAAATATTACCTTTTGTACCTTCTATTATAGGTTCTAGTATGGATGTATGATATTAAGATGCTTTTGCATTACCCTAACTTATAGGAATAGAACATGAAAAATTAGAATAAGAATCCATCTTTAGACATTCAATACCCACCCGAAACTTATTCGACCATAAAGTATAAAGTAGGTTTCAAGTTTTAATAGGATTATTCGCGCCCTTTTAAACTCAATCATGAATTGAATATTTTTTTGGTAGATTATAAATTGAGTAAAATTGGTGCAGAATATAATAGATTTGGATAAAAGATTGTATCCTATGGGATATTTGATAGGTCAAACATATGTCATTTCTAGGATATTGTAGCAAAAATTGAAAACCCACCAAATCTTAGTAATTTCAATGAATCACCACCTAATACACCACCACCCACCTCCGACTGCCAAGACAGACCTTACATCAGCCCCGACATAATTTCTCTAAACATGCAAAGCAGGATAAGCTAATGCTCATATAAGATCATTCAAATGTACAAAACCCTCAACCGCAAATCCAAAACCTTCTCAAATCTACATAACCCAATAGTCGCATATTGAAGGGTTATGACAAATAATTAAATCAAAATTTAGTTCATTTCGACAAATTTAACCAAATCCACACACACATAGTAGTGGATAATCACTAATTAAACTTTAACATGTGACAATTTTCGCAAAACATCATATTATTAATTTTTTTTCTAAAAACTACCTATTATTAGTATTACCATATGTCCAAATATAATAAATATTTAACCATCACCGCCACACGCCATGGTGAATAATTTCCATAAATCTCTAGCTAAAACAAGATTCATTAGTTATAATTCCTAAATTATGATGGAGTAAGCTGTAAGCCTTCCAAGGAAGACGTCTATTTGGAGTGCTTGATGAGCTTTATTATGGTATCGAGAAAGTATGTATAAGAAGCGTGTATTACCGAATATATGTACTTGTTAAAATATATCTTCTGTTAATTTTCTTTAATACAGTGGATATTAACGACCGTTCGTAGATAAATGGGCCATATTTTCATATCTATATATATATATATATATATCTTAAAAATTAAGTAAAAGGTACATCTACATATTCCGTCCTTGTCTATACTTTTCCGATAAGATCAACGCCGTAATGATGAGATGCCTGCAAAAATGGAATAGGTAATCCCATATGCAACGCGCGGATGGAAGGACAAAAGAAAAGAAAACTCCGTATGGGACATGCAAGAATTTTTAATCCTTGGAAATTTTTTGTTTGGCATTCAACAACCCCGACATATTACCATAATTCCACATGATCATCTGGATGGTCAAAATATATAGATTTCTCTATTTTCTTCAAACGCAGAACATAAATAATCGCACAAAGCAAGATCTCAAAATCATATAAAAAGAAAAAGAAATAAAGAAAACCAAGTACAAATCGGATTCCTCTAGACCAAATTTTCCTAGAAAACATTATATACCGTGTAGAAGTTGATTCTCTGCCTTCTTTATTAATGCAACTTAACATCAACTTGAATAGGATCTAAGGAGAAAGGGTGAGTTAAAAGTAAGGTAACTGTTAAAATTTGATACATCTAACTTTATACAAAAATTCAATTTAGTATCTAAGTTTTAAATTGATCACTTTAATATTTAATTAAATTTTTTTACTACTATTTTTAATACCTCTTTAATAAAATTTGCTCCATTTATAGATATAGAAAAAAAAAACATGTTATTAAATTTTTACTAATATTCCTAACACCATCTAATATTGATAAACTATTTTTTCCCACCTCAGAAAACATAACAGATGTCATTAGTTAGATAATAAAAGTAATCGAAAATTTTGATTAGGTACTAAATTTATAATTTTAAAATTAAGATATCAAATTGAATTTTTATGTAAATTTTAATTATCAAATTTGACATTTTTTTTCTTAAAATAATGAAGCTGTGCTCATTTGTAATATTCATAGTCGGAAAAAGCTTTACCTTATCTCATTAAAGATGAAACCTAAATCAAACAAACCGTCATACCAGGTTTGATTAACTATTAGCTAAGCTACATGGCTATATAATACTAATTAATTTCTCTTGTCCATCATCTACCATGAAAAACACAAAAAAGAAATGTGGTCACAATTTTCAAGCATCAAAAGTCAAAAAGGTACAATGGATATGGAAAAACCTTCTATTACCATGAATAACAAAAAGAACAGTTCTTCTGGTTTTGCTTAAAAGAAGGTGGTATAGATATTTTATTGGTAAAATGTCAGTTTTAGAAGTGCCCTTGACATATACTTGCAACTGCATAAATACAATTAAATATTCACTTCTCCTCGAGACAAACAATAGCCTAGCAAACAAAATATAACTAATAATTAATATTTTATACTAAGTTAATGCATGCAATTGAATGCATTATTAAGCTTTACCTCTACATCACGTTTCTTATTTCAAACCTCGATTAATGAAAAAGTATAATAAAAAAATTAATTCTCCAAACTTTGACCTTGATGATATATACGTTTGAACTTACAAATTAAATACCATAAATCTCAGAAATTGCAATCTTTTTAAAAAAAGTTAGGAGTATCTATGCCAAAATGAAAATTAGTGCCAACAAAACCAATACCTGGATATAGACATATGAAAAATTGTTATAGGTATATATACTATGTGTATATTAATTTTGTCGAAATGTGCATCCATGAAAAAAGATTCTTAGATCAGTGTGGAAAGACCTGCGCAGTATGGTGAATATGTGAATCGTTTGAACACTTTGAAGAGAACGTGCACTGGTATTATTATGGCGTATGGTCTGCACATAGCATATATTCCATTAGTCTAACCATGTTTATCACATTTGATCTATTCTTAGAAAAAAAAAGGCTTTATAAGTTGATGATAACAAAGGAATTAATCATCAGTATATAAATATGAATACACATTAAAAATATAATATATATGTAAAAAGTTTCTTAGTGGAATAATAATGAAAAGACACCCCTCAAGAATATTAATGTAATGGGGGATATTTTATACTTATACATTTCGTAAAAGTTCTCTTCATATAATCAGTTTCATTTAATAATGATTAATATGAATATGTTAATGAGTGGTTCATGATCATCTGTTAACTTTCAAAAAAAAAAAAAAAAAAGAAGGAAACTTTAATGTATTTTTCTTTTCCATACAGAAGTAGATCCTTGTATATTTTGCTAGACATCTATAATTATATAAATACATTAAGATGAAAAATACCAACCATAATTATATTCATGGTTTAAGTTAAATTTTCCTAATTTTAACTTATATGCACCTATATTTTAGAATCATGAATTATTTACTTAGTCTTGAAAAAATCAAAGGAAAATTCTTTTTTTTTTCTTTTAACTTAATAACAAATATTTAATGATCTCATAGTCCAATAGTATTAGGTCTTTTCAAGTAAAATTAAATTCTTACCCTCTACTATAATGGGAAGGAAATGAAATAATAAATAACGGACAAAAAAAAAAGGTTTAACGAATGCAATGAGAGCACTGGTTTACCAACCATAATTATAAATACGTCTATATATATCAAAGAAAATAACATTCTACAGTTTTTTTATATGTAGGTATATATAATTTCGAAATAGAAATGGGAGTATAAATAATGCAAGGACGACATGATGAGTTATCTGAAATTTATAAGATATGATTAGATTGCGGCGGCTAGCTAGGACTACCACCCATGGCCTTAAATCTCGCCACCAATCACTCCATATATACACTATTTAATTTCCTCAAGAATATTTGCAACATAAATAAATTATTAAAATAAAAGTAAAATAATAATAGAGAACCTCATGAAAGCTGGAGAAACGAAACAAAAACAAGACAAAATTCTAATATGATTCTCCCTGTTGCACCATAAACTATGTTATAAATAAAAGTCGTATATAGTGTTTTTTTTTTTTTTTTTTTCAAATCCTTCTTTTCATACTAAATATTCAACACAAATCTACAAACGAAGCTACGAGAAATATGATCAAACAGTGCAGCAAATTGAACAACAAAGATATAAACAAAAAAAATAAGAAAGAACAATTCTATTTTTGTTCTAGCTAATTAAAATGGACACTGTACGAAGTAAAAGAACCAAATCATAGTATGTTGCTACTATTTACATTGCAACCATGTAATTAACAAAGACAAGAAAACAGAGGGGGCAAAGAAGAAGGAGAAGAAGAAAACATGTATACCGGGTATGCCTCGACTATGATTTAAACGAAACATATGGTTAAATTTATAAAAATCATCACTCTAAAAATTTCATAGTTCTGCTTGTTTAAATAATTTACCCAGTAAAAGGAGCTTGATAGTTCAGAACTTTGTTTAATAAATTTAACCTGATGATGATGATCGTAACCATGGTTCCACCATACTTTCACTTCTAGCACTTCCATTGCTCTCATCGATCCTTTTATCTTCGTTACTAACCCTTTGAAAGTTACCGAAACCCCCACTAATTGATCTCAGCAACCCTTGATCATCCACATTACTCTTCGATCCCAATCTTCCATCCCAGTTCGTGGGGTTTGTTTCAGCTTCGTCCCGAAAGCCTCCCGTTGGATGATGATGATGGTGATGATGATGACTATCCAATCCGAATTCTGTGCCTAAACCACCGGCCATCTTCATGTTCGGGTCAGACGTCGTCGCCGAGATATTGTCCAAAAGGGAGGATCCAGAAGGCTTCGACGGAGGAAAAACAGTCGAAGTGTTGCCTAATGGATATTTAGAGAGGTCTTGGATTAGGGACGAGGACTGAGATTGCATGATTTGGCTCATGTTGAGTAAATTAAGAGGCTGGTTCTTTAGAAGGCCTAAATTCGAGGGTAGTGATGATTCTAGTTGATAATTCATGGAGTTTGAGCCGCTGTTGTTGTTGTTAATACTCGACAAAGGGTTAGTATTAGACATTACAGGATTATTGGTCAATATGGAAAGCGAGGAAGACGAAGGAACACCGGAAAGGTAGTTTGGAATGCCGTGTGACCTTTGAGCAAATGGCCGCAAAAGGTACGGAGTAGTTGAAGAACCACCCCCAAAGAGATCCAGCGGTCGGGTTCTGCTAAAACTCGAAGCCACAGCAGCAGCAAAAGGCGGCGCTGGAATTCCGGTGAATTCCTGAACCATGGTTCGGAAATTCGAGGTGTCCGTGGTTAAAACTGTGGTTGGGGCTCTCCTAGATGCCCTTGACCTCTTCTTCGGGTTGCGAACCGCAAGGTTGTTGTTGCTGCTGCTGCTGTTGTTAATGTTGTTGTTGTTGTTGGTGTCATCAGCATCGTTGTTTTTGTTGGTATTGGTGTTGTTGATAGTGGGGGAATCATTCGAAAGTTGACGTGAAACATGTGTACCTTCATTAGGCAACATCATCAAAGGAGAAAGTGCTGTCTACCACCACCACCTTGTTCGTCTCTGAGCTGTCCATGGTCATGAGAATAAGTGGATAACAACACGCTACCAACACTGTTTGGAGCAGTACTACTATTAGTGTTAGTGCAGCTGGTTTTGGATGACCACATCGCCATGTTGGGGTTTAAGAGCGAGCTGGGGTCAAGAAAAGTGGATGAAAATAAAGGGTCGTACATGAATGATGATGATGAAGAAGAAGGGAAGTTTGAGAGATTGTTAGTGGTGGTGGTGGTGGTGTGATGATGATGATGATGATTGTGGTGTGGCTGTGGTTGTGGTGGTAGAGGATTGTAGGCTGGACCAAGATGGGTAAAAGATGAGAAGGTTTGATCGGCGCGTGAATCACACTCTTCTTCACCACCACTGGATGAGGAATGAGAACTTTCACTACTATTCACGCAATCCATGAAACCCCAAAAAAAGAAAATGAGGAAGATCGAAGGAAAAAGAGAGAGAGAGAGAGATGCAGAGATAGAGATCAGACAGGGAGAGAGAGAGAGAGAGACTTTACATTACATCAGAAGATCATGGGAAAAATTTGATGATTAAAAGAGGTGGAGAATGAATCTTGTGTTTGTGTGATTGGTTTTGTCTCCTTTTTTTTCTTTTTTGATCAATAATCACCTTGGCTAGCTGGGTTGTTCTTAGTGAATATGTGAAGAGAATTTAGGGTTTTTTATCCTTTCTAGCAAATAGGATGAAGAGAGAGAATAAGAGAGGGACACTATCATCTCATCTATCTTCTCACTCCTCTCTCCAGCTTTTCCTTGTCTAAAAAAGAGATTCTTCTGTCTTTGTGATGTGTGTGTTTTTGTGTTGTATTGCTCATGAAAGAGAGAGAGAGAGAGAGAGAGAGAGAGAGAGAGAGAGAATTGTGTG
The DNA here is from genome assembly GCA_024138025.1 of Combretum micranthum. Lineage (NCBI taxonomy): Eukaryota > Viridiplantae > Streptophyta > Magnoliopsida > Myrtales > Combretaceae > Combretum > Combretum micranthum. The sequence goes on from JAMXBD010000279.1 coordinate 644,306, forward strand.
AATGGTGATGGGGTTGGAAGTTGGAGTGAGGAATTAGCAACCAGTCAAAATAACTGATTTTCTCCCTTTTTTTTAAATACATATATGTATATGGAGTGAAATTTGATTAAATGAGATATAACAATATAGATACAAAATCCATTAGGATTATTTTTATTGCTATTGTGATGGATTGATTTTTTTGCATTATTTAGATGAAATTTTATATAATAGCTTTTATTTATTTTTTTTAATATGTATTTTTGTGTATAGATAAAAATTAGTATGGTTACGTGTGATTTGCTGCTTCTTTAATTTTTAACCCTAGAGAATGATGAATTGTACAAGCAAAACATATAAAAAAGTTAGGGAAGATGGGTTGTTGAATGGTATATGTGAGGGATCGAGCAACAACCCCCACTAGCATTTCTCTTTCAATGTCCGTCAAATCACATATATATATATATATATATAATATTTGCACACTGGGTAAGAGTGAAAAAAATTAGTGGTAAATAAAAAATATATATATCTATATATACATAAATATATATCACTTTTAGGGATCTGTTTGGATGGTTTGTTTTTCATCTGTATCTATATATTTTTTAAAATGATATGTGAAAATATGTCCAATTTACATTTATATTTTATCTATATTTGATATATTTGATCTTTTGATGATAACTGTCAACTTTTTTTTTTTATATTTATTTCTTGAAAATAATTTTTTTTTAAAAAAAAAAAAAATTATATTTATCGAAAAAAGCCAAACAAACAGTCCCCCGGAGCATGCATATATAATTGTGTTGGAACTAAAGAAATGAGTGATCACACCTCTTAGTACAAATAACTCCTGCCGGTAAACATGATTGTCTGAACCTTATACAGGTAAACATGCACATACTGGATATGAATTCGGACAAATACAATCAGGTTCTTAATGAAAAAGTATTTTTAAAATATAAGAAACCATATATATATCAAATCATCTACACACTTTCAACACATTAATATGTAATTAATTATTATTTCCATCTCAATTTTTTTTCAAGTTTATGTGAGTGAACATATATATATATATATATATATATAAATGGACAAAAAATGTAACAGGATGATGAGATAGCATTGCAGAAAAATATCCAAAATGCATATGGGGTAATAATTAACGTCAGAGAATCTTTCAGTCTACAATTCTCATTCTCATATGTACATGCAGATGAAAAACGGCCAAATTATATTAAACTCTTCTATATTATATAAATTTATATAATTATTTAATTAATTTTGGGGGGTGGGAGATTTTGAGATGAGAAGATTAGAGAAGAAAGCTTTTTAATAAACATTGAGTGATGGGTGACAAGATCAGTTCAACAACAATTAAATTCGCTGCAACCATCAAAACTGTAAAGGACTGAACACAGGGTTTTCATCTTCATATATCATTGGCTTAATATATGATATTTTAATTGACATTTTTTATTTAATTTAATATGTTGAGTACGCAAGTTGTTTTTGTAGGATAGATGTCGTTTTCATATTCCACATGTCTTATTCCTTTATATATATTTATTTCTTTATACCTATGGTCTGTATTTGCCCCTACAGCAGTACACAGCACCAAACCCTAACCCCTTATATAACCTAAGTTCTCACGTCTTCCATCGTTGCACGCAATGGTATACATCAAAGCTGGGTTCGATCCCCATTCCCAGCACGTGTTACGGTCTGTTTAAATGGGCTTTTTAAGGTTAAACTTTAGATTCTAAAATTATATAAAAAAAAAAAAAAAAGAGAAGAAAAAGCAGGAATCGCAACTTGCAATCACGCATATGATTAGAATAGAGAAAATCCTAATACTACTGTATGTCTTAGAGTAAATCGCCTGTTAGGACGTGAGGTGATCAGATTCGCTACTTGCGCACATCGGTTAGGTTTTGTCTTTATGGTACTTGGTACTTTGCTTTAGGCGTATAATATGTCTACATATATTAGATTATTACAATATCCTTTAATTAATTATATTTATTTTTAAATTTGAGTCGATTGATACAATGATAAGAACTTGATAGGAAAAAAAAGGGCAATGTTTATTATTGATGATTCTCCCACCCAATACATATATAATGCACATGTTTGTATCTACAATATTGAATAATACCAAAGTAAATCAACCGCTTATACATTATAGTCTAAATAATAACAAAATCAAGCGTAAATATATGCAACTACCGAATATACACAACACGATATGGTGATACTCTCCCTAAAGTTAGGAGCATGAAGGTCACAAATACCGTACTTGTGTAGGAGATGTTGTTCGGGAGAAGAGATATGGATAGTAGTAATAGAGTGATCAAGAATCTACTCACCAATGTTGTGGTAATCAATTGTGATATATTAGGTTCTTTCGTGGAAATCACAAGATTGGCAAAAAATTGTGAAGTTACTTGACTATCATAGAGTAACCGCATTTAATTCACATGATCAACACCTAGGGAATTCAATATAGATTTAAGCCAAACAAGTCCATGTGAAGTACTATAGTTTTGTACTCTGCTTCAGCAAAGAATCGATAAACTATAACATGTTTTTTCGTCTTCCAAGATATAGAAGATTTGCCAAACATAATAAAATAACCAGTATGAGAATGCCTATTGAGAGGTTAGCCATCCCAATCATAATCATAATATGCATAGAGTTGAAAGTCACTGCTAGAACTCAACACAATACCTTGATTGAGATGTGCTTTCAAATAGCAAACAACTTGCATAAAAAAAATAAAAATGAGTTTGCTCAAAAGCTGCATAAACTGAGATAAGATATATATAGCATAACAAAGGTTGAGACAAGTGATTATGAGATAGATGAGTCTTTCCACTAAGCGACGATATAAATTAGGATCATAAAAATCCTTCACATTAGCTAGAGTTAAAGAATGATTTTGCTCCATATGATAGCTAGCTAGTCATGCACCTAACTTACCACATCCTAATAACATCTTTTCGCTGGCAAAGGAAGATACCTTTAGGACCATGAGCCAATTCAATGCCCAAAAAAAAATTTTAAGGGTCTAAGGTCTTTCAATTTGAAGCAAGTATTAAGTTTTTGAAATTTGCTCATGCATCGGGATTATTGCTAGCTAAAACCAAATCATCACATAAATAAGAACACTAAGAAAAACACCTTTTTATTGATACGTGAACAATGGATAGTCAACATATGATTAAACAAACCTATTCTGCTTTAAAGCACTAGTCAATTTTGCAATCCAATTGCGAGGAGCCTGACATAATCCATATAAAAGGTTTATGAAGGCAACAAACTTTTTTTGAATTAAAAAGAGGAAAACCAAGAAAAGGACACACTTACAACTCCTTTGCAAGTATTGAAATAAAGAGAGGAATATTGAGAAACAATGACTTATCTATTTCATTGATTAAGAATGAATATATATACACAAATTGAGTATTAACAAGAGTTACAAAAATAGGAAACTATTGACTTTTTATTAATTATAATTAATTACAAAGTTATTACAATTGACTCTCTATTTAATTTAGAATATATATAAAAAGTCTATTATAATTAATTCTCTAATATGCCCCCTCAAGATGGAGCTTCAGAGGAGATGCCAATCTTGATCCTTAATTGTTGAAAGCGACTTCGTGGAAGTGGTTTGGTAAGAGTATCAACAAGTTGATCTGTTGAGGAAACATGAGCAACACAAAGAGAACCTGACTAAACTTGATCCTAAATAAAGTGATAGTAAATTGCCACTTGTTTCATGCACGAATGAAAGACTGGATAGAACAAAGATAGGTGGCACCAACATTGTCATAATAGATGACAGGCGGTGTGAGAAGAGTGACGCCAAGCTCTATGAGAAGGGAACAAATCCAATTGATTTCTGAAGTAGTAGCGGCAACTGATCGATACTCAACTTTTGTTGACGACTAAGCAACAATATGCTGCTTCTTGGATGACCAAGAAATAGGATGACAACCAAGATAGACAATATAGGCACTTGTAGAGGTATAGTTGTCTTTGTTGCCAACCCAATCTACATCGGAAAAGGCATGAAGAGAAAGTAGATTTTTCTTATGAAGAAATAATCCATGAGTTAATGTGCCACATAGATATCGAAGCAATTGTTTTGTAGCGTTCCACTGTTCAGATGTCCGGCAATGCAAGAACTAGGAAAGTTTGTTAACAGCATATGTTATGCCTGGGTAAATGAGGCAAAGATACTGTAGATTATCAACAATTGTTCTATACTCTGTGTAGTCATTCAAAGTTGTACTTGAATCACGTGTGAGATTGCTATGTGTGGCCAGTGGTGTAGCAACAAGTTTTGCACTGTACATATTTGTCTAGGCAAGAAGATCAGTGACGTAGCACCTTTGGCTAAGCATTAAACCAGATAGAGTGGTGAGAACCTCAATGCTGATAAAATAAGATAAGGTGCCAAGATCCTTGATTGAGAATTTTTGTGCCAGGTGGTCAATGTAGTGTTAAATGATTTCAGTGTTGGTACCTGTGATAATAATGTCATCCACATAAATAAGGAGATATATAGGAATGTCTCCTGAGCAGAATATGAATAGAGAAGTGTTTGCATGAGAGTTTGTGAACCCATACTCAATGAAGAATTGGCGAAGTTCAATGTGCCAAGCCCGTGGTGCCTACTTAAGTCCATATATATTTTTCTTTAATTTACATACACGTATTGGATGGTCTCTATCAACAAATCCTGGAGGCTAGGCCATGTAGACATCATCAGAAAGATGGCCTTGAAGAAAGGCATTATTAACATCTAACTGACATAACTGCCAACCGCTACCAACTTCCAAACTGAGAACAAGGCGTATTGTTGGCTTGCCAATCGGGTTAAAGATGTCATGATAATCCACTCTAGGTCATTGGTGAAAATCTTTAGCAACTAATTTGGCTTTGTACCTATCAACAAAATCATCAGGAAGCTGTTTAGTAGGAAAAACCCACTTACATCCAACACGATTCTGATGAGAAGTAGATGGAACAAGCTCCCAGGTTCCATTCCGAACAAGAGCATCAAAATTTCATTCATAGCTTATCTCCACTTGGAATCTTTTAAGGCTTGGTTAACAATATGAGGCTTAATGTCGGATGGTTAAGAATGAACAACAGTGAGATTCATCTTAGTTAGGAGTTTGTAGATGTGGTCATAGGGTGGCTATTTTGATGGGTGGTTTGGGCTGTGGTAGAAGCAGAAGAGGTCTCAGAAATGGATGGTTTTGTTGATAACCGGTCGATGGTTAGGGCATTTTATGATGGATGTTGATATGAGGAGTCCTTTGGGGAAGGTGAATTGGGTAAGCCACTTGAAGTAGGTAGAATTTGGATTGGAGGAAGCCATTTTGAAATGATCTTTGGGGAAGGTCAAGAGAGATGAGAGTGATGATTGGAAAAAGGAAAAGAATTTTCAAGAAATTTGACAAAAATATATGTTTTAGAAGTGGACAAAGCACATTGTGTTGGAAAGTAACCAAGAAAAATACAAAGAGTGGAACGTGAGTCGAGTTTATGTTGGGAATAAGGATGAAGCCACGGATAACATAAGCAACCGAACACCTGAAGTTTAGTGTAGTTGAGTTAAGACTTAAAGAGTTTTCAAAAGAAGATAAAAGAAGTAGTGTAGGTGTGGGTATATGTTTGATGAGATAGACAGTAGTGGCAAAGGCATAAGTCCAATAAATTAGAGGCATTGAAGCAGGATTGAGAAGGGATTGGCCTATTTCAACAATGTGGTGGTGATGTTGTTCAGGAAGACTATTATGTTCTAGTGTATAGGGTGGTGTAGTAAGATAGGATATATCATTGGTGGAGAGAAAACTATCAAGAGCATAATATTCACCACCATTATCTAAATATAGAGTTACAATGTGTTGTTTAAATTGGTTTTTAACTAATGCCTTGAAGTGAAAAAAGATATCATACACATGGGATTTCCATTTAAGTGGATAATACAAAATATATCATGTATTATGATCAATAAAGATAACATAGTACTGAAAACTATCAACTGAATAAATATGAGAGGTCCATACATCATAAAACAGAAGTTCAAGCGGATGAGAAGAAGTTAATGTAGAAGAAGAAAATGGAATTTTATGGCTTCTATTACATAAACAGGCATTACAATGTGTTGAGGAGGGTAATGGACTAGACAATGGTAAAGAAAACTTAGAAACAATATTTTTCATAGTAAATGATGGATAACTTAGTTTAGAGTGCCACTCAGACGAGGTGGTCTTGACATTGAAAAAAGCAAGCTAATGCTGCAGAGGCAACTGGAAGGGATGTAGTTGGCCACTCATATATACCATCCTTATGTTCACCCATCAAAAGGATTGCTCCTGTGTGTAGATCCTTCACCTGAAAGGCAAAGGATGAGAATTCAATGGAAACATTGTTATTAGTGCAAAATTGATAAATCGAAATTAAATTCTTTTTCATGAAAGGGACATAAAGAACATTGTGTAAAGTAAAGGAGCGAGATGAAGTAGGCATGGTAGTATAATCGGCATAGGTGATGTGAAGAGCCGATCCATCACCGATCATGACATCATTGGACCCTTGATATGGACTATGAAGAGAGAGATTGCTTAAGTCAGACGTAATATGGTGAGATGCTCCACTATCCAATAGCTAGGAAGGAGTAGTGGTGTTGCCAATAGCAGCATGATTGGCTCTTGGTTTCCAAGGATGGGGTGTTGGGGATTGTTGATTAGTGACAAGTCGAAACACTAGGCACCATTTGGAAGTGTATCATTGAATCTCGCAAGCTTGAGAACGACCTAAATGAGGTTTGGGTTGGCGTTGAGTATGAGGAGAAGGTGTAATAGTAGGACCTGATTGTTATGAATTGGTGGCTGGAGAGTGCCAATTTGGACGATTCTAGAAGGCTATGGGATTTACTGTTGTTGGTAGTGATAGAGTAGATGGTTGAGTAGTCTGAAGGCATGCTTCTTTGTTGAGAAGTTTCTTGTGGAGCTCAGCAAAAGAAATTGACGTGTCATGAGCATTAATTGCATTAATAAATGATTAGTAATCATCATTGAGTTCTTCAAGAACCCGATCAATAAAATCTTTATCATCAACTGTCTTCCCTAAAGGAGCAAGTTCATCGGCACGAGTCGTTATAACCTGCATATATTCACTAATTGATTTTGAGCCTTTGTTACAATGCTTTAATTGTTCCTTCAATTGTTTAATATGACCATGAGATGGTTTGGCATAGGTATTAGCTAAGGCTTGCCATTTATCAAGCAAAGTGGTGGTGCAAGCAATAAGCGGTTCCGATGAACAGAGATAGCATCGAGTAGAGCGCTAAAGATGAGATGATCTTGGTGCTTCCAAGTTATGTATGCTAGATTTAGAGATGTAACACCATTGATGGCGACAAAGGGTGGTGGTGGAGTATCAGTGCCATCAATGAAGTGATGAAGATCATAATCTTCAAGAAGAGATCGAATTTGAAGGCTTCATGTGAGATAATTGGTGGATGAAAATTTGGTGATATTGGAGAGATTGATTATAAGGAGGGGATGTTGAGGATCTTGGGGTTTTGGATGAAGATAGATCATTAGTGGAAGAGTAGGTAGCATTGGAAGCCATTTGGGGGACTAGTGATGTAGTTTTATGGTTTTTATAAAAATATGCCTAAGAAGATTACCACTCTAATACCATGTTGTAATAAAGAGAGGAATATTGAGAAATAATAACTTATCTATTTCATTGATTAAGAATGAATATATATACACAAATTAAGCATTGCTAAGAGTTACAAAAATAGGAAACTAAATTTAGAATATATATAGAAATTCTATTATAATTAATTCTCAAATAGTAAGATCAACATAATAAAAAGCATTGTTGGCATCCATTAGAAGCAGTTCCCATCCTTTTATAATAGTTATAGGTAAAAATACATCTTGCAATTTCCATTTTTACAACAAGAACAAAAAGTTTTTGCGTAATCCAATCCTTCCACTTGAGTGTTACCTAATGCAATGAGGCAAGTTTCAAAACATGGATTGCATTAATTCAATATACCCATTTGCATTCAATACATTCTTGTTAGGACTTAGGAGGCATATCATTCTCACCATATGGATATCCAATAAATAGACATTTTCAACTTTGTGCTTCAATTTCATCTTTATGTTGGGGATTATGATGACCATAACACAAAGAACCAAATATTTTAATATGAGAATAATTGGGCTTTTGAGGAAAAAGAATTTCATATGGGGTTTCTTATTCAATAATGCTATGGACATACAATTTATCAAATATAACATTGTATGGTATGGTTAAGTTTTAGGATCCATGGATTGATAGAAGGGAAAAAGCTAATGTGGATGGAAAAAAACAATAATTTAATCGTCCACCTGCCATGTCATCATTTTAATAGAAAAATGGACGGAATTCACTGAAGGGCACCGTAAGTGAAAGATTTAAAAGTTTAGATATTTTCTTATAGCGAAATTTTTTTTAGGTATATTTCTATTAAGATATAAAAAGTTCAGGTACCATAAGTAAAATTAACCCCATTATATTAGATTCCATAAGGCTAATAGCCATAGGAATACAATTTAGGTGATTAATGCCTTTTTGGATAGCTTTGGTTAATCCTATCTTTATTTAATTAGAATCAATATTATTTTAGCCGCTCAAAACATCGATACATTATAAGGACTTACCCCTAAACGTTGATATCTTATGGTATAATTTATCCATTACTCCTAACATTTTTTAGCAGTGGCATGTGGCCTAATATCCACTACCCTGATAATTACCATGCACTCCACTAACTTTACAACGATGCTCAGTAATAGGCAATTGCCTTTCTCCTATAATTATCACCTCAAGATGTCTTTTACGGATAAAACAATAACATCTAGTCAAAACTATGCTCTTCTATTTATTTGCCCTAATACTAACTTAGATATCGAAGTGGTTGCATCGGACAACTATTTGGTATCACCTAACCTATTCTTGTTTTGCAAAGCTAAATATTGATAGGCCCAGATCTAATCTAATCTACCAGTAGAATAAAGCACCAACAATAAAAGATCCATAAGTAATGAAACTATGACATTTCTATAAAAATTAAAAAAGATAATTTATTTAAATTTATCGATTATTAAAATAAAAAACAAATTTTAGAATTTTTATTTGAAAAAAATACAAATTCTTACTTTTAAAATATTTATTAAATTCATTATTTATAAAATAATTAAAATAATAATTTATTAAAATTTATAAATTTATAAAATATAGATAAACTTGTCGTTTAAATAATTATGAAAAAAATTTAGAAAATTCTATAATAATGGATAATATAAAACTCTAGAATCCATAATTCTTCAAAATAATTAAGGATTTCATAATAATTTATCAATCTCAGTTGTTAATCACTACTTCCTTGTTTTGAATTGCTTTATGTCGTTCCCTCGATTGAGTTGCCAAGCGCCACTCATGAGCCACCGATGTGACGTTTTATCTTGGTTAAGGTATTGGTTAGTACTCATAAGATGCAATAATATGGTATATCAATGCATACGCATTGAAATATTGAAGGATTTTATCTAAATCTTTTTCTATTGTTGCTTGTTAAATTTGTTGTTAGTTGTTTTACTCACTTAACAATATGATGAGGGGTTCATTGGTCGTCCAACCTCAAGTTTAGAAGATTAAGTCAGTATAGAATTATAGGCTCAGGTTATAGGATTAAAAGCGAAGGACCAAATGATAAAATATAAATATTACTATACTTAACTTTTAAAATATAAGATATTTTAAAATTTATCGTTTTTTAACTTTAACCATACAATGCCTTAAAAATAATGTATTTTGAAAGCAATTCAGCAATAATTTCCATAAATTTATCATGATTGATAAATTATAAGCCATGCTTGGTTTTAGCAAATAATCTAATTTGATGATAGCTAAGTTAAACTTAGAGTTATACAAGTGAGCTAAGTAGATCGACCTGCCTTACCTTATTTTAGCCCATAGGTTAGGTAGGCCAACCCACTTTACCCTAAGTGAGTTAATGGGTTATACGATCTAGCCTACTAAGACTTTTTTTTCTTTTGCAAAATTTTGATATTGTAATTTAATCATACTAGAAGAAATATTATTTACAAAAATATCAAAAAATTATTTACATATAAGATAAAAAATAGCTAAAGATTAAAAATACATAACAGATTATGATAAAAAATTATTATTTAAAATTAATGTTTTACTTTCTCATTCTTTTAGTCTACTTACGTTTTTTTTTTTTTCCTTTTTCTTTTCAATGTAGTACGTATATAATTATTTACTGTTATCCTGCTTTAACCAAAGGGTTATGTGGGGTGGGCCAAAATGGTCCACATAGTAAGGAGGGTCGAAATTTTTAACCGAACTTTTTTTTTTTTTTTTTTGTGGGTTAAAGGGGTTGACCTGCATAACCTACTCCACTTACATAACTCTAGTTGCATTATCTCCCGAATACTAATATGCAAACAAGGAAGTTGGGAGGAGAGGGTGCTATAAGTATGACACACAAATCAACCAACCTTGTGTTTACCACTGTCATTTGATTGTTGATAATATACATTTGAGGATAAGAGTTCACAAATATTATTTAGGGTTTGTAATGTTTTTAGTTTTAAACATTAATATAGTTTTAATATAAAATAAAACATAACAATGGTTAAAAGGTCAAATGAAAGTAAGTGAAATGAATATTTCAAATGCACATTGATATTGGACTCATTGGTTGAGCACCATAGCCGATTGGATAATCAAGCAATTCCATTTATGCTCAGAATGAACATATGTGCTATCAAATGGAATGAGAGTACTTGATCAGATGGCATGACCATCAACTAAATAGCTCAAGGTTAAGCAATTGAAAATTGAAAATTTTTTCGTTGAATAAAACCAAATCATAGTTGATTAGATGCTTCATTGGGGTCCAGTTAAATGAGAGTTTGAAGTAATGCAATGTTGACATAACTCTAAGAGTTTGGTCTTACCTAAAACTCCATGCACTTTGGTCTTGAAAAAATGACACTCACATATCACAGATGTAACTCCCTATATTTAAGGACATTTACAACGCATCATGTTCAATATGGAATATAGACATGTAGAGGCTTATAACCTGCTAATTCTTTAATAAATACTTGTAATTAATCTCCAAACACACAAATATATCATAATAATTTCAAGTCAACAATCACATAGAACTGGCTTCAGCTATCAATCTAAAATAAATCACAACTCCTACATGACACAATTACATGTTGATTCATAGAGTCCATCTAAATAACATTATAATTTGACAACTAGGTCCAAGCCTTATTGCAATATTATTATACACACAGATACATAACACTACATAGTCAAATTGGAGTCTCTATCTCTCTAACATTTGCAAATCATATCTAGTAATCAACTCGATAGTCTTCTTCACTAGCATCATCCCTATAGTCCATTATGATAATGTAACCAGACGAATGTAACGCTAATGAAGTGTCAGTAGTACTTAAAAAAGAAAAATGAGTGAGTCGGAGTCCAATACAACATTCACATGCCCTTATACAAGCAATAACATATCCACATGCATTTTAATGTATTAATGCAACAATTAATCATTTGCTCATATGTAAATTTTAGCCTAGCAATCAATAAAGGGATAACTCAATATCCCAAATCACACATATATATTATTGTACACACACACACACACACACACACACACACACACACACACATATTGGTTATTGGATACTCTCTAATAACCGTGATGTTGGCACAAGCTAGATCTACTTAGATCATTTTCATGCACGATTCCACTCGGGACATCGTTACTTATGGATCACCGGGATGCTATGATAGTAGTATGGGTACTCCCACCTATTATCAACAACTATACACGAGCAACAAGCAAGATTAAAGTCGGATAGTAAGTTAGTTAGTTACTTCTACCTTAGACAAACACAAGTAACAAACATAGCATTCAAGTACCTAAAAATGGTCCCGTTCCAAAGAATAGTACTGTTACCTAAATTACATGCAATATAAGTTGCCTAGAATTTTCTATATGTCTAACTTACTCTTATTACAATTCTACTCTTCTTGGCTCTATTTTACTATCTCTAGGTTCGTAAGATCTTAGAGTTTATTTTAGTTTTAAAGAAAGAGTTGAATGGATTACAAGGTTTTAAAGTGATTTGAAACCCTTATAGGTGAATTTGAACAAGTTTTAAAGGTCTGACAAAGAAAACCCGAGTCTAAAAAAAAAAAAAAACCGTTTCGTACACAAATGCCAACACAGGTTGTGTTGGAGGTTGAGTACTTTTGCATAGGCTTGTATACCACTCGTGTATTTACTTGTGTTGTGCTTAGAAGCAAGAATTTCATAGACTTCAAGTTACTGTGTTCAACATAGGTCTCAACACGACTCGTGTACTCACTTGTGTTGAATATAGAACCCTTTAATACTTGGAAAACATGTGTCACATAATTCTATATGGGTACAATCACGACCCATGTACTTGGTTGTGTTGAGTAAGTAACATGAAACAATGCTCACAGCGTTTAACACGGATCAGTATATGACTTTGTGTACTTAATCGTGTTAAGCACAAATGTTGAGTTTTTCACGAATTTAGCAAAGTTTCAACTTTTCCCCTTTACAAACATTAAAACATGGTTAAATTTAAACCCATCCCTTCTACCTATGCCTATTCATCTGTTTAAACTCACCATGCAAATAAAAGATCTTCACTTGCACAAGAAACCACATTACCTTGTGACAAATTCTATAAATTTTTTGTGTTTCCACTTCTTGAATCTTTCTTCCTTAGAAATTTTCTTAAAACTTCTTCCAAGATCTTGCTATTTCCTAGTTACATTCTAATGTCTTTCTTCCTTAGAAAATATTTCCACTAATGTTTTTTAAAGGTTTAGAAATGTAACAGCCCTCACTTTTCGGCCTTATTCTTTAATGTACATTACAAAAAACTCTCAATTCCTTCCCAACACATAGGAATCTTTGAAGATTTTTTGAAGAAAAACTATGGTAACTGAACCCTCTTTCCTCTTCATATCAATCCCTGGCAAAATGAAGAGACGAGGTCGGCTATTAATGACCTCGTCTCTTGAAGAGACGAGATCAACTTGTCTATTCTTGGAATTATTTTTTTATCTGATGGATTTGTGTAATTTTTTTTAAAAAGATAATTATTTTTTTCCTTAATCCCTTTCTTTGACTCACTTTGCAAAACTTTGATTTATCTTTTTAACCATTTAAAATATTAGCATATTATAAATAAACTTATTTTTAAACATTCAATAAATAAATGACAAAGCAACATACACATAATTTCATGTATTAAATGATTGTTGGTTGAAGGTCTATAGAGGGGCTTCCATCTAATTAGCTAGCTGGTGAGCTAATATCTTATTAAGACTTTCCGAGGATTAACCACATTCAGACTGAAACACCGGCCAGATTCCTATTGCTAGTTGATGGAAAATATTTAAATACATGTCTTGTTCTTTATAAAATTCATGTTACATGTCACCGTTATGTACAAATGGGTGTAATTACTAGATATTTTTGTAAGTTTGCCATCCTTTCCATATTTTTCTTACTGAAATATGGTTTCAATGATAATAAATACAAGAATAAGGTTTTAAAATCATAACGTATCCTTAGATGCGATTTTTGTTTACACAAAACTTATTTGTAGAAGATGATGGATCCAGAGTTCAATTGAATTGCACGTTCAACGTCCGAGTTCTTTTTATTTAATCTGCAATTGTTATTTTAACATGGCAAACATAAATTTTATCCATGTAAATCTTATCTTTAACTGCGATTACATATAAATTACAACATTGAAGTTCTTTTGATTCATGCTTTACCATAACCCTATCTTTTATATGTGAGTTTTTTTCAAATGAAAAAACTATCTTAAATTGCAGTTTTATTCGGTATTGTGATAAACAGGTAAAGTGGTTGCTAATTGGCACCCAAAAATGTAGTGCATTGGAAATAATTACGGAACTTGACAATGGTTGAAAGTGACCCTAAAGATCACTATCAACTTTTATTTGGTCATGTTCAAAAGCCAGGAAGGCCCATGAATTAAGCAAAAATTAACGAGAATCTTCAGGCAAGTCTTCTGTTGCTAATTAGGTATATCCGGACTAAAACCTTGAAAAGTCCTTGTTAAGAATTTCATTTAGAATTTGCAAGGTCCATTGCAGCCAATGAAGCTCTCGCTGATTTCATTTGACAAGTGTAAAGTTCGACTGCAAAGTAATTTTCATTATTGTAGACGTTTAAATTGGTTTAATTATGTAGAATATTGGGTTAAGTTGTCTAGGACTGATGTAAGTTCAATTTTTTAGACTAGTAAGAGGTAAATTCATATTTTGGAATGACTTAAGAAAATTAGATTTAGTTGATTTGGAATAGAAATCATTGAGATAAATCTGTCTAGTTTTAATCTTTCTCAATAATTTATATATTTACTAAGTTTAACAAGAAATCTTAGACCCATGAGATAACCATTAAATGATAAAATGACTTTTATGTCATATTAGATTTTTTTTAATTAATTACTAAAATAGAACATCATCAAACTTGATTATCAAAATAAGCATCAAAATCACATGTTAGACATGCAGTTTGGTTTGCAAAATACCTGCAGTTACAAAATGCGAGATATGAGGGTGCTGTTTGTGCAAGACTTGCATCTGTGACGTGCGAGATATTTGTGGACGATAGAGATTGGGTTTGCATCTCCTATATGCATAATATTTATGGACCACAACAAGACGGTTTTGCCAGCATCTATCAGCATGAAGCTTTCTTTCTCCCATGTGCTACATGCGCTAAAGCTAGGGGAAAAAAATCCGCAACTTGTATTTTCTATGTGCGAGTTATTTGCACCATATAAATCTCATCTCCCATATGCGAGTTTAAGGGTTTATTTTGGTAATTAATTTGCTTTAAGTCTTATTTTAGTAATTATTTTTGAAAAAAATTAGATTGACTTTCACCCATGGCAAAGTCATCTCCTTTGTTGATCATCGAAGTAATTCAATTTTCACTCTCAAGCACAAGAGTTAAATAATCAACAATGCCTCATCATTTAAATAAAGTTCAAGTGATTGAATAAATAGTATTTTGTGATGAGAACTCTACTCTCAAAGATCAAATAGTTTTTTTGACAAAAAAAAAAAAGCCCATTACTTAAACTTGGAAGGTCAGTGCCTTGTCTACCGCTTATGTGTTTGAGACTAAAAAACCCCGCTAAAAGGTGCATTTTGAAAGGGAATAGCCTAATTAATGTAAGAACCAATTTCAGGTAAGCCAAATCGAGAGGAAGGTCTCCAAAGCAGGGGATTAAAGCCAGCAAAGTAAATCATAAGAAACAAGGCACATTCGCATCAATGCTGCAAAGCAGTATGAAACTAAGGAGACTAGATCCCCTTATTTATGATAGCTATTGCAAAATTTGAGTGCAAAATTGTGACAAATGACTAAAGTTGTATTTATCTCACGGAAAACGTTTTTACACCTTTTTCCATATTAAATACTAATGGATTATATATGGTGGAAAGACAAGGCTGCGGCCGACTAGCGTTGATGACTAGGAACTCGGAAAAATGCCATTAAAAAAATAAGACAAAGAAATTCAGCTTTTTAAAAAAATGGAAATCGTTTTCATAATTTTTCTTTGATAATTTTCATGATGGTTAATCAACTCCATTTCCCTTCAGTAAGAAGCCTTACCTAAACGAAACTACGGCTAAAAGTGATTGGTATCCGGCAACCGCCTGTGATTGTAAGATTGTATTTAACGTCAAAAACGGTCCAGAAAAGGCTGATGTAATAAGTATAAATAGGATATTTTATCAATACGTATATCAGTTCTTACCCTGATGTATTAATGGACAGGTACCTAAAACATTCAAGCAATCCGGCGATCACTACATCAAGATATCAACTCTCCAGCAAGAGAGAAGTCAAGTCTGTGATAGGAGGCAGTCAAAGTTTTGAAAAGTCTTATGGAAGGAGTGGTCCTGCCAGAAAAAGTGTCGACGCACATGTATTTTGTCGTTCCACAGGGAGAAACTTTGGCTACATTATGCCCTGGAGGATGCATTGCATGTCCCGGTAGAGGATCCAATGCAGCAACCTTCTGTAGCTAGCATTAATATGAAAATGACTGTGGACTACTTTTATCTGCCGTTGTTCCGTCATGCAAGCCTAATTTCTGGACATGAACAGCCAAATTTGAAATCCTTCTCATGGACAGAAGTTTTTAGATAGTGACAGTGATCTAATAACCACAATTGAGTCTTTATCTCACAAGCTATGTTTACATGGCGACAAAAGGCAGTGTCCCACACTAATGGACTGTAATATTTCTTCCAGTTCTAAATTTTGGACTGCCTGATAGGTCACTATCCTCTGACGTCTTCAAAATATGTCCCAAGTAGAGGGAGGAGAGGAGGGAGGGAAAGAGAGAGAGGTCTAAGAGCAGAATTTTTTAATTTGGAAACTATAAACACTATCCCACTCGATACCATCAACGTCAGGATACAACAGGATTCTAAAAATAAGCTTAACATGAGTAATTTGCAGTTCACTTGTCTACAACATATTTACAGGAAATAAGCTCTTGAAGTCCTCTGGCGTGCATAAATCAAAATTCGCTAGAGGCAATCGCTGATATATGGACAATGAACAAGAAAAGCCCTTAATGATTACGTACACTGTACAGTCTTAACCTCCTGAATTGCATATTGACATGTCTGAGACCCATGACGTTTGCCGTAATAACTAGATGGAGAGCATCAAAATGTTTCCATATACAACAAAGAAGTGATGCTAACAGGTACTACGTTTCACCCGAGAGATATTGATTTCAGCTGATACTCCCCCATCAGCATTTGAGTTTCTTTTGCAAGCCCGCTTCCGAGGCCTCCCTGGAGCTACAGCAGGAAGAGCACCAGCATCCTCTTTTACTATCTCCACCACATGATTATGCTGCTGCGCGGTGGTGCCCTTAGCACGTGGCCTCAGCTTCTTAGATGCCTTGTCCGAATGAGATAAAACAGAATTTCTATTAACACATTCAACAACAGTACTTGGTACAGGGTTAAGCTTCCTCGATGTAACACCAGTATGAGCACATGAATCCAAACTTAACCATGATTTACTAGTATCCTTCTGGTTGCATGCCAAACCTGACTTTGAGGATGGAGTACTGTTACATGGGATGGTATCATCAGATCTTGTGCCATATTGGATCCTTGCTTCATATTGTCGACAGTCCTGATCTGCATTGATATTGACATTTTCTATCCCGGGAATTGAGGCCTCCTGCAGAATGAATGATTAGAGTTGAAGAGCAAAGAGGAAAGCTGTGCGAAATTGTTTCACTTCACATGCAGACAGATTCCATGGAGTAGTTATGTTAAGAACTTGAGAGCAAACAAAAGAAATTCATCCCAATTAAAAGTTTGTTGATAAAAAGTCAATTAACAACACATCTAAAGCTGTAAAAGCAGTCAACATGAAGCATATATAATAGTTGAAAAACCATCACTACTGTTTTCTACTGCAAAATCTATTCAGAAGCAAATAACCTACTAGCATGATGTCTTTGATCTCAGGATGGCAATAAAAATAATTTACAATGCTGCATAATCTCATGAAATAATACCATCATTCCTTTCAAATCAATCATGTACCAACCCATAGAACAGCATGCTTTTGAAACATGAAGTGAAATTAATCTTGTGACTTGTGAGGACAGCAATAAAATACAATGTAAAGTTGGAATGAAAAAGGAGGACGAAGGAGAAGCAGAAGAAGAAGAAGAAGAAGAAGAAAGAAAATATAACCGCATGTGTACCTTTGTAAATGCTTCAGTGCCCGATTCATCTTCTCCTTCAGAATCAGCCATCTCTTCACACTCAAACTCGACATTTTCTTCAATATCTTCATCAGAGTCACTCAACTCTTCCTGTTCCATAACAATCTCAGCTTGAGACTGATCATTTATGGTGTCCATGCTATATCTCATTATGCCATCATTTGGATTGAATGAATTTTGGGATTTGGAGAAAAGTTCACTATTAATGTAGGAAGCACCTTCATTCTGTTGACCAGATAGGGAACTAGTTTTGTTGGCTTTCAAAGTATTTTCAATGCCTGCTTGACACACCACAAGCCTTCTTTCATTTGCATTCTGATCAAGAATCTCCAAATTGATTCCATCTCTAGATGCAGAACTTAGATGAATCTCCAAATCTAGTTCATTGTTTCCATCATCCTGAGAAGGAATTGCATGATCGTTATTATGGTCTTGCGCAGAGGTGCTATCCAACCCAGCAGAAGGATCATCACTGATGCGAGTGACCAACCAATCAGTACTACCATCATCCATCCTTTGGAGAAGTGGATGAAAATCAACACCAGGTGATTTAGAAGATTTTTCTATACAAGGAACAGGTTGTAGTGCGTTGTGATTGTGAAAAAGAGTGAGATTTAGCTGAGGTTGATTTCCAGAAAAGAAACTAAAAGAACTTGAAGGACTATTATGGCAGCTTGATGGGTTATAAAGTTGGCATCCATCTTCAGGAGCCTGAAACAGCAATGGATGCATCTGAAGATCAGAGACATTATGGCTTCCCTCAGCAATATGCTTCTCCTTGACAATGAGCGGTTCCTTGGTAGTTACACCTATATTGCTTCCATTAGGGAAAGTTTTGCCCTGACTCCTTTCAGTTGGATGTTGAGGAATTGAATCTCTCACTCCTGCTTGAGTATTATGCACATCCAAATGGTTTCTGTATGCTGACTGTGATAATACACGAACGTTCCGTGGAAGATTCACAGGGGGCAAGTTTGGTGCTAACTTCACCAAGTGAGTACTGTCAGTCTGACGACCCTGACATGACCAGCCCAAGTGAGATCCGAGGGTCAAATTCATCTTGGCATGATGAGGAGGACAGGCTAAGGAACTTGACACACCATGTCCAGAAGCTAAGCTACTTGACATGCCATGCCCATGATAAGTAATAGAGGCAGCATACAAATGCTGAAAACTATTTGGTTCAGATGAAGACAGATGCGTGTTTCCCATATGGCTCTGTGCTTCCACAGAATTATCAACAGAACCCTTTCTACCATTCTGAGTATTCTGTTGGTTACCACCACCTATGTATAAGGCAGGCTGTCTAGAGGAAATCTGACTATACGTACTGGGCATCCAATCAGCTAAAAATGCCTCATGGACATAAGCTTCCTCGGGGTCATCAATGCAACCATCTCCACTACTGCTTTCCCTGCCAGTATTTTTAGCTTTCTCCTGCAGCCAATATTTACATCAAAGTAAGCTCAGGCGACCTCTGACAGCAGATAGCCTATAAATACATATGCAGGCTTCAAGCCTGTCTTCTCACTTACATATACATATATAGAGATTTTGGGGATGGGGGGGTACTGTTATCGGTAATTGTCACGTTTAGTACTTAAACTTTGTTTATTTTTATAATTAATTATTTGAAATTTAAAAGCATTAGTTTTGTACATAAACTTTACCCATTTTTTATATTAGTTACCTTATCTAGGTACTATAAATAAACTCGAGAACTTTATAAGCAATAAATTGGCACTTATAAATTTTAGATGGTTAATTGGATAGTTTAGCAAAATTCAAGTACCAAATGTAACATTTACACAATATTGTTATACATATCTCATAAGTCATAATGTGTAGCACCTAAAAAATTCTGATATTTGCCTTCAAGGTTGAACTAAAACTAATAATATATATGACCTATCCTTCGCATTAAGCAATCAAGGTCATTACAAAGATAAACAACACCTAGACCACAGGTATTGTACTGACAAGAACTGATGGGAGATTGTTCATATGTACATAGTTTACCACGTATGTCGAACAAGTCATCTAATTGCCAGCTATCACATAGCAATACAGTCAAATCGGACATGCGACGGATCATCAGAAAGCACATTGGACAGTAATTCATATTTGAAGACATGCACCTTATTAGAATCATGTTGGCAGCTTGCCAAATTTGCATCTTTCCTTTTCCTCCGTTCTGCTTCATAAATTCGCCTCTTTTCCTTTCTCACTGGATCTTGTTTGTATGACTTTTGAGTTCCCAAGGCAATACGATACTGCCGAGGTAACAAGGATGGATCTCTATGCGGAACAATGAATTTCCACACAGACATCCAATCAAGTTTGTAAATCTTCAATCCCTGAAAGTATTTGGGTCATAAACAGATTAGACAGCTAAAGACACTTTTTGGATTAGTTTAGATTCCATCGAATAATATAGATAGATACATAAGCATAGTCCACAGCACAAAAATAACCAAAATAATGAAAAAGTACACTATGTCAGGGTCTCAAACCCAAAAAAGTGCTGGCGCCATTCACTAAATGAACAAAAAGAGAGCTTAGACTGAAACTACTAGACAGCTATTCTCTGACATTACCAGGGAAAAAAAAAATAATAGACAGCTATAGATATACAAAGTCCACAAAAAGTTGAGAAGAAGGATGCAGGAAGCAACCACCTCCTGAATACGTTTTAATTCTTCTTCAGTAAGGGCAGACGTTTTCATTCTCCGAACCACCTGCAAGACAGCATAGATATATGTCATGATTTCAATGGCAGCAATTTTTTCTCTGTACTGTAATTTATCTTCCCTTTTTTCCAACTGAATCTGGTTAAACTGGAAAGGACATGAAATGATCATCTCATACCTTTATTGGATTGTCAGGTGCTTTAGATGAGCAGCGATTCTTCTGTCTAATGAAAATCTGTTACAAAGTATTAAAGTTTAACATGACTGCTTTTTCAATAGTTATATTGATGCTGAACTATGACTATGAGATGGATTCCCATTCAGTAAACAGGTCAACAATAAAACACATAGAAATGGCTTTAAAAGATTGAGATAAAATCATCTCTTAGTCCTTGAATGCATGTGGATAACAAGTGCAGGTAGGCACATGCTGCAATACATGTAGAGTCATATAAGACAGATGGACAAAGAAAAGTGCAGGCAAATCTGGTTTGATGTAAGACTTTGCAAATTGATACAGCGCAAGTGGAGCTGCTGAATGTGAACGCAACTGTGGAGTTCATTTCATAAGAACACATAATCACCTAAAACATTTCTGTACTTCCTCTCAATACCTGATGCTTAGACTTGCAGGGAAGAAATCGTTGCTGAATAGCCTTCCAATCTGTATTGTAGTCCATCATCCCAAGAGCCAGTAACCTGAGTATTTGTCATAGCTTACATTATCTTCTTTTACATGAGTTTAAAGAAGACAAAAAGTTGCACAAACACCTTATGTATAAATGCAGCAAACAACTCGCATTCCCCCCCCCCCCCCCCCCCCCCCCCCCCCCCCCCCCGCGCAGTGCACTACCTATTTCGGCTGCTAAGAGTTATAAGAGGCACATAATAAGAAATGTATTGAATCAAAGGCATCCATAAAACTTTATATCCCCCACCATGATCTAGAAAAGCTGTGTTGTGGGTTGTTCAATGAGAAGATTTCTACAGAAAGTGTTAAGATTTTTAGTTGACGGTTGTTGAGTTATATACATGTATATAACTCAACAATGGTCATTACAAAAATCATCTGCCAAAAACAATTATTAACCTTAGTCAAGATATCCGCCTTAAGGGATGATCTAGAGGTTTCATGTGATAACTTGATTGGTAGTCAAACATGGGAGGATCTTCTTCTTTTCTTAATGGAATCTCGTTTTGAGAGTAAATAGAATGGAATCTCATTTTTGGATGTACCAAGGTTTAGTCAGATGGACGCCCATGCTTTAGGTTTATGACATTAGCTCCAACAATAGGCAGAATGTAATAAGAAATATTTTAGATAGTACCAACCACATAAAAGGTTATCATATGTGTAGAGTTGTATGTTAAATAGGTAGAGTAGATAGGTAGAGTTGGTAGATAGAGTTGGTAGAGTTATACCTCTTGTACGTATATAAATACATATGTACTATGTAAATATTTTATTAAGAAAATATAAAAAATATACTTTTTATTCCTTGTTCACATGGTATCAGAGCCTAAACACAAACCCTAAACATAAACCCTAATTTTCACAAATTAAAAAAAAAAAAAAAAAAAACCCTAATTTTCGTAGCTGTTCGCGTCTGGATCTTTTCTTCCCGGTGTTGGATTTCACATCTAATTCCGTCATCGTGTTCCTCTCTTCTCCGACGACCAAACCCAGGAAGCTCACTGCCGAAAACGCCGCCACGCGCCGCCGTTGTCGTTCCGCTGTTGATTTCCTTTTTTTGACCGACGTGTCTTTTCGGCCTATTTGTGGTGTCACACGCCTGTTTCCTCGGTCTGACCGCCCTAGCCTTCGGCTCCGACCTGTTTTCAGCCGCCATTAACCACCGTGCAACATTGTTCACCGTCGTCACTGTTCATCGCAGTCATTGTTCACCGCCGTTGCTGTTGGTTTATCTTTCTCCAGTTATTCTCCATGGCTATTGATTCTTCTCCCTTCAAAACTAGTCCTTTTTCAAGTGTCTTATCTTCATCTCCTGCCATTGCAACTGAGAAATTGCTGGGAAATTCAAATTACATATCTTGGTCTAAGGCTGTGAACTTATGGTGCATCGGTCAAGGTTTACAAGACCATTTGACCACTACATTGGATGATGTAATGAAGGATCCGAAGAAGGATAATGATCAATGGATAAGAGTTGACACTCTTTTACTGAGTCTTTTGCGGCAATCCATCGATCCATCTCTTCATCCAATTTACAACCATTATTCAACTTGCTATGATGTTTGGACTCAGGCAAAGAGACTTTATACAAATGATATTCAGTGTTTGTACTCAGTCATATCTAATCTGCTTAATTTGAGACAAGCAGGTATGTCAATTACTGATTTTCTTGGCAGATGGGCATCTCTAAAAGCTGAGTATAATTCTTTACTTCCTCTCGGTCAGTCTCTCCAAGATGATTTAGCTCAGAGAGACAAATTTTTTATGGTTTGCATCCTTGCTACACTTGGTCCTGATCTTGCTTCCATTCGTGATCAAATATTGGCTAGTCCTACTATTCCATCTATGGATGAAGTTTTCTCTCGACTTCTTCGTACCTCATTAATTCCTAATGCACCTATACCTAGTTTTTCTTCCCTGGATAATTCAGCTCTAGTTTCTCAAAGTGCTGCTCAAAATCACATGACTAACAGAGAAGGACCAGGTGGAGATCGTGGGAGTGTTAAGGGAACTCGTTCTAGGTGTACCTATTGCCATCGTTAGGGTCATACCAGGGAAAAATGTTTCAAATTGCATAGACGTCCTCCACGAGCTAATATCATTCAGAATACCAATCCTGCCTCTTCGACTGCACAACATTCTAAATATTTACTTCTCACTGGAGCTGATCTTGAGAATTATTTACAGTATCAGGCTTCACAGCAGTCTTCATCTTCTACTGCTTCCTTTGCTCACATTGGTAATTCTGTTGCATGTCTCACTCAGTCTTCTACTTTAGGTCCATGGGTGATTGATTCTGGTGCTTCTAAACACAATTCTGGTAATCCTCATTTGTTTTCTCATTTCTTAAAATCTGCACCATTATCTTCTGTTCCTGTAGCAAATGGTTCACATGTAGTACCTGAAACTGTGGGTAGTGCACAACCTTACCATATGTGCCTTTGAAACGTGTTTTTACATTCCACATTGTCCGTTTAATCTTATCTCTATTAGTAAAGTCACCCGTGCTCTAAACTGCTCTATTAAATTTGATCCTCATTCTGTTGTTTTTCAGGATCTCAGTACGGGACAGACGATTGGCACAGGATGTGAGTCATAGGGGCTTTACTACCTCACCAATCCTCCGCTTCTCATCTGGCATCTGTTTTGGGTCATCAATACTTTGTCACTTTTATTGATGACTATTCGCGCTGTACTTGGTTATATTTAATGAAAAGTCGTTCCGAGATATTTTCAATTTTTGAATCATTTTGTGCTGAACTTAAAACATAATTCAATGCTTCTATACAAATTTTGCACAGTGATAATGCTCTTGAATACTTTTCTGCTCAATTTACTGAGTTTCTATCCTCTCATGGCATTTTACATCAGTCCTCTTGTGCTTACACACCTCAACAGAATGGAGTTGCTGAGCGTAAAAATAGGCATCTCATTGAAACTGCCTGCACACTTCTTTTACATCACCATGTGCCTACTCGTTTTTGGGCTGATGCTGTTCTCACTGCTTGTTATCTCATTAATAGAATGCCTTCATCTGTTCTTCAGCACAAAATTCCTCACACGATCTTATTTCCAGATCAACCTTTGTATGTGCTTCCTCTACGTGTTTTTGGTTGTACATGTTTTGTTCACAATATGGCTCCTGGTCAGGATAAGTTATCAGCGCGTTCTATTAAGGCTGTTTTCCTTGGTTACTCCAAACATCAAAAAGGTTACAAGTGTTATTCACCCACTACTCGTCGTTATTATTTGTCCCCTGATGTAACATTTTTTGAATCATCTTCTTTTTATTCCACCTCTTCATCTGAGACTCCTTTGTCGGAGGTTTTACCTATTCCCTCTCAGTTAGTTCTTCCTGAGTCTATCCCGTTGTCTCTGAGTCTATTCCTTCCCCTCCACCATTTCAGGTTTACCATCGACGCTCTCGACGCCTTCCTACATCAGATATCCCACCTGTTTCAGAGGCTCCTGTTGACTCATCTTCTATTCCAACGTCTCCACCTACTGAGGACCTACCGGAAACGATCTTCCTCTTGCCATCAGAAAAGGTAACCGTACTACTCGTAATCCTCACCCACTTTATAATTGTCTTAGCTATCATCGGTTATCTCCATCTTATTGTACCGTTGTTTCATCTCTATCTTCCATTTCTGTTCCTAAGAATGTGAGTGAGGCTCTTTCAGATCCAGGGTGGACCAGGCAATGGTAGATGAGATGACTGCTTTACATGCCAATGGTACTTGGGATTTAGTTCCTTTGCCTCCCGGTAAGTCTCTTGTTGGATGTCGATGGGTTTATTCTATTAAGGTCGGTCCTGATGGTAAAGTTGATCGGCTCAAAGCTCGGTTGGTTGCCAAGGGTTATACTCAGGTGTATGGTTTGGACTATGGTGACACATTCTCTCCGGTTGCTAAGATGTCCTCTGTTCGTTTGTTTATCTCCATTGCAGCTATGCGCCATTGGCCCTTGTACCAATTGGATATTAAGAATGCTTTTCTTCATGGTGAACTCCAGGAGGAGATTTATATGGAGCAACCGCCTGGCTTTGTTGCTCAGGGAGTCTAATCTATGTAAACTTCGTCGTTCACTTTATGGTTTGAAACAATCTCCACGTGCCTGGTTTAGTCGGTTCAGTACAGTACTGTTGTAATGGAGTTTGGAATGATTCGTAGTACATCTGATCACTCAGTTTTCTATAAGCACACATCTGAAGGAAAATGCATATACTTAATAGTGTATGTAGATGATATTGTCATAACTGGTAATGATCAGCATGGTATTACTCAATTGAAGGCACATCTTTTCAAACATTTTCAAACTAAGGATCTTGGCTTGTTAAGATACTTCCTTGGCATAGAAGTTGCTCAATCCAGTTCTGGTATAGTCCTCTCTCAAAGAAAATATGTCTTAGATATACTGGAAGAAACAGGATGCTTAATTGCAAGCCTGTGGATTCTCCTATGGATCCCAATGTGAAGTTGTTACCAGGACAGGGAGCCTTTTGAAGATCCAGGGAGATATCGTCGTTTGGTTGGAAGACTCAATTATCTTACTATTACTCGACCTGATATATTTTGCAGTTAGTGTTGTCAGTCAGTTTCTTCAGTCTCCTTGCACTAGTCATTGGAATGCAGTGATCAGAATTCTTAGATATGTGAAAAATGCTCCTGGTAAAGGTTTACTATATGAGGATCATGGTCACTCTAAAGTGGTTGGATATTCTGATGCTGATTGGGCAGGTTCTCCATCTGATAGACGATCTACATCTGGGTATTGTATTCCTGTTAGAGGCAACCTGGTATCTTGGAAAAGTAAGAAACAAGATGTTGTTGCTAGATCAAGTGCAAAGCAGAATATCGTGCCATGGCTTTGGCAACTTGTGAATTGATTTGGTTGAAACAGTTGCTTGAGGAGTTAAAAATTTTGTGAAACTTCACAAATGGAGCTAATTTGTGATAACCAGGCTACATTACATATAGCTTCCAATCCAGTCTTTCATGAGAGAACTAAGCACATAGAGATTGATTGTCACTTCATCCAAGAAAAGATCTTATCTGGTTGCATCTTCACTAGTCATGTTAATTCAAATAATCAGTTTACAGATATATTGACTAAATCTTTAAGAGGTTCTCCTATTGAATATATTTGTAACAAGCTTGGTGCATATGATTTGTATGCTCCAGCTTGAGGGGGAGTGTAGAGTTGTAGGTAGAGTAGGTAGGTAGAGTTGGTAGAGTTATACCTCTTGTACGTATATAAATACATATGTACTGTGTAAATATTTTATTAAGAAAATATCAAAAATATATTTTTTATTCCTTATTCATAATATGGAACCTCTAAAAGTCCCTAGCCCAGCAGATTATGAATTGATGAAACCAAATGATGATTCAAACAAAGCATACTCTCCCTGCAGTCTTTATAAGACTGTGAAATTAGACCCAATATAACAATACTGTCAAACTCCTTTATACATAATTAAAGTAGGATTAGCCCTCTCACATCTGGATGCCCATATAAAAAGTTTGAATAGGATATGATAGAATGGTACATCTCATGTGTTCGATAGGGTAAAAAGAAGCAATTAAATATCATTTTATTAGCCAAAAAAGTGTTTGGAGAACTCAAGATGTACCATGAATAAATCAAATTAAGTTACATGCAATATTATTACTAATTACAAATTAAAAATGTCCCCATACAAAATCAAACATATTCCCGTTATCAATAAAAGTGATAAAAATAGTGGCTTAATGCATCTTTGATAATATGATAAATTAAATTTGGTGTTCACTTATGCATCTCATAGATTTAAATTCATTGGCCTAACTAACCCTCAAACAATTAAAAAAGAGGAAAAAAAAAAAAAAAAATATCCATTCAGAATTCTAATTCACGTTAGCTTATTTTTCACTTGCCTAGAATAATAAACGAGCTAATCTTTTCCCTTTCAATCGAATGTTCTTTCCTAATCAATTTCTTCAAATACATTATCCAATTATTTAGAGGCAAAATATGCAGTTTGTTACAAGCAAGATAGAGTGAGACCTTTCTATCCAACTTTTATTTAGGCTTTTCTGGACTTACCTTATACACAAAAGCTCACCAAACACCAAATAAGAATAGATTCTATTTTCCAAAGTTTGACAGAAACATCTAAACACAGCCTTCACTTTAGTCATATGTCCAGATATTCATTACTTAACCATCTCAATCACACCTAATGACAACGTGGTACTGCACAAATAGGAGGATCAAAATTTTGAAATCAATTCAAAATCCAGAGTTTCAATCTACTGATGTCTACATATCATCCCTAGTTTGTTTTCTATTTTGCTGCTTGTGTATGTATAGTTTGTTTTCTATTTTGCTGGTTGTGTATGTATATTGCCTTGGGTTTATACAGGGCCTATAAATAGAATTGTAGTACGATTTAGGTAAATGCCACATTTAATGTCTAAATTTTACAATTAACGAACTGAAATTTAAAATTTCTAATATATTACCTGAACTTTATCTATTCTATATGATTAACTATATAAAATTATCAACTTTTTTACTATTAACTACCTAAACGATGTTAGTTCAAAAATTATAATTAATCTCAAAAAATCTATAAATAGTAAATTGACACTTTTAAACTCCAAATAGTTAATTACAAGAATAGATAAAATTAAAATATCAAATACAACATTTACCATTTAATTTATACATAAGAGAGAGTCCATTCCCGTGGCAAAAGAAAACACATTTAATTTTCAACATAGTGAATTTGTTGCTCTGAAATGTGGTTTTTCACCTAAAATTCATCTAGGTTTTTCAAGTAAATCTGTGATGTTATTTCCTTATTTTTTTCTTTACTATTAGTGCGCTTGCATTATAATAACTCACTAGTTTGAAGCTCTGCATCCACATGCAACATCTATCCATCTTCATCCAAACTTAACCTTTACAGAGTTGCACACCAAACACTGGATGGTATTATTTTATCCCATCTAGACTGTTATAAGTCAACCAGAGACAGCCATAAAACAAAATCCATTCTTCTATCTTGAATGCTGAAGGAGCAAGAAATAAAACACTAAAGAAATAAAGAATCATATCTGGACAGAAAGCATAAGAAAATTAATATAAAGTGGGATTTGATTGTGCAAATAATGCTATATTATACTCACTCATCCTCAGTGTCAGTGAAAAGCACCCGAGAGGCTACAGCAACAGGCGGTGGTTTACGTGGAAACAGAGCCTGATTAAAAAGTGGACAGAACATCTGAGCAGATTTTGCAACTTCCTTTGGAACCAAAGCCACTGATTGTTTCTTTGTACTCTCAACTAATGCTGCAGCCAATGATCTCTTCTGTGGTTGTTGATTGGAAGTAGATGAATTCTTAACAGTGTTTGCTGAAGCGACTTCTTTCAAAACCTCAGCGTCACCATCAGCAGCTGAGGAAATATTAGAAAGGGGGAAAAGAGGCTCCCTCTCTGGACGAGTTTCAGAGGAAGATTCAAAATGTCGCCTCCTATGCTCCTGCACAGCTGGCAATATAATTTGCAAATTAAAAGGTTGTAGAATTAGCTAAATATAAAATACCTTAAGACAACTATTTGATCTCATCTTTATAAAGAACACAAAAATTACTTCAAACCTTACCAACATCCATATCATCCATAAACTTTTTTATTAGATTAAGTGGTGCACATCAAGAATGGATAACACAGGACCATTTGTAATTGGTAGCCAAAGCGAACCTCCAACAGCTTGGTAAGAGCCCATCATCCCATCACAAGCATGTTCTTGCTGTTCATTGAAAGAGGAAATTTGGATATTTGTTAGTATCTGATTATCTTGAGCAGAGCTGACTCCCTGTGAACCATATGCAGGAGCATAATCCAATGCAGGCTGAGCCTGGAAAGATCTGGGATGTCCATCTAACACTGATGGAAGTAAGTATGGAGGCCAAAAGCAAACAGAAGGATATGGTGCAGTTCTACAAGCTACAACCTGATCACGTTTTTCTAGCATCTCAAAAATCAATTCTCGAAGTTGAGAGGCTATGCGTTGCCTTGGAGGATCAAGAACACAGAGAGAATATATTTGAACAAGAAGTTGCACATGCTCATGAATTAGACAATACAACTGACCGATCTGGAATGGAGTGAATCCATTTATTGAACCAGCAAGAGCCGGCAGGGATGAAGAGTTTGACTGAGTATCGGTCATTGGGGAACCACCAGAATTTAATGGGTTATTTGCATTTACCCCCACAGGCAGCAAGGGTAAAAGAGGACGCAGAGGCCTCTTCGACTGCTCAAGAAGCTTCCTCTTGTATTCAGTAGAAGATCTTTGCCGTCTATTCTGTCTCGTCTCAGGCCTTCGCCCAGAATGCTTACTGCTCTCTTTTTGGGATATATCAGTTGGTCTTTCATCAATATCACTCTCAAGTGCCTCTTCAAGTTCAATCTCAAAATCTGCATCATTATCCTCATCTTCATCATCAAGTTTCCACTTTCTAAAACTGCCTGACCATCAACATCTCCACCCTGTAAAACAGCTGCAAGAAACTTTCTGTACTCCTCCTCATCATCTACATTTGGAAGGTCATCATCATCATCTGTTTCTTGGAGAAAGCTCTCAAGTTCATCAAGCGTGAAACTTGCAAGAGAATATCGAGCCCTAGTGCGCTTGCAAATAGCATCGCCATCGTCATCATCATCTAATAGCACAGCAGATTTCTGACTATGTATCACATCACTGACCATCATCCCTCTATTGATTTCACCACTTACAGTATCATTAATTTCACAAAACACCTGATTCTCATTTTCAGAAATCTCCAGTTCTTTGTCGGCATGTCTTTTAGAAGTAGACTCTTGTAAATCCGTTTCATATATTTCTCTAGGAGGATGTGCCCTAGGCATACATGTTTCCTCCTCACTGTGAAAAGGATCCTGAATCGTAGAGCTTTGCACTCCATCAGCTCCTTTATGAGAAGACTTGACTGCAACCTCCACAGCATCAATTTCAGCTTCTTCGATTTCTGAACTGAGACTTGATGAAGCCTCTGGTGAAGGAGTTTCCTTCAGAAATGGATTAAAATCTATATCTTCATCCTCATCCTCATCTTCATCAGTTTTCGCAGGACTTCCACTGTGTTTATCCGAGCTGGCCATAGTTCGCAGAACATAGTCATTTACAGACTCTTCATTTGGATGTTGGGACATTTTTAAACTAATCCACCAAGAGATGATGCTCAATTACGCACAGCCCAAGAGCAATGCCCTGCCCCAATTATCAAGCAGTGAAAAAACAAAGCACCACCCCATTCCCTGAAACCAATGAATGCAACAACTATTGACATCTTCCATCACAAGGAACCACATAATGAAAGTGCAAGCATAAGCCTTTTCAGCTTACATTTACAAATTAGCGCTTGAAACATTTTTCCTTCAAATGAACACACACAAGCATATAAATTTATTGCGAAACGTCAAGACCTAATCCAAATTAAGAAATTTCAGCATGGTACTGAATTTGTTTTCCGCATGTAAAGCAATCCATTTTCTATTATTGCAAGATTTTAGATTAACAATATCAGACAATAACATTGAAATTTAGCATATCTGACATCAGTTGTCTCAAGATTCTAAGACCAACCCATTCATTTCACACATCCCAAATGATTAAGAAAAGATTTCTTCCAAAGACTAATAAGGATGATTGAATAATTATTAAAAACATATCTAATGATTAGTATAATCAGCAACATCTCAATTTCAGTTCAGCCGCGTAGTCAAAATCCATGCCAGCCGCCTACCAAATGTTTCAATTCTATTCAGCACTTTCCAGCATTACATGCGCTTGAAATGTAGAACAAGAATTGCCTACTCTAGGGTTTAAGACACAAATTCTCATACATGCATATCAAGCAGTACATAAGTAGTAATGATATCATTTAAATAACTAAACGAAATAATGAATATAATCAAAACAATATAGACACTGAAATTCTAAATCAAATTCAATGAAACAGAATTCATTCTGAATGTTGTAGAATATCTTACCAGAACACAGAGAGAGTCTCAATTTGCGAAAACGATTGCTTACAATATATAAAATTTCCGAAAAATTTACAAACTTGAAATGAAATTGCTACCAAGCACTGTATAGGCCGAATT
This sequence comes from Combretum micranthum, assembly GCA_024138025.1. NCBI lineage: Eukaryota > Viridiplantae > Streptophyta > Magnoliopsida > Myrtales > Combretaceae > Combretum > Combretum micranthum. Next base: position 675,853 of record JAMXBD010000279.1, read on the forward strand.
CAATAAACAAATATCAATCTTCTTATTCTTCTTCTCGCCTTCTTCGTCTAGCCAGCGTCTACAAAATTGAAAACCCTCATCTTGTCGGGCCACTGTCTTAACCCGAAAGCAACACCATAACCCGACCCAACTTTTCTTTTCTTTTTTTGTTTTCTTAATTTTATTTTTGGGACCACAAACATTATGGGGAAAAGGAAAAAAATTTGAAAATTACGAAAATGCCACTGTAAAAAAATATTTCTAGTTTTAGATAAGTTAACATCGTCTCTGTGTCTGATCTCATTTCGGTAAGAGACGAATTCATTTTTACTAATGACCTCGTCTCTTCGAAAGGCGAGGTTTTTTAGTAAGAACCTTGTCTGTTGAAGAGACAAGGTCCTTAATGGAGAATCTCGTCTCTTCAACAGACGAGGTTGTCAAGGATTATAAAACAACACCAGCTCATCTTTCTTATCTGGTATGACAGATTTTCTCCCAAAAATCCCTAATTCTGATACCCTAACCCTGGCTTCCATTTTTCCTAGGTGATTTAGGCAAAATTGATGAGTTATTTGGAGTTGGATCGATTACCACGTGTTGAGAAAGTGATAAGATTGTGAAAAAGTGAAGAATTTTGTGCGAAAATTCTTCGAAATCGGACTGAAATTGATAGGTAATTGCCTTTGAATTTTTGCGTGAATTTTTACTTTTTCTAGTGTTGTATTGGATGTTGAGATCTTACATTTGCTGGTACTACTGTTACATTATTGTGTGGGTTTGAGAAACGAGCTTGGCGTGGTGTTTTTTTTTTCTTGTTTTTGGTTCCTTTCCAACCAAAGTAATTTTTTTTGTTTGATTTTTTTTCCGTTTTTCCCTTTTTTTTTAGGTGTTGTAGTTTTTTCTATATAATTGATGTAATTATGATTATACTATATAGTTTTTGAAATTAGGAATCAAATCATGAAATCATATACTGATATACATCATACACATTGATCATATACTATTACAAGACTGGGGTAAATATAATAGCATTAGTAAATATGCTTAAATATTAAATGAGTGCAATAGGTAAGTTATGGTGCATATTTCATGTATTCACCCTATGTTTTATGAGATAACAGGGTAGCTGAGGAGAAGAAATGGATAAAGCCAAGTTTGTATTGTACGCTCATGGCAACATTGTGAAAGAGAATGATGATTTTGGTTATGAAAAGCGGCCAATTGCGATGGTCAATGTTAGTAGGAACTCAACATATGAGGAAATACTTAGTATAATTTGTAATAAACTTAACGTAAATAGGTCTACACATCGGATTGAGTTGTATCATAGGATAGCTATTGGAGATAGGACACTACGCTATAATGTTATTCCAATAATTGATAATGATGATGCATACGAGATGTTGGTGTACACTGAAGGGTCAGTGCCTGTGTATGTGTAGATATTTGAAAATGAATTGCCACAGACACCTATAGGGAAGTGGGTATTAATGAAAAATATTGGTAGCCAAGGGTTGGTAGACTTAAACTCAACTCCAATACAGATAATAGGTAGCGCACAGGTACAGATGAGTAACTTTGAAAATAGTGCATAGTGCACTTGATTGGGCATATGATCACGATACTGATGTGATGCAAGACTCCTTAGCAAGTGAATCTAGTGATGACTATGATGATGATGGAAATGATAATGCGGTAGCTTTTCCCTAGGAAGATGCTGCAACCGGCGTACAACGTAATAGAAATGACTGGTACCGTTTTGTGGCTCCTGCAGACATTGATGCAGTTGGAAGCTCAACGGTCGTACCTTTTTCATTGCTGATATTGCTAGTGGTTATACTGCATTTGATGCTAAGCAGGAAATGAGTGCTGGAAATTAGAGTTTCAGTAACGAATTTAAAGTTGAGATGCAGTTTGAGACTAAAGATCATCTCATACAAGCAGTTAAAATGTGGCATATATTGAATCATTATAACTTCAAGGTGGTAGACTTGGACCCGAGATCATGGACAGTTAAATGTACTGATGTCCATAATAAGGATTACAAGTGGAGACTTAGAGGCAATTACAAGAAGCATGGTAGGTGATTTTGCATCACCAAATATAAAGGACTGTACACCTGATAGGATAAAATCACTAGATAGGACCATTCTCAATTAAACTCGACTAGCATTTCTAGGTACATTATATTGGAAATTCGTAATTCTCCAGATGTGAGAGCGAAGGACCTGCAATTGACCATCATGAAAGAGTTTGGGTACAATATTCATATGAAGAGAATTTATGATGCGAAACGAAAAGCTAATGAACAGGTGTATTGAAGTTAGAAACAGTAATATGTTGATCTCTCGCATATACTTAATGCGATAACAGAGGTAAATCCAGGAACAAAGGTTGAGTGGAGAATTGTGAGCTATTGTTCGATATATGGTAAGTTCATCGATTACATAATCTACATATGGATTTATACTGTGTTTGTTATTCACTAATCTACTTGTTTCCTCTCACTTGTAGGTAGATTTGATATATAGATTACGAATATGCCACCAGAGGATACTCCTGCCACTGCACTAGATGTCATTCATATAGTGGATGAGTTTATGGGACTTAATTTGAATGATCCAGAGCCAACACCACCACCACCACCACTACCACTAACAACACCTAGAGATCCACAGCCTCAGCTTACACAGAGACAGCGGCCAGGTAGAAAGAGGTGTGCCCTGGACTGGTTGGGTCAAGAGCAAGGGCAAGTTGAAGGTATACATATAAGAGATGAGCTCTCGGCTTCGCATGCATACGTATCTAATGGGCTAAGCCTTCCATAGTTTCTTTATTCAGAGCCTGGTTCATCATCATCATCATATGCTCATATAGATGAGACCCCCATGGCAAACATAGGTTACACTGAGTTCCACACCCCTTTTGCTCCACAAAAGAGGAGACTGTCACTGCCACATGATATTGGGGAGGGACTCACCCAAGTGAAGCCAGACCTAATACCATTTCATCCTTATGGTGCTAGTGGTAGAGATGGGGATGCCACACTCACTCTGGTGGATCTCTTCCTCATTAGAATGTCCATTAGCATACACCATTCTCTCAAACTTTTGTCAGTGAGGAAGAGGGAGGCGGGGCACCCAACAGTAGCTATTATGTAGATTTTTATCTTTTATGGTTCTTGTATATAGATTCTCTTTTTATCTCATTGATACTTGTAGTTAATAGAACATTTATATAATTAACACATCATTCATTCAATTCTTTCACATTATAAGTTTTTTATTATGTTTGTTGTGAATGGTTTTACAATTCTGCTATGATTGAATGAATTGGGTTTGTCACTGAGTTTTGATGGATTGGGTTTGTGAATACTATTATAGTTGGGTTATGAAGTATTGAAGATGGCTAATGAATGATCTATATGCCTAATTTTGTATGATTTTGAGAGGTTATAACAATTAATGTGATAATGTGGTCATTTATGATTTTTAATAAGAGGGAATAGATAGTGCTAACCTCATCTCTTAGAAAGACGAGATCTTACTTAGCCTGACCTTGTCTCTTCAAGAGATAAGATTGACGTACTAATGACCTCATCTCTTGGAATATTTTCTATCTAATTATATTTTTGTAATTTTTTAAAAATAATAATATGTTTTTCCTTTTCCCGACATTATGCGGCTACTGTCATTTTTGTGTTATGTCAGTAAATGTTTATCTATTGTTACTGGGAGGAGTTATTCGCATTAAAATTTTAGAAGCAAAATATTAGCAATTATTTTTTTATACACCTCACTCTCACTTTTTTTCTCTCTTTTTCTTTTAATTCTCAATTAGCCAACAACGCAGCTGCCATATTTATGCATTTATCACATTAAGAAACAATTAAATATAATATATTTTACAGGTAAGGATTGAATTCTCATCAATTTGTTGGGAGTTGGAACATATATTAGTCTACATCAACAAACATGCACAATATTTATTTATTTTATTATAAGGTGCAAGATGGTTACGAGAGGCCTTTGATAATCTTAATGTTGGGTGGAGTAAATGTGAATTCTTTATCGGCAAAAAAAAAAAAAAAAAAAGGTGAATTCTTTATTTTTTACTAGGTCTAACTTAAATTTTTGAAGTACCAATTCTTTTCATTGGACAAACCAATAAAATGACTCATTACAGTTAGGGCTACAAACGAGCCGAGCTATTCGCGAGCTACTCGAGTTCGGCTCGTTTCAGGCCCGACTCGGCTTGGTTCGTTTAGCTAAACGAGCCGCGCTTGAGCTTGTTCTCAAGCTCGCGAGACGGCTGGCGAATAAGCTCCTTATGGGCTCGAGAACAAAGCTCATGAATAGGCTCGTTAAGGGCTCACGAGCCAAGCTTGTGAACGGGATCGTTTAATATATATATATATATATATATTATTATATTATTAATATATAAAATTATTTATATTAATTTGATATTATAAATATAATTAAAAAATAATTATATAAGCTAAACAAGCCGAGCCCAAGCTCGAGCTCGGCTCGTTTAGCTAAAGGAGCCTAAACGAGCTAAGCTCGAGCTGAAAGAGCTTAACGGGCTCGGACCTGAGCCTACATATTTCAGGCTCGTTAAAAGCCCGACTCGGTATGAGCCCATTAGAAAATAAACGAGCCGAGCCAAAGCCTGCAAAAGCTCGGCTCAGCCCAGCTCATTTGCATCCCTAATTACAGTGGCTATTTTCAAAACTCTCCTACATATAAAAAAGTATAATACATATTCCAGTCCAAATTCTAACACATAGAATAACTGCAATTTATGTTACCTAATTTATTTCAATTACAACAACTAAAGAAAAAAAAAATCCGAAGAAGTTTGGTGAAGGTAATGGAACTCATGATCGGATACATTTTATTTTAATAGTTTGTTTGTTTTATTTTTTCATTTTTTAAATTTGTTTTATACACATGTCTGGTTTTTTTTTATTAAATGTTTATACTTTTTTACTATCTTTCTTTTTCGTAGAATAATAAAAAAAAAAAAACTGCAGTAAAAAGAAATAAGGTGTAATCACTCAATCTAAAAGTTAGCAAGGCAAGCAAATGCTAAAGAAATATTAAAAAGACATTACTTGTATTTGTTTATTTATTTATTTTCATTTTTAATTACAAATCTACCATCTGAGAATTTTATAAAAGTAATATTGGGAAAAAAGTACTAAGGAGACATTTTTTTTTCCTTTTCTTTTGTCTTTTTTCTTTAGGTAAGAACTATACTCTAAGAGTTTTCATTTGGAATGTAATTTTTCATAATGATATTGAAATAGGGTTCCTATTGCTCTTGTGAGAAGGATATCGAAAATAGGCTAAAATAGTAAATGAAAATGGCGACCCTTGAATTGAAAGATAAACTAAAAAATACCAGAGAACCTAAATTTATTTTTATGTCTGTCATTTTAGGACCTAAGTTTTAACACCTCTATAACAGAGAATAAGGAAGTCCTTATTTAAACTCATTTTCAGTAAATTAAATTTATAGTGAAAAAAAGCTAAAAAAAAGAGAAAAAATTTGTATTAGCATTAACAAAACATAGCTACTCTCCTTCTTTACTGCTAATGGCACTTTTCCAACTTGTTGATTAACATTTTATGGATGTTGTTTTGTTTGATTTGGCTAGTACAGTATTATACCTTGCTTATGGCAAAGAAGGTTCGTAATACCTTCTGAGTTATACAAGTATAATTATTGTCTATTCATATTATTCTCAATAACTTTATATCTCTTTTAACATGAAAAAAAAATAAAATAAAATAAGAAGTAAAAATCTACAAAATATAAAACATTAACAAATACAAAATAAATAAATAAAAAGAAGTAACAAACGGAGTCAAGAAGTGGATCCAATGTCAATAACAGCATGTTAGATATTTATTGTGTCGCATTGTAATGAAAGGAAAAAAGAGACCATGTGTGAGGTATCAATTAAATGTAATTGTACTATGCATAACACAAATATAAGTATCTATATTATATTCAAGAGAAAGATTTATTGTTCGTTACTAAAATCATCAATAATAGCATATGTGGGTTTTCTTAGTCTTGGTCGATTGTTTTTTTTTACCATTGTTTTTTTTTACCAAAAAATACTAATTAAGTAAAATGTCACAAAAGCCAATTTTTCGTATATATTAACTAAAAAGGTAATGGAAAAACTCAAAATAACCTAATGCAAAAAGTGAGATTTCCTTACTCTTACTCAATCTATACGAACTGGTGCAAGAGTAAAAATTTACACAATATAAAATATAAAAAAATAAAAAATAACAAATCGAATTTGAGAAGTGGATACGATGCTAATAGTAGCCCATTAGATATTTGCAATATTGGAGTATAATGGCTATTGGGGCAAAAAAATTTAAAATAGAATGAAAGCTGAAAATGTATAATGATAAAACAAGAAAAAAAAATACAAAATAAAATAAATGACAAACTAGACATGGGAAGCCAACAAAAATAAATAAACAAAATAAGAACTAATAATCTAAAAATATAAAACAATAAAAGTAATGAAATAAAAATAATTACATACCCGAGTCTAAAAGTGAATGCATAAGGAAGAAAATATATACATATGTTTAAATATATAGTGTCAATAGTGATTATATTGGTGACAATGAAGCAGTTATGAGAACATGTGCTAGGCCCAACTTATGAAATTAAGCCTAGTCTACTTCTGTTGCAACCCTACTAACACCCTTCCACCAAACTCAACACTTTACGCCTCTTCCTCCACAACTAAGTATTCCCTCGAAACCCTAATGCTTTACTTTCAATATTTTAAGTTTATAATTACCAATCAAGTCTATTAATGATGCAAGTGCAAGTATGTGAACGAAATGTAGTAGGTGCTATTTCGAGCTAGCTAAACTCTTGAACTCACTCTCTATGTGAGGGGTGTAACTTTCAGGGCTTCCCTCTCTTTTCTATCTTTTTCGTATTTATAGTTCTTTTCTTTTACATAGTTTCAATATGTTGTGTAATCGGTTAAATCTGTTGAACTATACAGCTGACTAACTACTTTACATTCAATAATGTGTTATTTCCTACCATGAACTATACAACAGTCTTTGATCCAAATTGGCTTCTTCTTGAGTCTTGCATCTTTTGATCTCTAAATACAATCATCAGTTGTAATATTTGGGTCCCTTTCTTAAGACACAACCTTGTCCCAAGGGTTATATGTCGAAAAAATTTGTTGAATATGCTCCAAACCTTCCCATGAGGCATCCTTAGTAGGTAGTTAAACCCACTAAACCAATACCTAAGGCACCTGGATCCCACATCTGATAATAGTTCTAGAATCCGCAATAGCTAAAGGTGAAATAATAGGATTATGATGAAATGAATGTGGTGGTCATTCTAAAGAAAGAATGGCATTTCCATGCACTTTCTTCAAATGAGACACGTGAAACACATTATGAATCCTAGCTTGAGGAGGCAACTCCAACTCATAAGCTACCGAGCCAATACACTTTTTTACCCTAAAAGATCTGTAGAAGCTTTTTTGATCATTTGTGAAACCGTCCTACTAATGATGTCTGCTGATAGGGTTAAAGCTTAACAAAAACAAAGTCCCCTTCATCAAACACAACATTAATTCGATGTTGATCTACCTATCTCTTCGTCCTCTTCTGCGCAATATGCAAATGAGCCTTAAGAGCTCTCAATGATTCATCTCCACACACCAAAGTAGAATCTATTACCTCTAACTTAATGGAACCGCTTAAATACATAGGAAAATTCAGTGGTGGTCTCCCACAAACCACCTCAAAGGGTATCACTCCTGAACCTTGATGAAAAGACGTATTGTAAGCATACTCAACCCATACAAAGAACCTCAGCCACTCTGTAGGCTTCTCCATAACAAAACTCCTTAAGTATTGCTGTAAAACGCTATTCAACACATTAGTTTGGCTATCACTTTGAGGATGGTATGCGCTACTCATATTCAACTTAGTTCCACCAAGCTTAAAAAGCTCCTACCAAAATTTACTCACAAAAATAGGGTCTCTATCCGATACAATGGATTGAGGAAACCCGTGTAACTTCACAACAATTTGAATGAACAATGTACCTACCTGAGTAGCATTAAAGTCAGCTCCTAAGCCCCTAAATGGAAATATTTAGAAAGTCGTTCCACCACTACTAAAATCACTAAATAACCATGAGACTTAGCTAAAGAAGCGACAAAGTCAACGGAAACATCTTCCTAAACTTGATAAAAAACAGACAATAGATCTAGGAGTCCAACTGGACTTCTGGTCTCATATTTAAGTTGCTGACAAATAAGATACCCTTTCACAAATTTCTCTACATCACGTTTCATGCCTTCCCAAAAGAGTTGTGATGAAGTCTTTTATAAGTCTTTAATACTCCAAAGTAACCAAAAGTTGGTACATAATGAAATTCCATCAATAATGAAGGAATTAACTTTGACTAAGGCACCAAAAAGAGACGATTATCACAATATAACAAACCATTCTGCCAATAAACAAGGTGTTTCATCTCTACCCCCAAATTAATATGCTAAATCACTTCTTTAAAGATGAAGAAGTAGAATACTCCTTTCCAGCCTTATACATAATGGGACAAGAATACCCCTCATCGATTTAGCTAAGTACTTCTATTGCTCCAGAGTTTGAATCACTTGAGAAAGTAACTCTTTAAGGCTCTGATGATCAATTCTTATGATAATATAGGATCTTAGCAAATATTGGTGCTACTTTTTAGCTACTTCCACAACTCCATAAAGCTCCCTAACATATGTGGATGCTTTCATCATATGGATAGGAAACTTCTTGTTGTAAAATGCAATTAACTTCTCATCCTGTAATAAAACAGCACCAATACCCGTACCAAAAGCATTTGCCTCTATAACAAAAGGCCTAGTGAAATCATGTAAAACCAAAATAGATGTTTTACATAAGGATGCCTTTAATTCTAAAAATGGTTTCTCAGCCAACTCATTCCACACAAACTGATCTTTCTTAAGTAAATTGGTCAGAGGACTTGCAATAGAAGTATAGGCTCTAATAAAATACTTATAATACCCTAATAAACCCAAAATACTCTTAATTACTTCAAATTGGACATGGTTAGCCAATTCTTCACTAATTCAACTTTAGTAGTTTCTGGTTGTACTCCAGCTACTGAAACCAGATTACCCAGGTACACGATAGTACTCTGACCAAATGCATATTTACTCTTTTTAATATACATAGTATCATCAGCTAGTATATGTAATAATTGAGTAAGATATGTTAAATGTAAATCCAAGGTCTTGCTATAAACTAAGACATCATAAAAAAAAAAAAAAAAAAACTATGATGACTTCCCTCATGTATGGCTAAAAATCTTATTCATGATTGATTGAGAAGTCGCTAGGCCATTACATAGCCCAAATGCCATCACAATGAATTCATAATGACACTTTGGGTTGTAAAAGTTGTCTTCTCAATGTCCTTAGGATCCGTCCTAACTTGATGGTATCTCCCTTAAATCAAGCTTGGAAAATATAGTAGCCCTATTTAACTCATCTAACAACTCATTAATAGTTAGAATAAAAAACTCGCCTTTAATTGCGGCTTGAATTGAAAGCCCTGTAGTTAATGCAAAAATGCCAAGACCCATCTTTCTTCTTCACTAGTAATATTGCAAAAGAATAGGGGCAATTGCTACATTGCATTAGACCCTGATCTAGCATCTCCTTCTAATTATTTCTCGATTTCTTCCTTTCGAAAATGAGGGTATCGGTATGGTTTGACATTTATAGTTGAGATGCTAGCCTTAAGATGAATTTTGTGTTAGATATCATGAAGTGGTGGCCGTGATGATGATGTCTCAAAGATATGAGGAAATTTGCCCAACACTTCATCTAGATGAGTGTTGCTGGTGACATCCTCTTTAGAAACTATTGTTTGAGCCAATAACTAATAACAAGAAGCCATTAAATCAGACTTAAGCAACCGTCTCAACTGTAAATGAATAATCTGACCCTCATTTGAACTTTATTCACCCTATAACACCACAATTTAGCCGTACTAATGAAAAATCATAATAAGACTCGAATAATCAATGGTGATAGGACCTAAATCTTGTAGCCATTGTACTTTAAGTACGAAATTGGCCTCCTGAATCTCCAACACATAAAAAGAATCTACAAAGTCAAAACCTTGAATTTCTACCGAGATACCCTGATATACTCCAATACACACCATAGATTGGCCATTGCCAATTAAAACATTAAACTTTGGTGCTAAAGTCACAATAAGACCCAAATGATGTGCAACCTTGGTTTGCACAAAATTATAAGTACTACCAAAGTCTATTAAAATAGACACTAGAGATCCATGAATGTATCATTTAAATCTCAGTGTAGGAGGTACAATCGCTCCATTTCAACACATGATAACTAATAGCTACTTTAAAATTCAATTTTGGTTGCATACAACAGTCTATTTTGTCATCCTTATTAAACACTTCAGTTTCATCAGATAACATGAGTAATAATGTCGCCTTACACTTGTGACCCTTACTAAATTTTTCGTCACAGTTGAAACATAAACACTTTTCTCTTCCTGCTTGTATCTCTCTGAACTCAATCTTTTAATAGAAATTGTGTTCATCCTAGAAGTAGACATTGGGCTACTCCCATTACTACTACCACCGGTTTGAACTTCGTTTAAATTGCAAAGAACCCTTTAGTTGAACCAGTTTTATTCACAATTCTAGGTTTAAATGTATTCATCTGATCATGCAATTTGTCCTCATACATCCTAGCTAGCCATATGGCATTAATCATAAACATGGGTCTTTAATCTATACTTCTAGTCTTATTGCAAGTTTTAAGTCTAGAATGAAACAACTTAATAGAAATGAATCAAATGAAACCACAGTACAATTTGAGAGTGCCTCAAATTGAGATTGAGATTGATAATTCATTATAGAAAAAGTTTGAGTTAATTTTGATAAAGTACCTTAGATGTCTTCATATGCTGATGGTTCAAATCAAGTGGCTAAAGTTGCTATGAACTTTAGCCATGCTGTAGCCGCTTGTTCAAGTACATCCACTTATGCCACTAAGTGCTTCTCCCTCCATAGCAAACGGACTAATTGTGAGTGTTTGATCACCATTAATGTAATGGAAATCAAAGAATTGCTTAACCTTGAAAATCCAGCCTAACACATCTTCACCGAAGAATTCTAGAATCTCAAGCTTTATTCCTTTCAATAATTCATCAATATCCTTAAGTACATTTGAGGATGATGAATTATTATCTTTAACTCCACTACTTAAAGAGATCTATTGATTATGACTCTTCTCCAACTTCTCCATTCTACTACTTAATTGATCCAGGGTCCATTGTATAGCTAACATAATAGTCCTGAAAAACTCTATATCTACCATTTGAGTGAGAACTTGCTGATCACTAGAACTATTCATCAGTCCCATCAATCCAAGAAATGAGAGCACCTGTAAACCGAATTTTTCACACTAGTATACATTAATAAAATAGAAAATGTGAATTAGACAGTGAACTTAGAACCCAATAAAAATCTTAGAATAGATCTATGAGTTGTAATGAACTCATTCCTAGTTTAAAAACCCGAATAATTTTTTTTTACCTTAATAGATACAAAAAACGAGATTTTGTATCTTGAATTGATAATTCAAGATATAATTAGAAGTAGCTCTAAATTTCAAACCCGATAATTTATAATCTATTAACAGAACTTATTGGTATAAAACAATAACCCAAAGATGAACTACTAGGATTAATACGTAGTAGATATTAATATAGATCATTATACAAGTCTAGATCTCAAATAAAAATTTCAAAACCTACTATTATACTTGTTAGGGAATTCTGAATTCATTAAGACTTAGTTCTTAATTTGATTTATAGGATTTGAAAAATTTAATCGCGTAAGTTGAAATACTAAAAATAATTAATCGTGTAAACTTTAAACTAAAAATTTGAATATATAAATAATCTAGAGTTTTTGTAGTAACTTAGAAAATCTTATATCAAAAAACTCTTATCTAATTGTTATAAACATAAGTTTATAAACTAATATTTGTTAAAATATTTTAGTTAACTATTAAGCAAATAAGGAACAAAAAAAAAAATTAAACCCGATGCTGCAGTTGAATCACAGAATAGAGGGGAGAATCTTCGACTGTAGTTCACGTCCAACACCTGCATCATTTACGTCCAGCAATTTGCCCAATTTAAACACACAAATTTAAATATGAAATGACATACAATCCAATCTTAAAACACCACATATGATTAACATTAAATGCCAAGATTTCCAGCTCAAAAACAAGTTGTATTTCAGCTACAAAATGGCTCAACATTCCCGTGGAACAGCAGCAAAATTCAAACCCATTTCAACTCTATTTTGGATTAGGCTTAGCTTGAGTTTTTTTTTTTTTTTTTGACTTAGTGAGCACCAATAAGAGGCCTCTAAATGGAAACTTCAAGACCAACAAGTAGTTGAAAATTTGACAAAGAAATCAGTCCAAAATGGATGAAAATCTGCAGCTCATAATAGAATTTTTCTTGCCTTGTTTAGCACGAATTTCAACTGGATTTTTAATCAACTTGAGCCCCAAATTTACACCTATAAATTACATTAATTAACTAGCAAAAAAAAATACAATTAATGCCCCTCAAAATCAACCACAAATCTTGTAAAAAAGCATCAAAATTTGTCATTAAAAACAGCCTAACTTCTACCTGAATTTTCTAGTTGCAACTTGCATTTTCCAAGCCCAAAACACCTTCCTTAGTCTCCTAACTTTAGCCTAACCTTAGTACATATATATAGCCTTAAGTTAGCTACAAAATCAGCTCATAACTCCCACAAAAGCAATATGAAATTCTAACTACCATAGGAGTTGAACAGTCACTTTCATTCATCATTTTTTTCACTTAAACAGCTTCAAACACATTCCAAGATAGAGCATAAACCTTATCTTACTTCCTATATTATATCCAAGTATCAAACACATCCAAAACATCAATTCCCTCTTTCAAACAACATCAAAAACCAAGCTAAATAGCTCTTGGTTTGCCATAAAACCAAGTTGAAATCTAAACTCAACAAGGTAAGAAATCTTGGTTAGAACTAGTTAACTTCTAATGTAGTTAAAACTTAATATCCAACCTTTGATATAGGTTTGGTTCTTGCTAAGGAGGGAGTTGGGAATCCTTTGCCACATCAAGCCAAGGCAACTCCTAACCTAGCATTGTATTCTTGTTACATTGGTGTGTAGACAGTAGGTTGAAATGTGTAGCATTGGAGAAAGGTTATGTGATTGGGAGAAATGGTTGTTCCATTGATTAATTCAAGTAGATGAATTTTTGTTATAGTAGAAATGCTTAGATGTTGATGGCTAAGGAGAACATCAACTTAGGAATTTATAAACTTAAGTATATTAAATTTGGCTCTAGGAATGAAGTGGCCAAAACAATGCTCAAATTTCATCTAAACTGGTTAAAATTCATGTCTAATGCCCCTACGACCATATATGAACATAATAATTGATAAAACAAGCTTTAAAAGCATGATTAGGAGTTCTACATTATAAAAAAGTAATATGAAAAATTCATAGAAGTTACACATATTAATAATTTCACAAGTTGTGAATGAGCTAAGGAAATGAATAAAGATTTAGATAATGAAATGAGATCCTCTAAAATAATACAAATTCTAACCAAACAGAGCAGATAATGTTGATAGGCAAAGTGAAATAAATAAAAGACTACTACTAACAAGGACATTAAACAATGTAGGACTTGAATAGAAAACTAATAAAAAAATTTAATTAAGCTTATCGTAGATATAGAATGAATGATATTTAAATCAAAAGAAACTCAATGAAACTAAATGATAAATATCCTTTTTCTATAGAATCAACACCTTAGGAAATCGATATAAGTAAGAGGAATTATATCAAATACCGATATAGAACACTTAGACACTCATAGGAATTCAATATTCTATTTATAAGTATTATTGATAAATATTTTCATCTCAATAGGTAATTTTGATACTGTTGAGGACTTTCCAGTCGATTACTACGATTGATCAATATGAGCAGGTGAGTAACTCGAACTTATTACATTGTTTATGTTTGTAGTTTAGCTACATTATAATAAAAGAATAATAATAATGAACTCGTGCGTATATGGGTTATGGGTTTTGCTTGCTGTTTAGAATTACTTGGTTGATAAATAATATTAAATAAAAGTGATAATGGATTACTTGTGAATTTACTGTATGTAAAGCATGTTGATTGTCTGATGAAGTTTGAGCACTGTTAACCTGACTAAAAATTATTGGAATCATCAATAAAATAAACATGTGTTGCATAAATTGCATATATTGCATTATAATTATGTGATAGCCTACTACGTATTAGAACTTCGGCTCTCTGGTAATGCTTGATTTTTCTAGGCAAGAGGCTATTAATTCTACTTAAGATTATCTTTGTTCTATTGGTTCCATAGAAATTAACTGGTAATGAAGGACGCCGCTCATGGTATCGCTATAAAATGTTAACACTTGGTAGAGTTTCTAAGCTTAAATAGGAAATGAATGCTTAAAACAAAATTAACATAAAGAGATAACTACTTTGAGGATTGTGGCTTTTCTGTATACTTAGTTTCTCCTGGATAGTGATTCATAGATCGGTTTTCCTACAACCTCGATGAGAGGGCATAAATCTCCATCCTGTTTGGATTCCAGATTATCCAAGCTTGTAATTGTCATATGCTTAAATGATGTGTTACATATGTTTGATAATAACTTGCTTATTGTATGATATGTTCTGGTTATTCACTAAGCCCGTGGTTTATGCTCACACTTCTAGTCCTTACAGGATTATGCTAAAGCCTTGATGGTTGTCTCTAGAAGTTTAGAACCGGTATGTTTCTAAAGTTGGAAGAGTCTTGGAAACAGGGAGAATAGTTTTATTACTTATACGTGTCAATTGATGTTAGAACATCAATTTGATTATCTGAGAATTTTAGATATATTTCATGGTTTTAATAGTTGTTATTCAGACAGTAAGTTTTATTTATAGTATTGTAAATTTATTTGCTTTAATCATTTCTTATTACGCAACAAAAAAGATCCTGTTTTGTTAAAATTATAGTAATAATATGTGTATGTGATACTGTCTAGTCATTAAGCTGTATCATAATATATATGTTACTAATAACGTACCCTTGAGGCGTGACAACACCAATGTTAGGCCTGATTTATGAAATGAGGCCCAATCCATTTCTTCTGCAACCTTACTAACACCCTTCCACCAAACTCAACACTTTATGCCTCTTCCTCCACAGCTAAGTATTCTATCTAAACCCTAATGCTTTGTTCTCAATCTTTTATGTTTATGATTACTAATCAAGTCTGTTAATCAATGGTCACTATTTCGAGCTAACTAAACTCTTGATCTCACTCTCTATGTGAGGGATGTAACTTTCAGGGTGCCCTCTCTCTTCTTTCTTTTTTCGTATTTATAGTTATGTTCTTTTACACAATTACAATATGTTATGTAATCGATTAGATATTTTGAACTATACAACTAACTACCTTCTTTATTTGTTGTAATGTTATTTCCTACTATGAGCTATACAATATAGTCTTTAATCCATGATGGCTTCTTCTTAAGTTTTACATCTTTTGATCTCTGAATACCATTATCAGTTGTAATAACGTGACAACTACAAATGTGTATTGAACATTTACTATGAGTGCGTGTGGCAAAATGTGTACAAAACAGTTATTTAAGTGTGAACATGCAAAATATTTATTTTTTTCAGTTGTCCTTGATAAACGTATCTATATAAAAAAAATTAAATTTGGAAGAGAGGGGATATGATGAAGCTGTCTTACCTTGTTTTTAAATTCTGGAGACGAATAATCCAGTATACCCTTAATATAATAGTATAGATAAAAAATTGTTCGCACTTTTTTCTTTAATTTTTACACTCACACATAGGTTAATAAATTAAGAGTTGCCACTTTTATCTAATTATTGATTTTATTTGATTTTTCATAGTAGAAATTTGTTAAGAAGAAAAAAACCTTAATTTCATTCAAATAATTTTTTTCTCTAGTAAACGTCATTTTTTACTATGTTATTCTTTTTATAATTTTTACTTCTCTTATAATTGCAATTTCTTTTATCTTTTGAATTAAATGTATTCTATATCTACATGTCCTATTCTATATCTTATTATTTAGGACACCCATCATAGAAATTCATGATCTTTAATATAATTTTAAGAAAAAGAGTTGTACTTTTAAAATTAAAACATTGTTTTAGGTTGTTATAATTTCTTAACAAAAGTTTGATTAAAAATAAGAACAAATTTTTACATTTAATAATAATATATATATATATATATATATTCCTTCTTAAACCATATGTCTATTATTATTAAATACAAGTTAGTTATCCGTGTCAAAAATTTAAATGTAAAGTATTGGAGTTATTTTCTTTTATATACTATATTCCTGCTCTTTCTCTCTCTTCTCCCTCTTAATTCTATATGATAAAACTATTCACACTTTTTCTTTAACTTTTGCACACATAGCACGGGCGCATTATGCATTAGTGTATCCCTATATTAATAAATTAAAAGTTTCTACTCTTGTATAATTATTGATTTTATTTGATTTTTTATAGTAGATAGTTATTAGGAAGAAAAGAGAAACCTTATTTTCATTAAAATAATATCTCTTTTTTCTTTTTCTAGTTAAAATAATTTTTTAACGTCATTCTTTTTATAATTGTAGTTTCTTTTATCTTTTTATTAAATGCATTCTATATTTACATGCTCTATTTGTCTAAGACACCCACCAAATAATAACAAAAGGTTTTATTAAAAATAAGAACAAATTTTTATTTTTATTTTTTTGAACAAATTTGTACATTTAATAATAAAATTATTTTTTCTTCTTAAGCCACCTACATTACCATTGCATCATATTCTTGCAATTATTATCAATAATTACAATATAAAAACTTCTTTTATTTGGGCATAATGTAAGAACTTTATTCATAACATATTTTTATCATATTCTTGTCATTGTTATAATAGAAAATCTTCATTTATAACATATTTTTATCCCTTTTGAATCCAAAAGAATTGTTTTTATTAACGTCCAGTTTAAAAAAATCACCTTTTTCGTAGTTTTTTTTTTTAAATTAGTTCCAAGTCTAACCAGTACAAATCAATTTAAAAAAATTAAGAAAATTTTATTCAAAATATATTATTAAAAACTTCCCCGAGACACTACGATAGAATAGGTAGAAGAGCTATTGATTATAACTTTAAAGATTGAAAAAATAAAACCAAAAAAAATTATAAAATTGGATTACCTATTTAAACCTTAAGTTTATCATGTGAAATTAAAAAAAAACTATAATAAAAATAAAAATTTATTAATAAACTTCCTTTCCCTTTTTTATTTTTTTTCTTAACAAGACAAATATTTAGAAAATAGATAAAAAAACACAATTAGAGATAAGAGGAATGACAAGAAAAACCTAAAATTATAGTTATATATTTTATAATTTTTTTCTTATTTTTAGAGGAAAAACTTCTTTTTTTTTTTTTTTAGTTGCCTATAGGTTCTTGCATATTTACTAAATTGGAAGAAAACTATAGAAAAATATAGGAAAAATAGTGCAACTTGAGTTTAATTTTATTAGAAGGAGTCTACTACCATGCAAGATCCATGTCAAATACCTATCAAATATTTCCAACATACCTCTCTAGTATTGGGTAGCATAGCAATCCACAACTGTTAGTTTCATAATTCTTAAAATTATTAAATCTTATTCAATAATTATGGAACATTTTACTCTACGTGTATGGATTTGCGTGGAATTGTCCTAAATTGCTCTGTGAGTGACAATGAAATGCAGAGGAGGAATATGCAATTTCAATCGTTTCAAATACAGTTATAATAAGTGGATAAGCTATTAAGCATCAAATGCTAGTAATAGTGATGAAGAAGTATCAAATCTCTTGAGACAAAATTTCGATATTACGTCAATGTTTCTATCAAATATCTTTCTATCCAGATGATGAGTGACTTAGGTTATTTATATAGCTTGACCATCAATGTCATTCGTTAGATAACGTTGACAATCAATGGCTAAAATGAGTTATCTTTATTGCATGAGTCATAATATGAAAGGTTAGATGATGGATAGACCGGGCTAACGAGCCTACATCAAGCCTATCATATCAAACCTTCTTTGTCATATCAATTAGAACTAAACTTTTCAAGCTCTATCACGTAACTCAAAGAGTCAAACCTAAATAAATAATAACATTTATAATTTAGAGCTCATTTACATATATTTAGGTTAAATAATACTAGAAGATATCAATATTTAGAGATAAGTTTATTTAAAGTATTAACGTTTCAATTGGTTAAAAAGAGGAATCAACGTTTCATGAAATGAATCAAATAAGGTATTAACATTCTGCAAAGTTTATTTAAGATATCAACATTTGATTAGTTTTCAATTAAGTGTCCCATATTTTCATTAATGGTCAATTATTAATATATTATTTGACTCACTTTAAGAAACATTGAAACCTTTTTTTAACTACTTGAAAGTTGATACCTTAAATGAATTTATCCTGAAACATTGATTCCTTTTTTTGGAAAACTTATCTTAAATGAATTACCTCCAAATATTGACACTTTTTGATGTAATTTACCCCATACATTTATTTTATGTATATATTAAACTTGTAACTTTATTTTAAAGAAATCAAAATTAGTTACTGTTGATGGTCTATTCTAGAGCATGGGGTCACTCGAGCCAAACCTACCGTACTGATGTACTAGACCAATCTACCAAACCTAGACTCTAGTAATGACCTCCACAATGAGTAGCTTGGGCTCATAATGAAAGTCTCGATGGTATGTTCAATCACCTCCGCCTTGCTCACTACTTGATAAGTAACTTAGTTGAATTGATCCTCAAGTAATGGGGTAATGGAATCTCCCTACTTCCTCTACTACTACTATTAACCATCCACTCATCCACTTACCAACGAGGTCCATAACTGCCAGATCGGCCACCTATAAATACTCATCCATTTACCAATAAGGTCTATAACTGCCAGGTGGGCCACATAGGTCGGCCACCTATAAAAAACCTAAGCTGTGGAACTCCTTATGTGTCAAAGAAAACAATTCAAGGATACAACTCCAAAAGAGATGGAGAAAGAGATCAAGATGATGTTGGAGATTAAAGAAAGTAAAAAGAGCACCCTAACTTCAAAGATGACTCAGATATCAATAAAAACTCTCCTAGCATAGTCAATCATAGAAGAGGCTTAGCCTTAAGGCATGAAGCTATCAACATTCAACTATATGATAGAACAACCGAACCAAAAAACATCTCAGGAGGCATGAAGATCAAATGCTAGTATTTGGATTCAGTGATGCCATTTTCTGTAAAGTGTTCTTAGGATCACTAGAGAAGGCCGCCAATAGTTGGTTCTACTAACTAGCCTAAGAATCTATTACATCATTTGAGGATCTAGCGATAGTATTTAAGATGCATTTTATGGTTAGTAGGCCTTTGAAGAAAGACTTTTTCTAGTAAACTAAAGAAAGGATGAATCCTTAGAGACTACATTACCTATTTTAACCAAGCTATAACTGAAGTCGATGGTTTGACCTTACCTTCTTTTACTCCCTTACTAATAACAAGCCTAAAACCCTAAAGGAATTCGAAGAGCAAGCTGACAAGAACATCAAATGCGAAGACCTCATTGCCATCCGAAAAGATGGAGAAGTCCCAAAAGGAGCATCTCCAAGACCAGAAAGCTAAGGGATCGGTAAAAGACCACATTGACCCTCCTTTGAGAGAAAGGATGGACTGACACCCTTAAGGAAGAAGGCCCTAAGGGAAATGGAGATTCTTTGACTCTAGCTTCTTCCCCTTTAACAAGCTCAGGAAGACATCTTCCTAGAAATCAAAAACTCGTGCATCCTACTTGAGCCATCTAAAATGCGCAGCAACTAAAGCAAAAGGGATACTAGCAAATACTATGACTATTGCCAATATGTAGGGCACAACACTAATGATTGTTTCCAATTGAAAGTTACCCTCTAAGAAGCCTAAAGAAAGGACTCCTACGGCAGTGCAAGGCCAAGCCAAACAGTGCTATAAAAAGACCGAACCAATAAAGGAGGGTTGATTGTTGATAATATTCTAGCGATTGGCAGGACCAACAGTCCGATGAAGCTGCCTAAGGAGTACCAAATACCATCGTCGGAGGGCCACAACCCATTGCTTTCTCTCATTCTCCAAAAATGAAAAAGGAAAGGAGGTAATGCTCTTCAAAAAAAGAGAAAAGCTTGATATGACCCTCGAATTTACTGATACAGACCTGGAGATGTTAAAATACCATAATAAGATGCTCTTGTCATAAAGGTATGAGTAGTGGGCTTTGCATAATGAAGGTTTTGATCAACATATAAAGTAGAGTGGACATTATATTCGGCTATGCCTTCGATAGGCTCCATAATAATATCCAAAGGAAACCGAAACTATAGAAACACAGGTTCTTCATATTCAACAGCTAGCTGGTCAAGGTTAGAGGGATTGTCACCTACTAATGAGATGAGGCGATGACAAGCATAAGGACCAGAACGAAGTAGAGTTCCTAGTAGTGAATTGTTGGTTACCCTATAATATAATACTTGGCCGACCCTCCTTGTTTCTCTTCCACATGGTTCTCTCCCCGACCTACCTTAAGATAAAATTCCCTATAGTAAGTGGGATTTGTATATGCAAAAGGGACCAAGATTATCCTGCAAGTTGTATGTCTGAGTCTAAGCAAGAGATGAAGTATCTTAGATAGATTCATTTCCTGATCAACCCAACCAAAAGAGAGTCATCCAAGACAAAAGGCAGGAAGATCCAACCAAGTTAACAAGGAAATGTTGTTCGATAAAGATCTTACTCTGGTTACTAAGATTGGCTCTACGTTGCCATAGAAATGCAAAGGTGAACTGTTCCATTTCCTCCAGTTCAACAACGACATCTTTGCATGGACACCTATTAACATGCTAAGAATGACCCAAAGGCATCACCCAGAAGCTCAGCATTAACCCAAAGGTAAAACTAGTGCAACAGAAATGACATTACTTTGTGGCTGCCTAACAAGCCACCATAGAAGAAGTCTAGAAATTACTCAAAGTAGACTTCATGAAGGAAGAAAAATATCTCACATAGCTTGCCAATGTAGTGATGATGAAAAAGGCCAATGGAAAACACATGATGTATGTCAACTACACCGACCTTAACAAGGCATGCTAAATGACCACTTTCCCTTCCTAAGGATAGACCAGTTGGTCGACTCCACATCTAGGCATGCCCTATAAGCTTCATGGATATGTTTCTTGGGTATAACCAAGTAATGATGGAACCTATCGAGCTTGGATTTTTTATTTCCTGGTCTAATTTCTTTCAATCTGATCCGTATCAAACTCGAACCCATTTAATATGAACATCGACTAAGAATTAAAAGAAATTTAATTTTTGAAAACAATTTGGAGTCGCCACTCGATTGGAATCGGGAAAATTTTATAAGTTATGATTAATGGGTTAGTTGATTCTAAATTAGCTACTAATCTGCAAAAATTTGATCTACAAACCAAACTTTATATACCAGAAATTTCGGATTCAAGGGCTAATCTATTAAAACCATTTGGTTACCACTCGAAATTTAAAATTTAAAATTTATTCTTTTAATGCTAAAAAATTTACCAATGTAAAAAAAAATATTTACAAATCGTAATATCTACAAGTTATTATTGTAATTTTAAGGAATAAAAAAATCATTATTTATATTAATGTTTACAAATAAGTACAAATAATATTGATATTTACGATTTATTATCAAAGCATATAATAAATAATGAATTAATTCAAAATAGAAATAAACAAAAAAAGGTTTTTTTTTCATTTTTTATGTCGCCCCAAAGGTGCCCACATACCTGCTAATTGAGATAAGATAACATGGTTCTTTTATGAAAACTTTAATTTATTCATTGATCTTGAAATATTATCACTTTAAGTTCATTAAATTTTATTCCTTTTTTTTTTTTTAAAGCACTAATCAATCTTGAGCTAAATCCTAAATATATTAATCTAGATTTTCAACAAATTTATGAAAACAATTTTTTTTTAAGTGATAAAGATTTTCAAACAAAAGTTCACATAACATAACAAGCAAATCTATTTATATTATCACAAATCAAATTATAATAAAGGATCCCAATTCTCAACGTATTGATCAAGACAAATTAAATTTCATACATGCCACCATGGATATTTACCAAACTCAAAATCATGATATCATAAGGCATGCTACCTATTAAACATAGATTTTGATCAAGTTAAAAACTTCACACATTGAGCAACAGGATTTTAATCAAGAATTTCAAATTGAAACAAGACGGTGAAAATCACATGTTCATAATATCAAAAGAGTATATACACATCGAAGCAAAATAACACATATTTACATGAATAAGATATCAATAAGACATATCATAATAGAAATCATAAAAGAATTTTTTTTTTTTAATTTTTAACAATCATACAAACTTAAAATTATAATTATAAAACAAAGGCTTTTCTTTCCATTTTTTTTAAAAGATACTATCATTAATTACATATATTTTAAGTATTTCTAAAAATGAACACAACACAGTTCACAACGCTAGATTATCATCATCATCATCAAATAAGACAATAACCTAGGGAGACAGCAGGTATATACATCATTCCTTTTTTTTTAATTAATTTCTAATGCTATTATATTATTAATATTATAGCTTACTACTATTATTAAATAGAAACAAGAATGGAACTTACCTGATTGTTTACGCTGGGATGCAGGATGAAGTGCAGTCGGAGCTCCCGTTGGGTCGTGCGGCTCGCAAGGTCAGGTTGAGACGATGACGGCAGGCGCAATGATCGGACGGTGTTCGGACGGCACTAATGAGGATCGACAATCAGTCCGGTATAGGCGTTTCGACCAGAAATCGACTGGAGAGGGACTGTTCAATGCTACACGTGGGCCTTGATCACCAAAAAAGTCGGAAATGGATCCAGGTTACGTTCATGGATCAAGCAACGGAGTAGCGGCCAGCGAATTAGAGATCTTGATGGTGCTAGTGGCGGGGGAAGATATCATCCTAACTCAATGAGGCTCCTGGACACTATGGTGGCAGTGAAACCTTGGATAAAGGAGAAAGCTACTAACTAAAGCTTCCACCACTCCTTAGTCCAACTGTGGCTTTGGTTTTGTCCGATTTAAGCTCCATGGAAAGTAATCCAAAGAAAAGCAAAAAGAAAACCAAACTCTCAAAACCTTGACTTAATATTTTTGATTTTTTAGATGTTTCTGATTATCGTGGATTATCAATGGGGTAAAGGAAACTCGACCCTATTTATACTGTTCAAGGGTCGAGTTGGTGGGATGTGTTCGTGATAAGGTGGGTGGAGCGTGCACGCTTTTGTCTTGTTGTGATAAACGAGCTTTTGGAAGAGGATAAAAGCGTCTAGATTCATCTCTAGAAGCTCGGTGGTAGATAACAAAAAAAAATAAAAATAAAAATGCAAGTGAAACAGTTCTTTTTTTCCATTTTTGATAAAAAATATACGAGCATCAAAATACTTGTTTCAAGGCCCGATTTTGTTTTTTACTTGAAGTATCTCATGCCTACTTTGAATTGCCCTCTATTAATTTGGTGAAAAAACAACTGAAAATTGGTCAAAAATGAGCTCAAAGTGGCCTTACCAGATTGGAAAGCCGTTCGAGAATGGGAACAAACCTAAAGAAGATAAGGAGCATACTGTCCAAGTACGTGACGACCGCACCACACACAGCACGTGAATCCTACGCACCATATTGGAAATAAAGAATGCGCTTACGCTGTTTCGAACTCCATCTCTCGCGTATGTGTGTGTGTGTTTTATCAACAGGCCATTGGTCGTACCTTAGTCAAGTTGTGCATTTAAATTATATTTAAGGCTTGTAATTAAATAAACCTATTTAAATAGGTTATTTATTTATTTCCAAAATTAATTTATACTAAAAATTAACATTATATTAAGCTTAAAAAAATTTATAACAATTTATATTATATATTTTTTGCGGGCTTAATATAATATTAACTTTTATTACAAAGTAAAGCATAAATGGGTAAAAATTGGGTGTCTACAGAACCAAAGGACTAAGCGCACTTATTATTACAAAGTGATATCATTAGGCTTAAAGAACATCGAGGCTACCTGCCAATTGGTTATCACGATCTTCAAAGAACAAATCAATCAAAACATGGAAGTCTACATATACGCCATGATCATGAAAGTCTAAATCTTGAAGATTATCTCAAAGACCTACAAGAAACTTTTGACCAATTGAGGCAATACCAAATGAAGTTGAATCCCTAGAAGTGTGTGTTTGTGGCATCTTCTAGAAAATTTTTAAGGCACATGGTCACGCAACGAAGAATTGAGGCAAACCTTGAGAAAGTTAAAGCTATAGACATGACCACAATTAAGTCAATCAAAGATATCCAAAGACTTACTAACAACAACGACCTTAAGCTGGTTCATATCTTGAAGCATTGATCGATGTCCTGAGTTCTTCAAAATCCTTAAAAATCCAACAAATTTTAGATGGACCATAGAACGTGAAAAAGTGTTTGTAGGATTGAAGGAACTCTTAACACCCCATCCATCCTAGCCAAGCCTATTTCGGAAAAGAATTATTCTTATATCTAGCTGTAAGCAACAAAGCCATCTCCTTTTTCTTAGTCGAATAGAAGGTCAACAACATAAATCGATCTACTATATTAGCCGCATACTCTATGGGTTGGAGGAAAGATGCTATAAGATCGAAAAATTCTCCTTAACTATGGTTGTTTGAGTTAGAAGGCTCAAGCCATAATTCGAGCTCATCAAGTCACAATCCTAACCAACGAACTCTTTCTTGCCATTCTCCATAAGCCCAACACTTCAATAGAATGATGAAATGCACTAGCAACTCAACGCTTATAAGGCAATTTAGGCTCGATAAGCCATTAAAGTCTAGGTGTTGATTGATTTTGTTACAAATACACATGCCCTTTAACTGAATCATTCGAAAAGGAAAACCAGAATGGACCCTCCTTATAGATGGGTCCTTGAATCAAGAAGGATGCAGAGCAGGATTGATCCTCCAAGGACCATGTAATGTCAAGATATGCTTTGCCCTCATGTTCGACTTTAATGCTAGGAACAATGAGACAAAATATAAAGCACACATAGCCGGATTGAAATTGGCTGCAAAAGTTGGGATTGACAACCTGATATTTTCTTCGACTCCTAGCTTCTTGTTCAATAAGTTAAGGGAGAGTATGAAACTAAAGGATATGTTATGATGAAATAACTATAGGTTATTCAATCACTAGCTACGAACTTATCCAACTAGGGCATTAACAACATTTCTCGAGCAGAAAATGCAAAAGCCGATAGACTCTTTGTGATAAGTTTCCAAACCCGAGCCAAAAGAAGGAGGAATATTTGTAAAATATCTCTCCCCATCGCACCATCAATAGAAAACATTAGGAGATTCTCCAGATTGAAGAAGGTCCCATACAACTATGCCAAATGGACCCCCTAAAGAAGTGTATGTAAAATGGCACCCTCTAGACCGATAGAAAAGCAACAAGATACACTCATGTACCAAGTAGCCAACTTTACACTTATAAATGGTGTCCTGGATAAAAAGGGTCACAGCCTGCCCTTCTTTGAGGTCTCCAAGAAAGAAGCCACTACTACTTTGGAAGAATTATACTGTAGAGAATGTAGCACTACGTAGCTGGCTAAACGCTATATGTAAAAGCTCTTTGCCTTGGCTACTATTAGCCAACTATGAAGCAAAATGCAATTGAACAAGCTAGGAAATGCTCTCACTGCCAAAAACATGCCCCATCAACTTATGTACCGAGCAACTACCTTCGAACACTTGCTTGCCTAAAGCCATTTGCTTAATGGGGAATGGACATACTCGAACATTTCCCCAGAACTTCCAATCAAGAAAGATTGATCATCATGGCAGTCGACTGCTTCATTAAATGGGTAGAGGCACAGGAGTTCACAAATATCATGGAAAGATCTGCTGAGTCTTTCATAACCAACTACATCCTATGACGATTTTGCACACCATAAGTCTTGATCTCTAATAATGACACTCGGTTAGACAATGATCGGTTTAGAGAATTGTGCCAATACCATCATATCCAAATACATTACACTTCTCATACACAAACCAATAGATAAGTCAAAGCGATGAACCGCACCATCGCAAAGAGTCTCAAGAAGATGGTTGATTGAGAAAATGTAGGATGGGCAGAACGGTTACCTACTATTTTATGAGGATACAGAAACCATGCACAAGACGTCCATCAAAGAGACTCCTTATGCACTAGCATTTGGCACTAAAGCCATTCATCTCGTGGAATTGGAACTCCCAACCTTCAAGACCTAAGAATTCTAGATAATAGTGAATGAAGTCGAATTACGGGCCAACCTTGATGCTATAGAAGAGCTCTGCAACAAGGCTATACAAAAGTTAATGGCATATCAGCATTGGGTTGTATGATACTATGACAAGAAAGTTAAACATAAAGAATTTAACACAAGTGACTTAGTATGTCGCAAACTAGATGATATGGGAGCTAGAGAAATCGAAGGTAAACTGGCTCTCACCTAAAAAGACCCAATTTGAGTCATAGAGAACCTCGATAATGGTGCTTATCGCCTAGAACGGTTCGATGGCAACCAATCCTTAAGACATGGAATGTTGATAGTCTGAGGAAATATTTTGCTTAAGTTAGTTACTGTATGTAATTACTTTATGATTTCCCATTCTAAAATTTAAAATTCAAACGCTTTTCGACATCATTGCTTCATGCTACTTTTGAAATGAAGTTGAAATCTTAAGTCCCATGTGAGAGCATCCAATCAAACGGACCATAATTTTTGGGACTTATTGACCGAGCTGCTTATGGTCAATGTTCATGTCCTAGAAATCCTAAGTCCTATGTGAGAGCGTCCAACTAAATGAACCATAACTCTAGGGACTTGTCGATCGAGTTGCTTACAGTCAATACTCGCGTCTTAGAAATCTTAAGCCCTATGTAAGGACTTCAGACCAAACAGACCATAACTCTAGAGACCTCCCAACAGGGCCACTTATGGTTAGTGCTTACATCATAGCAATCATATGTCTTTGAGAGTATCCAACCGCACGGACCACAACTCTGGGGACTTATCGACTGAGCTACTTATGGTTAGCACTTGCATCATAGAAATCCTAAGTCTCATGTGAGGTCATCCGACCAAAAGAACCATAACTCTAAGGATCCATCGATCGAGCCACTCCTGGTCAGCACTCGCATCCTAGAAATCTCTAAATCCCACATAAGGGTATTTGACTAAACGAACCACTTGGGAACCTACTGAATGAGTTGTTTACGATTAGTACTTGTATCCTAAAAATCTAAGCCCCATGAACTTTGGGACTTGCCAACTACGTTGCTTATGGTTAGTGCTCACATCTTAAAAATCTAAGTACCACATAAACTTTAGGAACCTACCAAACAAGATGCTTATGATCAACGCTTGCATCCTAAAATTCCAAGTCCCATGAACTTTGGGAACCTACCAACCAAGCTGCTTACAGTCGGTGTTTACACTAAAAATCTAAGTCCTATGAACTTTGGGAACATGCCAACCAAGCTACTTATGGTCAATACCCATGTCCTAAAAATCTAAGTCCCATAAACTTCAGGGACCTGCCAATAAAGCTGCTCATGACTAGTGCGCTAATCCTAAGAACACCAAAGTCCCACATGAGGGTATTCGACCAAAAGGGCCACAAAAAATGAGGTATGGTAGTTTTTACTGGCTTCTCGGCCATGATAGTTTTAACTAGTACTTCAACTCAATACAATAAACTTTCAATTAGTTTTACCGATCTAAGCTTCTACTAGCAAACAAATGAAACAAATGTTGTTGAAAGTTTGAGTCGTGCAAGTCACATGGATGCATATGTTCCATTTATGATTGCTTAAAAGCCCACTCATACACTAGTGCTAAAGAAGCACAACAGCAAAATTGTTGAGCTGCACCAAGCATCAAACCAAGAGGAAGTCCGTCTAAGGTAAGACCATAAGGGAATTGTTGAGAGACGGTCATCTTGATTTACCACGGCTGACCTTTTGCAAGACTAGGAGTGACTCAACCAATCCGCCCTCGTTAACTCCATCTTAGTAAAGACTCATTAAGTTAGTCATTCTAACTTACCCTGTAACCAGCTCCTTCCAAGATGAAGAACATCCCAGTTAATTTTCCTTCACTAACTCCAACTTGTGAAGCTACGGGTAGAACCTAAGGAGAAAAAAAAAGGCTTTAGAACTGAGGCCAACTCCACCTCCTTCTGAAGAAAAGAAAAGGATACTAAAGAAATGGGACCAATGACCCCATTAGATACCACAACACAAGAAGAAAGTTCTTGTAATGGTAGACAAACAAGACCTACTTTGGACAAAAGGCCTTTAAGAAAACTCTAAGCTACCAAGTGAGAAAATGATAAAGGAAAGCATTAAGGACTTGATCTTTCCATTCAGATGCAATGTAAATCCTGAGAATTTTCATACTAGTAAAAATAAATAGAAATACAAATATAGAAAATAGAATATCAATATAGGACTCAACAAAGACCCTAAAATGAAACTACAAGTAGTAATGAACCTATCTATATAACTTAAAACCTTAAAACATAGTTTTTTGGATAGTAATAGATACTAAATGCAAGATTTTATAGTGGGTATCAAAAACTTAAACCATAGAAATGATTAAGTTAAGATTTCAATTACATTAAAAAGTAAATAGATAATAAAGCTTATAGTTAGAAAAACGATAAATTAAGGATGAACCATTAGGGTTATAAATATACAATAGGAACAAAAACATGTCCATAACTAATAATCCAAACTTCAAATAAATGTTTGGATTATACCATTGTTCTAGTTAGAGAATTCTAAAACTCTTAGAAATTAAAACCAAAATTAGTTTATTAAGCTTAGAAAACCCTAATCGCGTGAGATAAAACCTTAAAAATAATTAATTGTATAAACTTCAAACTCAAATTTGAACTCAAAGATAATCTACAAAATTTGTAGGAGCATAAAATAATTTTTTTGGAGAAAAAACTCCTAAAGAACTATATAAATATACCCGTTTAGCTTAATAAACTATCATAAAACTAAGATAATTAATAAAATAATATTATATTAATTATTGTACATATTCAATGTAAATGGAAGGGAATATGCGGCTGAAACTTCCTCAAAATTCTCCAACAAAAATTTTGCATGAAAAAGGGGTCCAATTGAATCAAATAAAGTCAAGATTTGGAGTGTTTAAGCCAATCAATACTCCCTAAATAAGCGGCTCATTAAATGCATGAGACATCATGTAAAACAAGTTGCATTCGATGGAGGATTTTACTCTTCTTGTCCGAAGTATTTCTCTAGGGAAGCTACCTCCATTTGCTTATATTTATACCCCTTAATGAACAATAAACAAAACCATTAACACACACCAAAACAAGCAATACAAAACACACCATACTAGTTCAAAACAACAACATAAACCAACTCAAAACACACATAAACTTATCTCCATAAACAAGCTTTATCAAGACACGAAACAAGCTTAGGAAATCAACAAGTTAAGGTAAGTGAAATTCATTTTAAGTTAGTTTTTGTGTTAAACATTAGCTTAAACCATGTTCTTATCAACTTAGGTTAGTGTCAAGCTTGGGCAAGTATTAAACATCACCTTAGAAGCCCCAAATAAGGTAATATTTAACATTAAAACCTTATTTATACATTACAATATGTGTAGAGGCTAGGAAATCACAAGTTATGATGATTATGAAATGTTATAAATTTTAGAATATCATGAACAATAGATAGGGATTATGAGGAAACACTCAAAATAGTTAAAACACTAAGTATAATACATATATTATATAAGAAAAATAAAGTTCAAACTAGGAAAGAACGAAGAAGATGATGAATAATGCCTACACTGGCCCAATGCCGACGGTGTACATGGCTAAGGCTAACGACGTATGTGGGATAGGCTGGTAGCCTTTGAGCTAGCTTGTACTGGATAAAGCTATGTAAGATTTTATTTCGTGTAAAAATGCACAAACGCCGGCGGCATACGTAGAAAATCTGGCGTCCTTTGAGCCAATGTACACCAGATAGAAGTTACGTAAAATTTGCATGAAGGCCGACAGTCTAGAGTTCAATGCCGACAATATTGAAGCCGACGTACATGCAAATTTCACCTCTAGACAAAATCAGTTCATCCATAACAGTACATATATATATGTATATATATATATATAAGAAGAAAAAGAAAACAAAAGATAAAACTAATAAATAAATATAAATGCTTTAAGATTAGTATATTTAAATATTTGTTAAGTGTTAAACTTTAATAACCTTTAAATAGAAAAACATTTTTGTTATATTAAACAAAAGATTAGATTATGATAATTATTCTATATAGGTAAAATACATAAGAATGGAAAATATGAAAAAATTATAATTAAGAATAATGTAATTCTCATAAATAACAGTTAATACATTAAATGAGATCAAGAAAAACACGATAAAAATAAATATTAGTTACCATAAAGTGGTCAAATTAAAAGAACGATATTAAAGTAATAATAAAATCCTGAATTGTTGAAATACAAACTCTACAATGACACAATAAAAATAAAATATCTTAGAAGCATAAGCTATTGGTAAATAATGACTTAGAAAGATAATATAGATCTAGAAAATATAAAGATTGATTTTAGGACACTTAGATAACTAATATGATTTATTTATACAGATATATTTATATATCTGATTAGTAATTATTTATTCATTCAATATGCGATACTGATTAGTTAGTGGATTTTCCTGAAGACTATTACGACTAATCAACATGAGCAAGTGAGTAGCTTAGATCTATTACGTTATTTGTATTGTAACTAGTGGCATTTGTAATGGAAAGATAATAAAATGCTGTTGTAGAAATCTATTGACAATGTGATGTGAGTCGTTTGTTTGTGTTGACAAGCTAAGATAATAAAAGTGATAATACAAATTGTCTGATGACTTAAAAAAGGTATGATATATGTTTGTGTGAAATGTGTGATCACCTTAAGCCTGATTAACAAATATTGGCTAAATAAATAAAACAATCATGCATTATATGGACTGCATTATTGCATATTTTAACAGTATAACAGTCTGCTACATATTAGTATTTTGGTTCTCTGTTAATGCTTGGTTTTTCTAAAATTATTAGTTCTTCCAAGATTATCTTTGTTCCATCAATTCCACGAGAATTAAGTGACAATGAAGGGCGCCGCTCGTGGTATCACTTTGAAATTACTAACACTTAGGAAGTTTCTAAGTATTGATGCAGGGAATGGTCAGTTAAAATACCTTTAAGTTAAAGTGATAATTTAAAACGAGAAATCATTGATTTTCCTATATAATTAATTTCTCCAGACAAGTAGGTCATTAAGTAATTGTCCTCGAAACCTAATGAGAGGTCGTAAATCTCTTACCTATTTAGATTCTAGATCATCTAAGCTTGTATCTGAGCATGTGATTGATTGTTGCATTACATATAATTGCTAATAAACTTGTTTGATATATAATATATCTGGTCATTCATTGAGCCCGTGGTTTCGCTCACACTCCTAAAGACCTTTCAGGTTGACACTATGACCTTGGCTTGTTTTTTCCAGGACCATAACTCCAATAAGAATTTAGAAGCTGGAAGAATATGGAATATTTGGGATAAGTTGTTTATTTTTTATTTCCTAGTTATAAATTAGTTAGTATTTGAAGTATCAATTTATGTATTTAGAGACTTCTAAGATAGGAATATAGTCTGTATTATTATGTTATTCAAGACTTGTAATGTAAGTTATTTTACTAATTTATGACTTACATATGTTTGTCATTTCTTATCGATGCAGCTAAAAGATCCCATTTGTTTGGAAATATGTCACCTCCGAATGTAAATCTGGTAATCGTATACATGTAGGATTATATGCTACTAGTAGGATCCTTTCAGGGCGTAACATGCAAAGTCACAAATCCATGATAAAAGACTTGTCACACCAGTTGAGATAGCAACACTACAACAATTTTGAGATATTGGGGTGGCTTAGGACACAACAGCTATTAGAACCCAAAATAGTTGTGTCCCTTAGGTGGGCATGGCAATAGACTATTAGGACATAATATGTGTCCCAATAAACTAATACCTTATTAAGATAGAATTTTAGTGTCCCAGTAAGTTTGATAATGCAACAACAGTATGTGTCTCTTCATCTAATTCAATTACCTTTATTTGTACTTAAATACATATTTAAGGACAGTATATTGTGTCCCAAAAAGATATAGGGACACAATATTTTATCTTTAAATGATTTATTGAGGACACAATTTTGTGTGCAAATGTCCGTTTGTTTTTTTACACATATTATGATGCATCTTTTGTATCCTTAAAAAACTAATAGGATAAAATAGATTACCACTACATTAGTTTCAAGGACATTGCACTACATCTTTATAGTTTTTTTTTTTTATTTTTTATAGCCACAGTCAAATTTATTTGAAATCCATTATTATTACACTTTTTTAAGCATCCTAAACCATATGCATTTTTCTTCCCTAGATAATTCCTACAATTTCAAAATAATTAGTGAATTTACGAGACATTGAATAAATGTAGTATTTATACAATATATAATAGGAAAATGTCAAATTTGATACCCAAACTTTAGCAAAAAATTCAATTAGGTACCTAAATTGAAAAGTTCAATTTAGTACCTAATTGAACTTTATGTGGCCACAATCGCTACCTCTTATAACTTTGTTAGTGTTGTTTGTCTATGTGTACACAAGAGCCAATAGCTTACAAACACGTGTCAATGGTAATAAAAAAAATCAACACTAAGCTGCCGACATGGATAATACTTACAAATTTCCATTTGAAAAAAAAAAGAAAAAAAGAAACCTAGGGAATCTCAAACACAAAGAAGGAGAAATGAGAGAAAAGCAAAACTTTCCACAAAAAGAAAGTCGCACGGTGAAACTTTCCACAAAGAAGAAAGTCGTACAGTGAAATCTAAATTAGAAAGCTATAGATTTACACATAATCAAAGTGAATCCAAACCCTTCCTGACCCATCAAACACTAGGCAAAATCGCAATGAAACCCTAGCCCTAACCTCCATTAAAATGCGAAAATCACAAATGAGCCTCTTTGTTTATGTGCAAAGGTGAGCTATGTGAGATACTGATAGTAAATTCCATGTATGTGTGTCTCCTACATGAAGTAAAATAGATTATTTTTCCATTTAGCAAAGTGGACAAGATGACAAAGCACTATCTCCATTGTCCCACGCAATTACTAGCCAAAGAAAGCATCTTGCTTGGATGACCTCTGCAGCAATGAACTTGGGTAGGCTAGAGTTTATTCGAATGATCGTAACATTGCTTGATGACATGACGAGAATGACATAGCACAATCTTCATCCTATTATTTGATGATCGGAATGTTAAACCCATCGAGGAATTATTTAATTACCCATCAATTACATTTGTTTGCTCTGCCTCCTATGGCTTGTAATTGCACCGTTACTTTGATAGCATTGGAGTAGGATTTATTCAACTAGGGTTAGAGACTCATCGCGATTCCTCAAGTATGGTTCAAATCGGCTATTATTCTTTAGGTTAGGGATTCTTTTGTTGAGGGGATAGAATTGAGTTTTGTATTACAATTGTGGCTAATCATGCACACTGCTTTTTAACTCAATCATTGTTTTTTCTTTTTACTATTCAATTATATATTTGTGAGTTTCATCGGTATAATTACCCTGTTTGTGCAATTTCCACAAAAAATTATGAACATTCAGCTTTGTTAGATGTTGGAATTTCTTCTTCCTTCTTTCTTTTCGACTCTCTCTCTCTTTCTCTGTGTGTGTGTGTGTGTGTTCTTTTTTAATGTCTTCCACGTGTCACTACAGGATTGGGTGGAATACCTACATTAGCAATGGAGTTTAACTCTGTTAAGTGAAGTAGTGATTGTGGCCATATAAAGTTCAATTAGGTACTAAATGAACTTTTCTAAGTTCAAGTACCTAAATGAATTTTTTGCTAAAGTTTGGTATTCAAATTCGACATTTTCCCTATATAATATTAAAAAATCAATGAACTAACAAAATAAGGAAATATATCAAATGTCTACATTTGATTCAAGTGCATTATAATAGTACCATAACCTAATGATAAAAACAAGATTCAAGCAACAATACCAATGAAAAAGAAGTTCATTCCAAGTAATAGCTAAGAGATGACCGTTTATCCCAATCTACAATCTTCAAATCATGATTCTCCTCAATCTTCTTCATCATCATCCAAGGTTCTATAAATAGTAAGTCTATGTAAGTAATACATATATATAACAACAATACCAAGTAAAATCTAATAAAATAAACACACCAAAAACACCTCATATGACTTCATCTGCTTTGCTTATTATTAACATCATAATGTTGTACAGAATTATTTCATAAGCTCACCACCCTTAGAGCTAATGGATATCCACTTGATCAACTTTACACAAGAGTATTTAGTCATAACCTTCATAGGAGATTATACCAAAATAGAAAAACTATTATTTAGAATGGTGCTTCTATATTTTCCTTTTCCAAAACAAGAGTTAGCATTTCATCATGTTGCAAAATGATGAATGGGTGTTTGTACATACTTCATAACTTTGTTAAATAAGGGAACACTGTCTGTATTATCTTCCATTCCTTTGAAAAAAACATATTGATGTGAAAAAAAAAAAAAACACACACACACACATCTCATGTAGTCATTTCATTTCAATTACATACTCCACTTGTATGCAAAAAAAAAAATTAAATTTCTTTTTACTATATGTTCAATGATTCATTATCATAATTTGGATCTCCCTTTCATAGTAGCATCATGGCAAAATTGTCCATAGTCTTTTTGCTTGCCATTTATTTCATGCATAATATCAATATAATCATTAACTTATACAAATTAGGATGACTAAGAAACTTACCAAAAAAGATGCTTGTAGAATTCTATAAATGAAACAGGGAGGATGCAAACAACAAAGCAGGATCTTACTTAGTGAAGCTACAAGGTTAAAGATGACACATCATTGGTCAAAGAAAATCAGTTTAATTTATCACTACAAGCATTCGCACTAAATTTTACAAAATTAAATTAATTAATTATAGCTAAACAAACTATTAAAATAATATCAAGTTTTCAACTTATTGATATTTTACAAAACATAATAGATCTACACTTACAACTACTATTCTATTTAATTTCTTGCTTTGTTCTAAATACGTTCAAACATTTATAATCAATTAATTATAGCTAATTGAGTTATTAGTTAACCATGGACATGTATTTTTAGCCATACATATCTAATATCTAGCATTTTTCAAGTTTACCATATCAAAACACTATTGTACAGAGTGCATCTATTCTTAAATTTCCCTCATGTAGTAAATTAAGATCTCCTAAACTATATGCCAGAGACTAGTTGCTTAGTCTCTCACAACAACAGAAGCTATACATTAATCAAGTGAAGATAGACAGCTCAAAATGCTTTGCTTAGTATATGCAAGCAACATTTGTTAAAGGGAAATAATAGATGCTAAAATTTAAAGAAGAAATCAATCCATATTTATTCCCAGTGAAACAATAAAATCCAATTAAAAGGTTTGAGTACCTTCAAATTATATGTGAACCAGATGCTTTGTCAATAGAAACCTCATCATAATCATAATTGGATGCTTTGCTTGAGATTAGAATGGGGATGTCGTTATGGTCTCACGAGGGCATGAACCAAACTTAGAAAGCCTAAAGCTACAGTAAAATAAGATTTAAGTAATGCAAGTCCCACTATTACACAAGCAATGAATAGCATAAACAACATTTAATGCCTAAAAAGAACCTTAGACAATAGTGTGTGTATATTAATGTAGAGAAAAAGTGAGATAAAATAAATAAACATATAGACTAAAAGCATGTACCAATAACAAGACAACAACATTTCAATAACATTGAATTTTAAAATAACAAAAACTTGAAACAAAAGTTGTTGCCATCTAGATGGAACCACAAAAAAAAAAAAAAAACAAATGGGATAGTAATTCCATTACTTTAATTGCTTTTATGATAGTCATTTATGAAACTATACTAAAACACAATCTTACACAATACATATAGAATAGGTCATTTTCCTAGAAAAACAAAATTCAATTAATAACCTTAATTGAAAAAAGATATAAATTTTACAATGATAAGAAGGGGGAATAATATTATGAAGTTTTTATTTTAGGTGATGAGTATGCAATTCTTAGGGTTCAATTCAATAAAAAAAAATATAATGTTGTTAAATGGTCTGAATATATAACAACAAACTTCTTTATTTAATCATGTTAATGCAAACCAATGATGTTATCATAAAGTTAGCAAAGGAGTACTAGAGCCCTGGATGGTAAATTGAGGCAAGAACGAACCACATTAGCCATTAAATGCATTGATGAAGATAATGATGTTCTAAAAAAACCACTCATAATTTATATTAGAATTGCCAGCATATTTGACCAGTATATTAAAGATAAAATGGCTGATAAAACTTCATTGGAATTTACATAATTATAATTTTCAATTTACTAACTTCTAGTAATTACCAAGCTCACTTTAAGCACTACCAATAATAAAAGTAGCACATAAGATGTATTAGCAAAGAAGCAATCTCCATCTTCCTTAGATGATTTGTTGACATGAAAGCTAATAACACGTGTGAAAGTATCAACCTTGACTAAAACATAATTGAGATACTTTGTAGAAGCATATACAATATAAAGATATGGCTATCTACTACTAATGAACTATTGCGAGCTTTTTATATTTATACGAACCTACATAGGAAAATATAAATTCATTGGAAAGATAAATCATCTTGAAAGAAAGGTCATTCACTTTCTTTCTCCTCACATTCATCTAGCTCCATGTCTATCATCTGTGTAGATGGCTTTGATGGAGGATAGCTTGCATAGCCTTAACCTATGCCAAGCTCAAAGAGTCAGAGAAGTCCATGTTAAAATGAATGTACCCATCCCTTTCATGAAAGATCTTTGATACATTGGCATTCCTTCATCATTGATGACTTTATATGGATCTAGACATGTTACAACAATAATTGAAATGAATATCTTGCAAAAGCCACAATAGACTGATAGGTCTCACTACATGTATAAACCCTCAAAATCATTCATGGCTTAACAACTTCCCATAGATTTGATTTAATTAATAGCTTTCTTCCAGACATGTGGATCAACACAAATTAAAGCCACATAAACCTCGTGAGAGAGATTATGCTCAACAAATAGATCATCACCCTTTCTCTTGAATTTTGGATGATCCGCTTATTGAAGGACAAAGGCAATGTCCCCTATAAAGGTATCTAACCACAAAACACCAATAGATGGAATAAGTCTCAAAACATTAGACTACCCAAAAGAAGGTAGTAAGAAAACAACTTAATCTTACCGCTTCATCTACTTCTCCTGGGAATGTAATCTTCTAGCTATGCTAAATGCCCATCTCCACTAATAATTCCAATGCCCTCTTATTAGGAACTTTATATCGTATCCTTCATTTTAAGCACCGATAAGCCGCATATCACCATGCTTTTATTCAAATAAAAACGAAAGCCTATTTGCAATATTCATAGCTTACAAGATAAGTAAAAACATTTATAGACATTATCCAAATTAGTCAAGAGAAAATCCAATAATTCTTTTGGTACGTACATAGAAAAAAAAAAAAAACTCTTCTTTATGTTAGAAACCATGACCCACTCATATCAATACCTTACTAACATTCTGTATCTACTATCAACATAGATTGGGAAATGATTGCTTGGATAAGATATTTTTTCGTTTAGTTGGCTTTTTGAATTTTCACCCTAAAGAAAGAAAATCTAAAGATGTCAATCATAGTATAAAAGACTATATACTACTGCATTAGTTACTAAAATCATCTGGATAATTTTAATGTTTATGTACCTATTGTCCTTCAAGATTTTCAAAGAATTACAACACAGTCATTACAAATGAATTAAATAGATTTCAGAAATTGATATTGAAACCCATTATAAGTCAACGAGAAACCAATAGCAATAAAAAAAAAAAAATCAGTACAAGTAGTCCTAAACTATGGGACCTATGACTAATGTAACTATAAAACCCAGCAACCAGAAAAACCTTAATTGACAATTGAAAAAGAGACCACTCCAAACTACAAATAAATCATCTTGGGGAGAAATAATGATTATTGTGATTTTGTTCTAGGGAAAATAAAATTTGATGAAAAATTAAAGAGTGAAAAAAAAAGAGGGAGGTAAGAAAATGAAAATCAAATGGAGAAAAAAGAGATGAATAAACCTCAGGCAACATGCAAATTGTGATGAGCATACAACTCTTTCAATTTGATCGTCGCCAACATTAATTTCGATTCATGTCAACATAAAATGTCAATAAACCTATTCCAAAACTATGGATCTTCACGGTGAAGAGGATGAAGCTTGGATTCGACATATGGGGTGTATAAAGAGAAAAGAGAGAGAGAGAGAGAATGAGAGTTAGATTGATTAGAGGAATAGAGTTAGTGTCTTTGTGATTTGTGATGAGGCATATTCTAGAGAAAAAAGATAAAATGGAAGCGGGAAACTGGAGAGGGAAATATAAAACAAATAAAGGAATGGGGGGAAACATGGAACGTCGATTTTACTTAACATGTGTCGCTTTAAATTGATTTTACCAACTCAATTTTTATTGAGTCCTTTTAAAGCCCATTATGCTATAGATCATAATAATGGGTCTTATTAGATTTGTCCCAATAATCTAAAATTTTTGCAGTGAAGACAAAGGAAAAAGAATCTATGAATGAATGGCAACAAATAGAGTTGATAGGAATCGGTCCTCAACATCTATTGACAAAGCCTACATCAAAGGAAGTCAAGGACTAACTTAAGGAATCCTTGCCAAATCCACATATAAGAAGGAGAATTGCTTCATTAATTATCATGATCATGTCAAACATTTAAACAAGATGAGGATTTTGACTCATAAAGATAAATATAACTTTCTATTTAGCTGTAAGATGCATCAGTCAAGTTGTCATGATTCAATTTGTAGAAAATATGAAGGAAATGAAGGTGATGGATCAATCACGATCGTGATTTATGAAGAGTGAAGGTCAAAGGCCACCAAGGGCATGATCACGCCCATGATTTGTTGAAAAATGAAGACTAGACCTTGTAAGGGCATAATTATGCCCTTATACGCTGTGATCTATCAAAAAACAAGGACAAAGCCCTATAAAGGCAAAGTCACGCCCTTATACCTGCCCCTACATGCCCCTGTTCTATTTGCACAAATTTATTTTGTTATGTTGTAATATTTACCTTATGGCCATCATGTAAGGGTCATATAAATACCCTTTATTTTGTTATAAACCCCAACTTTTGATGCATCAATGAACATCCTTTGTTTTGTTCATCTCTTTTGAAGGTAAAACTTTTAGTTCTTATTAATCTATTGTGGTTGTCGCAAACAATCACTTGATATATCTTGTGTGTGATATCAAGAGTAAGAGAGTGTAGCTTGGGTTGTTAATGGTGCATAATATCTAATAGGAACGCATTCATGTCCTCTATTTTCATTGCATTCAAATAAAAACACTAAAATACCATATCACAGGTTTAGCGCATATCAACAGTGTCTTGTATTTATAGGCTAAGAAAAGTGAGATAATGATGGGAAAAATCCACGAAATATTGGAAACGCCAATCGACGTGAAACCTTAGCCATCCGATGGACACAATCACCATCCAATGGCCAATAAGAACATAACAATTAATCTATACGTAGCATAAATCTCGAGGTGATGGTAGGTGCGAGTCACCCAGAAGCAAAGATAATCACACATACTAGGATAAAGTCAAATAAAAAAAGGACTACAAGAAACAGAAGATCAGTGCAAAAGATTTCATTCAGAAAGGAGGTATGTTTCACCTCTTACCAATTACATGAAACGATTGGCATCTTATCCATTCAGGTTACAAAAGAAAAAAGAAAAACAAGCATTCCAGATTAAACCTAATATGCCACCAAGTTCTTATTCAACTCGGCCACTAATTGATCAACTTGTGAAGTTGGTAGCCTCGCGCTCATGATATTGCACGAAGACCCAATAGGAGTAGTTACCACTTTGCTAGGCAAAGCAAGCTTCATCCGTATTCCACTTCAGCTACAACCACCACTCGATCTTAGGCAGGCTATTGGAATTTCGACCCATTTTGAACAAGCTGCTCTTCAAGACCAATGTTGGACATTAACGCATCAAGAACTAACTCCCCACTACCATCAGTAGGCCCACAACCTCCTGGATGACCGAACCACCTTGGCTAATAGCATTTTCATCTTTATCTTCCTCTTCCTCGTTGCCCTCTTCCAACTCAGCTCGATCCTCCCCATGGAGAATAGTATGAAATTTTGCCAAGGAGCCGTGCTATAAGAAGAATGACCATGTGTAGACACTTCATTTTGGCCATCCCATCCCTTATTTTTCATTTTGCCAGTTTGCATAATTACATAAAAAAAAATGAAAAATCAAGAAAATTCCAAAAATATAAAAACTCAAAAAAATACAAAAATACAATAAAATACAAAAAAAATGAAAAAATAAATTAATAAAGGTGAATTGAGTCAACATCATTTTAGAACCACACAGAGCTTAAATGGAGCCATCCGTGTATCATAGTATTTTATGTTAAGTGGTGTGATTCGTACTTGGTGTAGTTGATTTGATCGGCATTTGGCTAAATTCAATGGATGAGATAAGTGTTGAAATGAAACCAGCAACTTGCTCGTTGGTCTGGCTTATGTGTATAGTTTGGGTTCAACTCTTGGAATGCATTTAAGATAGTCACGTGGCTGAGGCAACAGAAAGATATGATATGCTCACATCTAAACAGATCCCATTATATTTTTATCCTTCTTTATATTAATTTTACTGAACTTTATCATAAAATCCCAGTATTGTAAATTTACATGAAAAAGGAGGAGGAGCTATTCTAGGACCAAATTGGAGATTTTCTTAAAGTTGATTTGAGCTTATCTCTTAGTTAGAGTCTATAATTATGAAAAATCATATTAAAACAGGAGACCCATTTTCAGTCTCGTTAGGAGTGAGGGAGGGGGTTGGGAAGATCTTCTTCTTCCCCATTCTCTTTCTCTCTCAAGACTGGAGGACTCGATCTTCATCTTCCTCCCCAATAAAGGTCTTTCTCTCTCTAGAACCGAAGCTCTCTCTCTAAATAAAACTCGTCATCTATATTGATTTACAAGCACCATTCAGCCTCACGACTAAAACCCATTACTGCACCGAGACACCACATGTGGACATTAACCCAACAATCATCTCTACGACTCATACCATGTCAAGATGCGATCGTGAATTCGACCGCTAAACCCATTCACCTGCTGCTATTTTTTTAAGACTCAAGAGTACAAGGAGCTCTATCCTCGAGCCTTTGATCCGAGTCTGTGGTCCAACCATCAAGTCTAGTTTGCATGTGTGTCCGCCAACCTCTATGTGCTCCTCCTTAGTTCGGTCCATTTTGATATGATAGGTCAGCATCTTACTGTTTTAATGTTTTCTATCGTTCGTCTACCGACTTGTCCAGTTTGATGATAAGTGAACTGGAAAAGAACAAAAAGCATTTGCAGATATATTTGTTTATGATAAATAAAGTTTGCTTTTGCTTTGACTGGTAATGGTGTAACGTTTTGTATGGAATATTCAAGAACTAGTTTTCTATTGCAGTCATGAATGGTGCTTCGCCTGCGTATCAGTCATTAGTTTTGATTCCTTGCATTTGGATATTATGCTACCTCTCATCTTAGTCATCAATGTGTGAATTGCATGATCACTATTTGATACTTATTGCAAGTTGTGTTAAAATGTTATTGGTCAAGTATATGTGGCTATTTGGACTCGCATGTTTCTTATGTATTCGTCGGATCATACAATTATATTTTGCATTGTAAATAAAAAATCCATTTTATCACTTAGATTGGTTTTCATCAAATAAAAACTATTTGATTGATTTTTTTTCAAAATTAAGAGCTTGCATTTAGGATCTCAAAAACGCACCTATAAATGAGGCATCCTAGAATTTTTATAAATAAAATATAATCTTGTAATAAACGTAAACCTGATAATTTTTTGAGAATTAAAATCTATCAACAAATTAAAGTTTTATAAAAAAAGAAAACAAACTTTGATTCCTGCATAGCGGATACGTAGGCACCTATGGAGCAACCATAAAAAAAAAAAAACAAAAATCATTTTTTCTCATTATTATTCATTTTTACTTTTTTATTATACTATTGACGTGCTTATAAATGTTCTTATATTTTAACTAATTTTTTTTTATATTCTCCTAACTTTTTACTTACTTAGTTTATTTTTTTTCAGGAAGTCATTGAATTTTTTTAACTAACATTACATATTTCGAATTTTTTAGAATTTAGCAAATTTAGGTGATCTTCAATTTTGAATTTTTTATATGTAAATATATATTTGTGTAAATAAAAAAATAATATATTTCAATTGAGTCCCATTAAATTTTAAAAGCTCATCAGTGGTATCCTTTTAGGTATAATAGGTTAGCCCGAGTCTAGATCTTTTGGTTAAATGCTTTTTGAAAAATGATTTTTAGAACAGCTCGCACACCAATATCTCAAATTAGGGTTGGCCTGCCAAGCTGACCCTAATTTTATTATTTTTTTCAATTTATGTTGGTGGCGGCTCCGAGTCAACTTTTTAATGATTTTTCAAAAACTTTTCTTAATTGTGTCGGTATCTATGTTAAGCGAGTTGAGCTTAATATGGATCCAATTAAGGAAAAGGAAAATTTTCAGGCTTGACACCGTGGATATAACAAATTACCTCACCAATCGCTTTGTGCTTAATCTTCAGTTTCTCCTCTACCTATGCTTAACTTCCAAAGTAATCATTAAAGGGGGTCCCATTGTTCAGCACTTAGAGTAGCAATCTCAACCTCTAATACCCTTACCATCACAAAGGTCATCATGTTCCTTCTTGCCTATCAGGTCCTTGTAGGACTTCTCGAGGTCCAACTTGAGTCGACCTACCATAGCTTGAAGTTCACGTGTCTACAGCATCAACTCCACCTCACGAGTACAAAAACCCTCCCATCTCTCAACATGTTCTCTTTGATTACCATCCAAAAGCTATTAATTGACCTATGCTCGAAGTTCCTGGTTGTCCTCATGAAGGTCATGCTTCTCATCATCTA
This sequence comes from Combretum micranthum, assembly GCA_024138025.1. Taxonomy (NCBI): domain Eukaryota; kingdom Viridiplantae; phylum Streptophyta; class Magnoliopsida; order Myrtales; family Combretaceae; genus Combretum; species Combretum micranthum. The sequence continues at coordinate 719,545 of JAMXBD010000279.1, forward strand.
ATAGACAAAACTTTGCCTAGAAATCTTACTCTCCCAAAGTTACAACAGTGGCTCTTCAACCCTCCTCTTAATTGCAAACTTCTTAACATTATATCAATTGGCCTACCTCTTTTGTCTGAAATCTCTGCTCAAGAATTTGGTGGTCATCCTTTAACTCATAATAAAGCGTATGATAACTCTACTTATATAGAAAAACCAACACATGGTATAGGAATCAAACCTACCTCCTCTAAATCTGTGTCGGTTAAAATGCTTACACTTAAACTGGTTGTTCTCCTCCTACAAGCCCTTACAGCATAAAATCACCTATGCAATACCCTAAGCAATTCTCTACAAACAAGACGGATAATAAGCAAGTTACACGATAATATCAAACTAGGTCAACAGAGACTTCTTATATAAGCAAAGAAACCAAACCAATCATTAGCCTCATTTAGCACACTAAATAAAACAAGTGTTTGCCATCATGCAATAACTTAACGCCTCATAACCTCATGTGATTTAGGAATAGGAGGAAGAGCAACTACTAGCTCATAAGTGCCCTCAAACACCACATGCATGGAAACATACTCTTCACGGCAATCCTCTGAGTCCACTTCAACAGGATCATTTGACTGACAATGAGAACCTAAGTGATTGAGAGCCTTGATCGCTATGTTAGCATCTATGATCATCCCCACCAACCAATGGGGACTTGTTACTTGCTGGAGGAATGACTAGGATTGTAGTCTCTTCATGACATACCCTATTTAAAGGAGTCTGGAATTGACCGAGCCCTTATTTCTCATGCTTACCCTTTTAACACTAGAAGCTTCCCTGGACCATTTTTTCCTTCCTACTCACTAAGTCTTTGTGAATGAGATAACCAACTTACACCTCTTGCCTTGCACTTGCAAGGCCAATAGTGCTTCCTACGACCCTTACCCTTCGTGGCTTAAGGCAAAGAGCAAACTGATCCTCCTCACCAACGCTACCTGCTGAAACAGAAAAATATTAATAGCTCATCTTAAAAAAGATAGTGATGGGTGAATCCAGTATAGTATGTCTCAAAGGATGCCCCCCCACAACAAGTTTTTAATCCCGAATGCTAGAATAACATCACTCAGGCCATACCTCTAGTATCTTTCCCTCTCTTTAAAGAAGGCCTAAGGTATGAAACAAAGCCCCATTTTACATAAAATTGTATGACCTTCTTATCACTAAGAAGGTCAGTCCCCACCACGTCACCAATCCATGAAAGCCTTTAGCTCTTCTATGTCTCCTAGTTGTTTTCAAGTAATGATGGTCGTCCCAACGAGGGGGCAATCTCATCAATCGTGTCATAAATGGAGCATCATCCCTTAACTCACAATGTGAATATGCCATTCCAATTCTTAACACTCAAATCCAACCCGGTGGAGAATGACAATTACCTGCTCTGCTGCAGTTGCACCCAGTCATCATTAGGACATTTGATGATGAAGAAATATTGGAGTAATTAGGGGAAGGCCTCCGCCACAACCCAACATAAAGCTTCGAAGGCAATCAAGAATCTCCATGAATTCACATTAGTTGAGCCAGACTTGTAAGCCCCTAGATTTTTTGGTAAATATAGTAAATTTTAAGAACCAAAAGTCAAACTGAAACCCTAAAGTCAACTTAATTCTATGTTAGTCTAGTGAATCTAATCCGGTAATCCCGTGTTTTAACTCCTAAACAACGAAATTGAGATAATTATGGATAACGGTTCGTAATAATATAGGAAAACTTAAAAAAATCATATTCGTTAATTTTCAATGTGTTTTGGATCAAACAGGATCAGTTTTCGAAAACATGCCCTGTTACATCGGATCGTAAAAATATTCTAAAAATACATTAGACTCGTAAATATAAAGTTTTCAAAAATATCATTTTTAGAATTTTTAGTAATTAAAAATATCGGATATAGGCCGTTTACGTGTATTTTCTTTACTATCGGTATTTTGATGGTCAGTCTATTATTTATAGTACTATTTCTACTATTTATTACTATTTCACTATCTCTACTTTTTCTTACAACCTATTCTTACACTCTACCATACCTATCTTACATTTACTTTTTCATAAAAACTTACACACCATATCTTGCTTTTTAATTACTTTTCATTACAAAACAACAAATTTAATCAATTTTTCTCCCCTTCCCCATGCTTGTCCACCCTCTCTCTCTCATCACTCTCAATTTATTTTCTTTTTCATTTTATTTAATTACATCTAATTTTCACTCAAAACTCTATAAATACCCCCTCCTTCTTTCCTTCTTTCACACAACTCATTTTCCTACCAAAATCACTCCACAAATTCTCTCTAATTTCTCTTTCAAACTTCTCTCCTCCCCACAAAATCACTACCCACATATTACTACAACACTTCTTTCCTTCTTCAACAAATTTATAACCTTAGGCAAAACTTCTTCTATTTTTCTCATCATTTCATGTAACTTAGCACGAGCTTAGTGTATGTTTCTTATACTCATGAGAATTAAAGAACAACAATATCTTCATGTGTAGACACCTCATTTTGACATTTATTTTTGTCAAAATATTTGTTAATCTTAGTATACATATAACTAAATTAACAAATTTTTTGCAACTATAAGTATTAAAAATTAGGAATGAAAATTAGAAAAATAAATCAAATTAAAGGAAATAAATATAATGGATGTAATATATATACATAATATGGTATTATAATTTCAAAAAAAAAAAGTACTATTCATCATCTTCAACCTCCGGCCGCCCGATGGGCCATTTTCGAGTTCATTTTCGGCCAATTTTCGGATGTTTTTCACAAACGAATACACATTTTAAAACTAGGCATGGAGTAGTTTGTTTTGATATATAATTTAGGCATATTGATCAACAATAAGGATTTCAAATCCGAACTTGAATTTGAAAAAAAACTCATTTTTTAGTTTCGAAAAAATCTCAAGATCAAAAATTTCGCTAAAAACGTGTGTTGTTTGTTAATATTAGAACGTTAATGACAGCTATAAGCATTTAATTGAAGATTATGACCGTTTTAGCCCATTTTTTTCGATTTGAATTAAAAAAAGTTTTGAAACCCTAGCTCTATAAATAGAAAGAAAAAAAACACGAATAGAGGATTAAAAAAACAAAGAAAAGAAAAATAAAAAAAGCATTTGATACTCAGGAAGTCGAGAACTTCATTCCTATAAGTTGATTGCTGTCGAAAACCGCTAAACGATCGTCGTCGGAATAACCACGAACTCTGTTTTTGCTCCGACCAACCACCCTCAGAAGCTACACCATCTTCAGTTGATAGTCGCTCGAACTCCGACTCGATCCGGCCATATCCTCCTATTCCGTTGGCATCCCAAGCGACCCAATCCTTCCTCCGTCCGACATCGGCCAATATTCACCAAAGCTTCATCTCCCTTCCAATGCGCGCGTCCCTGATTCTGCATTCCAGTAAAGTTCCTCTAGTAGTAGTAGTAATTATAATAATAATAATAATATAATAATAATAATAATAATAATATTATTATTATTATTATTATTATTATTATTATTATTATTATATTAAAAAAATAGGAAAAATAAAAATTAGTATATAATTGTAATATCAAAATCTGTTATGAATGTATTGTGTTATTTTTTAAAAAATTCAAAATATGTAAAATTAGTAATAGCTTTAATCATGATAGTATAGTCATTATAATTATTTTTTTTTCTTGTCAATGAATTATTGTCTCATAAACTTGTTCTAAAAATATTAATTTGAAATTAGGATCTAATTTGTCATGATAGAGTTTTTGAATGTTCTATCTTTTTGCATTAATATGGTAATGATCTTGTTTTTGTGATAAAATTGAATTTTGTGATATGTATCATGTTAGATACTTGTTCGTAGAATTACATTAAGATTTGTCATTGATAATATAACTATAATCACGCCATAATCATAAGGAATATATGAAATTTTTTTGAGTTTTAGGTTTGCAACATTTGAAATTGTGTGATCATGTATGATGATAGTCATTAAAATTCCTTTTATGCCATGATTTCGCCTTATTATAATATAGTGATGACCTTGATTGTAATAACATTGAATTTTATGATTTCACCATATGTGAAACCACATTGAAATCTTGGCCTTCATAATGTAATTTTGATGATATATAAATCTTGATTATGCCATGATATTGTTTTTTTAAAATTAGCTTGTTAAATATTGATATTCCTTATAATATTTTTATTCTTGATGATATGTAGGATCAATCGATATGCATGATATGTGGTTATGATTTCTTGTTCAAAATTTTTGTCACATAGAAAAGTCCAATTTATATAAAAAAAACCTTAAATTGATAGATTTAGGATCCATATCGAAAACAATTAATTTTGATAAAATTAATAAAATCCAATAAAATTAAAGCGAAAATATTTCAAAAAATTCTAAAATTAACCAACAAATTAAATTTTTCTAAAAGAACTACGTGTGGTCTGAACCCGATTAGCAGGTACGTAGGCACCTAAATGGGCGACTTAAAATATGTAAAAAATTATTTTTGTGAATTTGTTTGATTTGTTAGTTTAGTTTAGAATATATGAATATTGATAGAATTTGATAAGATTTGATTAATTTGAATATTTCGAGTTTTTTTTAGATTATATGTGATCATTGATGGAGTTTGATTAGATTAGTATTTTTGTGCATATTAGACATAAGTTTAGTTAGTTAGATCTTTTTAAATAGTTTAAAATTTGAAGTTAGGGTTTAAAAGAAAGCAATTTAGATATGAAAATTTAAAGTGATAACCGTTTAGGTTTTAATAAATTAGCCCCCAAACTCAAATTAATTTCTGGTTCTCGTTTTCAAAACGATTTTTTTGCAGATCAGTAGCAAAACCAAAATCAGCTTACCCATTGGTTTTGGTTTATTTTTTCTCTCAACTCTAGTCGAGTGGCGACTCCAAAATATTTTAAAAAATTCAAAATTTCCTTTAATTCTTAGTCGAGGATTCATATTGAATAGGTTAAGGTTTAGTGCGAATCGAATTAAAAGAAATCGAACCGGAAATCAAAAACCAAGCTCGACAGTTTGGCGACTCCATTGGGGAGATATTTAGAGGGCTAGCTACTTTATGCTTTTCATATATAAATTGCTTTCTTTTTTTAAATATCTTGTATATTTGTAGATATTTGTGTTAACCGTGTGCTTATGTGCAGATATTATCTATATAAAGTTATTGGAGGGGATATTTATTTTTGAAAAAAAAATGTATGTTAGATGTGGTCAAACCCGGGCCACCTTAGGTAACCTAGGATGGGAGGCACCAGTAGGTCTCGGGTGTTGTGGTTACCCACCATTCGAGACACGAATCAGCCTCCCACTCCTGTTAATGTGGCCTATGGCCCATTAATCGGGGGACCTTTACAGCCCACCCTTCTTGCATTCACTACATGAAGGAGATGATGATCAAACTTTGTAACCAATCAAAGTGTTTTTCAAAATTTCTTTACAAAACAAAAGCTGAATTTATAGGAGTTAACTTTCCCTTGTACTCCGTTATGTAAATGTGTCTTGTAAATCCTTGTAACCTCGTAGTGTACCATGAAAATGTATATACCGTATTGTAACACATCTCTTTGTAATATGTAGATTAAGGAAATTGCAGCTAGTATGTGTAATGGCAACATATGGGCCCGTCTTACTCCCGAGATTCATGTTCATGAGCCTACTAGTCTGATGCCCATTTTGAACAAGTGGTTACAAACTTTCAAGCCAGAACAAAGAGGATTCATTGAAGACCGTTTGGGACCTATTCTTTCTCTACCAAAGGTCCAGGTCCCCATTCATCTTTTTAGGGCCCTGGTTTACTTATGGAATGTTGGTGAGGCCACTTTTTGCCTTGGTGAGCATACTTTGTGTCCCACTATTAAGGAATACACGACGCTTCTTCAAGCTCCAGCAATTCATGCGGAATATATGCTCCTCAACTTAGTAAAGGGCCGGTCAACTTGTTCAACTTCTTTTTAGGAATTAAGAAGACCGATGCATCTAAAGCTCTCAAGAATTGTAATTTGGTCTCCGTTCGGCTTTCTGATTTATTCAAGTGGTTTGGATCTCCAAATTGTTATAAGGACAATAAGCCTATCTTCTGTGGAAGTGTAGTAGCATGGGAGCAAAATCGCATCAATGCCTTTATAGCCGCCGTATTCGGTACTATCCTCTTCCCGAATGGGGATCTATTCATCCACTATCGAGTAGTGGAATTAGTGGACCAGTTTTTGGCAGGAAAGTCTTATATCCCGGCCTTGCTCGCTGAACAAAATAGATCTCTCAACCATTTGAAGAAAAGAGGGCATGGGAAGTTCAAGTCTAGTATGGCACTCTTGATAGTATGGTTTGCAAGCCACACTAGAGATTATGGGAGCAATTTGAGTCCAGCTTGCCACATTAGAGACAGTTATGATCTTATTTTAAGCTTTAGTGAAAGAGTTCGCATTCAAGATCTTCCAAGGACCGATGAATGGGTGCACTTACTCCAAGATCTAGAAGCTCACACTTTCCTTTGGGTTGCTAAATGGTTCCATTCTCATACGGCAATAACCGAATGTAGGGAGTATGCGGCAATTCCTTTGATTGGTTTGACCGGGTCCACGGGATATTATCCGGCTCGTGTGATAAGACAATATGGAGCACTTCAAGATATAACTAGCAAGCCATCATTAAAGGAGTTTACTATGGAATGATGACCCGAGTGTTCCTTTGGCACAAAGAGAGAGAAGGCTAGGATTGATACAAGCCAAATGGGAGACAAGAGAAATCAAGACGATCTACATGATAGACCCCATTAATACTGAGACGAAGAAATACCGAGCCACTAAAGAATACATCCTCAACCAAAGGGCAAAAGTGAACGAGTTGGAATTTCAAGCTCCCGAGATGAAGAAGAAGGATCGAGAGATGGAAAAGGAAGTTCAAGTTCTCAAGGCAAGGTTCAAGCACTTGAAGCTCAACCAAGGATGGCAAAAAGGACTATTGAGGAGCTGAAGGACCGTTCAGAGTGTCCTAGCAAGATTAGGCGTTTGGTTTAGGATGATTTTCTTTGTTTAGCTTTTCGGTTTTGTCATGTTTAGGTCATGTATTTGACTCCTTGAGTAAATTCAGCTTTAATGAAATAAAATGGTTTTTTGCTACAAAGTTCTCATCATCTCAATTTACATGCGCATGCGTTTTTCTTTTCCATATATATATTCTTGTCTCTACATGTTCTTGTATATTCTTTGCTACCTGTTTATTTGTTTTTGTGTATATAAACGCTAACCGTTTGCTCATTTTGTTGAGAATCATATAATAATATATACTTTTTTCTTCTCTAAACTATGGAAATTTTGTTTTTGAACATAGTTTCTAAAAGATAGCTCCTAAACGGTCAGACCCGGTTCGAAGTCCATCATCACTAGGTCTAAATCCAGAATGGCTAGCAACAACGACAATAATTCTGGTAATTCCAATGCGATTCCGAGCAAAGGCTCACTACTTTGGAACAAATGGTATTCCGAATGGCCGAGCAAATGAATCTTCTCACGCAAAACCTTAAGGCCCCTCAAGATACTACCGCAGGACATTCTGGGTAAAGAAAGGACTGATGTCAAGCTATTGAGGAACAAGTAATTAATCATGAACCACTAGCCATTGTCGAAACCGATTCTTCTGAGTTTAAGAAGGAAATTGAGGCTCAAAACAAAGAAATGGAGAAAAGGCTTCTTTCTCAATTCAATGAGAAACTCAAAGTTTTTGAGAAAATGGAAGGATTTGATCAAACTGGAATCACAAGCTTTCCTACAATCGAAGCGGGAGCTTTCCCCAGAAGTTCAAGATTCCCGACTTTGAAAGTATGATGGTACTGGTTGTCCAAAGTTGCATACTAGGCTCTATGTGAGGAAGATGAGCCGGTACACTCAATATGAGCAATTCATGATCCAAACTTTTCAGGATAGCCTTACCGGTAGCTTTAGCATGGTATGCTCATTTGGATCTTGATGAGATTAATACTTGGGACAAATTGGCTAGGGCTTTCTACAATCAATATAAGTTCAATATTGAAGTGGCCCCTTCTATGTGGGATTTAAGTAATATGAGGAAGAAGAAAGATGAGTCCTTTAAGGAATATGCTCAAAGATGGAGATCAATGGCATCTATGGTATCTACCCCTATCCCGAGAAAGATTTGACATTCACTTTCATCAATACTTTAGAAGAACCTTCTTTACTCATCTCATTGGACACACTACTGCTAATTTCTCTGAGATAGTATTGGCCGGGTGTAGAATTGAAAGTGCCATTATTACCGGGAGGATCCACGTGAGAAAAAGGCTACAAATTTCAAGTACTCCAACAATAACAAAGGGAAGGATACCACTGTCAGTGTAGTCAGCTCAACCCCATACACTAAACCTACTCAATCCTACACCTACCAACAAACCCCAAACACTAATCAACCCTTCACCCGGTCACAACAACCACAATCCCAAAACCAACCATTCAATAGACCCAGAAGACAGTTCACCAAAATTCCTACCCCTTAGCCAAGTTCTAGCCCGGCTTAGAGCTGACAATCTGATCACCTTTGAAACACCTAGAGAAGACTACAAACCCAGATATATAACCCCGAGCAAAAATGCGATTATCATTTGGGGCAAATAGGTCATTCTACTGACTATTGTTGGAGGCTTCGGAACAAGATTCAAGACCTCATTGATGCTAAATTGGTCCAACTAGATTTCATTGAAACCCCGACCCCTAATGTCAACACCAATCCTCTCCCAAACCATGGGCCCACGATCAACATGATCACGATTGAAGAACCCGAGCCTTTTATCGGAATGATCCAGTCCAATCCAAAGAAGATAGTTATCCAATGTCAAGGAGAGCAGAAAGAAGCCCCATATGAGGTGAAATCGATGAGGTATCAATTCCATGTGCCCATTGCACCGAAAGACTATAAAGCCGCCCCGTTCAACTATCAAGCTGTTAATCAAGTTCCTAGGCCCATGGTCGGAAAACTTGGGAAAGCTTCAGAGCCCGAAAGAGAGAAAACATTGGCAGAGGAATTCTTCCCACTAAGAAAAGATAAGAAAAAGGAGGAGGAATCTGATGAGAAAACAGCCTTGACCAAGATTATGAAGATAAGTGATTAAATTGCTGATCAACTCGCTAAAGTCCCGGCTCAAATATCCTTAATGGGTTTTAATGACTTCTGAAAAACACCGGGAGGCCTCTTTAAGATACTCCAACAAATCAAGGTTCCCGAAGGTGTTGCTACTGAAACAATGGAACATGTAGTAAATTCAGTATTTGCTTTGGACAAATCTCTTTCTCACCTGATGAGTTGGGAGCAGAAGGCACTCAACACACGAAGCCCCTATTCATAATGGCCAAATGTAATGGAATGATTGTAGCCCGAGTCCTCATCGAAATGGGTCGTCTTTGAATGTTTGTCCATTGGCTACTTTGAACTTACTTGGTATCGATGCATCTAACCTCCGGTCCAGTTCTACTATTGTTAGAGCTTTTGATGGATCCAAGAGAGGCATATCAGGAGAAATAGACTTGGAAGTTACTATTGGCCCACAAGACTTTACTATTCCGTTCCAAGTTCTAGACATACCAAGATCATTCAATTTGTTTGCTTGGAAGGCCTTGGATTCACTCAGCTGGGGCAATACCGTCTAGTCTGCATCAGATGGTCAAGTTTATAACAAATGGACAAATCGTTACGGTAGGAGAACAAGACCATGCTATCTTCAAAGACACTGCTATACCCTATATTGGCGAAGAAGGATCCGAAGACTTTGGTTTACAAATCTTTGAAGAAGCCAATATGATTCAAAAGAGGGACATTTGGACTGGGATATGTCCTACTCCGGTTGAGATAGAAGAGATGAAAAAGAAAGCCCGAAAGAAGAAAGGAGAAGAATGGTATAATACCCCTATTGAGTCTCCAGATATCAAAGTCACATTCCCACAACCGGCTCATGTCCAGAAACCAGATACATTGCATCGTTATGGAGCCTTCTTGCAGCTCCCATCCAGTTCGGGAGTTGAATAATTGGTTCACTATCCCCTTAATAACTCTAGGGTTACCTTTGAGTAAGGGTTGAATTCATGAAGGGTTTTATGTTTTGTTTCTTTTATCAATTGCTCAAATGTACTCCATGAATCATAGTCATTAATAAAGATTCTTTGTTTCTTTCATCTCTTTCTCTTTTCTCTCACATTTCTTCCTTTTTCTCTTTCTTTACCTTGCCTTTTTCAGATCTGATGATAATGGTGAAAGTAAGAGATATCTTGCGCATAGATAACGAAAATACTGATATCATTTCTGACCCTAATGAGTTAGTCGTTGAACATGACATTAGTGATCACACTGGGATAGAGAAAAGTTGGCAAAAATATGAACAAGGAGAATTGAGATCAGTGAACCTACAGAAGTAGTGAATGTTGGAACTGAAGATGAGCCTAAAAATTTGAAAATAGGCACCACCTTATCCGCTGAGCAACGAGAAAGATTGATAAGATTATTGACTGATTACTTAGACGTGTTTGCATGGTCCTACGAAGATATGCCTGGTTTGGATACCTCTATAGTGGTTCATAAATTACCAACTAAAGCAGATATCAAACCAAAGAAGCAAAAATTAAGACGATTTAGACCAGATATCTTGCTCAAGATTAAAGAAGAAGTAAAGAAATTGTTGGAAGTCGGTTTTTAGAGGTATCCGATTATCCTGAATGGGTGGCTAATGTGGTCCCGGTACTTAAAAAGAATGGAAAGGTTAGAGTTTGTGTAGACTTTCGCGATTTAAACCAAGCCACGCCCAAAGATAATTTCCCCTTACCTCACATAGATGTCTTGGTGGATAATACGGCTAGAAACCATCTATTTTCATTCATGGATGGCTTTTCGGGATATAATCAGATTAAAATGGCAGAAGAGGATAAAACTAAGACAACCTTCATTACTACTTGGGGAACATTCTGCTACAAAGTCATGCCTTTCGGCCTTAAAAACGCCGGGGCAACATATCAAAGGGCGATGGTTACCTTGTTTCATGACATGATGCATCAAGAAGTTGAAGTATATGTGATGATATGATTGCTAAGTCTAAGGAAGATGAGGATCATGTGGAAATATTGAGGAGATTATTTGATAGATTACGAAATTCCATCTTAAGTTGAATCCCGAAAAGTGTACATTTGGGGTGACCTCAGGGAAGTTGTTGGGATTCGTAGTCAGTCAACAAGGAATAGAAGTTGACCCGGATAAAGTTAAAGCCATACTTGAATTACCTCCCCCGAAGACGATCAAAGAGGTCAGGGGCATATTGGGACGCTTGAATTACATTGCTCGATATCTCAATTAACCGACAAATGTCGCCCTCTATTCAAGATGTTGAGAAAAATGCAGCTATTGATTGGGATAAAGATTGTCAAGAAGCATTTGATGAAATCAAGCAATATCTGATGAATCCACCAGTGTTAGTAGCACCAACACCTGGTCGCCCTCTTTTCCTATATTTGACGGTACTTCCTGAATCAATGGGAGGTATGCTTGGACAGAAAGATGATGGGAAAGAACGGGCTATTTACTATTTGAGTAAGAAATTCACTGAAGGAGAACAGAAGTATACTGAAGTGGAAAGAACTTTGTGCCGTGGTGTGGATCATGCACAGACTGAGACAATATACATTGTATTATTCTATCGAGCTTTATACGAAACATGATCCGTTGAAGTATTTGGCTCAGAAACCAGGGTTGATTGGGAGAATTTCCAAATGGCAGATGTTGTTATCAGAATTTGATATCACTTATGTGAATCAAACTCAGTTAAAGGTCAAGCACTTGTAGATCAACTAGCCGAAAACCCGGTTGAAGATAGTGTGATTGATGGAGAAGCTCAATTCCCGGATGAAGGCATATTGCTGGCATTCAGATAAAGAATCAGAACAGTCCACTCCTAAATGGAAGTTGTACTTTGATGGAGCAGCTAATGTATGCGGATGTGGAATTGGGGCAGTCTTAATATCACCAGATGGTAAACAATACCCCGCTTCAGCAAGATTGACTTTCCCTTATACTAATAATGTGGCAGAATACGAGGCTTGCATCATGGGCCTCAAGATGGCACTTGACATGGAAAGATGATCTTGAAGTATATGGAGACTCCTCTCTCATCATCTTTCAAACACGAGGAGAATACAAGACGAAGGATGCAAAATTGGTGCCTTATCATCAATATTTACTAGAATTGGCACAGAAATTCAAAGAAATATCATTCACTTATATGCCAAGAAACCAGAACCAGTTCGCGGATGCATTAGCCACATTAGCATCTATGATTCAAATCACTGATGGAGTTGAGATCCAGCCCTTAAAGGTTCGCATTGAGGAAGAACCGGCATTTTGCTTGAATACCGAGGAAGTCCCAAGAAAGATCCCTGGTATGCTAATATCAAAGAATTCCTCCAAGATGGCAAATACCCTGAAAATGCTTCAACAAAGGAGCGAAGAACACTAAGACGCTTAGCAGTTCATTTCATGCTCAGTGGTAATACATTATACAAAAAATCATTTGATACTACTCTCTTGAGATGCGTAGATGAGGCGGCAGATATGTTGATGAGGGAAGTCCATGAAGGGATATGTGGACCTCACATGAATGGATATATGCTAGCTAAAAAGATTATGAGGATGGGTTATTTCTGGATAACTATGGAATCAGATTGTATTAAACACGTGAGACATTGCCACTTGTGCCAGATATACTCCAACAAGATGAATGCTCCTCCCAAAGAATTGCAGTCATTATCTTCACCTTGGCCCTTCTCAATGTGGGGTATGGACATGATAGGACCAATTTCGCCAAAAGCCTCAAATGGTCACCGATTTATATTAGTGGCGATCGACTATTTTACTAAATGGGTTGAAGCATTCTACGCTAATGTTACCAAAGGAGTAGTTGTCAAGTTCATCAAGAGAGATATCATAGCCAGATATGGAGTCCCTGATACAATCATTACAGACAAGGTACCAATTTGAATAACAAATTAATGTCTGAATTGTGCCAAAATTTTGGATCAAACATCGGAACTCTACCCCATATCGACCTCAGATGAATGGGGCAGTTGAAGCAGCCAACAAGAACATCAGGAAAATAATAGAGAAAATGGCTATCACTTACAAAGATTGGCACGAGATGCTACCCTTTGCACTCATGGCCTATCGAACATCCATCAGAGTATCAACAGGGGCAACCCCCTATTCATTAGTCTATGGTGTGGAAGCAGTTTTGCCAGTTGAAGTTGAAATCCATCACTCAGAATATTGGCAGAAACCGAATTGAATGAAGCTGAATGGGTGAGAAATAGGATTGATCAGTTAAATCTCATTGATGAAAGGAGGATGACCGCCCTATACCATGGTCAGCTTTACCAGCAAAGAATCGCTCGAGCATTCAATAAGAAAGTTCGCCCGAGAAATTTCAAAGAAGGAGACTTAGTCTTGAGAAAAGTACTCCCGAATGTTCAAGATCCTAGAGGAAAGTTTACTCCTAATTACGAAGGACCATATGTAGTAAAGAGGGTGTTGCCTGGTGGTGCATTAATTTTGACTAGAGTGGATGGTCCAGATTTGAAAGACCCTGTAAATTCTGATGCGGTCAAGTTGTACTACTCTTGAGAAATTAATGAAAATTCTATCAAGTTCAGAAATGTGTTGACTACTTTGTCTATGTGTGATCTAATTTTTGTTATCTATCGACAAAAAGATATCTCTAGCGGTCCCCAATCATCAGATCAGTCATTGACCATCCACTTTAATTGATAAGCTTTTTTCCATCCTTATATCTCTCAAATTTTTAAAACATGAGCACCGTAGAGAGAGATTTGAGCAATTGATAAAGTTATAAAAACATTTAATACTTTGAGATTTGATCTTTTCTTAAAGAAATGCCTATTTAAGAATAGCATAAGAAGTCGATAAGCAAGCTGCAAAGTAAGGGAGATACAAGAACCATCTCCTGTATCGTTCCGACTCAAGACCATCAAAAGAATCCAATTACCATCAAAAGACAAACAGAGATACTCAATTCAAAGGATAGCCACTGTGAATGCTCTAGCCTGACGGAGTAAACCTAGTGATGAGCGGACTTCACCAAGTGGTCTGACAAGTTTAGAAGCTTCTATAAAATCCGGTAAGTTTTGAAAGAGAAAAAAAAAAAATAAATGATAATAAAATGAATATATTGCTAGGATTATGTCTTTCAGGAAATTAGCTCTAGAAGCCACGAAGCAAGGAAATCAAGATCTCAGGACATGAGATTTGGGGATCAGAGCATGAGATCCAGTTTAGGAGCGCATATCCAAATCAAGTGCCAGCTCAAGGAGCGCGTTTGTATCAAATCTAAGACAAACGCTAGCTTAAAGAACGCGTTTGAACCAAATCATAAGCCAGCTCAAGGAGCACCTATCCAAATCAAGTGTCAGCTCAAGGAGTACGTTTGTATCAAATCTAAGATAAATGCCAGCTTAAGGAGTATGTTTGAACCAAATCATAGGCTAGCTCAAGGAGCGCCTATCCAAATCAAGTGCCAGCTCAAGGAGCGCGCTTGTATCAAATCTAAGACAAACGCCAGCTCAAGGAGCGCGTTTAAACCAAATCATAGACCAGCTTAAGGAGCGCCTATCTAAATCAAGTGCCAGTCCAAGAAGCAACCCAATTCAAGGAGCAATTCAGAATATGAAAAAGCTCTCACCCTGCTCAAGAAGTGGGAAATCCAGATAAGTTAAAGCCAAAATGAGGTCTACTTTTTCTTTGTGATGAGATTTTGACAAACCTCATCACAAAGAGGAGCAGCTGTAGACACCTCATTTTGACATTTATTTTTGTCAAAATATTTGTTAATCTTAGTATACATATAACTAAATTAAACAAATTTTTTGCAACTATAAGTATTAAAAACTAGGAATGAAAATTAGAAAAATAAATCAAATAAAGGAAATAAATATAAATGTGTAATATATATACATAAATGGTATTATAATTTCAAAAAAAAAAGTTACTATTCATCATCTTCAACCTCCGCCGCCCGATGGGCCATTTTCGAGTTCATTTTCGGCCAATTTTCGACCTGTTTTCACAAACCGAATACACATTTAAAACTAGGCATGGAGTAGTTTGTTTTTGATATATAATTTAGGCATATTGATCAACAATAAGGATTTCAAATCCGGACTTGAAATTTGAAAAAAAACTCATTTTTTAGTTTCCAAAAAAATCTCAAGATCTGAAAAATTCGCTAAAAACGTGTGTTTGTTAATATTAGAAATATTAATGAAAGTTATAAGCATTTAATTGAAGATTATGACCGTTTTAGCCCGATTTTTTTTCAGATTTGAATTAAAAAACGTTTTGAAACCTTAGCTCTATAAATAGAAAGAAAAAGAACACGAACAAAGGACTAAAAAAACAAAGAAAGAAAAATCAAAAAAGCATTTGATACTCAGGAAGTCAAGAACTTCCATTCACATAATGATTGCTGTCGAAAACCGTTAACGAACGTCGTTAGAGTAACCACGAACTCCGTTTCTACTCCGACCAACCACCCCAGAAGCTGCACTGTCTTCAGTTGATAACCGCTTGAACTCCGACTCGATCCGGCCATATCCTCCTGTTCCGTCGGCATCCCAGGTGACCCAATCCTTCCTCCGTCCAACATCGGCCAATATTCATCGAAGCTTCATCTCCCTTCCAATACGTACGTCCCTGATTCTGCATTCCAGTAAAGTTCTTCTAATAATAATAATAATAATAAATAATAATAATAATAATAAATAATAAAAAAAAATAATATAAATTGTAATATCAAAATTTGTTATGAATGTATTGTGTTATTTAAAAAAAATTCAAAATATAAAATTAGTAATAGCTTTAATCATGATAGTATAATCATTATAATTATTTTTTTTTCTTGTCAATGAATTATTGTCTCATAAACTTATTCTAAAAATATTAATTTGAAATTTAGGATCTAATTAGTCATGATAATTTTAAATGTTCTATCTTTTTCCATTAATATGGTAATGATCTTGTTTTTGTGATAAAATTGAATTTTGTGATATGTATCATGTTAGATACTTGTTCGTAAATTACATTAAATTTTGTCATTGATAATATAACTATAATCACGCCATAATCAAAGGATATATGAAATTTTTTTTGAGTTTTAGGTTTGCAACATTTGAAATTGTGTGATCATGTATGATGATAGTCATTAAAATTCCTTTTATGCTATGATTTCGCCTTATTATAATATAGTGATGACCTCGATTGTAATAACATTGAATTTATGATTTCACCATATATGAAACCACATTGAAATCTTGGCCTTCATAACGTAATTTTAATGATATATAAATCTTGATTATGCTATGATATTGTTTTGTTAAAATTAGCTTGTTAAATATTGATATTCCTTATAATATTTTTATTCTTGATGATATGTAGGATCAATCGATATGCATGATATGTGGCTATGATTTCTTGTTCAAAATTTTTGTCACATAGAAAAGTCCAATTTTTATAAAAAAAAAAAACCTAAAATTGATAGATTTAGGATCCATATCGAAAACAATTAATTTTGATAAAATTAATAAAATCTAATAAATTTAAAGCGAAAATATTTCAAAAGATTCTAAAATTAACCAACAAATTAAATTTTTCTAAAAGAACTACGTGTGGTCAGATCCCGATTAGCGGGTACGTAGGCGCCTTAATGGGCGACTTAAACTATGAAAGAAATTATTTTTGTGAATTTGTTTGATTTGTTAGTTTAGTTTAGAATATATGAATATTGATAGAATTTGATAAGATTTGATTAATTTGAATATTTCGAGTTTTTTTTAGATTATATGTGATCATTGATGGAATTTGATTAGATTAGTATTTTTGTGCATATTAGACATAGGTTTAGTTAGTTAGATCTTTTTAAATAGTTTAAAATTTGAAGTTAGGGTTTAAAAGGAAGCAATTTAGATATGAAAATTTAAAGTGGTAACCGTTTAGGTTTTAATAAGTTAGCCCACAAACTCAAGTTAATTTCTGGTTCTCGTTTTCAAAACGATTTTTTTTTTTGCAGATCAGTAGCAAAACCAAAATCAACCTACCCATTAGTTTTGGTTTATTTTTTCTCTCGACTCTAGTCGAGTGGCGACTCCAAAATATTTTAAAAAATTCAAAATTTCATTTAATTCTTAGTCGAGGATTCGTATTGAATGGGTTAGGGTTTAGTGCGAATCAAATTAAAGGAAATCGAACCGGAAATTGAAAACCAAGCTCGACAGTTTGGCGACTCCACTGGGGAGATATTTAGAGGGCTAGCCACTTTATGCTTTTCATATATAAATTGTTTTCTTTTTTTAAATATCTTGTATATTTGTAGATATTTGTGCTAACCGTGTGCTTATGTGCAGATATTAGCTATATAGAGTTATTGGAGGGGATATTTATTTTTGAAAAAAAAAAATGTATGTTAGATGTGGTCAAACCCGGGCCACCTTTGGTAACCTAGGATGGGAAGCACCAGTAGGTCTCGGGTGTTGTGGTTACCCATCATTCGAGACACGAACCAGCCTCCCACTCCGGTTAATGTGGCCTATGTCCCATTAATCGGGGGACCTTTAGAACCCACCCTTCTTGTATTCACTACATGAAGGAGATGATGATCAAACTTTGTAGCCAATCAAAGTGTTTTTCAAAATTTCTTTACAAAACAAAAGTTGAATTTATAGGAGTTAACTTTCCCTTGTAATCCGTTATGTAAATGTGTCTTGTATATCCTTGTAACCTCGTAGTGTATCATGAAATTTATATACTGTATTGTAACACATCTCTTTGTAATATGTAGATTAAGGAAATTGCAGCTAGTATGTGTAATGGCAACATATGGGCCCGTCTTACTCCCGAGATCCATGTTCATGAGCCTACTAGTCCGATGCCCATTTTGAACAAGTGGTTACAAACTTTCAAGCCAGAACAAAGAGGATTCATTGAAGACCGTTTGGGACCTATTCTTTCTCTACCAAAGGTCCAAGTCCCCATTCATCTTTTTAGGGCCCTGGTTTACTTATGGAATGTTGATGAGGCCACTTTTTGCCTTGGTGAGCACACTTTGAGTCCCACTATTGAGGAATACATGAGGCTTCTTCAAGCTCCACCAACTCATGCGGGAATATAAGCTCCTCAACTTAGTAAAGGGGGTCAACTTGTTCAACCTTTTTAGGAATTAAGAAGACCGATGTGTATAAAGCTCTCAAGGATTGTAATTTGGTCTCCATTCGGCTTTCTGTGTTATTCAAGTGGTTTGGATCTCGAAATTGTTACAAGGACAATAAGCCTATCTTCTGTGGAAGTGTAGTAGCATGGGAGCAAAATTACAAGGACAATACGGCCTTAAGATGTAGCCGAGTCAGACCGATCACTTTGGGTAAGGAAAGCCCGAGAACTAGTAGTACGGCTCATTAGAACCCCAAGATGTGCACAAAATTTCAACGAGGTTGATTGGGGCCCAGTTCAAATCATTCCCTAACCACCGATGGAGGGGTAAATCCATCCTACATATAAAACCGGATGGTCGTATGTATTGTTTGATCATATGATTGCTTGCATTTCATATGCTTGTTTAATCGACTTGTTTAATGTTGGTTATGAGTATTTTTTGTAAGGATTATCTCACTAAGCTAGTTATGCTTATTCCCCAATAGATTTCTAATGTTGCAGGATCTTTTGTTTTGTACTCGAGACCACGTTGATCGTCCAGGTAGAACTTATGTTTTGGGAAGCTTTTGGAGGAATTCTATTTGAATACTTAGATTAGATTTCCTTTAAAATGTTCTAGTTTTAGATATTATCATATTAAGACTGTTATTATGGACATTATTAGGGGAATGCCCCATTGAAGTTGAAGAACTTTATATTTTGATGAATCATATTAGTATTATTTTGTACGTTCCGCTGCCATTATCTTAAAATGCATAACTCCACCGGCTCCCTTTTGTTGTGAATAGACGCCTTGTACTAATATGAGAGCTTCCGAGTGACTAAGGTATTCATTCTCAAGTTTTAGTATTATATATGGCGGGCTGTCACGTTTAGAATACACGTTGGGGCATGACAAGACTCGAATTCAAGTGAGTTAACACCTACTATTGAAAATTTAATAAAGGGAAATGCAAACCAAAATCCATTCACTTAGGATACACACAAAACTTGGAACCATAAACCAAAGTTACCCAATCGCTTAAACTATGCACGGTAATGGAATACTCGCTCAAGGCCTAAAAAAAAAAACCGCTCCTATACCCCATGAAGATCATCCTTATTGATCCCACTTGATAATTATATGGCCAATTGCTAGCATCTAAGTTAGTTGGAGAATTGAAAGCATCTCTAAGATAACTTTCTCTAATTTCAGCACTAGATAAAGATGTCATGCCCCAAGGGGTACCCTAAATGTAACAGTCTCCCACACTCAATATTAAAGCTTAAGTATGACAACCTTAGTCATTCCTAGAAGTTTCGATATTAAGTGTAAGGTGTGCTCTCACAAAATTTAGAGGACCATACAAGGAATTATGAAGCTTAAGAAGATATAATAACAAATTAAGAAAAGAGAATTCATAATATTCGTTTGTTCATAACAATAGTCTTACAAATCTTAGGGGCATTCCCCAACCGCAAATAACTATAGTCTACTGCAAGAATATTTCTATATCTTATCCAACACTAAACTTCATCTCAAAATTCCTTAATCAAAAAGCAAAATACCTAGCTGCAGGGTCCACATGGCTTCAACCACAAATAGGTAAACTGCAAAAAATATCTATAGGGGTATTAGCTAATAGGCTTAGTGAGAATTATTTCCATAAGTAAACTTCTTGTGTAATGAAATTCAAAGAAGTTATTTAAGCAGACAAATGAAATGCAACATACATGTGGGTAAACGAGCCATATAGTTTTCCGAGAATTATATGTTGAATGGATTTACGCCATCCATTTGGGGTTTGGTGATACGTAACCTCAAAACAAGTAGTTTTTAAAAAAAAATTATGCTTTCGCTTTCGATCATAACCATTAAGTGTTGCTGGACTTCGCTAAGCATTTAATTTCATATCGCCAAGCAATCGCTTTCGATCATAACCATTAAGTGTTGCTTTCAACTGAGCTACCATCCTTCTCACCAAAGGATAATAACACAATGCAATGTGACTCACTTCGTGGTATGCATGAATCAATTTATTTATGATATCATAGCATCATTATTATCAAATTTAAGTTGATCATAGAATTTCATACAAATCAAGTGCTATACTAAAACAAACATTTAATCAATTCTAGCCTCAATATTCTTAGGATCCTTTCAACAAATTTTTCGCATACATATCAATTTATCTTTTCTCAATTCTAATGCGACTAAACTACAAGCACAATCAAGTAAAACACTTTAAGGAAATAAGCTCACGATGCCATATCGACACTTCTCTAAACAATGAATCGTTCAAACAATCAAGTCGAAATAATCCTCGGGGTATGGTTATCTTCGTCGGAATCCCTGGTCAGGGAAAATACCAAAAATGACTATTTCTTGATGACTTTCTTGAATTTTGACAAAATAATATCATAAGAACGTCAAAGTTTGTATAAAGAAGACTCCAATTTAAAATGGTCATAACTTGGTCATTTTAACTCGGAATTGCGCATATAATATATCAATTTCTACTTACTTGAAAAGATATATCCATTTCTAAAACTATTTTTATCAAACTAGATCATTTAGGCTCCGAAACAATGGTGATCAGATTCACCACGAATTTTCCCTAACCTAAAAGCAATTTGTTTCAAACATTTAAACCATTCAAAAATTGCTTTGATAAATACTTAGTTATCTATATAGTTGAAAATTTCCTTTTTCATAGATACTTAGCTCATACTTTATCCATGCTCAAGTGTTTATTGTCCAACCATGTTTCTTGGGTAAAACAATGTTAATTAAGAGTTTAGAAAACTATAGTTTACAAGAAATCCATTTTGTAAATCATTTAAAATGAATATTTTGACTCCTTTGTTTTCAAAGAATTACTTTATGTTTATCCTACTATTTTTCTAAATGACTTTTTGATAAAAATGAATTTCTTCTTTTCTAAATTCTCGACATTAGTGCTCCTTTTTCTATTTGTTCTCTTTGACTATTTATTTGAAAAATCTTGGTTTTGAAAACTCCCATTTTCATTTTAAGGGGTTTCCTTATATTATTTTTTTTAAAAATATTTTAGTACCAAATTCATCTTCTTTTAAGAAAACAAAGTAATATAAAAAATGATTTGAAAAACAAAAGTAATTTTTTTAAAATGGTAGTGAGTTTTCTTGAAACTTGGAAAAGAATAACTTTACTTTTGTTAAACTATCGAATTTATATTTCATATAAAACCTTTCTTAGGTAATAAGGTCTCCTTTTTGTCAAATTATTATGGGAGCTTTAAAGATTTGGACAACAATCTTAATAGGCATGATTATGAGAAATAATAACAAGCAAAAATAACATAAATAATAAATAAAGTCAATTATTGAGAGTCTTAGCTTCTTCAAAGATCTCAGGACTAAGAAGTAGACTATTCCCAAAGGAAAGAAATAAAATAAAAGAAAGAAAAATTGTTTTGACTTAATGAGGACAAGTCTAACACTAGAGACTAGTCTTAAAACAACAATAAATAAATAAATTGCAATGAAGAAATAAATAAATTACTTTGCATGAAAATAAATAAATTGCAAGTGAGTTTATATGCCCTAAAGAATATATATATATATGTAGATATATAATAATGCTTAGTTAGATATAATAACAATAATAATATGAACAATGTAAAATAACAACATAAACATAAATAGATATTCATGAACAAGAACAATACATATTACATGAACATAGTGTAGCTTCCATAACATTTAGTTTTTGGAAACTCACACCATAATCATGTAAAGTTACATGACATGAGAAGAAGAATGTATAAAGAAAAGTTTACTTAAAGAGGGTTTTTGAAGTATGAGTTTTGTGTACGTAAAGGTGGTTTGAGATAATTTTAAGAGAATTTTGAGATAGCTTTAAGAGAGTATTTGGAGAAAGTGTTGAGAGGAAATTTTTGGAGAGTTTTGATAGTAAATTTGTGGGTAGTAATTATGTGAAAGAAGTGAAAGAGGAGAAGGGTATTTATAGGAAATGAGGAGTGAATTTTTGTGTGATTTAAATAAAGGAAAAATAAAACAAAATAAGGGGAGTGCGCTGGCCATGAATAGTGAGAGGGGAGAGAGAGTTTTTATTTTGTATTTTTGTTGATTAAATGAAGTAATAAGTAAGTAGATGTGAAATAAAGTTATGGGAAAGGTAAAAAGTACAGGTAATAGGTGTATAGGTGTAAGAATAGGTGTTAAAAAAAGTAGAGATAAAAGAATAGTGTAGAATAGTAATGAATGGTGTAATGTAAAGTTGATATGACTAATAGAGTATCGGTAGTAAAAAATACGCGTATAATTGTGATATCTAATATTTTTACTTATCGAAAAATTATAGAACTGATATTTTTGAAAACCTCATATTTTTACGAGTCTAACGATATATTCGGAATATTTTTACTATTTCGAGCCCCCGACCACGTTTTTCAAGAACTGTATCCGTTCGAGTTTAAAACGATTTGCGGTTTTACTAATCTAATCTTTTCAAGCTTCCTTATGTAATTACAAACTATTCTACATACTAATGTCTTACTTTCTTAGGGTTGCTTATACAGGATTATCAGACTTAAATCTTAACGTCTAACTAGGGTTTTGTGACTTTAGGTTTCCGGTTGACTTTCCAATTAGGGTTTAAGCTAAACCGATCACAAAACTTTAGGGTTTACAAAAGATCCTTAGCAAAAACTCCACAATTGAAAAAAGACAACCACTATCATGAAAAGAGGTCAAATAATCACTAGTGACAAGACCATATTCCTTGGTTGTATGCTTTACTATATTCTAGGAAATGGAGATTAGATGCATCAATGTAAGAAGGGAAAAAGCCTCTCTAAGATTACTACCATGAGCTGGCTCACTCACGGTATGGGAAGAGCTACAACTCTCACCTGTCATCTTGATAATGAACGCTCAAAGATATAAAACAAAGGAATTGAAAACGAATATGGAGATTTACCATGAAAGGATGCAGAGGAAAAGTGAGAGAAAAAATAAATGGTTAATGACATAAATGGTACCTAAATTTTCACAAAACATTCAATTAGTCCTTGAATTTTTATTTTGAACAATTTGGTACATTAACAAAGTTTTTGTAGACTTTATTCATATATGAAGTTTGGTTTAAACAATTTTGGTACTTGATCAAGGTTTTTATAGACTTGTTCCATACCTAAGCAAGTCCAATCAGGTATGAAAAATGTTTGTGAAAACTTTGTTTAAATGTCAAAATTTCCAAAACCAAACTTCAAGTATGAAAAAAGTCTACGAAAACTTTGTTAAGGTACCTAATTGTTTAAAACTAAACTTCAAGTATCTAATTGAACTTTTTCATGAAAGTTCAGGTACCATTTTTGACATTATCCCAAACAAAAAATTACATGATAAAAGGACATATATAGATCCTAAGGAAACCTTCGGGAAAAGAAGGCAATGACGAAAAAGTAAATAGTCACAAGTCCCCTATCATTGGATACACGTTTATTCTGGAGCCAGTGGTCAAGATTAGATGGCATAAGATAATGACGTAATAACCATCACATCTCATCTTTGTAATGCATGCCTACGCGTGGATATTTCTATAAGAATTTAAAGAGACAACTTCCCTCAAATGTTGATTAAAATGATACATCGATTGATTTTTTAACAATACATAGAATGATTGAACAATCCACGATTGCTTGGTCATTCCACTAACCTAAATTCAAACTCAATTCAATTGGCATGTGCACTTGGCTTACTCTCCTTGCTCCAAAGACAAAGGAAGTAGGGGAGACAATTATTGATGGTTTAGTTTGGAGCATGGGCCTACCAAGCCAAACCTAATACACTAATTGGTTGGACCGATCTACTAGGCTAGACTTTAGCAATGAACTCCATAGTGAGTGGCTCGACCTCATAATGACAAGTCTCAACGATATGCTCGGTCACCTCTGCCTTGCTTATTACTCGACACCAACTTGGTTGGACTGACCCTAAAGTGGTGGACTAGTGGATCTGCCCCACACCCTCCATTACTACCACTTACCCACTAACCGTCTATTTACCTACTAACTCATGACGTCCACAACCGTCAGGTCAATCGCCTATAATAGTCATCTACCTCTTAAGAGATAGGTAATGTTATACTCAACCACTTATTCTCACTTAATTTACGAGCTTACCATGACCATATCTGACCTAGGCATCAACAATAGCCATGTTGAGCCCATATTAAGTACCATTAATCGAGTTTCTGTGTTTCCAAGCCTCCCTTAATGTGTGGATCCAACCCCAAAATCACTCAGGTTCAACCTCTATGGAATTCGAGCAAGGGACAATTACATATGCTCCTAAAGAGTTTTGCCTCGAAAACAAATTTAAATGTGTAAAATAAATTATTTAAATGATGTAATTTCAAGTTAATTAAATTTTTATGGACTCTTTATAACATATGGTTTACATATGTGCTAAGATTTATTTAAAACCATGTCGTCTAAAATTTTGCAAATCTTATTTGAACGAAATTGCAAAATTAGGGAATTTAAGGAGAATGATTTATTTCCATAAAAATAATGCATGAATCAATTATCTAATAACGTGTAGAGTGTTTTCATAATTTTTGGAATTTTTACTATATTTACCTAATACATCTAGATAATTGTTAATTAAACGTAAATATGTTAATGCCACCAGTTACTGATGTTAAGCTTACTTGGAAAAGTGATTTTATTATCTAAACATATATAATTTAGGGTGCTATAGATTCTTTTGTAGAATTATTTGGACTCAAATGATATCAATTACATTAATTATAGATATTTAGCTATATAATGGCTAAATTGGTGAGTTTTAGTTAATTTTATGAAAAGTTAACACTTCATGATTTTAATTTAGTGTTTTCATAAAAATTATGCAGTAGTTAATATGGGGTACATGGGAATTTTCTTAATAGAATTTCTTTGATTCATCCATCATGACCTAATTAGCTAATATATTACATTATAATAGCTTAAAGAATGATTTGTTATTTAAATTGGTAACAGTAATACTTATGAGTTCTTCACTTAACATTTAAGGGAAGAATACATGCTGCTTAGATCATATTTTAACCTAACTGTGATCATCAATTGGAATTTTATAATAATAGAAGTTAACATTTAAATATGATAATTTAGGATAACCATGTACTTAGCATATTTAATACATTCAATAATAATCATAAAGATATAAAGAACATTAAAATTTGAATAAGAAATGTAGATATTTGAAATTGGTAATATAAATGTATACTATATACTAATTCTAATTATATATTTGCAACACCCTAAATTTAGTGTGTCGATATCTCGCCATGTGTCCTCACTAGAGATGGACACGCTAAGGCTTAGATACTGCTAATTTCACAATAAATCTAATAATAACTCTCAAATCACACATTGAATAAGGTCTCATCAAATTCATTAAGTTCATTTTGGCTAAAACAAAATTCATCAAGTTCACTAATAAAACTACATAAAATTCAGTTAACATAAATCAAGCACCAACTCAAACCTAACCTAAAAACATCATATGAAAAGTCTTGTAACATAGCATAATAAATAATAGAGTTTCAAAAGTTTGTAGCTCTATTTAGCTTAAACTATTGTCTATAAACATCATGACCAGTTAAATCAAAGATCATTGGTTCATCACTTACTCCTAAAAAAGAGTAAAAAGGGTTAAGCTGAAAACCCAGTATGCTAAAAAACACACGCACATGTGCATGTTCAAAACCATAGTCAAAACTTACAAGCAATACAGCAAAAGATGCAACAAGCACAAATTTTTATCTTTTATCTTAACAGTTCACCTAGCACAGTATAGGATTGTTTGCAACTAATTCCATGACTTCAAAAATAGTATAAATATTAATATGTGTAAGAAAATTATGTTGGGCACTCCCTTACATCCAATTCCATAACTAGTTCTCATAAATTTACCTCTATCCTTTCAAGTACAACTCTATGCAAGGACAATACCACACAAGGATCATCAGGGTACCACTTTGGCATCACTGATACTCCCAATCCACTAAACCCAACTAAACACAATTAGCAAAACAATTTATAGCTAGATATCAATTAATCGATTATAAGTTTTTACTTAACAAGCACAATCATCAAACAATTTCATGACGTACCTAAACTAAAACTGTAACTGAAATTGAATATCACAATCAGGAAAACCATATAACAAGCATGAATTTAGTTTAACACTAATTCATCTAAAGGGATACCTATACCTAAGGCCTATAAGGTCATTAAACTATCTACAACATATAAGTTATTTAGTTATCCTAGATATCTTAAAGACATTAGTTTGGTGAAAACAAGGTTTATATCATTATTTTTCAAGCCTAACACAATCTCCAACATATTCCTCCATTAAAGTTCAATCTTTCATCAACAATATCGCTCCAAAATGCTTAAAGATCGAATCTCTTATAAAAAACCTTGCTTCAAATCATAAAAGATTTGATCTTTCATCAACAACCTCTCTTTAAACTCTTAAAGATTTGATATTTCATTAATAACTTCGCCCCAAAACTCTAAATAATAAACAATCATTAAAATAACACAATTTATAACAACTTATGTGAAATTCAACGATTGTTCTTCTTCTCCTTTGCAACCCATAACCTAACAAACGAAGCGATCATGATTACACCCCACAAACCAACCAAAATCTAATTTTAAATATAACAAAAACATGTTATATGATTGCTTACCATGAAATCTAATTGAAATTGCTATGGATTCTCCATTTAGACCAAAACATTACTGCTCTCAAAACCTGATAATCATAGGTCTTGTCTCTTAATGTTGTTTCTCTCTTATAAATCGTAAAAGAATAAGAGAAAACTCACCTTAATATCTTGTTGATTCTTCTAAAGATTTTTCAGTAGAGAGAATTCTATGATTTGTGAAGGTTTGAAAAGCTGTGGAAATAAAATACATTATAATGAGAGATGTGGTTACACATAATAATTATCTTAGGTCTTTTAAGAAGAGCCGTACTGCCATCTTATTTTTTAACAAATGATATTCCCTGCCCCTCATTATAGACAAATTGATTCTATTTTACAATATTGAATATTGTAGTGCATTTGGAGAGTGAAACACATGTCTGCCATCCTTAAAGAAAATTACAAAAATACAAACTAAGAAAAAAATTACAAAAATAGTAGCAACATATCTCGTTTTGTAGTTACAATACACAAATTTCCTATGTGTATTGTATTAAGGTCATGCTATGTACAAGGTACCTAAGCAAATATACATTTATGTATTTTTTTTTCAAATTGATACCCAAATAAGAATTAATCTAGCATTTAGACTTGATCTAACTAGAGTTTGCACATACCTTGTATTGCTTTATAATGCCATGTGGTTGAAAGTTAGCAAGCTACCAACTTATTTTATAAGGGTCAATGCGACTTTACATAAATGAGTCACATGGCTCAATGAATTGAATTAATTTAAAAATAGATGGATATAGCGACATGTTATGACTCATGTACGGAATAGAAGGCAGCCCACATATTTACAAGACTATGTACCTTAAAGTACAGGATGTGTCAAGTATAGCATCGTATTGTATGAAAATAGCTAAGACAAATATAGCATCATGTTGTAATAGAACAGAAATAGTCAGCAAGTGTAGCATCTGTAACAGAAATAGAAAAATCACGTATAAACATCAAATCTGTAACAGAATAGGCCAGCTGGAAACAGTATGCATGTAACAAACTCGTAACAACCTTCTACTTGTAACATACACAATCGTGTATAAGTAGCAAAGGAGAAGAAATACAGAACAGACCAGATTTTTACTCAAAAGTGCAAACTAGGAGCTACTGGAGGCTCGAACTCCAGCATCTCTACTGAACGAATTCCACATATCGCAATACATTTTTCCTTCCACAGAAACACAACAAAAAGAACAAACAGTTAGAAATTAGAAGTAATAAAATAGAAGTTATCAAGAAGAAACCCTAATTTTTGCAGAGGAATTCAATTCGAAAGAAGAAACCCTAAGAGAAGCAGACTTACAAAGTAAAGAGGGCAAAACGCACAGTGAGGCTAGGGTTGTGACCGGCATCAAATTATTTTGTCCGAGTGGGCTAATTCACACAGATCTTGGGCTGCTGCAATCTTATTTGGGCCTTTGGGCTTTATCATTGGTGCTTTCATTGATTTTTCGTCATTGTTGCAATGGCTGAGGGTACTCGAGGATTTTCTCAATTAAAGGAGGATTTACAGTCACATGAAAGTAAGATCCTTTCTCTTGAATCTAAAACAGATAGATTATTATCTGATATGAGTCAGGTTTTGCAATTTGTTAAATTGCAAATGGAGAATCAGGTTAATTCGAATTCTAATTCACATGTTAACTCATCATTTTCTCCTGAGGGACATTCGAATCAGGGAATCTCAATATTCTTTCATAAAAAATATGAAGTTGGATTTGCCTAAATTTTCAGGGACAATCCAATGTCTTGGATTTTTAAAGCCAATCAATTTTTTGATTTACATAATGTTCCTGATTCAGAAAGATTAAAAATAGCATCTTTTGCAATGGAGGATGATGCTGCGGATTGGTATCAATGGTTGTTTAGGAGTGGTTTAATTTCTACTTGGCCTGTATTTTTGAAGGCCATGGAACATCGTTTTGGTCCTTCTTTATATGAGGATCCACAGGGTAGATTGTCTAAGTTGGTTCAAACTGGAACTGTTTCTCAGTATCAACATGCTTTTGAATCTTGTCTAATCATGTGACTGGGTTATCTGAGAGTTTTCTCATGAGTTGTTTTGTTTCAGGTCTTAAACCTATGCTTCAGCAGGAGGTTTTAGCTAGTCAACCTACTGGTTTAATCCAAGCAATGAGTCTGGCTAAACTTTTTGAATCCAAGTTTACACACACTTTACCATACCTATTTCATCTTATACATCACATACAACAGTTCCTCTTTTTCTAAACCTGGTATTTCTTCCACTTATACACCTCCTACATCCATTAAATCTAAACCTTTTACTCCTAAACCTACTTTTTCTTCCTCTTCTTCCACTACTTCAAACACATATTCAAAAAAATCTTTACCTTTTAAAAGATTATCTCCTGCTGAGATGGCTGTTCGACGAGAGAAGGGTCTTTGTTTTAATTGTGATGAGAAATTTAACAAAGACCATATTTGTAAAGCTAAATTTCTTATGTTGATACAACCAGATGAGGATGCTACTAGTGATTTAGTATCATTAGATTCCGTATCGCAGGATTCTGTGGATACTCCTATAGAGATCAGTTATCATGCTTTGTCAGGCACACAAGCTCTTAGAACTTTGCGACTTGAAGGGTGTATTGGGGGACAGTCGGTTTCTATTCTGATAGATTCAGGGAGTACTCACAATTTTATACAGGAACATGTTGCCAAACAGTTACATTTACCTGTCTTAGCTACTCCTACTTTTAGAGTGATGATTGGTAATGGGGAATATATGAGTTGTACAGGATTTTGTGAGAAAGTACCATTAATTTTGGGAGACTTACAGCTGAATGTTGATTTGTATGTTCTTCCTATTCAGGGGGCAGACTTGGTATTAGGAATACAGTGGCTTCAAACTTTAGGGCCTGTTACTATGAACTATGCTCATCTTACTATGGATTTTTTTTTGGATGGCCATCACGTTTGTTTACATGGTATTTCCTCTGTTTTGCCCAAGCGGATAGAGTCTCCTCAGTTAAACAAATTGATCAAATCTGATCAAATTGCTGGTTTGTTTAGTTTGGTGGCTCAGACGGATAGTGAACTGATTGATACCACCTGCAATAGTTCGGTTGAGGAACTATTGGGCAGATTTCCCAGTATTTTTGAGACTCCATCATCATTGCCTCCATTACGTGATGTTCAACATCATATCCATTTGAAGAATGAATCACAGCCCATAAATGTCAGACCCTATCGTTATCCTTATTATCAGAAAGAAGAGATGGAAAAGTTGGTTCAGGAAATGTTGACTTCGGTATCATAAGGCCAAGTACCAGTCCATTTTCTTCACCGGTTTTATTGGTGAAAAAGAAAGATGGTTCATGGAGATTTTGTGTGGATTACAGAGCTTGAATCAAGCTACTGTGTGGGATAAGTTTCCCATTCCTACTATTGATGAGCTTTTGGATGAACTTTATGGAGCCACTATATTTTCCAAATTGGATTTACGAGCAGGTATCATCAGATACGTATGTATCCTGCTGACATTCATAAGACAGCTTTTCGAACCCACGAAGGACATTATGAATTCTTGGTTATGCCATTTGGCTTATCTAATGCTCCTTCTACATTTCAGTCTGTTATGAATACTATTTTTCGGCCTTATCTGAGGAAATTCATCATTGTTTTTTTTTATGATATTCTCATTTATAGCCGATCTCTTTCTGATCATTTGAATCATTTGGAGATTACTTTATCATGCCTCAAGGAACATGAATTTTATTTGAAGCGTAGTAAATGTCTTTTTGGACAAACTACTGTGGATTATTTGGGACATGTGGTTTCTGCTTCAGGAGTTACTCCTGATCCAGCAAAGGTTCAAGCCATTCAGGAATGGCCTATGCCAAGTAATCCTACACACTTGAGAGGATTTTTGGGACTCACAGGATATTATAGGCGTTTTGTGCAACATTATGCTACTATTGCTGCCCCTCTAACGAATCTTCTCAAGAAAGATGCTTTTGAGTGGACTCCTTTGGCTAATTCAGCTTTTGAGAAGCTGAAACAAGCTCTGATGACCACTCCAGTTTTGGCCTTACCGGATTTTACCCAGAATTTTATTGTTGATACAGATGCCTCAGGTACGGGAATGGGGGCTGTGTTGCATCAGGGAAATCATCCCATTGCATTTTTTAGTAAGAAATTCTCTTTGAGATTACAGAAAGCTAGTACTTATGTGCGAGAAATGGTTGCTTTGGTAGAGGCGGTTAAAAAATGGAGGCATTACTTGTTGGGTCGACATTTCATTATTCGGACAGATCAGAAAAGTTTGAAGGAAATTCTTTCTCAAACTATTCAAACACCTGAACAGCAACAGTACTTGGTAAAGCTTTTGGGTTATGATTATGAAATTGTCTACAAACCAGGGTCTGAAAATGTTGTGGCAGATGCTTTATCTCGCCAATTTGTTTCTTTACCCCAGTTGAATTCTATTTCTCTACCATCCTTTGACTTTGTCACACTACTTAAGACAGAGTTCAAGATGAATAAGGAGTGGCAGAAGTTGTTTGAAGATTGTGTAGCAGGAGTCTCTTTACCTTGGCCTTTAAAAGCCAACAATGATTTGTTGTTTTTAGGGTCCAAAATTTTTATCCCTCCTCATTCCTCTATTATCAATTCTTTGATATTAGAGTTTCATTCGGCTCATACAGGGGGTCATTTAGGAATTTTGAAAACTTTTAAGCGACTTTCAGAATCTTTCTTTTGGCCACATATGAAGAGGGATGTGGAACAATTTGTGAAGTGTTGCCATGTGTGTCAACAGATTAAGCATTTGAACACATCCCCAGCTGGGTTATTGCAACCACTTCCAATTCCTGATGAAGTGTTTGAGGATATTTCTTTGGATTTCATTACTGGACTACCAATTTCAAACAGTTATTCTGTTATTATGGTAGTAGTGGATCGCTTATCCAAGTATACTCATTTTGGGAGTCTCACAGCTCATTATACTGCTACTTCTGTAGCCAGATTATTTGTGGATATAGTAGTCAAATTACATGGGATTCCCAAATCGATTGTGTCAGATAGGGACAAGGTATTCATGAGCAAATTTTGGTGTGAGCTGTTTAAGCTCAGTGGTACTACTTTGAAGATGAGTTCAGCTTACCATCCTCAAACGGATGGTCAAACCGAAGTGATGAACAGATGCTTGGAGCAGTATCTGAGGGCTTATGTTATGGATTATCCTAAGGAGTGGCCCAAATTTCTTTCTTGGGCAGAGTACTGTTTCAATACCAGTTATCATACAAGTACTCATTTAACACCATTTCAGGTGTTATATGGCAGAATTCCTCCAACCATTTCTAAGTATGTTCAAGGGCAAACACATGTGGATGCGGTTGATCAGGAATTGAAAAATCGAGATGATTTATTGAGATTGTTAAAATCAAATTTGAGTCATGCTCAGTTACGCATGAAACAATTAGCAGATCAGCACAGGACAGATCGAGCATTTGCAGTAGGAGATTGGGTGTATGTGAAACTTCAACCATATAGGCAAACATCTCTTGCCTATAGGCTTTCATTTAAGCTTTCACGCAGATACTTTGGGCCATTTCAAATTAAGCGTCGTATTGGTTCTGTGGCCTATGAATTACTTCTTCCAGAAACATAAAAAATACATCCTATTTTTCATGTTTCCTTATTGAAGGAAGCCAAGGGTATTACTCTACTGTGATTCCATTACCAGGAGACTCTTATGACAATTATCCAATTGTCAAACCCTTAGTGATACTGGATTCACGAGTGATTCACAGGCAAGGGCAGGTTTTTAAACAACTGTTGGTTCAATGGGAGTCTCTTCCCTTAGAGGATGCCTCTTGGGTGGATCTAATGATTTTAAAAGGGACTTTCCAGATTATCACCTTGAGGACAAGGTGATTTTTCCAGAGGAGGAGGAACATGTTATGACTCATGTACGGAATAGAAGGCAGCCCACATATTTACAAGACTATGTACCTTAAAGTACAGGATGTGTCAAGTATAGCATCGTATTGTATGAAAATAGCTAAGACAAATATAGCATCATGTTGTAATAGAACAGAAATAGTCAGCAAGTGTAGCATCTGTAACAGAAATAGAAAAATCACGTATAAACATCAAATCTGTAACAGAATAGGCCAGCTGGAAAAGTGCATGTAACAAACTCGTAACAACCTTCTACTTGTAACATACACAATCGTGTATAAGTAGCAAAGGAGAAGAAATACAGAACAGACCAGATTTTACTCAAAAGTGCAAACTAGGAGCTACTGGAGGCTCGAACTCCAGCATCCTCTACTGAACGAATTCCACATATCGCAATACATTTTTCCTTCCACAGAAACACAACAAAGAACAAACAGTTAGAAAATTAGAAAGTAATAAAATAGAAGTTATCAAGAAGAAACCCTAATTTTTGCAGAGGAATTCAATTCGAAAGAAGAAACCCTAAGAGAAGCAGACTTACAAAGTAAAGAGGGCAAAACGCACAGTGAGGCTAGGGTTGTGACCGGCAACAAATTATTTTGTCCAAGTGGGCTAATTCACACAGATCTGGGCTGCTGCAATCTTATTTGGGCCTTTGGGCTTTATCACGACACTTGATGTATTTATTTGATAATCACTATTCATATAAGCATGCTTCTATTAATGAAGATGGTTTGTTAATATTGGATGTGTTGACGCATGAAATAATGAATTGATATAAGGATAACCTCAAAAATGGTACTTGAACTTTTGCAAAAAGTTTGATCAGGTAGTTGAACTTTGGTTTTAAACAATGAGATACCTAAAGCAGACTTTCTTATACATTTTTTGTATTTAAAGCAAGTTCAATCGGGTTGGAAAAATATATACACAAACTTGCTTCAAGTATCAAATTGTTCAAAACTAAACTTCGAGTACTTAATTGAACTTTTTGCAAAAATTTAGGTACTAAATTGTTCAAAACCAAATTTCAGATACTTGATTGAACTTTTTGCGAAAGTTCAAGTATCATTTGTTACATTAACCCATTAATATATTGATTATTCATGAAATAAGCATATTTTACTAATAAAGCTTAATATATACAATTACTTAGATTTATTATTATCATATC
Organism: Combretum micranthum; assembly: GCA_024138025.1. Taxonomy (NCBI): domain Eukaryota; kingdom Viridiplantae; phylum Streptophyta; class Magnoliopsida; order Myrtales; family Combretaceae; genus Combretum; species Combretum micranthum. The sequence continues at coordinate 753,741 of JAMXBD010000279.1, forward strand.
ATGATTCTACTTTTATGGAATATATATATATATTATATATATGGTTCTTGAATGCTTACTAATGATTGCACCACTTTCTTTCATGGCTATGTACGATGTGTATGGGTTGATGGGTTACTTTTTTACTAAAGCTCAATTTTCAATGAATGATCTTAAGGGTTTCATTTTGCTAAAACTTAATTTTTCTTGAAAAGTCTTGGTGTATGAGTTTGGTTTACAATGATCGAAATCACCTTCTCAATGATTGAATCTTCAAATTTTAAGCTGTTTAGTAGCCAATTTCTCAGTTTGAAAGACAGAATGTCAAGTGGCATGACTAGAAAAATAGCAAATTCCATAATAATTCTCAAATTAATTTTAATTTAACAAACTCTAGAGTCTTTGTACACCTTTAACTCGACTAAAGAAATGATTTATCCATAAGATCTATCTAAATCCAAATGATAAGTGCGAAAAGACTCTTATTTAAATATGATATTTTGTATTTAATTCAAATATTGTGATATACAATCTCATGAAATGGGTATTTAATTTGGTTTTACTGCAATTTAGGCCTTTGAGTGTATTTAAGTTAAAAGAAAGGATTTAAATGAGTCTCATGCATTTTTAGTAATGATTTTTTCAATTTTGAAGAAACTTAAGCTTAACATGGGCACTAACACTACCATCTTGCAAGGCGTATTGGTCTCGATTTTGTTATTTTCATGAAGAACATAATGCTATGGTGATTGAGTATGTTGAGGAAACACAATAATGAATCGACATAGCCATGTTACAGGTAATGTCTAGCCAAGGATTCATTCAAATTTTGACAATAGAAAAACATGACCATGTTTCGAAGGTGTATCAACCAAAATGTAAACATGGCGTCCACTATGGTCATTTACTGTCAACTATTTCATCATTGCCTTAGCTACAAGATTGTAGTGCTAAAACGATGATAAATTAGGAAACTTATGTCAATAGTAACATAACAGAACAAAATGTTTGTGTTGAGAGTATGTTGAATTAGATTTTTACTTTTCCAATTTAAATTTTAATGAAGTCAGCGCAGCATACCCATAACAAGGTCATGTTCAAAGTTGTGTTGACCTAAAATCGAAATTAATATAAATACACTTCAGAGATTTGCATTGCTTTGGAAGATATCTAAGAGTGAGAAAGAGTGTGAAGCAAGTTAAGAACATGTGGGTTTTATTAAAGATTGCAAGAAATTTTGTTAGGATGGTTTTAAATGTTTAATCTTATGCTTCCTAAATTGATTTATGCTTTGATTGTTACATCTATTGAAAAGTAATTAATTATACCTTTAAAGGTACTATAGGAAATATATATAATTGAGTTTATTGTTTTCAATGAATTTAAGTTCATTAATCCAATTATATATTCTTAATTACTTTTTAAATTAATATTACTGGCATATTGATTCCTTATCTAATTTCATGCTTATTGATTGAGAAATTGCTTATAAGATTAGTTTACATTAGTAGGAGATTACGTGTAATCTTAGAGATAGGATAGCACAATCTCATGAATTAAGGTTAAGCACAATAAAAAAAATTTAGAGAAATTAATGCAATATTAGGGGTTTTAACTGAAAAAACATTCAATTAATCAATTTAGAATTATAACTTAATATCCTTGAGAAAAATATTGATTTAGAATAGGGCTTTTTAAATTTTGGGTGATTACATAGTAATCTTTAATGGAGATTCAAAATCCGAGTAGCCTTTGCAATTAGATTATCTTTGTGCATGATCTTGATTTGCATTTTATGATTAATATATTTGTTTAATTAATTAATTAGCTTGATATTATTAGTTAGATAATAAAGAAAAACTAATTACTATTACTTGTAATTTTTATGGGAAAAATATCCATACTTATAGTATTCATGGGTGAATTTACTTAAAGTTAAAGTAATCGTAAAATAGATTGATAATAGGTTTTAAAACTTTATTAACAATTGTTGCATCATTTGAAGTGATGGTTAACTCATATTATGAACTTAAGTTCAAATGATTAAGCTAAAAATAGTAATTTTCACAAAAAGTTCATCATTTTAACCAAAGGTTCAAAAGTTCATTAAATCATCTATATAAAGTTAGATCAAAATTAGTCTCATCCCAATAAAAAGTATTTTCTCATTTTTGTGACTTTTTTTTTCATTTTTCTATCGTTTTAATATATTTTTCTAACTTATATTAATTAGTGAACAAATTAAAGGAAGGACAAAAATAAGTGTTTACACTTAAAAACTAGTAGACGTCATATCCATCATACAAATAAAAATGTTAAATAATTATATACACATACATAAGATTGTTAAAAAAAAAATAAAAGGAAAGATAAAAATATGTTAGATAATGTTAAATACTTGTCACTATAAGATCATACTCAAATAACTTCCGTCCATTTATTTACTAAGCTTGATAAATTGTACAAGACCAATGCTTGTACATATCACATTTCTAAACATTTAAAAGCAACATTTTATAAATAATATTGAACAATCTTAAATTCAAAATTCTTTTTAAAGTTTCATAAAAAATTTTAATTTTTTTGGTTCCATTATGTCACTTCCTCGAAATAATAAGATTGCTATTATTAGCCTATGCACTTAATATCCCAACAATATTCACTCTCTTTCTCTATATACTAATTCTATATCCAGTGCTCAAACACAAATTAACATGTATGACAAGAATTATTTACTTTTAGATTTTAACACAAATTCCTCATGTGTATCTAGTGGGATATAAATAGCAATAATCTATAACTCAACAACAGCATAGAGAATAAAACTATTGAAACTCATGGAAATTGACATGTATCACAAAAATTGCTTACTCTTTAGTTTCAAACAGGTTTCCCATCCATGTGTATTAATAGTATATAAACTCATGTTCAAATGTAATATAATTTTATTACCAAATTTGATTGAATATCTTACTAGAGTATTGAGAGTTTCACTTTATAAACATGGTTTACTAATTAATTATGAAGTTTTAAGCTTCATGAAATCGTAATACAATTGCTACTAAACACTATAGAGGTAAAATACACATAACATATTGATCTTTCAATCTTTGTCATTATCGACTCCCTTGTATATGTTTATAGGAAATGAATAAGCCTATCCAAGCCAACCTAGCCATCTTAAGCCTTAAAAATGTATTAAACACGTTTTAAAATATGAGTTTAATCCAAGTCGCTTTTTAGTTTAGTTTTTCATTAGTTTGTCATATTGATTTGTACTAATAATGGATTAGATTTTATACATCCTCTTATGATAGACGATAAGAATTCCACACATAAATGACAATTTAGCCTTTCTTGTTAGAAATATAACTGATCTAGTGTAATCATTAGCCATGTAGATTTTGATGCCTATAAATTAATATAGTAGGAACTCTCACCCACATGAAATAATAAATTTGAAGGAAAAAGCCAATTTTGATACCTAAACTTTTAGAAAGATCAATTTCATACCCAAATAAACTTTCAGTGCCCCTTTTTATAACCTACATTAATACAACTACTGCCATAGATGATTGTACCAATGCACTATGAACGTGTCAGTTACTTTAAAAAAAGTCCCTCTCTCTTCATCTTCTTCAACAAGAAGGTCTCTCTAAGCTTCCTATCACCTTCTCTCTCTAGATTATGAACTTCCTCTTTAATGTGAGCCATAGAAACAAAATCCACCATAGCTATAACTCATAAGATAAGAACCAAAGCATCTTTGCAAACCTAACCTCCATCGAGTCGTCATCCACTAAACACATAAACCTATTCACAAAATTTCACCTCCATCTCATCCTACGCTAGAGCTAAGGCTTAAACCAAGTATGCTGACCACCTACCACGCGAACTGCATACCCATCTCCATTCGAGTCTAGAAACATCAGATACCAAACCCAACACACCACTTTCTTTAGCTTCATGGACCTTCATCGAACCTGACCCAGAAAATGACTCGCTATCTCGAGGATAACTACATAGCCTCAAAACTAGGAATCAAGCCTTGAACTTTATTGTGGCAGCTACATCTGCTATTGTTAATTGTCCTGTAAGGCCCATCTCTAAGTTTAATGGATACTCATGAGGAAGAAGGAGTTTGACCTACATACTAGTTGGAACTTCTAGTGTGAACTATGGATTGATATCATAACTCATTTCAATTAAACCTATGTCCTAAATCCAAGTCTTATATTTAGATTAGCAACTGTATTCTATTCTATTTAATTTGATTTTGTTAGGGTTGGTTTTGGTAAATCATATGTAGGTCACGTTAGCAAAGCTTCTCCTTGGAATGATTGGTTTGAATGGAGTCAAAGTTAGAAGTGGGCTCAATTGGTTATTTTAGTGAGGTGGCAGCATTGATACAGAGATGGTGGTGGCATGTTCGGACAGCAGTGGTGTGGAGATGGCGACGGCGTTTTGGGTTTTTAGCTAGCTTTGGAAGAGAGAGAAAAGAGAAATGAGAGAGAAGGTAAACGTTTATTTATCTTTTTTAATGGATAGGTGTCATGATATTATTGGTTTAAATATCTACATTAGATTATTTTGTTAACGTATGTAGTAAAAAGGGGCACGAAGAGTTTGTGTGGGTATGAAATTGGTCTTTTTCAAAAGTTCATATATCTAATTATTATTTAGACAAAGTTTAGGTACCAAAAGTGATTTTTTTTCCCTAAATTTTACTATAATAATAATCTCTATGCACAATTAACAATCATTCTTTATTTATTTCTTTGATTCGTTTATTATCTTAGCTTTTATTTTTTACGATGTTGACATTTTTTATATCTTTTTAGAAACCATAATACAAAAGCATGATATCTTAATAATTTTTGAAATTATGAGGAAGATTGTCTTTTGTAACCTTTTAATTTACCAAAGTTGACTTTTCTTCTATGAAAGATATGTTCTTCCATTTGATTTCCTACGTAATAATTTCTTCACAATTTGAATTTTAATAAACCATATATATTTCAGTAATTTCTTAACACATAATTATAAAAATTTTGATATTCTTATTAAGTTTTCTATGTTTTACAGCTGTATATTCTTCTTATCATTTTTATCTACAATTACAATTAATTATTTATACATCATCGACTAGCCTTAATAATTATAGTAAAGGCACACATATTTGACAATGTGTGTGCCTAAAATAAATTAAATGAATTCATTTAACATTAATGTTAATGTGTAATGTATGTATTTATGGTATGATTATGAATCCAGATTGAGTTTAATATATATATATATATATATATATTGACAAGATGCATATGACCACTTAAACTTTCATCTTGATCTAATATACACCAGAATTTTAATAGTGCACTTGAAGCCTTTAAGAACTATTTATGTGAATAGAAAGAAACATCATGAACTAATACCTATTAGCTATTTTGGTTACATAGAAAGATTAAGACAGAGCAAATCATTTAGCAATAACAACTCGATACTATTAGGAGGTTGGAAGAAGACACAACAATTCTCCTATAAGCTCTTTCCTATATGTTCCATATGATCAATGAAAGAATTGATTGATGAGGAATTCAAAAAAATGAACTTCCCAATCCTTCTGCTTAAGTTTATTAATTTGGTGCAATAATTAAAAGGACACAATAAGAGTAGAAGCATTAGTCAGCAACTTATAAGCTTCCATGGAATCCATCTCTACAATGATTTTAGTATAACCCATGTGCCAAGCCACTTAAAGGTTAATAAGGATTGCCTATAGTTCTATTGTAATAGGGGAGCAATTGCCTAAGTTTTGAGAAAATCTCCGCTTCCAAGTAGCATTGCAGTTTCGGATCACACCTCCGACCCAAGTTGAGCCATTACGTAGCATACTAGAAACATTAATGTTAATCTTATACCACCCATGATCAGGTATTCTCCATGCTGAAAAACCTTTTTGTAAACTTCCTATATACAATCTTATATCCCTCTACACAATGTGAGCAAAATTCAAAGTTTAAGAGATAATCTCTTTCACTAGATCTAAAGTAATAATATCTTCCCTTGCAAAAATATATCAATTACGCTAAGTCTAAAGGCTTGAAGCTATAGTGGCAAATATGATATCCCAGCTAATATGTTTTACCCTAACCTCTTATTTTGAGAAATATTGTCAAATACCCATCGAACGTTCAGAGTTTGAAAGAAATTTGCCTATCTACAACACTCCAATAACTTCCATCTACACCACTCTAGCAACATTGTAGTCTCAAATGGCATGGAGAACCATTTCTTCACCCGTTTACATCGAGCACAAGCACTAGACTCCATTGAGTGCCTACAATATAAGAAACTTATTATAGGCAATCTATCTGTCGCCACAAGCCACATAAAACTACGAATTCCTTGAGGAACTTTTAATCTCATATCATTTTCCAAAACTAGTACTTCATCATCACTCAATAATTTGTAGGTAGAGGGAGTGGAGAACTGACTTAATTTACTATAAGACCATATGGAGTATCGATCTCGTCTGCATCATTAGGAGGAGGAATCACTCTAATAAAATCAACAATAACTTGAGGAAGGTAAGATCTAATTTTAGTACAATCCCATGATCCTTGGTAGTCAATAAAGGCACATACTTTGGCTTTCATCTGTGTTTGAAAGAGACTTACCAAGGCATGGTTTTTCAAAACACGAACTCCTTCAACCTAATTTTCTGTCCAAAGATTAGTTGTATGCCCATTACCTAACCAAGTGAAACTTATCATCAAATAGAATAGATAGATATCTAGGTAGAAGAGACACAATGTTGACGACGAATACCTTTCCCTAAATCAATCCCTTCCTATCCATACTTACTTTTGAGAATTTAAACCTGGAGTTCACTAGGATGAGAGATTATATGCAAGCTAAGCTTCATGAGGAGATCTTCATTCACTGCGGAAGTTTTTTGAAGGCCTAAACATCTACTTTCTTTACTCTTACAAATATCATTCCAGTTAACTAGATGAGTCTTCCTCTTGCTCTCTGAGGTACCTAAAATAAAACTTCAAATTACCTCATCAGTTTCATCACACATGTAAGCAGGGAGACACGTAGTTTATATTTGAAAAACTAGCAAGGATTAAAGAGCAGACTAAGCTAAAGTTATTTGTCCAGCAAGAGCCAGATTATTAGCCTTTCAACCTAAGAGACAGCTCCTTACTTTATCTACAATAGGCTTATAAGTTTCCTTTGTTACCATTCCATGAATAAGAGGGGAGCAAAGATATCTACTTAAGTCAGTTGTCATGGAAAAGGAAAAAAAATTACTAATAGACTCTTCAAACTTGAAGAAACATTTTTAGCGAAGAAAATCAAAGTTTTTTATTTTTTAACTTTTTAATCCTAGGCTGCACAAAAATCTCCTAACATCTGTTGAATAAAATTAACTTGTTGCATAGATGCTTTCAGCAAATAAAAAGAGGCTATCAGCAAAAACAAATGAGCTAAAAAGAGGGCCATATTTGCTCAACTGAATTCCCTTCCAATCATGATTATCAATGGACTATCAAATACCATGAGCTAACTACTCCACATAAAGAACAAATATATATAAGAAATGGGAATCCCCTTGTCTCACACCTTGAGAAGGACAAGATGAATTTGTAACATCTCCATTTCATACTAGCCTCATAGAGGAAGTGGAATGCATATCATAATAAGATTAACAAGATAAGAAGGGAGACCAATTTGATTCAGAGTATTTTGGATGAAAGACCAATGTAGTCTATCATAAGTTTTTTCAGGTCTACTTTGATGGCCATCTAGCCTTTACACCCCTTCTTCTTCTCTTCATTGAATGGATAACATCCTAAGTAATGATAGTATTATTTGTAATTCTCCTACCAGGATCAGAGCTATTTTGATTCGGACTCACCAAGTGATCTATAAATCCTTTCAACCGTTAGCCACAATTTTAGTAATTGCCTTAAAAATGAAATTACAAAAGCTAAAAGGTCTAAATTTAGATAAATGACCAGGACTATCAACTTTAGGAATCAACACCAAAAGGGTTTCATTTACCTTAAGAGGAAACAAACCTTAAGAACATTACATGCTTCTTGTCTTCTTTTTCAACGTCATTATCTCTTTGAAAATGGTGCTTCTCATCCTTTTTTTCACGGAATTTCACTTTGTTGGTAGGCCATCCTCAAGAGCAACATATGCCTATTATCCACGTGCTATCCCTACCCCTAAACAACTAAATATTTGATTCAGAGTGTTAATACCTATTAGATGTTTAAATTCTAATTAACATAGATTTCCATTATGGAATATTAGAAAATGGTCAAAGTTCTATATGAAAGCACAACCATAATTTAACAAATAGGCATATACACCACACTAAACTTAGAATGGGAGGAAGGAAGATTGTGTTTATGCAAATGATGTTTATTTTTACATCTACATGTATAATAAATAGTAATAAAATGTTGAAAATAAAAAGAGAAGAGCTAGAAGATCCAACAAGGAGATTTGATGTGGAGTTTGAATTGAACATTCCTTAGTCTCCATGAACACTACTACCTTCAACTAAAGAGCTTAATAGAGCTATTCAAGTTTTTTAAGTGAATTACACTAGATGGTATCAATGTTTTATGGTAAATTCATCTAAGTTATCAACATTTAAAGTGGCAAAAAGAGAAATCAGTTTTGTAAAGTGAGTAGGTATCAACATTTTGTCATGTTCATTTAAGGTATCAATATATTGATTAATGTTTTCTTAATTTTCATTAATTGTCAATTATTAGTACCTTATTTAAATCATTGATACCTCTTTTTAACCACGAAATATTGATATCTTAAATGAATTTATTCTCAAATATTGATTTGTCTTTTTAACCACTAGAAATGTTGATACCTTGAATGAACTTACCCTAAAACATTGATACTAATCTACCCTAAGTTCTTACAATTACTCAATGAAATACAAGTGGTGTACTTTTAGAAGATAGTAAATTTCACTTAATAAACACTATTCACTTTATGGCAAAAAAAAAAAGGATACTATTCACTTTCTCTCACTTTGTAATTGCAAATTAAGTATAAGACATAAGGATTAACAAATGAAGTAAATAATTTTGTTTGATTACAAGTTATGAGTTCTAACAATTGCTCCAAACTTCTAACTCCATTCCTGCAATAAATGCACTTAGCATCCAAACTCATATCTGCACCAATGCTTGGCATTCGGATCCTTAATCATAAGGGGCTAAACTCCTTGCTCATAATAAGTGATCAAAACCTTACCCAACAACTAGTTTCTAGATTCGTTGCCCCTAACATCTAGACTCTACCTACAATTTTAAGAGTAGTAGGTAGAGTTGCACTTAGCACATTGACTCTAATTGCAACTCAATGTACATTAGCTTATGATAAGGTAATATTGACCATATAAGAGAAATATTCACAATTGAATAAACAAAGCCTAAATAAGTAGATTAGCATTATCAAATCTAGATGAGCTAAAAGTCATTGCCTATGCAAGCCTTACTAGGTCTCTTATATCCAATTTAAAAAGCTTAACTCAATGACTTACTCTCAGGTATAGAAATCCTCTATAAAAATGTTTGAAGACACACTACACACAAGTTTCCATGTTGTAGTGTTTGGACTTCATAACCTGGTCTCTAGACTATTGTTGCGGTGTGATAAGAATGCCTTGAAATACTAGTTTAAGAAAGCAAAAGCTTAATGCAAGTGTTATATGTGAGAAAAATGGCTTATTAAGTTTATCTATAACTTCTATCCCACATAGGATATTTGTCCTTCAAATATTACGTTTTTATTGGAGTGTGACTTATTATAGGGTTAAATATATTAAGCAAGAGTTTTGGAATGAGACCACATGTGATAAGTAAATAAGGTTTGGTTTTTGCAAAAATAGTTGGTGTGCTTTAAAAAAATTATTCCTTTGTATTTTTCTAGAGATTTTTCTTATAGGCAATTGTAAGCTTGTTGTTCAATGCTTCTGCCATCAGTGCACATGTTGAAGGTTGATTGTGTTAACCTTAGGGAGTAGACGACGTTCTTCAATTTGTACTATAGTCGTGTAGGAATTCGCTTTCAAGGTAGTGGCTCGTCCATAGCACAATCCACTTGATAAGTGCTTTCTATATTTCTTTCACTTTTATTACTAACAATCTAAAAGCGAACTCAAAATGTTAAAAGGAAAATTAAGCATATTAGGAGGTTAAGAGGTAAAATGACTCTCATGTTTTATAATAAAGTTTTTCTATATAAAGGTAGTAAGAGGAGTGACATATTTTGTTTATTTTTTTTTTCAATGAAACAAACATCATGTGTGATATCTTAATGTCCTAAACATGACATGTGGCATAAAGTGTGAAGCAAACATGTGACTGTTGTTTCCAGTGAACCATAAAGCTACGGCTTTCACTTTTAAAATTAGAGCAATCTATGGGAGCCGTTTTGCCTTAATCTATTTACTTGGTCTCCAACTTTCATTCTCTTAACAGGAGAATGTAGGATGAATGACAATCTCCACCATCTCGATTGTTGCCTCCTAACACTAATTGGTAACTCTCTCCCCTTCGCTCATGCATGTATCTGCCATAACACTAATGAAATTAAGTGAGCATGTTGCTCTCCCATTGAACCTTTCTTATATACACATGAACATGCATATTTATTGTAAATCATTGTCATAATAGAACTAATCATCACGATTATTCTTTTGTTTATGGAATGAATTGGGGAAAGTTTTTGGCTTATACACAATATACATTTAAAACAAAACGTGGAACCTATAATAGTTTCTCCATTCTTGAATCCTGTGCTTTGAATTTTTAGTAAGTCAGAGCTTCTTGATTGCCATTGTAGAGTTATCAAGGACTGTGAGGTAATTATTTTACACTAACTTTTTATTACTAGAGAAACTAGAAATGGGTAAAATGTGGTTACACTAATTTGGCAAATACCATTTCAAAATTAATTGATGCGACTTTATTTTGACTCGCAAAAACTTGAAATTCACATAGATTCACTATTTGAATATGTGATTTTTTAAATTGCATATGTATCTGCAATTTCAAATCTCGTGTGCTCAAGTTGCAATATCAAGTATGATGAAAGAATAGTAATTAGCCTTTCTTTTTTTTTTTTTTTTGCAAACCATTTTTTACGAATTAATTTAAAAAAAAAAGGAAAAGCATTTTCATTTCTCACCCAAAGAAATCGATGGGGATAACTCTCCCATGCTTGGGTACACATGTTTATTTTTTATCTATGGTCAAGCTAAAGCTGCTTTAGGCAGATTTTCTATGTAACTTCTAGCTAGCTTTGATTTAGTGTTTTGGCTAGTGGTACTTATTAGTCAATAAAATGACAGCATATGAGAATTTTTCATGTTTCTTTTAATTCTTGGATATCTCTATTAATCAATAATAATAGAGCCATATCATCTTACTTGAAAAAATGGAAAAAGAATCATATCATGATTGATCATGTAATCAATTTACTTTTGGTAGTTAAATTAGGGATTGATTTTAATCTTTTGGCATCTTCTAATCGTATTTAATGATCCATTGACTAAAATAGTATATTTATTGCTTGTCCTATGCGTTAAGTGGAGCCTTTTTACCTGGGTGGTGATACATAGGCTAGCGTCTAGTTCTTTTTGATGCTTAATCTCCTATTATCCTATAATAGAAAAATTATGCTAGTGTGGCTTGCTAGCTACATTCATGAGGCTGACATAGGATCTAAGTGGAGTATGCAATTCATAAAATTCATTATAGCAACAAAAAAAAAAAAATTTCAATGTGAAAGTAAGTATGATAAGCATTCTTAAGATGAAATAAATAAAACACGGTGTTGTCAAACAACTCTTAAATAATGTAGTGATTTCCTTGGAATATGTAAGAACTAAGAAGAATTTAGCAAATCCTCTCACTAAAGGTTTGATAAGGAGAATTATCCTTAAGTCATCAAGAAGAATGGGACTTAGGCCCATAGATTAAAGTAATATATTGAATACCTTAATTGGTCAAATGATGTTGTGTTAATCCATAGCCTTGTATTTGAGTGTTCCTATTGAGATGGACTTGATGGTTCATATCCTATTGTGGCGGTTCATATCATGTGAACTTGATGAATGTCAATTTTCAGAGGATGAGTCTAAATGACTCTTAAAGATTTCATGGCCCGCTATATTAGGCGATCTAGAGTATAGACTTGATGAAACCACCTACTTGGGTGTGAAAGTAGGCCGCCTTCTATGAAAAACTTAGGTTGTCTTTCTAAAGCACTCCTGAGAACCCGAAGTGTGCACATGGCCATTAAAGCACTTAAATTAAACATCGCGAAACAATAAGAATTAAGAGAATAATACCTGTTATGGGGGTCTCAAATCCATGTTCTTGAAGTTATAATTCACTTCATTAATTGATTTGTTGTCTCACTTTAATATACATTAATTCAATTGAAAGACATTAATGCCTAAGTATACATCTATTCCTTTGCGAAGAAATATTATTATTATTTTATTTTTCTTACCTTTCTTTTTTTTGTCAAGCCATTTTGTAGAGGATTGTGAGAAAAATGGTTTGTTGAGTTTATTTATAACTTTTATTCCACATGGGATATTTGTCCTTCAAATATTATTTTTTATTAAAGTGTAACTTATTATGGATTTAAATGTGTTAAGCGAGAATTTTGGAAATAAGACCATACGCGTATTGTGTCTCAATTATAAATTTTGTTCCTTTTTTTTAGTGATTTTAAATTTTAACTTCCAAAATTATTAACCAAAACCTTTTAAATTCCATAACCAAAAGTTTGCAATTTTGATAACTAAAATTTTTTTTCACAAACCGGTGTTTTCTTTTATTTTTATAATTGAATGAAAATGGAAAAATTTAATGATTAATAAATATAATTTTTTTAACTTGATTAATAACTATAATTAATCAGTTTTTTTTTTGGATAAGTAAATAAGGTTCTATTTTTCCAAAAATAGTTAGTGTGCTTTAAAAAAAATTATTTTGTTTGTGTTTTCTAGAGATTTTTTTTTTACAATTGTAAGCTTGTTGTTCCAAACCTCTACCATGAGTACATGTGTTAGAGCTTGACTGTGTTAACCTTGAGAAGCAGACGACATTCTTTGATTTGCACCATGGTCGTAGGAATTTGCTTTTAGGGCTGTGGCTCGTCCACAGCACGGTCCACTTGATAAGTGTTTTCTACATTTCTTTTGTTTTTATTACTGACATTATAGACACATCACAAGTTACAATTTGTAAGTTGATGGTTTTATGCCAAGTTTTCTAAAATGATCAACATTTTCCAATTAAGTTTGATTTTCCATAAAATTTATCTAATTGTTCAAAATTTTGCATTATCAAAATTCAATATAAATATTTCAGTATCACAATCTCCCCATTTTTTGTAAGGATGAAACATTACACCATTAGTTCTCCTTAGTTAAGCATCGAAGGCTAGAAACAAGACTTTCAAAAACACTTTATTTTCTTTGATGAAAGAACATAAGTATGTCATTGAGGATTTATCAATAAGATATTTAATCCTTTTCTTTCTTTAACCTAACCAAAATTATAAATAGAGTATTAGTGGTAAAGGAAAAAAAATGATGTAAGTAGAAAAGGCAATATGAATCCAACCTAAGTTGGACGACATGCACACTAAGACATCATAATAACATAAGTGACGACAAACAATGATGACAAGCAACCCAACAACTTCACAAACTTTACAGTTACCACAAATCATTTTCAACGCATAACCAACACTGACTTGATGGCCTTTATCACTTTCAAAAATTAACAACTCTAAGTATACAACCATAATCATGATAATTTAAAAGATTCTAATATTAAGTTACATTTGCATAAAACATTATATTTTTTCTTGAAGCAAGTAATAACCCCATGATAATACCATGACAACAACATGAAAGACCATATGTAGCATGTGCATATGTAACAAGATCCAGTATATCAATGGTTAGAATAATATGTCCATGAAAATGCAAGCAAAAGGCCAAATGTCAAATTCAAATGCAAAACAAGATAGAGAATAAACAAAAGAATTAGATCAAAAGGTAAGTCATCATCAACTAGAGGAGATAGAGGATAGATGCTCAAGAAGCGATCATAGAAGGAATGGTATTTGATCCTATGATTGTAAAGGAATCAAGCTGCTTTCAACAACTTCTAACCCCTGGCTTGGCCTATTGACTATCACATTAAAAGCAACTGATAGTTAACTACTAGGATTTCCACATCATCTGTGTCTACATTTTCATCATCTCTTAGCTACACTGGCAAGGTGATTATAACCCCAGCATGAAGGACTAGTTGTTGAAACCAAACAAATCGTGGTCATATGACTTCAAAGTTTTTTTTTTTCTTTTTAAGCTTAGAAGACATCTATTCGAAAGCTTTGTTGAAGATGATATCAGTGCTACTGTTTAGGTCAATCTCGACTTTGTTTACTTAGAATCTTGCTACATGGACAAAAATGATAAAGGCATCTTGATAGGGAGTTTATATTCCTTCTTATCCTTATTGGTGAAGGATATAGAGTTATCTACCCTTGGCTTCTTATATTAGATATGTTTAACCTATTGACCTTCAACAACGGGCTTCAAGCAAACCATGAGGCATGGTCCCCTAACTATAGTATTAATGATTTCGTTTAGTGCTTGGTTTTGCCAATGGTTCACCCAGTTTCCTTCCTTTAGCTATTATTGTTTGGCTTTTCTTCATTGGATCAGTCATTTAATGTTATTGCTCATATTGGCCATATATTCTTGTAGATACCTACATTGAATGGCATCCTAAATAGCAATTCTTCATTTGTTCCCAAGTCAAATGACAACTTAGCCATTGCAAGTCGTATGCACTCATTATCCTCCAAGATGATATACTTTGTAGCTTGTTCCTAAAACTAATCTAGTAAAGGAGTTTTATGCTTACACAGAGACTCAAAGAATTGGCCTACTTAGTTAACTCCCTATATGGCCACTTATAATGCAATCCCATCATCTAGCTTAGGGACATGCAAAAGAGCCTTTGAAAATTTTATCATGTGATCTTCAAGTGTTTCCTCAAGTTACTACCTTATCAGGTATAAAGATTGTGTCCTCATTTAGAGGTTTTCTAATTAAGAAGTGCTTTAGAACAAGCTTGAATGATGGCAAAAGCATGCAACTGAATTTAGGGGAAGATGCTCATACCATTTGTAAGCCACTCCTGACAAGGAATTGAAGAGCGTCTTACACATGATGGCATTGTTAAATCCATGCAAGGACATCGGCATGCAAAACTTAACAATATGGTCCTCAAGATTCCTAGTCCCATTGAACTCTTTTATTATGGGGACTTTCATTCCTATGTGAATTGCTTCATCCTAAATAATTTGCACAAAAAGTAAATCTTCCTAGAGAATTGTAGGAGCACTTTTCTTACCCTTCTTTTCTTCAAAGATTCTGTTCACAATGCCTTCTAACTAGTCATCATTTAGCTTTCAAGAGACTATCCACAATAGGATTGACTACCTAAACTTAGGAAGCTTCTACCTTTTAGGGCCCAACTAGAGCCCGATCACAAAGACCCACTAGCCAAATAAGTTGATCTTTTAGCTGGTTGTCACGTTCATTGGGATTAGATCCATCACGCCCTTTAGCTAGGCAACATTACCATTTAAAGTTCATTAATGCAAGATTAAAGTCTTTGGACTTCGTTGTTATGTTCATAACATATTCTTTTCAACTACTCCACCTACTGTGGAGCCAGAAGATCAGAGGCAATGGGTTGGATTCCTACTGTTAACTCTCCTAAAGTTTCTAGCCATGTCTCCATGAAACAAATTATAGGTTCAAAAAAGTTCTAGAAGCACAAACTTTTATACATTTCCCATAGATGACTTCAAAATATTGGTGACTTAACTTGTCGAAATACTATGTTAAATTTGGACATCTATGTAATGGGCCTACAAAATAATAATAGGTTAGTAGGAACTAAGGGTTGTCAAGTTTAGTTATTCTAACACTTAAGCCAATAAGGTGTACAAAGAGTAAGCGAAATAACAGAGTAATGTGCAAAAGTTACCAAACTTTTCTTTGGAGGATACTCAGTAAGCATTTATAAGTTATGTTAGATGGCAGTTATTTATTCATGGAGATAATGGAAGTGAGGTAATTGTGGTGCAAGTGGGAGATATTGAGTCGAACAACAAGTCCAATCAACTGTTATTCATATGACTAAGCATGATAAGATCAACCAAAAGAGTCAGGAAAGCCAAGTATGCCTACGAAGATCGACAATGCAACTATTAGGCTAACTGATATCTTAGCAAGACTATGTCGAACTAGAGGAGCCTTTATCTAAATATGCATGCAGGATACATGACTAAGAAATTCATTATAATTCACGTCAAATGACATTTTCAAAACTTACAAAAGTGATACCTTTCTTCTTAGAAAGAAGTTGGATATCAATCTACCTAGGATTCTAAAATCAACTAACCTGTATTTACCCGTAAAAAGTAAAATAAAGAAAAAAGTTATATGATAATGTAATATATAATTAGAATAAGGAAAAATTACATTTTAATTTTATCTAGTTATTTATTTGGGTAAGGTAAATGTCACACTTGGTTGGTGAATTTTGTCAATTTATGCAATTAACTAACCAAAGTTTAAAAGTGTCAATTTACTACTTACAAACTTTTTGAGTTCATTTATAACATTTGGATGAGGTAGTTAATTGCAAAAGTTAAAAAATAAAAAAAAATTTAAGCACTAATCGTAAAATTTGGCTAAGTTCTAATGCTTAATTGCAAAATTATGCAAGTTTAGACAGTAAATTAACAATTTAAACTTTAAATAGTTAATTGCATAAATTAACAAAGTTTAGGTAACAAATGTGACATTCACTCATTTGAGTACTTAATTTTAAATATTCAACATTTCAGAACTCTTAAAAACAAAAAAAAGAGAAGTTTCGTTCAATCTATTAAGTTTTTAAGTACGTACATTATATGCATTAATTCTAACTTGATTCATAATAGTTAATTTAACAAAGTACTAATATGAAATATATTTATTTACGTAATGTTCATCTGATTTTTTCCTGGCAATGAGTTTAACTATGGAAGCCTTAGGTTGCTAGAGGTGCACCTGCAAAACAAAAAGGATGATAAGAATGGCCAAGGGTTTTCATGAGCACGACCACTTTGATATTTAAGAGAACATAGAGAAGTCAAATAAATGCAATAATGTGTGTGTGTGTGTGTATAATCAAATGATCCATACTTATGAATTCATGGCTTTATTTTTAGAGAGAGAAGCTCGTCAAACATGGGGAGAGGTTATCTTGAGTGGTTATCTTAAGCAATTGTCTTTAGTGGAACAATGCTCCTAACATTATAGGAAGGTCTGACTCCCCATGAAGAAACGTTCCAAAACCTTTAAGGTGTAATAAAGATAACAAGCAGGTTGACTCAACCATGTAACTTAAGGATGACTTGCGAAGCTAGTTCAAAGATCGATAAAAGATGACCAAGTTGTTAATTGGTGAAGTAGCTTGCTTTGCCTTCTTAGAACTTTAAGCTTTCTATATGGAAAACGTGGGCTTCGATAGGTTGTCTCATGGTCTAAAGAGGTTAGACTATACCTGGGAAGCTCATTCACAAATTCACCTATTAACACATAATATAATAAAAAATCAATATTGAATATGTTTAATAATATGATAAAATTTAATAAAAAGATACGGAAAAAATTAAAATTAAGTAAAAGGTAAAAGTTGCATATATTGAATATATTTTAGGAAGTAAATTTTATTATGTATTTGAATATGATTGGGTGGATAAACTGTTTTGTGTTACTTTAGGTTGAATTCCCGAAATTGTTAATTTACTTTTCCATGCTATATTTATTGCTTATCTCTTTTTCTTTTTCTTTTTCTTTTTCTTTTTCTTTTTTCCTCTTCCCTCTTAATTAAATAATAAAACTAAATTTCATTTATTAAAAAATAGCTAAGTAAATAAATTGTCATTAGACACTATTTACTTATCAATACCTATATATATATATATATATATATAAAGAAAACATGCACACGCGCACATACACACATATAACATTTCAATACTATAAGATTTTCAATCTTATTGCATAAAGAATTAGTAAATAATAACAGTCATTTTACTTGATGTACTAATATATATACACGGATGGATTGGGGTGATAAACACTTTACTGTTGATTTATTAATAGTATATATAATTAGTAATCACATTTTTAATACTACAAATTTTTTTAATAATCTTTTTGTGCAAAAAGTATTCATTGATAGAGAATATTTGGTTATAGCCAATTGCCTATTAGGCTTAACACCATCCCATTGAGCTAACAGACCCATGAGAAATCTCATAAGCACTTCAACCTAGAAGGCCTCTGGTCTATGACAGACCTCGACCTCGACCTCTCTCGCAAATGCCTTAACAACACGAGGACCTCAGCCTAGTGTTCGTACTTTACGAGGATCTTGACCTAGTGCTCATAATTTATGAAGACCTCGGTCCCCCCATTCTTAGTCACAACTCCACACTTAGAGACCCATGGCGATGTAGTCTCAATGGTCGTAACTCCACACTTAGAGGCCCATAGCAACCTATTTGTTGCCCTTGTCTTCTCACCAATCCAGATGCCCTCCATGGTCGATGCTATTACCTACCTCAAGTTCAAGTTAGCTAACAAATTTAAAGATCTACTACATGTATATATATATATATTGTGTTAACCCTGTAAATTTTCATCTTGTAAACAATGTAAGATATAACTTGATATTCTTGAAACTCAAATGAACTTTCCAAGTTAGAGAAAGATACAAAAGACAAGATTTCTTGTTTTGAGATTTTTGTTGCTCCAATTAAAGCTCAAGTAAGAGTTTTCACGTAGAAATGAATGCTTTGATGTTGTAAACCTTTAAGAATACAAAAGCCCTAACTTACATTACACTAAGGTATGCGCAACACATGGAGATCAATGTAAAACACAATCTAAACAACTTAAGCACCTCTCAAGCACATCAGTTGGCCTAGATTAAAGATTATCTTTATGATTATAACAAGTTGTATTCAAGTAGGTGCCACATGTCAGTACAAACAGGTAACACTTGTCAAGCACATAGAGCACCACTTGGAGCTCCACTTAAGTGCCACATGAAGCGCCACTTGTCAAGACTAGAATGTGCCATGTGTCAAGAGGAGAGGCAATAAGTGACTTCAATCTAAAAGCTAGATCAAACCATGTAGCAAGGTGAATGCATCCAAAAAGAAAACATCTAGCACCTTATCATCTACCTTATGAAGAAAACACCATGAGTGCGAGTTAAATTATTGTACCGTGTGGCTTACCCTAGGAAGATGTGTGTTCACACTATGAAAACTATAAAGAATTACCTCTTTCCTCATCTCCAAAACTGTGGGCATTGAAGGGAATGAATAGATAACTAGGATGTCAAATCATCTTATCTCTAGCATCATGACTAAGCTACTTGTAAGGAGTGTTCACATTACGGCTTATTAAGCTTGTCCCCTTAGGCTGTAACATAGGTTACTAAATTTAACAAATTGGCAAGTTGTTAAAAACCGTCATTAAAACACCTTCATGATGACCTAAAATAGCAAATGATTAAGTGGATCACCATTTCTCTTTGTTCTCTCAAATTTGGAACTGAAACTACCTTCAAATTCAAATATACGACAATAACTAGCATTCAATATAACATAAGAGGCCATAAAGATTTCCTTTAGATAAAACAAGACAACTTTGCCCTTACCTACTTGCCAAAACCGTGAACCCACTTGAGCAAGAGATCATTGTCAACACACCACTCTAAAATCCTTTAAAAAGGCTTATGAAGATAGTCCCCTCTTAGACACTTTTCTCTACTGTATACCATGACCCACAAAATCTTTATAAAAAAAACAAAACAAGCTTTTGACCTAGTTGATACCCCACAAGTCATACATCACAGCTACACATCACATTCATGCTTTGAAGCTAAGAGCAAGCACTCATCTATCCTAAGTTGACTCTACATGTGGACTCCATCTAATAAGGGTAAGGTATGGGTCAATTGCAATACAAAACATCAAAATCATAAACTAACAAATCCTATTTCTTCTATTTAGGATCTCGGCATACTTAAGAGGCAAGGTAAATCCTTAAGCTTTTCATAAAAGTGAAGTTGATCCTTTATCCATTCCAAGTATATAGCATGCCTATTTCATGAACCACAAAAACAAGATCCTAGATTATTATGGTATATAAGCCTCGGCACATATAAGGACCTTAAGATAATATATGCCCAACAATATGAAACTTTATCCCTTATGATGAAGGCATGAGGCATAACAAAGCAACCTTAGGATCATGTATGGAACATGCGGCCATAATTAGTGTAAGTAACATTTATCGTATGATTTCATAAAAGTAATGGAGGTTAGAGAACAAGAAGGAATCAATCCTAAACCTCTTGGATCTAATTTAGAAGATAGTAGAATCCATGTGTGTTTTTCATGTGTTGAACTCTATCTAAGCAAAAAGGAACATGAAGGAATAAGTGATAATAAAACTAAGTAATGATCATATATAATTCCATGAAGTTCAAGACACACATATGTGATTTCAAGCAATACAAGTTAAATAGATATGTAGATTTATGAAGAAGCAAAATGAAGTTTAGTAGTTAAAGATCAAGAATTCCTAAATTATATATGCATCACACTTAGAAAATTAAGAGTTCGTATAGAACCTTACATGAATCCAATAGATGTTGAAATTGATGTTATCATCTTATTAATATGTATGTGTTTAACATCAAAACAAGAGAAGCAAAATGAAAATAAATAAATTAAAGATCCAACTATGAAGGCATAAGTGAATGAAGGAATGAAGTCTTAGAACTCCTTAAGGAACTATTTGGATATCTTAAGATCATGGGATAAAACATGCACTAAGTGTATGATTGAATTATAAATTATAAAATAAATGAAATGAGCTTTCTAACATCTATTTATTTGCTAAAATCCAAGTTAAAACAAGGAAGTTGGGTTAAAATCAAGTTGTCACCATTTGACGAGAAATTTGGATATGTGCAGGTTTTTCTTAGTAAAACTTGTTCAAAACATCACATTAAGATAACAAATATATAGTAGACTTCAAGAGCTTTAAAATGACTCCTCATATGCTAAAAACAGGCTAGAAACGAGTAAACAGCGATAAAAATAGTGAAATCGAGTATTAAGATGTTTGAGCATGAATAGATCCTATGCAAAATGATTATTACGTGAGTAACAACTGTTCTTATTCATTTCTTAGGATCATCATAATTTTCTTTAGATTTTCCAATTGATTACTATGACAGTTAAGTCAGGATGGAATGAGTAACTTAATCTATCATATTGCCTGTGCTTGCAGTTCTAGTTGCTTCAAATGTATATGCATTAAATGAAATGATTTTATGTGTGGGCAATCGGGTTTAATGAATTCTGAATGATGGATATTGTTTGAAAAGATATGATATATAAAGAGATAAGATCATTGCTTGATAATAAATGGGTGAAATTTGTTGTGGAATGTCTATAGAGTGTCTGGTCACCTATGAATGAACCAATAACTAATCGACCTTGAAATAACCCTATCATGCATTACATGTTTGCAGCATTGCATCAAAGCATGATAGCCCGTTATGTATTAGTATTCCGGATCTGTGGTAGCATGCTTGGTTTTTCTAGATGATATTTTCCTTGTTATACGCAAAAGTACCTTTGCTTCGTTCGATTCCATGGGAACTAAGGGGCATCAGAAGGAACGTCGCCCATGGTATCAATATGAAATGGCTAATACTTAAAGGTGTTTCTAAGTTCCAAGATTTTGAAATATTATTGTTTTAAACTATTTTATGGTATCTTCTTTCCTGGTTCTTAGTTTCTCCTAGGCATGGTAGATTATTGAGACTTTGTTCCTTCAATCCCAATAGGAAGGTATAAATATTCATCCTATTTGGATTCCGATCATCCAAGCTTGTATTGTTCATGTGTATTATTGTTACATTGCATATGATTATTAATTCACTTGCTTGAATAATTGATTGATATATGATATGATCTAGTTACATCACTGAGCTGTGGTATCGCTCACACTCTCACAGATTTTTTATGATACACTTGAGGCCATGGCTGGTTTCATATCTTCAATTCTTAATGTTTATTTGAGATTGAAATCAATCTATAATATGTAATGGCGGACAACATAGTATGATGTTATTTACTTTTATTTATGACTTACATTTATCCATTATTTCTCATCAAAGCAAGCAAAGATCCCCTCACATGTCACCATCTCTAAATGGTTGGTCGTGTTATGTACTAGTGAATCTCTCTAATGGTCCAAAACTATGTTTTATGAAATTTAAAGGACAATCAATTCGTTTTACAATTATATAATCCGACCAAGGTACCCATGGGGGCATGACACTATGAGACCCCCATTTTGTTATGACCACTACCTATAAATAGACTCACACACCAAAGGCATGGTAAGAGAATGATCCATGATAATTATTTGATACTATCTTGATTCTTTCCTCTCAAAACCCACAGCTAACTCAAGCATCGAAATAGTTGTGCTGATGGACCACTAGCCATGTTTCTATGCTTACAAGTCTATAATACTCTCGCATACAACTCTACCAACGGATGGACACCACCAATAGTATTAATAAATAATGACGATAATGCCAGTTATTTTTTTTTTCACATTTTCTTACTACTAATATTGTGAAGATGATTGTGAAATTTTGTACGACTAATTACATATTCAACTTATCATGATACCATTTTGCTTTACTTGTAATTTTTCATTTAATAATTTTGTGTTTTAGTATTGTTGATAATAAAACTCATATAATATAACTCCCTAATCTAAAAGCATTATAACTCCCTACGTGCCCTTACTTGAGATAGACACGCTAAAGCTATTATTCCTCTAATCCACAATTATAAACTATATAACATCAAACTCTCATAGAAAGGTACCTGTTTAAAATATCTCATAAAAATAATACCTCATAATAACTTATTTGGCATAGACCAAAGCCAACATAAATCAAACTTAAAATATCAAAGATAAAGTCTCATAATGTTTTAGAATTTATAAAAGAAATATAAAACTTCATATGGTCTTTAAAAAGAGCTATCTTTAATCCAAGCAATTTCTAAAAATCAGCAGGATAATCCGGTCCACTATCATCCTCCCCATAGTCTACATACAGTCATAGCCTGATAAATGAAAAACTACTGAATCTTCACATGTTTCTAAAAAATAAAAAGGAATGAGCACAAAGGCCAAGCACGCCATACCACAAACACATGCACATGAACAAGTAATAAACAATTTCACATACAACCTAAATACGAATACAACAAACACAATTTATTATCTTTGACTAGAAAACAGACAACACAGTTTAGAACTATCTGTAGTTCTTCCCAAACCCGAAGTAACTCATAACTTCATAAAATCAACTAATATAGAAAATATTAATATATACATGGGAACTCTCACATACCTTGCATACTATTTTCGCATTACTCCTAGACTACCAAAATCAACTCTATTCATAAGTCCACTTGGGATAACCTCACACATAAATCATCAGGGCACTGTCCTAGTAATAATGGTCCTCGTAATCTACTAGACACATCCATAGACAAGCAACAAACAACATATCAAAGCCATATAGTATTAGATTCATTTGCAAAGTCTAAACCTATAATCACAAGTAGCAAACAAGGTAAGGTTATACATGAATCAGCTTTTAATAATAGAAACCCTAATTTCACCAACAACACCTGATCACATAATCAAAACTAATATTAAAGCATGTCTTCATAAGTTAACTCTAATCCCATCATCATTTAAAACCCTAAAAAGAATTACAAATCTTAAATCCATACACACCTTCTTCTTAAATTTTTGTCCTTTTCCAGGATACTCAAGGGAGCCGGCAACTAAAGCCTCGGTAAATGGCGGCCGTAACTATAACGGTCCTAAGGTAGCAAAATTCCTTATTGGATAAGTTCAAACTCGCACAAAAGGCATGAATTCTAGAGAATTACTAGGCCAAAAGCTTCTCACCCCTAACCACAACTCATCCATTGATTCTTCAACATCCAATTTTTCATTATTTTTGCATCCATAATAGTGTGAAATGAAGGCCCGTCTCTAAGTTGTTCATCTGAATTAATTACATTTTCTTTTTTCCTAAGAATTCAATTCAAATAAGGTTTTGAATCGATCTGGTAAGAATGAAATACTTTCAGAATTATCTATTGATAGACCTCCCCTACAGTATCGTCACCACAGTAGAGTTTAACTACTAAGAAGCAGCCACCCTTGAAAGAGTGCGTAATAGCTCATTAATCGAGTGCTCTTGCATCGAAGATGAACGGGCTAAGCGATCTGCTAAAGCTGTGGGTGTTAGAGCATTGAGAGGACTTTCCCTAGTACGAGAGGACCGAGAAGGATGCACCAGTAAAACCACAAAATCCCTAAACTCCACAAATTAGGGTTTCTTCCAAATCTCCAAGAATTTGATTCTCTTTCAAAATCTACTAAGAAAACTTAGGAAAAAGATTATACATATAAATCACCAAAGAAAAAGAAAAGATAATTCTTACCTATTTTTTTATTCTTGTTCCTCCCTGATTGGAGGACACTTATTCTCCAATAGACTTAGGGCTTTTCTCCAAAACTCCCTTCAAAAATAAAAGAGAACCTTAGGAATAGATTACTCGTTAGTTTGATAAAGACTTGATGATAACTAAATCACCTTGATCTTGCTTCTTGATCTTCCTTGATGCAAAGATCACTATAAGAAAAGATTTTGAGAGGTTTCTATGTTTAAGAATGGTTTTGTTGTAAGAGGAAGCTTAGGTTACAAAGAAGACAAGGAAAAACTCTTAATTTTCTGCATAAGAAAGGTTGGCAACCTAGGGAGAAAAGCTAGCTACTTGAAGCTCTTGGAATCATTTTTGGGCCATGAAGGTTGACAGTAAACCAGCAGTGAACAGACCTTACGCCAGCGGCTTTGGGTTGAAGGCCGGAGGCCTTTAGCTGGCTTACATCCTGCGTCCATTTATCTTCCATCTCGTCTTTTCATCTTCAATCACATGTCTAACAATGTATTTGATTACATTATGGTAGACCATAAAACCCTCTTACTTTATATCATATAAAACTTTTGTCCTTCAATATAAATTATTTTTCTTTATATTACATATAAGTTGTACATATAATTTTTATTTATTTATTAATTAATAGTTAAACTTTAATACCTATATATATATATATATAATCATAATAAAAAGATAAAAATATAGGGTTTTAGTATCTAATGAAGGGTATCAACTAATCATTTAAGTCCGTTTTGCTTTATCATCTTTCTGTCGTTTTGGCTTTATCTTTTTATTATTTTAAAATAGACTATTTGTCAAGAATAGATACCGATGAAAAGCAGACATTTCACTCATAAACTAATTAAACAGACCAAATACTGATATAAAACAAATATGATACAGATACTAATAAAAAATAAACAATCGAAACAAGACCTAATATTATATAAGAGAGAGGTAAGTCACAACAATTTAAAAAGAGAAAAACAAATGAAAGAAATTAAGAGGCATCAATACTATAAAATAATTAAAACATATATAACTCTTAAACCTTTTCTTAAAATATATATATATATATTATATATGAATGTGGGAACTTGACCCCAATCTTACGATTCCATGTTCTTACCTAGAATTCCTAAAAGAGTTTCTTTTTTTTTTTTTTAATAGAAATTAATATTGTTACACCCATATTGGCTCTCTTAATTCAATATGTTTGAACTTGATCCGATTTAAAAACAGTTTAGTTAAACCATAGTTCAACTTAAGATTCAACTCGATTTTACTTATTAACCTTTTATCATCTATGACAAATCACGAATTAGATCCGCCATCATTGGTAAAAATGAATAGATGAAGTGTAATGTAAAAAGGCCAAAATAAGGGCAATTGAGTGAATAGGAAGTAAAGGAAGGGGTAAATAAGTGAATGAAGAAAGTTCAAAGCCTTTGCGTCAGCATCTTCGTCGTGGCTGGCAGTTTTTTTCTGTGTACGAGGAGCCATGTAGATTTATATATAAAACAAACCAAATCATAAACCTATCCGCGTAAAACTCTCTTTATCTCTTTCTCTCGTTTGCACATTTCAATACACTTGTTTGTGTATAACGTAAGACAGATTCACATCACGTCATATTAGATCGGATCGGATCGGATCGGATCACATAAAGAAGCAAGAGGAAAAAAGATAAAAGAAAAAATGGCGACAGTATCTCCTCTTGCAAAGTATAAGCTGGTCTTCTTAGGAGATCAATCCGTCGGTAAAACAAGCATCATTACGCGTTTCATGTACGACAAATTCGATACCACTTACCAGGTACATACATATACATATATATTTATATTTTGATTAACCATTACTATATAAATTTTCATGGCTCTTGTAAGGTACGTACATAGATGATAAAAAGGAATTATTATGTAATTCCATCGAAGTATTTGCCAGATATGATCCATCATATGATGATATGTATAATAGCTAATTAACTTTTATCGTCTATATATATTATATATCAAATGAGGGTAGTTTTTTTTTTTTTTTTTTGGGTGTATGACTCGATCAGCTGATGATGAACATTTCAAATGTTGCATTGGGTATAGTTTTAAGGAAAATATACGATTAAATCAAGATGAAAATTTTTTTGGTATGAAATGTTGATTTCAAGAGATTCTACACCAGCACCATTCTATGACACTACGGGCTAGATTCTATTATCTTTCCGAGGATAAATTATGGGATAATGCTAAGATGATCCTAGGTTGATATGACAATGCGCTCTTGGAATCTGTGATGCAATGGCACGGTAACAAATTGATTCTAAAGTATTGGTTAGATGCAGATACAACTTAAATTCTCAAAGCATGCTTTTGTTTTTCTGTAGGTTTTGACAATAAACATATACTTCCCAAACTATTGCTAACTTTCATTTATGATTTCATTTAGGGGATGTTTTAGGAGGAATTTGCATACGTTTAAAAATTATGGGAAAGTGACTATGCACTAGGAGTCTATTAGCGCACTGGCCAATGGTTTCAGTGGTATATTAGCAATTATCACTTATTCTATCCCAGTTGAGGAGTAGATGTCTATTTGGATGATCTTTTTTTCCATCTATGTCTTATCCATATTTGATTAATCTATTTGTTATTTATATCTTATTTGTATTTGATTTATATGATCTATTTATGACTAAAAAAGTATGTTTTTTTATTTGTATTTGTTTTTAACAAATAATCTGATTGAAATAGACACGAGACGAATGCCAGACCGACTCCAGATCAACGAACCAAACGCACCCATGAAAGCCAATATTATAGCCATAAGCTTGAGCTTGAGCTTCTAAGGACTTAGCAACCTCTAAGCCAATTTTGGCACTGTTTCCTCTAAGAAGAGTATCTTTTTAGAATTGTAGCTTCTTAAAGGACAAATCACCTAACAACCTTCACTTTCTATGCCTAAAATAGTGTGCAAATTGCAAAATATGATTTTTATAAAATTAATGTAAAAACCTTGCAATTGTCTAGTGAAATTTTAAGCAATAGTGTCTAAGCAACTTGTATAATATCGCCATATTCTTCCATCAGAGGACTAGAAGTAGGCTGGAAATTGGAACTACACAAGGGCATGATAGTATTTGAAATTCATCCAAGAAAAATTATTTGCTGCTAATACTCTATTGTCTATATGCAGGCTACCATTGGCATTGATTTCTTGTCGAAAACAATGTACCTTGAAGATCGAACAGTTCGATTGCAATTATGGTGCGTATCACTTCTCATTTTTCAGTTCAACATATGAGCAATTGATGTATGTGGAGTGGATTTCTTAGATCCTTCTAGATGAAAAATAAACAAGATAATATAAGTGGATGATTTCTCAATTTGACATAAAAAACAGAACGGAAGAAAGGTAGCACTAGAATAGCTGTTCTTGCTATCTGTAAACATCCTTGCCATTGTGGTGTTCGTTAGCCATTTAGTTAAAATATTGGATAAGGATTTGAACAGGAGTGGTTGTTAAATGGCAACTTAAGGATGCCATCAGTAGAAATCAGAAATCTACAGCAGCAGGTCTTTTTTATTAGCTAGGATAGCACGCAAATATGAAAGCCATATCCCTGCCTGAAGGGATGGTTTCCCTTTTCACTCAATGGAAACTAGTTCTAGTGATCATATTATGAGTCATGTTGCACCTGTCTTGGACTTCTACTTTGTTAATTTGTGAAGAATTTGCTGCAAATCACCATCATTTATCATACTCAATAGAACACTTCGCACTCTGGCTGTACATAGAATTGCGTTTCTATTGTTGTATTTCTGATTTCCTCTTATGCAAACCAGGGATACTGCTGGCCAAGAGAGGTTCCGGAGTCTCATTCCCAGCTATATCAGAGATTCATCTGTAGCAGTCATTGTATATGATGTAGCTAGTAAGTTTTATTAATTTGGAATGAAACTGCAACTTTTCTCCTAACTATCTAGTAAAATGTTTTGTTGTTGTAAAGTGCTAAATGGTATTAAGGTAATAAAGCCCAATCATAAGTTCATGTTTAAATTTTTGCTGATCAAGTGCTTATATCTGGAGTCGTGTTGATTATTCTTTGATATCCAGCGAGTTTTCAAAGTCCGCTAACATAAATGTTGTATTTCAGATAGGCAATCCTTTCTCAACACATCCAAGTGGATTGAGGAAGTCCGTACAGAAAGAGGAAGTGACGTGATTATCGTTCTGGTTGGAAACAAAACAGACCTTGTTGACAAAAGGTGGGATCCTGCAGTTAATAATGGCATAGTTTGTGTTGGTCATACTGCTTTTGCAATTTCTGCACGCTCTACGGAAACTGCAGCAATCTGCTATTGTCCTCACAGAAGTTCTTTCTAGATTATAAGTTGATTATGAAATGACTTGTATTCCATACTTACTTTAACATGAAGTCAGCGGAGTTTGGTTCTTTCAAGAAATTTTTCTCAATGTAGTTTTTCCCTTGAATTTGTGAGGAAACTTAAGACAGCTATAGTTATGTGATTGTTCAGTACCTTTCCTTTGCCACTCTGTGATCTTTTGCCAAAAGATTAGGAAGGAACCGAGATGACCCTTTAAGCTTAAATCAAATACTTGTATCAAAACAAGTCAAGTAAATAAATCCTGCGGTGGACTGATCTGCTATCCTGATTACATCTGCCAGGCAAGTTTCGATAGAGGAAGGTGATTCAAAGGCCCGAGAATTTGGAGTGATGTTTATCGAGACAAGTGCAAAAGCCGGATTCAACATCAAGGTAATCTCAATTAGCTCTGTTATTTAGATTATATAAATGTGAATTTTCTGCGCTTGCAATCATGAACAAGGCCATATTGTTTCATGGCTTTATTTGATTTTAATCTGGAAGAACAGAACATTGCCATGGAAACCATAAAAAAAACTAGGAATAATAGTACCGTTTTGATAGTAAGATTCATTTCATAACGTGGTAATAAGTTGTGGTTAATCGTAGTTTTCATAAATTCCTGTTCCTCATGGTGTTTATGAACTTGGAATGAAATTTGCAGCCTCTGTTCCGCAAGATTGCAGCAGCTCTGCCTGGCATGGAAACACTTTCTTCCACAAAACAGGAAGACATGGTCGATGTGAATCTGAAACCCACTGTCAATTCTTCTCAATCAGAGCAACAGGGAGGAGGTTGCGCATGTTAAAATTGAAATGAAAAAAGATCGTAGAAATTTAGAATTATTCAATTTTACAAGTGATATTGTTTTCCTAGATTGTCTTTACTTCATTCATGTGCCTTGACCCCCTTCAAATGTTCATGGTCAGAATTCCCTAGTTGTATTTGGCTTTGTATTTACAATAATCATTAGATGGGAAGAGTTTTGCATAGATTGCTTGATGTAAACTCACAGATCACAATGAAGCAACGGTTTTTTCTTTATTGGCAATTATTGGTGCATGAACATAGCAGAAGTGACTTAGACGTAGTAAATTGGGGAATTGGATGGATACCAGAGACTTCAAAAGGAAGTAGCATCTTTCACATTCGTTCCTGTCTCCTTGCCTGATTTGGGATCTTTTGCATAATCCTCTTGGTCTTGGATTAAATCAATGCGTCAGCAATTTCAGATTTATCTGATTTTTCATTTAATTTATACTCAGATTTAGCTACCATTTTCATAGTTGCAAAGCATGCTCGATATTTAATGTCAAGACACCTCGGGCGATTACATAACATCTTATCAACGGCCTATGTATTCATAAAATCATCGATGTTCTAGAACTGATGCTGGAAATTGGATGAATCCTTTCATTAGCCAAAGGGAAAAAAATGGCAGCAACTTCTCATTCCTCTCTTGCCTGGACCAACAACTAGGTATTAGCATATGCTGGAATTGGGTGTTGTAACATCTCCAAGATGCAAATGAATAAAATTATTCGAAAAAACTAAATAAGTAAACAAATTTAAACAGCTATTTTTTTTCCCTTAAATGTCAATGAGCATAGAGTAGCCGTGGGATTAGAGTACATGAAAGACTAAACATTTTTATGTACACAATATAAAGTTGAAGCATCAAAACTGGATAAACCAAGGGAACTCAGCAGCAGAACTCAGGGCATCCACACAACTAGCTTCTTATTACTAACAAAACATGCTGGGAGAACCGTATCAGCTATGCTCAGATGCTTCACCATTCTGCCGGACTTTCAAAGTCAGATATATAAGCACCAAAGTACCCAAGCTAGATCTGCAACCATTAGGAGAAAATAGATAAATAAAATAAAGATCCAAAACAAACATCGGAATACATGTAATAAGTAACACAGATAAAATGCAGCAGAAGAAGAGTAATTCACCCAAGTCGTATTCAAATCCTGAAGTTAGGACTTACAAGATTGAGAAAAGAAGAACAATCTTTCTAGAGTCAAAGGTTGCAGCACGCTTGCACTTCCTCCATCTGTTATTAGATGAATCATGGGCTCTTTCTGTCACTGGTCTTTCTAGAATAGAAATTTAACGGTAAGAGCCAGAATTACCAATATGCATAACGAGATTAAGCTATCTCGTATAAATTTATGATGCAACGAGCAACAAATTGATCAGATAAATACAAGAAACCTAATAGATCTCTCTATATAAGGCACTTCCTAGTAGTCAGTTCTCACTAAGGTGCATCAGATCATATGCAAAAGGAGATATATTCCTACAAACATCAAACCACGAAGAAACAACTCTTGACTACTTGGACTTTCACATCCAATGAATACCATTACCAAATCACATAAATAAGCAAGGATGGTATTCTGAAGCCTAAAGTATAACATTTAGATAACGGGACACCCAATTGAATGGAAGCAAGAAGCATCCAAGGACCTCCAAACTTTCAGAAAAATTAAATGAACCCTTCCTTATTGATCACAAGGCAATTTCTTGTTTATTTAATAGAAATAATTATGGACCTGCTATCGTATCACTCTTCTTATTCAAATTATGATTCAAAGTTGGGAAATAATCACACAACTTTAAAAACAACAATAGAACATAGAGAGACCAAAAGAAATGCATACTCTAGCTTCCCAATCTTCAACCTGACTAGATTTGAAATTGATTAATTAGATGGCACATTAGTGTGTCCTTGCTCGTTTAAATTAAATAACGGCAAAAATTGCAAGTCATGAAAATGATTGGCTTAAGCATAAATTTCTTAAAACCCTTGGAAGTCCTTGCATTTTTTTTCTGTTCCCGGAAACATATATGGAATTTTAGGAACAACATTAAACACGTATTCTTGCAACCCAATGTCCACCCCATTAGAATCAAAATGATTAACTAGATGGCATATTAATTACTAGCCTGTCCATGCTCATTTAAATTCAATAAAGAAAACAATTTGCAAGTCATTATAAATGATGGGGTTAACTATAATTTCTTGAAAGCCCAGGAGTTATTCCATGATTTTTAAAAAATTATTTTATTGTTAGTACTATCAAGCACAATACATACCAGAAGGGAAGCCTGAACTGAGTTATTATATATATATATATATATATTTTCCAGTTACAAACTTGGAAATAACTTTTATCTTGTGAAGCTTGTGCTGTCATTGATAGTTTTAGACTTTTAGTGAATTTTATTATTTTTGCTCAAATAGAAACCATGAAATCAGGCAAAGACCAGCAACAAAGAAATCTCAGGATCACAAAACCTGTAAGGGCAGAAAATTTACTTCAATTTTGAACATAGCATTGCAGGCTTATGCGCAAAGCAAATCAATTCATTTTCCGTGCAAATATCTCATTCTCAGATAAGATAAAAGAGACAATGATATTTAGAAATCAATCAATGAAATCAAAAAGCTTCTTACCTTTGGAAAGAAATATTGTCCCATGGTGCATCAGCAGTTCTACTAGTCGTTCACCAGTTTTTAAGCTTATTTGCCTCCGCAAAACCTTCTGCATGTTCTGAAAACCATAGATTACCAAAATTTACATGGGAATCTCTAAAATAAAACTAGTTCATGAAGAACCTCTTCCCTAAATGTCATTTCAAACACAGATACACCTTTGCAACTATAATTAAGGGAAGATACTGCCTCGTGAATTTTGGTTATATAATGTTTTATCAAAGGAAAAAACAAGAAATTGAGGGGGAAAAAGTCCAGCTACTCTTTATGGGTGCAAAATCTACATGGTTCTTCTGTGATACAAATTTCAGAAAACTCTATTTCCTCCCATCCACTTTTCTATTTCAGCTTCATAATATCTAATATCATTCACTCCACTCATCATATATATATATATATATATATATATATTTTTTTTTCCCTTAATACCTGATTTTTGAATGCTCTTTCATGTTGCAATTTTCCTTTTTCTTGTTATGTTATTAGACATGACACAATGTTGAGATTCAGTCTTCATTTCAATAGTTACTGTGTTTCCATACAACTTGGGTAAAAGAAAAGGCAGGAGCCTGAGTTTCAGATAGGAAATGTAAGGTGTCTCAAGCATTTGGGAGTTCTGACAGCCTAGGCGCTTGAAAATGCATCAAAAGGTAAAGATTTGCTGTGTTTCTCCCATGAAGTTTGACTCTTTGAATTCAATTGGAAGTGCAGCTTTCATGCAATGTAGGCATGGGAGAAATTACATGAACCTTAGTTTCTTCTAGGGCATGTGAGGTAGATGCATTTGTTAGTTTTGATAACTTTAGATATTTGGTCCTTTGCTAAAAGGTGAAGATTTTCTGGTTTCTCCAGTATGAGCTGCAAATTCTGAGAAGCCTCTTTGTGAAGTTATCATATTTTGTGTTGTCTTTTTAGATCATCCCTTTTCATTGTCTATACTTGTTGATTTGAGTTCAGCTACTCTATACTAACTCTTTCTTATTTTTAATGGTCACCATCCTATTATGTAAATACTCAATTCAATGTGCTACACTGATTTTTTTACCTTAGGGTTAAATAAGAACAACTCTTCAGCTTTTTTCATTCTGACCACTTTAATGAAAGAATATATGGGACACCAAAATTGGAGAAAATGAAGACCTATATATGTTTATAATATTTATTGCCAAATCAATCTCTCAGGGTAAACACAAGTATTTATGATCAGATTTCTTGAATTCCTACTTCATAGATTTGTGGGAAATCCTTTTAAATCCAGAAGGGCTAAACAAAATTCCATCACCAAGACTTAAACCCAAAGTTTTTCATATAATAAATGAAATAATAATTAGGAAATATCCTCAGAGAACAATTGTGTCACCAACAGAAACCTTTATTTATATAATTGTATATGAAAGTTTAGTCTATGACCTTACCCAGCAAAAAGGTTTCATGATAAAACAAAGGAATCAAAACTTACATCCAGCAAGCCCTCTGTGCTCATGCTTCTGAGGTTTTGGTCTGTGCACTTTCGTGTTACTTCATTTCCCTCAAGATCTATATCAACTGGGCATGGGTAATCAGCACCTGTGCTTTTCAATTGAAAATCAAAACAGTCTTCATAACTCAGGCGTGCATCTACACATATCTGAGTTTTACATGGGTCATCAACTTCTAATAAACTAAGAACAGTTAACTCTGATGCGCAATGTGGATTCATCTTGTCTTCCTCAGGCAAGAATGAAAAGCTATAGATGTCTTCGCCCTGCATCCGCAGAAATAGTTTTATCAAAAGCAACTTGAAAAACCTAAACTTAGGTCCATAAAACAACCAAGACGTAATTGCAATGATACTAGTGTTTCCTTTCATTTAGATAATCACAACAACCATTAAGTATCTGCAGCCAAAGTCCAAAAGAGCAAAAAAATTCCAGATCTGGAAGTATGGATCAACTGTTAAGTATCTCATAAGACTTTGGTTATGATGATCTTCTCAGACCACGGTAGTAGTTGTATTTTTCATTCCCACGTATATATTTCCTCTTAAGTCCATCATAAAATGCTTCCAATTTCCTTATACGCTCAGCATAGTAGATTTCAGACATACAATCTGGAGAGTGCTTATAAGCATTTAATCACCATGACCAAATCCCATTGAGATCAGTAGCCTTCGAATTATTTTCATAATGTGAAAAGCCGGTGTACATGTCATAATGATGCTTTTCGCAGAGAGATACCCAGAAATGAACGGGGCAGCACAAATAAATGACAGCACAGGTATGTCATGAGAATTAAATTGGTGGAGGCATGTGGCATGGAGCACAGACACGCAAGACATGCAAATGTCTAGGCACATAGGAGTACAATTACACCTATTTAGCATCCATAATATTTGCTCAAGATAGATAAACAAGAATTGAGCTTACATTTGAGTTGTCGAAAGGGCAACTTAATTCCATTGGAATTGAAGTCTCCTCTACAAGAACTGGGAACACATCTGTAACAGAAGCTAAAGTAATTAGGCTTAGACAACTGGTAAGAGAATTCAGTTTGCACAAGTCTCAAGTTAAATTACCCATGGAATATGGCTGGTTTGTCTCATCTGAGATTGGTCTATGAGCCTCAAAGCATGGACAATTGCTGGGTAGTTTCTTGCTCTCCATGGTATTGCAAAAGTGTGGATTTTCCTGCTTGAAATCATCATTAAATTCCATGATATTATCAATAAAAGTTGATCTTTTGTATACATGCTTCAAAATAGACAATGCATGGCATATATGGTGACAAAAAGAATAGGAAAGCATTATTGTTTCATGCTTTATCCGTGCAATCTCTATAACATATGGAAACATTAGAGAATCAAATATTTACAGAATGATTTGTCAAAGCTTCTAAATTGTGGCGTGTACAAGACTGCTAAAGCTATTGGCCAACTAAAAGATGGTAATCATGTCTTTTAAGCAGACAAGATGACATGGCATTAGATTGGACATAATGCAGGTGTCTACGTGATACTTCATAGGAGATCAGGACGCAAAATTACAATAACTAATCGAGAAAAACAAATTTTGATGAATTAAAAGAAAAAATTAACCGGACAAATACATCGTACTTGAAAATATGTTAATTTTTAGGTAGCTTCCTGGGTCAAAACGTGTAAGCTAGCAGTGGTTCAGCACTTTGTTTGCTATCTGCCCTTTTAACAACCTACTTGAAGAAGAAACTTCCACATCCACAAGCACAATGAGAACTACATGCTTCTCCCAAATTTCAATAATTTGCATTAGCGTTACCACTTGAATAACAAGACTTACCAAAAAGATGATTTCGAGTTTCGAGACACTGTAAAGTAAAAGTTCAATTCCAAACATCAAACAAAGAGGAGGAAAACAATTGCAACTTTACCCTACAATGCAACTTCCAACAATTTTCTTTATAAAATTTGTAAAACATATTGATTGATTTGTCATGTATATTTTGGCTAAAATAATTATAAAAAAAAATCATATGGTTTTCTTTCATTTATTTAATTAATTATCTGCTCATTTTACACCCAAAAAAAAAAAAAAAAACTGTCCATCCTGAAGCTTAAAAACGTTGACTTTCTCTTAAAAGCCAAACAGCATTAACCGACTCAAATTCATCCAAAATCAACAAAAACAAACTCAATTTATCCACATTTATGCTGAAGAAGAATTCATTAGTGACTTTGAAAATTGCTAAACTTTCCACAGTCAAGCTTGAGCTGAGCAAGATATACAGAAAAAAAAAAAAAGATTATTTTCCTCAAATTAGAATGTCTAACATTAAAATGTGACTCATTTTGAATGCTGGAAATCACTTAATGAAATGACATTATAGTAAAACAGACAGACAGGCAGAGATGGAACTGAATGTGTAGTTTAGGATTGTTCTACCTGTTCATCGGAATTAACGTCCATTGAAGCACAGAGAGAGAGAGAGAGAGAGAGAGAGAGAGAGGAATCTAGTGTAGCTGCATTTTAAGAGTGGAAGTGAAGGGAGGTGAAGAAGAAAGAGAGGGTATGGTTATGTACGGACGTTTTTAATATAAAATATATAATTGTATTACAGTGTAAAGGAGTAGAGAGAGGAGAGAGAGAAAGACAGAGATACA
The DNA here is from genome assembly GCA_024138025.1 of Combretum micranthum. NCBI lineage: Eukaryota > Viridiplantae > Streptophyta > Magnoliopsida > Myrtales > Combretaceae > Combretum > Combretum micranthum. The sequence continues at coordinate 790,504 of JAMXBD010000279.1, forward strand.
TACAGCGTTACATGAGAAATGCTGGAGACAGTGACATCCAATGCAAGTGGACGTAGAATTGGTTGTTTGGATCAATTTAAAGGGAAACGGGAGGAAGAAAAGAAAACAACGGGATAAAAAGGGGATAAAAAGGAGAGCCAACCCAACGGATAAATAATAGAGAATCAGATTAGATTTAGGTGACTCTGTATCATGAGACCTTTTTTATTTTTTTTCTCCGCAAGCCTCTTTGGATAGTTTTCTTTTTTTTTTTTTGGTACAAATATTTTTTTAACTTTTTTTAATAAATTATTTATTAAAAATTAGATACGGATAAAAAATAGTTGGCAATTCTCGTGAAAAGATCAAATAAATTAAATATAAATAAGAAATAGATACAAATCAGACATATTTACACATATCATTTTGATATAAATGAAAAATAAACAATTCAAACGGATTTTCCTCAGGAAAAAAATTCGACGTTCTATATTCTCATAATGTAATTAACATGTTCTATCTTTTTATATTATAATTCATAAGTAGGTCATGAAATCCTAATCTTGAATTTTTCTTTTGCCACATCCTTATCTTGAATTTGAAAAGATTTTTTAAAGTAAAACCTAAAATTTAATTTTCATGCCTTATTATTCAAAAAATATTTTTATTGATTGTAAGGTTTTACTTTTTATAATATATCTAACCTCATAGTGTAAACCTATTCTATCAATACGCTTCGTTGTAATTTTCCAAGTCAATTTCATTTTACACTTCTACCTCATCTTGCATTTCTAGATTCAAGTGTAATTTAATTCTTAGGGTTCTTAATATTAACTATTAAAAATCTCAAGGTTTTAGTATAGATTTTGATATGAATTAAATTTCAAAACCATCATAAGATAAAAGTGGCAAAAACCTCAATGGGAGATTGAAAATCACATATAAAAGAGGAGTTACAATTCATACATAAACATAAATAAATATAAAATAACAGTATTGGTATATAAAAATTCCTACTTAAATATTATAATAATACTACTGATAGAAATATATTAGAGAAAACCCACTTAGTATATAAATTTGTAAAGATAGCCCATCTCTCCTAATGAAATTACACCAAAAACTCAGCCAAAATTTATAGAGATAGTCTAGATTTCATTAGACACCAGATCCTAGTATCTAACTATAATTAAACAAACTACAAAGTAAACCTTAAGTGCCGATAGCAAAATTCAAAATAAGAAACAAATAATTAAAAGGTGAACATACTCGATGGCAAAAAAAAAAAAGGTGAGCATACTCACCACTATCAGCTACCACCATAATTAGTTGGCTGCCAATGGGATGATGGATAAGGATTAGGTGCTTGTTTCTAAATCTACCTTACGAATTTGATTGATTAAAACTCCCTGTTTTTTATCCCAAATTCATGTCAAGTTATTCCTATTTTGTAAAGGTTATTATAAAATATGAATGTTCAAGATTTTCACGAATGCTTGATAATCGTTGTTGTCAAGCTTCTATAATATTATATTCAAACGAAAGAAAGTAAAGGAAAAATACAATAAATGTATATACAGAAAAGAAAAAGCCGGAATGACGATGACGATGATGATAATTTTTCAACTATTCTCTAATTCCAAAAACCAAACTAGACTTTAGCATATTACTTTTTTCTTTTTTCAATTTAAGTTTGTCAGTGGTTCATGACTCACGTTTCATTGTATTATTTGATTCAATTATGTTGGCCAGCAACCAACATGAAATGAACAGTGAAGTTAATGAGTTTAGTTGAACAGGGGATTCTCCATAACTTGATATCTCTTCGTGTCTCTCCATATACTTCACACCTTTCTTTTAAAAAGAAAAATCGAAACCCAATATCTCTTATACGAGAGATCAAATGATACCACTAAGCTATATAATCATTAGCATACTTTATATATATATAAACAAAATATGTGCAAAATATATACACATAGATATAAATACAAAATTTAAACGGTTCGTTACACTTAAAGATAGGGTGACATGATCAAGTCCCATCATAGTGACATATTTATACAGTTCAAAATTGCAAAACTAAAAAGTTGTTTTAGAGCATTCACATCTCTAGGGACATTTATAAAGTCTTTAAAGTGTTATATCCACGTCCCTAGAGATCTTTATAATTGAATAATATTATGCTAATGTTTGCAGGTCATTGTTCATGAAAGTCTTGAATTGAGTTTGGCAAATAATTAGTAACGTGAAAATAGAATAAAAGCTATGGAAAATAAAAATAAAAACAAAACAAAACAAAACGAAATGAACAAAAACAATTTTTGGAAGTGCATGAGCCCATGCATTAGATCATGTACTTCTCTATGGTAAAATAAAAGAAACCTGAAAGTGCAACAACCCATGCACGAGCCCATACATTAAGTCATGTATCTCTTTGTGCATTTCAAGGAATAAGAACTTTGGAAGTGCACACCTATGCATACCTCCATGTGACTTAAAATTTCATGTCTAAAATTTCATATCTAAAAGTGCACCAACAGTGCATGCGCACTTGGCCGTGCACCTTTTCATAACCTGTTTTATTCGCCTAAGTGATACCCGATTCCATATAAGCATGCACTAGTCCATGCATATTATAACTCCCTATAAATCACCTTTGTTTATTTGAAAGTAATGAAGATCATTTTAACTCCATTCCTTTAATATTAAAGTTTATCCTAAGATCTTGGTGACCTAGATAATTGTGGGCAAAGGCAAGAATTATAAGAATGTGATAAAAGTAGAGTTAGATGTACAATAGGTTTTGAGTAAATTCATTGTGTGTAATTCAGTTAATGGATTTTAGTATTTAGAACGGATTGCCTTCACAGATATGTGCATACCTTGATTATTGTTTGTGTTTGTTTAGAGTAGAAACTTAAATGAACTAATCGAATATTTAGCTTAGAATTTGTGTGATGTTTGCACTTAACTATTCGTAGTAGGTGGAGAATGTCCATACTATTAAGTAGCAAGTTGATGATCCTAAAGTTGCATTGTCTCGAGTTGAGTTGCATTAGGAAAGGATCTAAGTAGATATAGGTTATGCTAATATTGTGGTTATTGGAAAGTACCTAAAAACTAATATGTATTATGTTCATATATTTGTGTGTCAAGGTATTGAGTTATCCATTTGTTAGTTGTTAGACTAAAGTAAACATATTGTTAAATGGTTAGTTGTTGCATTCATATTATGAAGATGCATGTGAGTATATAGCTTATACATGCACATGTGTTTGTCAGTATAACATACTCGACTCTGGCTCATTCCTTTATCTTTTTCAAGTATATGTGGAGCATGTGCAAACAGCTACATTGTTAGTTGCAACCAGTAAGTGGGTTTGGGAATATCACCAACATTAACGACTTTCCAAATGATCTATGCAATAAGGACTATAGTTAAGTGCAGTCGTCTGAATGGTAACAGAAGCTTGGTACTTACAGTAGAGAAACACTAAATAAATACATAAATCTTGTAATATTATTATGGTAAATTCTTTTAGTGTCTATTAATTAAATTCATATAGATTGTGAGATGAAACTTGTGCCTATTATGAGTACATGTAATTTATCATTACTTGGAGTTATTAATATTTGAGCAATTTTGAAGTTGATGATGTAAATTGTGTGTTTTCAGTAGGTTTTAAACCTTAGCATGTCCATACTCGATATAGACTATAGATACATAGCAGGTTGTAAATGTTCCTAAATTTAGGACATTGCACCAATTATGTAGATTTTGTTCATAGGGAAAAAAAAAACATATTATTCTTAGTAAGACGTTTGATTTTTGAAGGGATGCACTAGTTTAGCTAATTAGGTTTTCCTACCGAAACCCTTTTTCTATGAGTCCTTTTATATCGATTAACTTGAGTAATGTAAAATTTGTGTTAAATAGAAGTCATCTTTACTAGATAAAAATAATTTTCTTATACCGCAGTACATGAGGGCATTTTAGTGATAAGTCACTCCTTCTCATTGACTTTGTTATCCTTTCTTTCTTTCTTTTTTTTTTTTTTTTTTAGCTAATTACCATATTTTACCACTATTTATGAGGGAGGAATCAAAACCCAAGTCAGTTTTATTAGAAAACTAGTGTTCATGTTGTTTCACTGCAAGTTCCTTGACTTTCTTTTTAAAAATCAAAGATATGAAAAAAAAAATCATTTTTCTTCTTCCTTAAGATTTCTCTTTCTTAATCGAAGTCATATTGTGTAGAGTTTCATTTTAAGCATGAATTCAAGAATACTTGCAATGGAATGGTGATCCATGCTTAAGTGTCATGTTTGTGCTATTGTGTGTAGCACATGAAATCATGGGCATCCCTCTGATGTTTTTTGGATTGCTTCCAAAGGTTAATACCCATTTGTTGTACAATGGGGAGTAATGGATAATAGATTTTAGCCTAAAATTGAATTTTAAATTCTTCGTTTGAAGTTTTAAAAGGTAAAGTTAGAAAAGTAAATCATCATTTAAAAAAAAAACCACAGTTTGATTTTCAATTATAGAGACAAAGGACTTTTGGTTCTATCTTAAAAGATTAGTGCCCATTATTAGAAGTAGAATTGATTATGTAAATGATTTCTATTTTTGAAAGTTCTTACTTCTCGTCGACCTTGCAAGTAAATTGATAATTTCTAGTGTTCTGAGATAAATTTGAGGTATGAGACTCAACAAAGATGTAAGTAGTTGAAACCTTGCATTAGTGAACCATTATAGGATAATGAGTGTCTAATCTATGGATAGAAATACAAATATTAGTGTTTGTTCTAGCAAGCTATGGATTACTTTGGTTTGTATCTACTGCCTTCTACCTATACAAGATAACTAAATTGGCCTCTAAACACCATTCAATGTGCGCGTGTGTGTGTGTTAGATATGCATGTGGATTGGCATATTTGTGTTGCCATGTTTATATGATGCTATCCTCTTATTAGGCTTCACAACTCGGCCTTTTGGGACTAAACTTCACATGTGTCATTAATTTTTAGGATGTCGACTATTATGACAGTTTGCATTCAGAGCATAGATTGGTGATGCGGGTGATGCTACGTCTATCAATGACCATAACTCTTAGTAAGACTCGGTCGTATTTGCTATATTGCTACGAAACTCATTTGGAGATAGTTTTGTAAATAACTTTTGGATTTGTAGATCCTTTATTTATTTTACTATTTATATCAAGATCGAACCCATGTCTACGGTAATATTAAAATATTAATTATATATAAAAACTTACCAAAATACTATTACTATATCACATTTATTACATGCATTATAGCTTTTAATGTATGCCATATAAATGCCGCATTAAATACATGTGATACACATTGAAAATATAGTTCATTAGTTTTTATGTAATTTTTTTGTCCACCTAATATTTATAGAATTTTTTTTCTATTGCTTTTGTCATATCCCAATTAGGATCAAAGTGTGTCCAGACACCATGCATAACGCTTAGGTGTTACACGTTAAGGCTAACTAATCTATAGTTTATAATGATCGTTATTAAGCAAGTTTTAGATCCGAAAACAATTGAATTTGTAACAGAAAAATACATTTCTCAAGATGATTTCCAAATAGACTACTTTCAAGAGTAGACTAATACATAATAATAAGTTCCATATTATTAGGTATTTCAAAATAAGAGTATCGAGTATCTCACAATAAAACCATAGGCTCACAAATATGCCCTCATTATAATATAAGTGTATAATAAAATTTTAGATAAGACAAAATAAGTCCAAAGATCCTAGTCACTCTACTCGTTGAGTAACTCCTTGAAATTCATGCCATACCCCATGCAATCATAAGTATCATCATCAAAGTCATCAGTACCTGGAAAAGAAAAAAATGACTCAAAGCCTTGTATGACAGTAATGTAAGCACACATAACATGGGCACACATGCTTATTTTATACAATACAACAACCAATAATTTATATCTTTAAATTTAAGGGTAACAAAACAACAATAGAAAACTTACACTCCGGTAACACATTGGGAACCTAGGGTCTTGAGTAGCAACAGCTGCCTAGGAGGTTAATATAGGCAACCTAAATATCTATATCTCTTATCTCTATAAGTAATAGCCTCATTTAGGAGTCACAACCATTACACATCTCTACTTATCTCAGTTCATAATATAGTAGCTTAGTTGGCACCCATGGTCGTGAACCATACTATACTACTTCTCTCCAACCAAGTAAACGTTATCCCGTTACCGTTTCCCTTATCAGTTACTCATCAAGCCACCCATGATGGCCTAAGCACTTAACTATCATGCTGGTACTGCCTAGTAAGATTGTCACCCTTTGGATCGAGTCTCAAAACAACCATGCATAAATAATAAGCAATTATTAAAGTTATCTTTAAGCATTAATTCATTTAAGATGTATATCCTAACAAAACACACAAGTCACCGCGTACCTCAACTCAAGTAAGAATCTTGCCTTAAAACAGATGATAGGCAATCTCGAGAATAAGAATTTCTACAAGGAAATTATCTCAAATAAGATTTAGGTTGTCAATTTAATCATTCATTAATTTGAATTTATATGTATATATTTCTTATTCTAATTGGGATTTCATGAAATTCCTTTTTCAAATATTTATTCATAAATTTATTCCAAGTTCTTAAGTAAGTTTAGTTTTAAATCATTTTTATATGTTAAGTTCATTTTATATTCAACTTAGTCTATTAAACCATTTTATGATAATTAAGTCCTTAAAAATGATATTTTCGATAACATGTCCTATAATCAATCTAATAAACTTTTATTAAGTAAAACAACTCATTAAAGCTATAACTATTCAACTTATATCATTCATAACCATATTTTTACCTCCAAATGTGTTAAGAAATCTAAACTAGTTTCCTTTTATATTTATACGATCTTATAATGTCATATTTATACCTATTTTATTAAATAAATTAATAAAATCAAAATAATTAAATATTCATCTTAAAATTCTTATTTTAATGTGAAAACATAAATTTTATATTTATTTGATTAGATTTAATTTACCTTAATTCTAATTTTCATTTCCTATGAACAACTAATGTACACCCTGACTTTGACCAATCAATTCACTATCTTAAACACCGGTTCTTAAGCTCAAATTTTTATGTAAACTATCTAACACATTGATTTACTTGTTCATAAGCTCAGTTGGCCTAAACCAATTAGTTAATTATGGTTTTAATTTTAATTAACACAAAATTGTCCAAAACAAAGTATAGGCAAATCAATCAGTTTGATCAAAATTGACCCTTAAGTTAGTTGGGTCTTGGCTTGCTCTTTACATCATATTAAAATAGACTTCTTAATATTTTAAATCACTATAGTCTCACCTAAAGAGAAGAAGAAAATATCACCGATTCAGCCCTATACATCCACACTACTTCTGCTAGCCGAAATATTATTTTGCCTTATTTTTCTATTTTGTAATTTAACTTTTAAAAAATAGTAAATGTATTTCAAAAATCATGAAAATTTCCTGTTTGTATATAGACATGTTAAATTACCATTTTATAAATTTCATCCAAAAATAAATTCATTTAATCAAATTGTCCATATTGCATATATATGCATATAAATTGATTTTTTAGCATATTTAAATCATCATTATCAACACTAATTTATCCATATATCAACATAATTTACATATATATACTTCAATAGATTTTATATTTAATATATATTTATTCATTTGATAATTTCATTTCAACAGAACACATTAATTCAATCATATAACACGTATAAATTTCACTGTGCTATATATATATATATATATATATATATAAACACACAATAATTTTACATGCTTGAATTTCTACTTACATACATACTCATTTATATACTTTTTCGGTTTTCGTGCATTTAATTACATATATTAATCAAACAAATGTAAGTTTATTTTTAGTAATCTATATGAATTTAAATATCATAAACATAATCAAACATATCAACTATAATTACTTATTTGATTTGTGAAAAGTTGCCTAATAATCTTTTCTACTACTACCCCAATACTTTGATGAAGCTTCTAACGCTAATCCCCTAATTTAATCCTTGATTTTGCCTTCAAATACTACCTAAGAATCAATTGAAATACATATTAGATTTTAGGAAAGAAATTGAGTAATTAGATGATGGAATAAGAATGGATTTCCTTACCTATTGAAGGCTTGTCTTGAAGAAGAATTGCTATAGAGTTTTTCTAGGATTTTTGTATGTTTAAGAGAGGTTTTCCTAAGAGAATTTAAGGTTGGGGGCTGCTGAAAATGAAGAGAGGATTGGGGTTTTCTAAGGGGCCATATTTATAGCATTTTATGTCTTATAATTTCCTTTAGGGTTAAAGGCTTTTAATCATTTTACTTGCATGGTTTAGGAGCATTTTGGTCCTTTCACAAGTGTAGAATTTTCTATAATTCACTAAGGTGATTTTAGTCTTTTCACATATTAGAATTCTCTAGAATTTTGGGTTTTATAGTGTGTTTAATAGAGTATGTTAAATACATGGCATCATGGGCTCAATTTAATGGGCTTATAGGCTTTGATTTTTAACTGTGGGCTTCTTGAATATAAGTTGAATTTTGGTTGAACTTGCGAAGTTTGTTTAATAGGAATAACTTAGATGGACTAATATTTTCAAGCATATTCGATGGGCGTTAAGGTTACTTTAGTCATTCCACTTGCATGGAATTCTCTAAGGGTCTGTTTGGATGGTTTGTTTTTCATCTGTATATGTATCTTTTTCAAAATGATATGTGTAAATATATCCGATTTGCATCTATATTTTATCTATATTTGATCTATTTGATCTTTTGATAAGAACTGCCAATTTTTTTTCTTTATATCTATTTCATGATAAATAATTTTTTAGAAAAAAGTTTGAAAGAAATGTCTGTATCTGCCGGAAAAAGCCAAACAAACAGACCCTAAATCTAGAGAGCATATTTCTTGTGTTCACATTATGTGCAATGTTGTTGAAATTTCTAGGTAAAGAGTATCTTAAGAGATGTAATTTTCATGACATGTTAAGAATGACTATGGTGCCCTTAGATATTTTGTAGAAGTGAGGGCGATTTAGTCATTTGGTATAGATAAAGATAAGCAGTAGTTCAAGGATTAGAGAAGAAAAATTCAATTTGTACAAGTAACTTTGAAAATGACCTATAAAAAGAAGAATTCAATTTGTATAAAAATTTTGAAAATAACATGGAATAGTCAAGATTTGTTGGTAATTCTTGCTAGGTTCTTCTAATTGATAATAGTTGTCAATTTACTTTTTGGATAAGAAAAGAATGACTAGGTTCAATTTTAATGAATTAAGAATTTAGGTAATTGAACTTGAGAAATTGAGTTTAATTTGACAATAAGAAGGGATTGAGTAATTTGATTTGTTGAAATAGGTAATTGAAGTAGTTTGGTAGAATGATATGGGTATTTATTGTATTGGAATTTCTATTTTCAATTAAATCCATTTACTAATTCAATTATCTTAATTGATCTAATTATGTTATATAGTTTACATAATTTAATTAACCGAACCATCTAAATTTAATTACTAAGTTAAATTTAAAATAAGATTTAAAACTATCCGTATTTTTATAATATTTAATTATCACATTCCTAATTTAGGTTGGTAAAATTTATGATATTTTAACTTTGGTAAACAAAAATTATGTGTCATGTAATCATATATTTTAGGACATTGTAATTATTCATGAAATTGAAGAACTTATTTATAATTGAAGATTTAATAAACATGACTTTAGTGCTTCTACCATGTGTAAGTACGTGTGTTGAAGTATAGGGGTGTATTAAATTGAAGTCGGTTTACAAATTATTATGTCTTGAATCGATTTTTACTCAACTTTGATTTGAGATTAATCGAATCGAGCTAGCATTTGAGCAACCTGAGTAGTTTATTAAGTTAATTTCGAGCTTCATAATATTTAACTTAATTAGCTCGCTACTCTAATTGAATTTGAATTAAGTACAAATGTTAATGGAGTCCAAGTCAAGTTTGAATATTAATATTATTTTAACTAGAATATAAAATATTTTTAATAAGTCAAATCTAAGTAAGTTTAACTGAGTTGAGCTTGAGTTTCATAATATTTAGCTTGACAGCCACTCTAATTAAACTTAAGTGAAGTATAAATATTAGTAGAGTTCAAGTCAAGTTTGAATATTAATAATATGTTAATTAGAATTTAAAATAATTTTTTAATAAATCAAATATAAATTAGCTTAACTGAGTTGAGCTTGAGTTTGTAAAATGCCACTTCGAGCTAAACTTGAGCTTCATATTTTAAGTTTGGCGGAGCTCAAGTCGAGATCAGAGTTACAAATTTCAAAATAAGTTTGAGTTTGAAATCAATATTGTATCATTTCGATTCAGGTCATTTGCAACACTAATAAAATGGCCGTCTCATGCTAGTCATGAGTTATAACAATATATAGATCTATGATATTATTTATTTAAGACATCATAAAAAAAGGTGATCGTCATTATTGAATCAATGATTATATAACATTATCTGAAACTGTTTGAGCATCAATCAACAAAGTTGCTTTAGGTTCTTTTTTCTTTTCACTTGGGTCTTTTAATAAAGATCCTTTAGCATTAACATAAGTGGAATTTTAGCATATTGTCTGTCGGTGCGTATAATAACTTTAGCTCTATAGTTAAATAACGCTTAATGTCCCATGCTCGATCCCATTACATTAACAATGGGCACATAAATCTTCACGGATTTTTGTGCAAATAATTCGAGGTAGGGTCGTTGTTTTATATCGGATCTCCGACACCCAAAGCAGTAGGAACTAGGAACAATTTACGTTTACGTTGGGCGGGATGTGAAAGGAGATGAATGTTGTTTTGAATTGTCTAATTTTTTTTATTTGTATCTGTATCCGAATCTGATATGTAACCGATCTATATATTTTTTATATAATCTATATATAAATGTAGAGAGTCATTTCAATAATTGAGCTTTTGGCCCAATTTAATGCCATGGGCCGGTCTTCTAAGCTAATGAAGATCGAGTTTAGTAAAGTATGTCATAGGGAGATTTGGCTTGGTAGGCTCAGAACAGGGATCATCAAACCGATTCATTCTACTCTCAATCTAATTTGGTTGTTTCATACTCAAAAAGTAGACTTTAAAAATGTCTTTCTCAGTTAATTTGAATTTCGTTTAGCTAAATTATAGCTTATATGAACTAAAATAAGCTTTCATCCTTTTTTATATTAAAAATGGTTTTTTATATATATAATAAAAGCTATCAAGTCTATTTTCAGTTCAACCTAGCCCACTTCTATAAGAAAAAAAAGGTTTCAATCTCAGCTGTCAGATCCTTAGAAACAATCCAAATGATAGCTTCAACTTCTAACATCTATAAATAAGAAGCTGCTTTTCTCATTTGTGAAAATTCGGCGCATTGTTAAGATTAAGAGAAATATGAAACTCTACTAGAACATTTTAAAAAAAAATCAAAACACTTATTATGAGAAAACAAGTCAAGAATCAAATCTATCTAATTTGATCTTCTGTCACATTTAAGCACTCAAGAAACCGGATTTATCTATTCCTCCTCTCATGCCTCTTTTTACGACATCCTACATATCATCATTTCAAGACTTCTCTTAGGTCGACCACTACGCCTATCATATATGATGGCCAGTTGTAGTAGCTCCACTATATAACAAATAATAATTTTTTTATATATTATTGATTTATTTTATAAATACTCGGTACCTATGGGAAATAAATGAAAATCGGATCAAATTGGACTGCCGATCGGTGGACATTAAACGTAGGACCATCTGACGTACGAAGCATCTGTCTGGTTGTTGCCATTAGAATGCACGTGAAGAAGTTCCAAAGAGAACAGACATGACAACGGGACAAAATCATCGTCCATGAAATACGGTCACGGACTCACGGGTGCATTACTATGTAAAACTTTGCTAGTCCAAAACTCTGACTTTTCTTGTGCCTCCTGCTTCCTTTTCTATGTTAGGTTAGGTGTTTCATCTTGTTTCGATCGTTTTAATAACTTATTTAGATCATTTTTAAATGAATATTTAAAAAAATAAATATAAATAAAAAATAAATATTTTTACTTATAAATAAATCAAATAAAAATATAAAAAGCAAACAATTCAAACAAATTAGAGACAAAAAATCCAAAATTCAACCTATGGTCTCCATTTTCTTTTCCTCCTTTTTCGAGTGGAAAGTCATATATCACAACTAGCTTAGATATTATCAAGTCAAAAAGATATTTTCACGTTTTTTTTTTGAAGGAATAATTCTCCTTTTTTATATTTTAAGAAACTCACTTATGATATTTATATTCATAAGAAATTACTACCATATCCGTTATGCTTAACTATAATTATTTGTCGTAACAAAGATTGTACTTTCGTCACATAAAATATTTCATGAAATAAACTGGAGATTATTGCAATGTATAATATACACTATATCTTTATCACATTTGAATGTACAGTTAATAATAATATAAGACAAACAATCAACATTGCTCTCTACAAACTATGACATAGCGGTATACTTTATATTTTCTAAACTACATATAAGAAAATATCATCAACATTGGTGAGTTTGGATAGCAGTAGTATAAAGTGATATTGTATTGTCGATATACAATATGCATGACAAGTGAAGTGTTATTACCTCATATTTTGTAGTCTATTGTTAGGTAACTATATTTCACTTATAAATATATACTTAAAATATTAGCGATTTATATATGACAGGGCAAGTTCCATTTTAGTCACGTAAGTTTTCATTCTTTAATGTTTTCAGTATTTTTTTTTTAATTTTTATTTTTTATAAATTGCACATCTAAGTTATTCTCTCTTGTTTTTAACATCACAATAAAATCAAAATTTAAACATCTATTGTAAATCCAAAAATTTAAATCAAATTAACAATTATGTTGCCCTTAATCAAGACCTTTATTATCAAATCTAATTTCGATTAAATAAGAACACTCTGCCATTCATTATAGGTACAAGCAAAACATCTTGAACCCTCTTTTTCTATAATCGAATCTATTTCCATGGTTGCTAACCACCGTTTACATCTTATAATCATGTTTACATAAGCAATATTCCTTAATTACATGACATGAAAATTTAATAAAGTCATTTAACTCAATAATTTTCAAATATATAAAGTGGATAAATATACATACCTTTATCCATAGTACCCAAATTGTTTATTTTCTTAATTTTCGATAATTGAAGAACACCTTATTTTTTCAATACATCTTATCCTTTCAATATAATATTATTTCTTTAAGAGCATATAATTCCTTTCTCTTACTATTTTAATTTATGATGGAATGATTGTAAAAAGGATCTCATCATTTCTTTTAGTTTTCACTTATATTTGAAAAATTAAAAAAAGGACCATATCTCTTCACTGAATCGTTAATAAATGTTTTCCATTAAGACATCAAATAGTAAAAAATGATTGGATCATAATTTCTTAGGTTCTCCCACTTGGCATATATGTGCTTCTTGAGTGACCTTGAATGAATATAATGTGCAAGATAACATTATTCTAAGTTTTCATCTTATTGAATGTACCGTTATATTATGATTAAGTCACAAATTAATAGAGTCATAACAGTTATACGTCATTATCTTAACAGAGTTTATTCCATCTACTACAAATTCAATTTGTAATTTCATCATAAATTAATGAAGATAAAAGTAAGTTCTAACCTTAATGTCTTTATAAAAGACAATTCATATGAATATAATTCTAATCCAATCATGCGTACAATATAAAGAAACAAAAAAAATTGATAAACACTTTAATTAAGCTCAAGAGTGCCATACAAACAAATACAATAATATTCAGTTAAGACATTTTATAATGCCCATTTTTTCAACATCTTTTCAAGAATATTGGATAGTAATCCTTTTGTTAATGGATCTGCAACAATCAATCTTGTGCTAATATGTGCTAATATATCAATTGACACCCTTTTGTTTCAAACTTCTACTTTAATGGGAAAGTATTCAATTTCCATGTGTTAGCTCCAATTAAATATTTATCATACTTTGAGAAGAAGACTCCTATAGAGTTGTCATAGTAATTTTTTAATGATTTATAAATAGTATCAACAACTTGAAATCTTGAAATAAATTTCAGCGACTATAAACCATAAATTGTGGCCTCATAGCAAGCAACAACTCTACTTTCATAATCGATGCAACAATAATGGAGTGCTTCACACTTTCCCATGAAATTGCACATCTAGCTAATAGCAATAGGTAACCAAATGTGGATTTTCTTACATCAACATATCCTGCATGATCCAAATCCAAAAAAAAACCAGTCATCTTTAACTAATTGAATGCTTTATAAGTGAGCATGTGGTTTTTCGTTCCTTACATAGATCTTAAAACTTTCTTGACAATCTTTTAGTGATTCAATCTTATATTACTTTGATACCTACCACCTACGTAACATTAAAGCCGATGTCGAGTTTGTTATAAGTTTGAAAATACACTAAAGTCCAAATAACAAATGCATAAAGAATTCTTACAATTTGTTCTTGTTCCAAGTTATTTTTTTGACATTGCATATTATTAAATTTATCCTCTTTCCAAATTGGTACTATTCCTACTAAACATTTGTCCACTTTAAATGTTTCTAGAACTTTATTGATATAAGCTTTTTAGAATAAGCTTAATAATCTTTATGATCTATCACCAAAAGAATTAATATACCATTAGCAAGAAGCTTGTTTAAGTCTATATATTAACTTCTTAAGATAACAAACCATATGTTCCTTTTCTTTAATTGAGAAATCCTTAAGTTGGTTCATATAGACCTTCTTTTTTTCCATATCTCCATTAAGAAAGCCAGTCTTAACGTCATTTTGGTGTAACTTTAGGTCATAACGAGCCACTGATCCGCTTGAAATGTTTTATAATTTAAAACCAATTCTCCAGCAAGTGTACTGAGTCGATCAAGTAATAAAGTGATGAATGAGTATTGATCCCACGAGGAAAGTTTAATTACTAAACATTATTAGTTCATTTCAATATTTAGGCCAATAGAAATCAAAGTCTTTATGTAAATAATTACTATAATATCTACACTATGCAATGTCTAGTATTTACTAATTCTACTCACACAAGTCTTAACAAGTAAGGTTAGTGGGATTTAGATAAAATCCTATTCTCTCCAATCACGTTGAACTCGGATTATTAAAATTGTTAGAGTTCATGCATATCCATGTGAGTCTACCAAGATTAACAAATCCTAAAAATGAATTTGAAAACCTTTTTCTCCTAAAACACTCAAAAGCTTTCACAACTGAGCATTTTGACAGATTCCATGTGTGCAACCAAGAGTTTCCCAAATCTGAGTTGACTCATTGTCCTAAATATAAGTAATTACAGAATTCCTTCTTTAAAACTTATTTTTAAAACAATGTTTGAGCAGTAATGATAGACTCTACTAGGATTAAAAACTCTCTTGCCATCGCATACTTGAATTTTCCACCCAAATATAAATTCAAACAAAATTGAAATCTTTGCCAAGATACCCAATTCCATTCAAACTTAAATTCATCCGAATTTTAAGTCATTAGTTTGAATTTAACAAGGATTTGCATCATTCTTACAACCCAATAACACTAGTTCAACAATCACTTCAGAAAATCAAGGATTTCATCATTTCCCACCGTTCAAATTTAGCTAATAACCATTTCTACTCTATCTAACAAGATACTAATAACAACTATGATCATATTCATCATGAAATGTAAATAACAAAGCAAATGAAGAAGAAATTACCAGTGATTCGAGAAACAAACCGTACAAATTGTAACTAATATCCTTGTTAGCAAATTCTACTCCATCTACGAACAAATAGAACAAATTTGATGAAGATCCAAGTACATCTTGATTTTCTACCTCTATCTCTCTCTAAAACTATCGGGAGAAATTAAAAATGAAAAACATAACGTAAGTCCCCTTTCTCTCTCCTCAAAGCATGTAAAAATACATGCTTTTCGTGTAACTGTCGTGTAACTTCTGCTTCCAACGCCGCCGGCGTTCAATCAAGCGTTAAGGATTTGTAAACTAATGGTGTTCAACACCGCCTTTGAACGCCTGCGACGTACTCATCAATTTGCCGGCGTTGCATTCAAATTCAAGTACTGTGTCCATCCTCAAACGCCGGCGGTGTTAGATCCAGCGTTAAATACTTAGGTTCTGTGATGTTTCAACGCCGCCTTGTAACGCCGGCGGCGTTGCCTTCTAATTTGCCGGCGTATGCTTTGATCTCTCTCAACGCCGGCTGCGTTTGGCCTAAATTCACTGGTGTTTGTGTGTTTCACTGCCAATTCACACAATTCTTCATGTTTCCTTGTTGCTACTTTCCATTTTCATTCATGACCTGATTCCAAACAAATGACACGAAACTAAATATTAATTCCTTTGCTTTTATAATGATTAACACAAATAAGTATCAATTCATAGATGAAAATTATATTAATTTTCTAAGTTTATCAGCCACCAAAGTCAAAATGATCTTATGTGTTTTTTTTTTTTTTTTTGGGAGGTTGATGAAAAAATCCCTTTATGAATATGATCCTTGTAAGTGAAAACCTTGGCAAAAAATCTAGCTTTACATCATTCAAAATTGCCATTCAAATCTCACTTTGTCTTAAAGAGCCATTTATCACCAACTCTTTTACATCCTTTTAGCAATTCAATGAGTTCCTAGAATTGATTTTGATCCATAGATTTCAACTCATCTTTCATGACATTTACCTACTTATAGATTCATTACACTCCATGGTTTGCAAGAGTTAAAGTCTGACTTTTATAGACAAACCACATAATCATTAGGAATAGTTGATTTTCTCACTCTTTAAGATCTTCTTAATGATGTTTTTCTGTGGTTTCTTGACTATAAGGGTATCATTTACAACTTCATGATCCATTATTTATAAGTCTTCACCTTAGTGGAGTTCTAGAACATAGAGATTAACAAGTTTAGAAGTTAAAGATATAGGGAATTCTACCCTAACATTTAATACACATATCACGTTATTCTTTACTGCCAGTAGTTTCACCATTTTCAATGAACTTAGCATTTCTACATTCAACAATTCTTGTACTATGTTTAAGATAATAAAACCTAAATCCCTTAGACTTTTTAGTATATCCTATGAAGAAACCATTGGTTATTCTAAAGTCCAATTTATTATGTGAATTATAAATTTTTACTTTTGCAACAACTTCATATATGTAGGTGTCTTAAACTAGGTGTTAATCTAATCCACAATTTGAAAGGGGTCTTTTGAATTGCCTTATTAGGAACCCTATTTTACAACCTTTTAAGGCTACAAACAAGCCAAGGGCTTGGCTTGTTTAAAATTTAGTGAACTTGAGCTCGAGCCGAAGCTTTTACCCAACTGAAATTAAGGCTTGAGTTTAGCTCGTTTAGTTAAACGAGTTTAAAATTGAGCTTGAGCTCGGCTCATTTATGAAATAAGGTCAAATTGAGCCAAGCTTTTTATTGAGCCTAAAATTTAAGTTCGAGCTCAACTTATTTAGACAGCCCGTTTTCCATTTTTTTAAACCTAAAATATAATATATATATATATATATGTGTGTGTTGTGTGTGTGTGTGTGTGTGTGTTACTATAATATATATACATAATTATTAAACAGAAATTATTTTTTATTATGTAGTTATAGATAATATATTATGCATAAAAAAAATTCACAAATTTACAAACAGGCTTATTAACGAGCCTGTTAACGAGCCTAGTCATGAGCCTGATCATGAAACTAAACGAGCTTGTCCACGAGCCGACTTATAAGCCTAAAACAAAGCTCAAACTCGGCTAATTTAGATAAATGAGTTTTACTTCAGGCTAAGGTTTTGCTTGTTTACTAATCAAGTTCAAGCCAAGTCGAACTCAAGTAAGTCGCAAGTTTGCAACCTTATAACCCTTTATCTTCCAAAGCATCAACTGTTAAAAACTCTTTTTCAAGATTTACCACAATTTTATAGTTTTTTTTGTGTTATAGCATTTATATTATTTCATTTTATATTTATGCATTACGACTTTTGAAATGTTTTATATATACACTATACATGCATTTTGTCCATATTATTTTTAGTTTTCATTTATAAGTTATATAAAAAATTTAGAAAAAATTGTGTAAAAAAAATATTAAAAAATCTTTGTAAATCAATAAATATTCATTTGTAGATAAATAATAATCTCTCTAAAATAATATTTTTATTAGTTCCAACAATACTATTTTATCGAGGTTTACTGTACTTCTAATCTTATTTGATAACATACGGTTGAGCCTTTTTGCAACACCATTTTGTTTAAATTTGTCTACCATAATGTATTGAGCACATATATCACTCCTTCAAGAAAATTGAGAAATCGACCTAGACATTACCTTGACTCATCATCCTTTCCATTATATTAATACCCTATATCCGATTTATAATTTTCTCTTTTCTATCTAATTGCTTCCCAACTTCATTATGCACACCACAATGACATCCACAAATTGAGAATTTTTATGCAGAAGATAGACATAAGTATAAAGTAAAAAATCAACGATAAAAGTGATAGAATACTTTTCTCAACCAAAAGATGGAGCATAAAAAATTTTGCACATATTAGTGTGTATATTGTCAAGAAGATATGTGTTTCTTGTGACTCCTATCTTGGTATGTTTGGTTTGTTATTCTCTAATAAAATTAACACGCATTTCAAGATTAATAAAATCCAAAGTGGAAAGAACTCTATCCTTTAATAATCCTAGTAGCCTTTGTTTAAATATATGACTTAAACACTCACCACAAGTGAATAGGTTTTCATTAATCAAATTATATTTAGTTTCAATATTGCAATGCAAGGTCATTATAGACTCAAATATATGTAGACACACACATCATTAAGTTCATACTTGTAAAGACTATCACATAAAAGGAAAAAAAAAAAAGACTATCACACAAATATACCTTTATAGTTTAGTCGATTCATCCATGTGTGCAATGTCCCTGTATGGTTGGTGGATTCTATAAACCACATGGTATCCAGTTCGTATTGTCCAACAATGTTCAATTATCTCATTTATGTAGGAGATGACCTAGTTTGTGCATCACTCTGATGGAGTTACTATAGCTACATCTCAGGTTTATAATAGATTTTGTACCTTCATACACACATAGCAAGCTAAACTTCCTTAAAATTATAGCATTATAATAACCATGTCATCGTCTATGTTAGTCTTCTTTTAGAAGTCGCTCTTTTACAAATAGGACTAATTTTACATCTCTAGGTCATCAACACTTCAAGAGTTGTTTGACATAAGCCTCTTCGGAGCTTATGATTTAGCTAAAAGGGAAAATAAGCAAAATGGGGAGAAATTGAAGATATGATAACCAATTGAATATCTAATTGTATAAAAAATAAACTCACATAAAAAACCGTTATACACACATATACTCAATTTTGTGTTTATGACACTTGAAACAAACAAAAATAATATATTAGATAAATCCATTGTCTAATGGTGACCGTGTTTATAGATGATTTGTAGATTTTATTTTTTTTGCCATTAAACGCAATAGATTTTTTTTTTTTTGCCATTAAACGCAAAGGAATAGAAAGTTACATATCAGGCAGTATAGAATTATAAAAAGCAAAGCATCAGAAAAAAGAATAGCTTTGAAAGATGATGGGGTTTTAGAAACCCAATCACTAGAGCACATCTTCACTCCACTAGAAGTTGCTATCCAATGAGCAGCTCAGTTAGCTTGGTGCTTTACTAAGCTAAAATGAACCTTCCAAAAGTTCTTTAAGATCATCTTCACGTCCTTCAAAGTGTTTGACATATTCCATGGTGGGTCTTCCTTCATTGTTAAGGAGTTAAAGATAGTTGTAGAGTCCATCTCCAAAATGATTTCCTTCCATTGTCTATATATGGCATATTGCGCCACTTTTAAAACAGCGAGGGCTTCCACATATGCCACCGAGTCTGTCGAGAAACAGCTAAGCTGCCACCACACAAGCTTCCATCCACCTTTCTTGCAACAAAGCCTATTGTAGCACAACCATTTGATGGATCAACAGCTACATTAGAGTTTGATTTAATGAATTCCTCCCTTGGAGCACACCAAGAATCCCCATATGATGCACATGACAGTGGGTTAAAACCCGTTGGTTGTTGATGCTGAGGAAGTTCACATTGGATAGACAATAAAGGGCCTGTACTAATTGCTCGTTGATTTTGTGACCATTTTCTATACAATTGATATAGCTAAAATGTAATTATCTTAAGTTTAATTCAATCAAAGGAACTTTTTATAAGCCACCTATTATTTTGATCAAATTCATTATTCTCTTTTCCATGAATCAAAGAAACCTTATTTACATATTTCTTTAATAGATCCAAGATTAAAGATCGACATCATAGACTCTCCATTCGACTTTACCATATATATTATATATATATATAATGCACACTTTCAAACTTTCTAACCATGAAACATAACATGACTTTGAGATTAAAGTTATAGGTTAGCTTATGGCTATTCACCTTTCAATCGTCGATTTGTTAAGTCATTTACTATCATTAAATCATCATGAACTTTGGCTCAACATGTTCAATTAATTAATTTAAGTCTGATCATATTTTGAATCACACGTGATTATTGATTAATCTAGTATTTGGTGACAACTTCTGTTTAAATAACATGAAATATCTCCATACCTTACATGTATATTGCATAAGTGGATGGCGGTAAAGGATAAACCTTTCCATTAACCATAAATACTATAAGTCTCAATCATATACCTTGTCTTGGCATGAGCCTATAGTATTAAGGTTTTTGTTTCTTACTACTTAACATTACATGAGAACTTATTGTAACTTGGTCTATTTAAAGCTAGTACCATGATCAATTACCAAGAATAAGTATCTCTATGATAATTATCAACTTCTTCAAGTCCTCAACTTTATGATTTCAAAAACCAAAATGGGTGTACTCTAGAGTTAAAATGAAAGGCTAAATCTTTCCATTAACCAAAGATACTACAAGTCTCAATCATGCTTCAAGTCTTGACAGGAGCTATATGATTAAGATTTATGCTATTCACTACTTAGCATACAACGAGCACTTATTGCAACTTAGTCTTTTTAAAGCATGTACCATGATTAATTACCAAGAATAAGTATCTATGATAATTATCAACTTCTTCAAGTCCTCAACTTCATGATTTTAAAAACCATAATGGGTGTACTATATGAGTTAAATGAAAGGATAAATCTCTCCTTTAACCACAAATACTATAAGTCTCAATCATACACCTAGTCTTGGCACGAGCCTATATGATTAAGATTTATGCTATTTCGTTACTTAACATTACAATAAGCACTCATTGCAACTTAGTCTTTTTAAAGCATATACCATGATTAATTACCAAGAATAAGTATCTCTATGATAATTATCAACTCTTCAAGTCCTCCACTTCATGATTTTAAAAACCTAAATGGGTGTAGTCTATGAGTTAAGATGAAAGGGCTAGGAATAAGTGCCCACCTTGTAACTAACGACTCCATATTTAATAAAACCCAATAAAAATTGTCCATTCAATATTTTCATGGAGAATACAATTGGAAAAAAAATAATGATATTAATATGCTATTTGTTTGGGTGGATGGATAAATATTGATATAAAGTTTATTAATTATACATCATGGCGCATAGGAATACTAGTACAAAAAATTGTAAATAACTCTCTAAATTTTGATATAGAATGGATACGCTCGTTTTTTTTTCTTTAGCCAATCAAAAAATTTCACATGGCTTTAACTCTGATCACCATCACAGGAGATCATAGATACCCTCCATCATATTTTGCAGTGACGATCATTAGGGCAACACCATATTGTAATTAAGTGGGTAGAGCTGAAGTTTTACCAACTAAGCCAACATCGGCTGGTAATTGATACACCCATTAAACTTTTAAGAGTTTGTTTGGATTATCTAATTTTTATCTATATTTTATCTGTATTGATCTTCGACCGCATCTAATATGTATTAATTTGTATTTGATATATTTATGAGTAAAAATAATTATTTTCCATCTGTATATCAATATTTGTTTCTTGTCAAATAGTCTGTTTGAAAACAACAAAAATAAGATATCAAAATAACTAGAATAAAATGAACCAAATAAATATTGCCACCAATGCACCAATACTTTAATAAATTGATAACAGTAATTTTTCTTATTTAATAAAAACATATTAAGATCAAAGTTTAGGAGTATTAAAGCAAGCTTGGAGGTATTTTTGCATCATATCAAAGTTTGGGGTCATTTTCAATTTTTGGCGTTGTTTGATAATTTATTAAAATTTAAGATGATGATTTGCAACATTTGAAAATTAGAAGATGTATCTATACCAAGGTCAAAATTTAGGGGATTGCATTTTCTCCTTAAATATATTTATACTCGATAAACAAATTGAACTTGGCTCAAAACAAATTGACCATAGCTTAAAACATAAAACCACAACCAGTTTACATACATTAAGTCCATAATCATACAACTTTTGCACTCAAGCTTTGCAGGTCCATTAACATATTTTAATTCATTAGCATTGCATTTGATTTACTAGAATTAAATTATCATGCTATTTTATTATTACCGAATAGTTATTTTCTTGTTTAGTTTATAACAAATTCTACCATAGGAATTTTTGCTTCATATAATGTAGGATAGACTAAAAATCTATATTCATTTTCTTTACTAGAAGAATTGCTATATCTTACAAGACTTTTTCTTTTTTTTTTTTCAAAAATTAGACATTCAAAACCCTCTAACATCTGGGCATTTTAATTAATATAATTAGCTCATTTATTAGGTCCACTAGATGTTGATTAAGTAGTTATCTAGTGCAATTAATTATCAATGCGCGTGCAAAATGCCGAGACAACCCATAAAGTTCTATTAAGAGTATTTAATCGTTGAAAAGCATTTCTGTTATGCATCATGTGAGTCTTTTTCCTGATACTAATATATAAACACATGATGTTGACCAGGGTTTGCCAGAATCATATAAATATTAAGAAGGCTCGCGCTCAAGTGAACGCCAGGAGAAAAATATGGGTAGGAGATGATCTCATGTGTTAATCCAGAATATATTTACTGACTAAGGAACTAGGTTTTATAATATTAAGAAAATATAACAGCTACAGATACAAATTAAAATTACCACATAAAATTAAATTCTATAAATAAGTGTTATACAAGGATAAGATGAACATACCAAAGAATACCATTCAATAGGGTAACAAAAAAAAAAAGACCTAAATCTATATATATTTCCTTTTATTTTTTCCAATTTGTTCTACAAAAGTTTCTAAATTTAACTAATCTGTAAATTTATGATTAGTTATCATGTATAATGAGAAGAAATTCATAGAATCAGATCACAATATTTTAGCAAAAACGATAGCAACATTTCATGTATGACTAAAAAATTCTTTATATTGTATCATAATATTTAAAATATGTTTTAGGTAGAATTATTGAACTTTAATGACCATAATTTACTCAAAATTTATGTTATATATTAATTTTAATTAAAATAAGTTGTTAATGGATGTTTGAAATCTTTTAGTTGCATAAATATCGACTTGTTTTATCTCTTACATGATTTTAATTAGTACTATTAAATGGTTTTATTATGAATATATGTTTTCTTTAATTATAAAATCTGGTTTTATTGTAAACCAAATCAAAATTTTATGATTTAAAAAAAATCATAATCTAAACCATAAAAATTAAGCCATTCTTTTTATAGCTTAATTTGGTAAAATCGAACCAAACCAAACTGCAACATCTCGCTGTTCAATTCCTACAAACTCTATTTTCATTTTTTTTAGTAGTTTTCTTATAGCCAAATGAGACTTATGTCCTTCAGCTCGTCTCAATTTCAACAACATCACTGGGTCCATCTCTAATTTCAAACGAGTGAAATGAAAGAGCCCACTGCCCACATCTATCAAATGGGGCTGAAATGTCTTACAAAGCCCTCCTTGGCCCTTTCCTAGTTATTAAATTAACTTCCCTCAAATATATTGGCATCTCCTTGATCTTAATCTTTCAAATGAAAAATTACAGGTTTGATTCCCCTTCCCTATTATAACAACTAAAAAAATAATAGTTATACATAACATACCTATTCAAAGTTTCATAAATTATCTTTCCTTCCTGTTTACTGAAGAGAACGGTACATGCACACTCAATTCTACTTCTTTCTTTCTTGTACTCTCTACAAGTATAAATTATAGCACTTCTCTTTTTATTTTGAATCATGTTATGGTACCTCATGAACCCAAATGAAATATTCATTGGTCCAAAAAACAAAATCATTAAGAGATGAATATTTACCATTTCAAATTTTTTGCTTGAGCATATCAATTACATATAAAACTAAGTTTGTTAGAATGAACTTACATGATTATGTACTAAATTATATGCAAATCTTATTGATAAAAATATACCGAATGTATTATGTTTGAAACAATAAACATCTATTCTTCTTAGTGTATCATATTAGTGTAGAAACCTCACTTTTACCCTTAATTCTGAAAATTTGGCCATGTTAGAGCCAATTGTTGGTAGTGATTGGTTTAGGCAATTTTTCTCAATCTCAAGTAGTAGTGAGAAATCTAAATTGTATATTTGATTTGATAAATTACTAATCTCTTAGCAAAAAGATAAGTTTTAAACTTAGTATAATTATTCGATATCCTAAAATTAAAAAATAGGCAATAGAGGTTCTGTTGGTTTAAATTGCTTGTTTTATACACATTTGTAAAATCGAGAAAAATCAAATCCTAAAAAGACATTAGTTCAATTTTTTTTCCATAAAATGGTAAACAATTTTAGGATATAGTAGTTTAAAACCATTCTTCAATTTGATTTAAGATGTCTATTTTATGATATTTAAACTTTTGAATTAAAATAGATTACACAACTTGTTATTTAATCAAATATTTTTTAATTATTTTGTTGTAAATGCAATTTAGCTTTATTCTACGGGCGAAAAAAAAATTTCATGATTAAGTATTGCTCTAACCAATTATTGACCTACGTAAGTTTTTTTTGCTTTTGTTTTTTTTCTTTTCTTTCACTAAATGAATAACAAAGCAATTATTAAAAAAAAAAGAAAAGAAAAGAGGAAGAATATCAAATCATTTTTTTGGCATGCGTATTAAAGTCGTTGCCAGGATTACGGATGCATGGGTTCAAGGTGCGGAGAAGCACGTTTTTTTTTTTTTTTTCCTTTTTCTTTTTATTCTTTAATCTATCATTCGTTTTTTCCCAAGTAAAACGCCATGTGGCATTTAGTTTTTTATCAACACTTCATTGACCATGACCATTGACCTGGTCAACGTCTTCTTCCTCCATGCAATCAAACACGGTGCGGTGCAGTATCTGTTTTATTATACGCCACCTTGCTTTATTTTGAAATCATTTTTAACCTGCTTTTTTTTTTTTTGGGGGGGGGGGGGTTGGATCATCAAAATAATTATACATTTGGACTGGGCGCCAATCATGTAATAAAATGGATACCGATTCTCATTGAAAAATTGATGAAAGGACAACTAAAATATTCAATGAAATTGGAAGAATAAAGAAGTCAGTCGAACATATTAATGGAGTTTAAGAGGGATCTAAGCGACTTAATGTAAATTGACACCAATCCAAGCTGTAATCAAAATTTGCCTTTGCTGGGCTTCCATTTTAAATGAGATTGGGATGCGTTTTCATTAAAATCATGGTCAAACATCATTAAATTGTCCAAAATCACTCGTATCAAAGATTCGATTTTTAGCAAAATTAATAACTTCCCAATAGGTTTCGGAGCTAAAGCACTATAAATACACACCCTAAGAATCATTCAGGACCATAAACAAACTCTGAAATCACTTTTACATTTGAATTCGCTTAGTTTCTCTCACTAAGGTTTCAAGAACTTCTCTATCTAGAAGTTCTTCATTTTCAAAACTTGGCGAGGCGAATAACCAACATCATCAGAAGCTCCTTCAGGTGGCGGGCATTTGATTTCAGTCTTTCCTATAAGCCAAAGTCGCTGCCAACTAATGCTTTAAGTCCAAGTCGACCACCGCTTTCGAACCATCGGTGTAGGTTGTTTCTAGGACAGATCTTTCGCTACCGAAGCCTTGTTCATTCTTTACCCAGTCGTGTCGTGAATCACCGTTGGAGTACCTGTAAAAGCGTTGCCAACCGCTCAACTTAATAACTCTAGCGATTCAAGTCCGTGTCATCGTTCGCGACCGGCATCCTCATCTCTACAGTAAGTTGTTTTTCTTCTTTTATTTTCTTTTAATAAATGATAAAAGGAAAAGGAAATTAATATTTGTATTTTAAAAAAAATTATAAAAGTATCAATGGGATGAAAATAATATCAGTTTTAGGTAATACAACATCATTATGGAGCTACTTCATCTCTTGAATAGATGAAATTAGTAAAGTTACTGACCTCCTCTCTTGAAGATAGGTTACTGCATAAACGTCAGACTAGGTTGACATAATCATCTTCCTCTCCCCTACATTTCATATTTCACTCTTTATTATATTAGACAATCTAAACAATTGTAACTTGTCAAAACTATGTAAATAGTATGTATAAATCATTAGTTATCCACCACAGAGAAACAACTTTCAGACTGCATAGTCCAATAACAATAGTATTCTCAAACCCAATCCATCCAAACACAACAGTATTCTTAAACCCTTCACCGCCAATTAAACTCATAAGCATAATATATAAAATGGTTGCATTATTGTTTAATTCATTACATCAAATCTATATGCAATATCACGTACAATCATCATAAAATATAAGCATAGACAAAACCTAATCTACTCTTAGGTGCTCGTATCCTTCATCTCA
Organism: Combretum micranthum; assembly: GCA_024138025.1. NCBI lineage: Eukaryota > Viridiplantae > Streptophyta > Magnoliopsida > Myrtales > Combretaceae > Combretum > Combretum micranthum. The sequence continues at coordinate 817,569 of JAMXBD010000279.1, forward strand.
CTTGACAAAAGTATGACGGAATGGCCCAGGTTAATCTAGAGCCTATTGAGGATGCTCCATAGATGGATCAACCTATGTGAGTGTGACATCTCCATCTCCACCACCAATACTGTACTGATGAAATGGGACAGGTCTGAATCCATCTAGGTAAATCCTCCTCCCATATCATTTGGCGGTGACGACTGCCTCTTATGTGGAGCTCGAGGGGTATGGACCTTTGCATATAAGATGTCTAGCATCAGGGTGTCTAGCATATGAGCATATGATGATGATGAAGGACAAGACTCATCATGTTGAACATATGAAGGCCAGGCTCGTCATGATGCACATGCAAGGGCGAAGGCTCGTCTCTAACATCTGCAGCTCTATCTTGGCCTCACCCTCGCTCATAACTCCATCTTGCCCACCTCTCTCTCTGTATGGCCTACGTCTCTATACTGGCTGAGGCTAAGGTTGTGGGCTATGCTTATCACCAACGATATCAGGCGCTAGAGCTGGTGCAAGTGGTGGATCACTAATATTAAGTCCCATGAATTAATTAACTACAATAATGACATCTCGTGTAGTAACAAGAATGTCCCGAGGTGGCATGCAGGGGACTTGGTAAATGAAATCTACCTGCAATCAACAGTAAACATCTAGTTCAACAAATAACAAACACAATATACATCCATATATACCATACATAAATATTGAACTTATCATATATCGTATAATGGCCCTCCGTACAACTAATCCAACACCTAGTAATTGCATTATACCTATCAAAATAATCTTTAAACGTATCGTCAGGATGTTTGGCATGTCCATGATGCTGCTCAGTTCCACTCTAAATGCTCTCGTAAGTCAAGCTTATGCAAGGCTCTCGTATCAAATGGGGGGTTAGGATCCCTTAGAAACTACCGAGCACCCTATTTAGACAGCAGTAATTGATAACAAAAAAGCATGCCAGGAGAACTTGTGCTCGCCATACATCTCTGCCAGAATGGTAGTACTCAAGCAAGGAATTCATTATAGTAGAGTATGGATCCCAAACAACCTATTCGTGAAAAAAAAAATCAATACATAAGAAATAACAATGAAATTGTACACATAAGATCACATAGGACATAGAAAATTGTACATGTCCGAGGACTTATCAATCTATGCATCCCCTATACTCGAACAACAAATGTGTGGGGCATCGGATGACATCAAAAGTGGCTCCTCGGTAACTGATGAGAGGGCGCCCTGTAGTAACTAATGTGATCTATCGATGCACAGGGGCAATATGTAAGGAGTTCTCCCAAGTGCAGATGTGAATAACAACAAGGGGTCCTACTATGTCACTCGTATCAATGTGTGATGCCATGCATAACTGCCTGTAGAGACACGCCCAGCAAGTTGCTTTCCATACCTACTTTCCTACTATTTGAAAGTCCTCAAGCAACTAAAGGTACATGATAAGAAATAGATTCAATTGTCCCTAACTATGAATCTCCAAGCAGCAATAGGACATATGCTCTATCATGGTATCGAATAGTACTATCATCAGCATCATCGGGTAATGCTCTAAAGTGTGTATCCAACCTAGACATCATACTGGTTGGTTCCAAACTAGGAACTGACCTGACCCATTGGTGGTAGTTCCTGAACCAAGAATTGGCCTCGGGGTGGCAAGTCTGAACCGGTAAAGGACTCGCTGGTTCTAGCGGGTCCTTACGGTTTCATCCCTAAAAACCGCATAACCCTACTATTTTAGAACCATCAGTTCAAGACCGGTCAAGGACCAGCGATTCTTATGGTTCTATGCCATAAAAAAAAAAAAAAAGAAATGAAAATTATGAAAAAATTGTAATTATAAAACAAATATTTAAAACTATTTTTGCATGAATAATAAAAAATTTATTTCCTATTCACAATATTTAATGTGTTATTATTAACGATACAAGTAATAAAAAAATTTGAAATCATATATTGTCAAGTTTATGTAAACTTCTAACCAAAATAGACTTTCTTTCTTAATAATGCGTGACTTATTTTTGTGTTATTGGAACTTATTGGTATCTTGAATATTTTATTATGTCACATTACTAATACAACAACTAAAAAGTATAAGTGATCATATATAAATAAATACATAATTATAGAATTTCTTTTAACTAATGTTATGAACAATTATTGTTTGGCTCAATGTTATTTCAAGTTAAAAATTTATGGAACTAGAACTGAACTTTGGGAACCGGACCAGCTCCCACGGGTCCGATTTCGGTTTCACCATTTTTAGAACCAGGAACTGGCGATTCGGATCTAGTTCTAGACCCAAATGAATCGTGACAACATCTAATCCAACCATGACATATTCAAGCGCCTACCATCAATATCAACATTAGACACGGGTCTAACTCCAAGTGAACGGTTGCATAACTATGACCAATACATCTATGTCGTGCTGGTAACTGCATGCCCATCGATGAGTAGATCGGTGAGTGTTGTTATATCCTACAACATTACTGTCCACTCGCCCATCAACATATGAAATGTATGTGTCTCAGGTCGCCATCTTAGTGCCAACTAGCTGAGCAAATGGTATATGTGTGGCACCTATGAAGCCGCCTGTGATAGAAATCGAACAAGCTGATCGTCTAGGTGTAAAGGCATACCAACATGCCACTTCAGCTTCGCCTCTCTCCAGCAACGATGTAATATGACGTGTTCATGTGTCTTAAAACAATTCCATGAGAATATTCTCTAAATATTTTAAGTAAAAAAGGTAAGGAAAAGATCTTACCTGGCCTTTCCATGCTAGCCCTGATCTATAAACAAGTTGTCTTGTAAGCACCAAGTCATCTAAAGGTCCCAGATCCATCTAAAAAGAAAAAAGTATTACATATGCCAACGAAGGCATAAGTAACCAAGGAAGCAAAGAACATATAAAATAGGCAATATGAATATAGTAGAACAAATCACATGAACATTTTAATACCACTACAATTCAACCAGTTTGTAGCTATCCTCTTAGTGGCTCGCCTAGTTAGACAACTTTGAATATTGTGCATATGCTAATGGCACGATATGATTTGCTCCATCCGATGGTACTGTGATAAGCATTTTGTGCTTGTACTTATCATACAAGAAGGTACCATCAATTGTGACCACGAGTCTGTAAAGCATTAACAATAATAAATTAGTTCACAAACAAGAAAGTTTTATTCGTACATTCAATCATTTATCCAGAACATATTTGTGGTATTAAAATGCCACAATGCAAGGACCAAATGATACGGATCCAAGGGGTAAAAAAATTATTTCCTTCAAGAATTGGTTTCTTCCTTATTTTTATCAAGAAACAACTAGTTCCCAAAAGAAAGAAAGGATCTTTCTTTAAAACAAGAAAGAAAGAAAGAATCTTTTTAGGATTTTTATAGATGAAAATAAATTAGGAAAACAAGAAAGATAATGACGGGATCATTATTTGATAGGTGCCACGAATAACAAAAATTGAACTAGTTTTGTGTTTGAATCATAGAACGATATAACCTACGTTTTATAAATCACCCATGGCGTTAAAAGAATCGATGGATTCGATTAACAAAGTTTATCATAATTCTAATCCTAGAATACAATAAATCTCACAGAATAAAGAGGTACCACTCAACTCAATATTCTTAAACACCACAAAAGGGCATACACTCAATGTTTGAGTCAATATCCAATGTTTTGTAAAAAATTTCATTCTCTTACAAGCCAAGACCATAGGCCTTAAATAGACTTTAACGAAAACCGAAAAACAAGGAAATTACATTAAAAAAAAACCCTTAAAACATAACCTAAGCACGAAATAACTCAAAGCTACGCAAAATAAACAAAAGCCGACAGTTTTTGTTATAGGTCGAACATAAGTTGGCGGCTTAGCCGAAGTAAGCCGGCGACGTTGGCAAGTAGGCTGGCGACGTAGGGCCAGCCTAGGAATCAAGGCCGACCAATTCACCCTCAACGTAAGCAACTTAGTTCCATGTTATTCAGGACTAATCTTTTGCTCCAATTTCACATCAATCCCTCCTTTGTGCTTTAACTTACTAACTTTATTTCAATCTCGTACAAGTCCATAAGTCAAACAATGTTGATTCTTCATCAGGTGATTTTGCTGTTGTTGTGCACGCATCAACAAATGCCCAAAAGAGTTTATTAAGGAAGACGTCTCCTATCGTATTTGATTCAATAGTTCTGCATTCAACCTATGTTTCTTGATTTGCCTCTACTATCGCATTAAGTACATATAGGAGCTCCGTATATGAATCTTCCAAACTTCCATACACCTGCTTAATAGCCTTTTGTTTCACCTCACGAATCCTATTAATATAAGCATTATACCTAAACTCTTTTAAGATAGTCAATTGGAGATCTTTTGCCTTCACATTTGGAGTATTACACCTAGACATGCTGGTGAAATCCAACCGAGAATGATTCTGTCAAGTGATTTTATCCAAAAATGTGTAAGACCATTCATATTTGGTGATGTGAAACCACCCACCATGTTTCTTGTAACTGTCTTTAAGTCTCCACTTGCAACATTTATTATAGGTATCAGTGCATTTAACTACCCATGACCTTGGATTCATGTCCACCACTTTAAAATTGTAGTGGTTCAATATGTGACACGTTTAACTGCTCGTATAAGATGATCTTTACTCCTAAACTGTATCTCAACCTTAAATTCATCATTGATGCTCTAATTTCTAGTACTCATTTCCTGCTCATCATCAAATGCAACATATCCAATACCTACATCTGTAATGAAAAAAGGTACTAATATCGAGCTCCCTACTACATCAACATCCATAGTAGCTATGAACCAATGCCAATCATTAACCCTAGTTTGTATATTAGCAACATCAACTTACCAAGACAAACCTACCATGGAATCATGTCTATCTTGATCACAGTTTTCGTTTGATTCACTTACTAATGAATCTTGCATTGCATCGGTATGACCATAACTCTAGACAAGTGTACCCATTTCAAAATTACCCATCTGGACCCGTGTGTTAACTACTGTCTGAGCTAGAACGGAGTTCTCATCTGCCAACCCTTGGCTGCCAACATTTCCATCAATGTCCATGTCACATGTATGTGCCTGCGAGAATTCGTTTTCAAATAACTGGACATATAGAGCCACTGGCCCTTTTATGTACGAGAATATCTCCTGTGTAGCATCATCATTGGTCACTAGAATAACATCATAATGTAGCATCATATCTCCAATAGCTACCTTATTATACAGCTCAACCCAGTGTATAGACCTATGTATCTTAAGTTTACTGCAAATAGTGTTTAGTATTTGCCCATATGTAGAGTTCATAGTAACACTAACCATAACAACAGGCCACCTATCATTACCAAAACCTTCATTCCCTTCCACAATATTACCATGAGCATAATATAAACTTCAAGTATCCATTTGCACACCTACTGTACCAGCTCATAAAACATGGGTTGAATGCATGAAATGTAATCTTGAGTTATGAATTGCATTTCCTTAATATTAAGATGTAAGACATATAATAACATAGGGTTTCATAATTTGATTCATAAGATTTTAAACGTATACAATAACATCAAAATTACAACATTCCATGTCCACATTGTAGCATCAACAAAGCATACAACAAACATCAAAATCGCATTATACTCCACAATACTACTCGTAAGAAAATAACATTAAATGTTGCCTCAACATTTGAAAAAAAAATTCCAGCAACATATATAACACCTAAAAAACAACATTACAACATCAATAATCGTGAAAAAAAATCAATGGATGAGATCAAGCTTCTTACTTTCGGAGATTGATGCGTCCTCAACGATTGAAGGGTAAATCAGTTGAATTTTGCATGAATTGACACCTCCTGATCAAAACTAACTAAGAACTCACGCTAATTAGATCGATACCACTACTGGAATTGAGTGAAATTAGGGTTAAGGTTTTTATTACATTGGCGGTGAAGAGTTTAGGAATACTATTGTGGTTGGATATATTGGGTTTAGGAATACTATTGTGGTTGGATGGATTGGATTTGGGAATACGATTATTGTTGAATTATGTAGTCTGGAAGTTGTTTCTCTGTGATGGATGGCTAATGATTTATACAGCCAATTTACATGATTTTGATAGGTTACCACTGTTTGGATTGTTCGATGTATTAAGGAGTGAAATATGAAATGCAAAGGGATAGGAGCTATGGTGAGATGGTTTTGTTAACCTCGTCTCTAGAGACAAGGTTGGCTTTTATATACGGTAACCTCTTGTGCCAACCTTGTCTCTTAAGAGAGAGATTAGCTCTGTAATTTTGAGATCTCGTCTCTTGAAAAAAAGAGGTCATATTGCCTAAAACTTGGATTATTTTCATTCTAGTGACATTTTTGTAATTTAAAAAAATACAAATATTAATTTTTTTTTCCTTTGATAATCCCTATTTTTCTTATAAAATGTGAAATTGATAGTTTGATAAGATTGCTACCACTTAGAAAGTTATATTTTACTAAAACAATAAAATGTAATTAATTTAAATTGCAAAGAGTTTAAAATTTATAAAAACAGCCAACACACTAATGTTTTTTTTTTTAAAGAATTATGTATTGTCTGATTTCGACTAGTAGACACGTAGGCACCTTCTAAGGACATCAAATTTGAGGGAAAAAAAAAAAAGCTTTTTTAGTTCCATCACATTCTTTGTAGATATTAAAATGATTTTCTCATTTCTTTTAAATACTAAAAGTTTGTAATTGACTTAAATGTAAATATGACATAAGATTTTTTAGCATTAAAAAGACAAACTTTAATTTAAGAATTTAAAGGTGGTAATTGTTTGGTTTTAATAGGATAGCCCCTAGATTCAAATTTCTCTAGTTTATTACAATTGATTTTAAAATCAATTTTCGCAGATTAGTTGCTAAGTTAGGATCAATCAACCCATTAATCCAAACTTACTATTTTTCCAGATTCTAATTAGGTAGTGACTCCTTAAAGTTTTACAACAAGCACATTTCTTTTAATTCTTAGTTGAGAGTTTGTATCAAATGAGTTAGGGTTTGATACAGATCGAATTAAAAGAAATTAAATAAGAAATTGAAAAAACTAGGCTCGACAATTAGCATGTTAAAAACCTCTTCATTTAAGAATCATTCAATTTTATACATGGTATACCTGAAAAAAATCTTGAATTATGAAATTCATGGATGAAAATTAAAAAGAAAAAAAAGGAGCACCTCATTTTTTTAAGCATAATCTCTTCATTTACTTATTTATTGAGTGGCTTAATTTATCGTTTATGTTAATATACCTTTTTAAATTTAAGTTTTATTTACGATCAAGATTATAATAAAATAGATTATAAGTCATGAAATATTTTAATAATTTGAATAATATTAATTATTATTTATAGATTTAAAAAAAATTTAGAGTATTTGTATCATCTCAATTGGAGGTTTCTAAACATGTCGTTAGTATGATAAAGTTTAGTTTTCACATAAAAGTATTCGTGTTTATTTTGGCATGGGATTATTGGATATATGTTATTTTAAACTTTTAGTTTTGAGCATTTTTTTTTATTAATGACATATGTATGCTTGATGGGATCAAATAAATTTCATAATTATGTTTGCTTGACTTTTTTGATTGGTGGAAATAAAATTAAATAAAAAGCAATTAAAGGAAATATAAAGAAATGATGTGTTTGTCAACATAAGTATAACATGGAATTCGGTAGGAAATGAGGGAAACAATTAGAAACATTTCCATTCTAGGGTATATTTCTTTTCAATATAAAATGGAAATAAATGGGGGAAATGAAAAGTAACTATAAAATTATGTGCTTGACAAGAAGAAAGCAAGAAGTGCTAAATGGTGGTAGAATTAGATTTAGAGATGCCCTACGATGAGATAGAGTGGGACTTTGTACGAATCATCCTCAAATTTTTAAATTTCCCCAGGACTTATATTAAGAATGATTGGATCATTTCTTGCTCCAATCAACTACTAAATCCTCTTTAATGGAGCAACCTTGTCTCCTTTCATAGCGAATAGAGGATTATGGCAAGCCGATCCAATATCACCCTATATCTTTATCCTTGTTATGGAAATGATGGGTCATGCAATTAATCTTTGCTATCAAAATGGGTCTTAGAAGCCATCCAGGTTCAAAGGAATTAGTATTGCACTTTCTTACTAATGCTTTGTAGATTATATTATTTTCATGTGAAATGAACAAGTGGAAAATATGCTACCATGTGGAATATGCTGAGTCACTTTAGAGAACTATCATGGGAAAAAGTCAAATAAAGTAAATCATATATTTTGTTATCTTAATATGTGGGATTTGAATTAAAGAATGAAATTCAAATTAACATTAGTCTAAGGAATAAAATGGAAAATATTTCAGGATACCAGTTAAGCCATCTAAAGCATTATCTAGTAATGATTTGTCTTTTATCATTGAGAAAGATAGTAGAAATTTATTGTGTTAGAAGGCTAAGATATTGAGTATGGGAGGAAGGAGATTGATTAATAACTCCATGCTAAAACCATAGTTAATTACTATTCTAAGATCATCTCTCATTTCTTAGGAAAAGCACACATAAGCTTATGAAAATAAATAGAGATTTTCCACAGGGATCAACGGGAGAAAGGATGAAAATTTATCAAGCTACATGGGATAAAACAAAGAAAGAAAAGAAAGATTGTGGGCTAAATGAAAAAGATGTTACTAATTGTAATGGAGGTAGTCTTATTAGAGTGGCTCAGAAAATTAGAAATAGTGATTTCTGTTAGATTGAGCTTTTAAGGAAGAGATGTCACATAGTGAAAGGAGTGTGTAAAGAGAAGGATCAAGACTCTACAAAGCAATCAAGAAAAACGAATAAGTGACTAAATGATAACATGTTAGGATTTTCAAAGAGGGGTGGAAATATCAGTTTTTGAGAAGACAAGTGTAATTCAATTGGGTATATTCTATCCTTTCTTCAAGATTTTATGTTAAGAAAATCACTACAGCCATCTTTAGAACAAGTTTAGCAAGGAGCTTCTAAATGGAATGAATAATTAATTGACTACTTATGAGATGAACAAATAAAGAACCTATTAGCAAATTTATATATACAAACAAGGTATGATACGAGATAGTGGAGGTGAATTTCAAGAATTGTGGTGTAGTGACTCTCAAAGTTATCCATGAAGTTATCAGTAAAAAAAAAAAAAAGGTAGGGGAATAAGACTAGAGAGATTGGATATATATTTAGGAACTGACCACTTACTCAACAGTCCAAATGTTTGTTCAACGTAGAAAACATAATGCTATTCCAATTAATGCAAACTGATGAAAAGAGAAGTTCCCACAAATATTGCATGCATGTCATGTGGAGAAGCAAATAAGGCAATGAGATACCAACTTAAGGTAAGTACTGCTAACAAGTAACGGTGGTTAAGAAATAATAACTCTAGAGAGTTCATGAACTCTTTTCAATTGGATTTTGAGAAGTAAATCAAGAAAATAAGAATGCACAAATCTAATGCTAAGAGTACGACAAAACCATAGGCTTACTTTTTTCTATTTCGTCTTTAGGGCAAAATAGATTGTAGGCTCTTCAAACCAAATGATTGGTTAAATAGATTACTAGTTGTTGTGGTTAAATGGTGGACAACTAATCCCAAGCATAAACCTATTCCTAAAAATATATGTATTAATTATAAATGGGAGCTCCCTCACCTTCATGGATGAATTTAACTCGATGGCCTTATTAGTGAGGGAAGTAATGGAATTGCTCTAAATGGCATTTGCATAAATAGTTAATGATCAATCATTTGTGGATTTGCAAAAATAATAGTCATTGCTTCTCCTTTCCAAACTTAAATTTGTAGCATATTTAAGGCTTTTACTCATGTGGAGGAGCAAAAGCTATCTCATATTATTATCGAGACCGCTCCCTTAATTTCGTTTTGAATGGAATAAAATAATTATAATTCTTTCTCATCTTTGTACGTTATTGTCTTATGTGATGATAAACCAATGCTTACAAGAAAGATTGTTGTCAAGTTTGTTCTGGATGAAGTAAACTCTTTGATTGATTGCTTGACAAATGAAAGACTAAGTAGCAATTTGTTGCGACAACATAGACATAAAATACTTTGAAGTCTTGTTTTAAGTAAATTCTCTTGCATGATTTAGCTGTTGAAGAACATCATTTTAATTGTTTCTAGTATTGCATGAGTTGCTTTTGATCTTTTGAATTGGTTGTATTTGGACTCAAAGTTTATTTTATGATTATTGTTGTTTACACAAGGAGAAAATAAATAATTTTGTCCAATATTAATTTCAATCCTTTTTTTAATATAAACCAAATAGCAATTTCCTTCGACCAAATACAAAATAAACAGGACTAATGTTGTAAGGAAATTCTTGAACTTTCATAAAATGTGAAATTAACTGTATGGACTTTGCATTAATCAATTTAATACCTATTTTTATTTTTCATTTTCATTTTTCATGCCTTCATTAACCAAGCTAACTCCATAATCTATGTGACAAAACGAATGTATAACATAACAGCACGTAGCAAGTGGGACTTTTGAAAAAATAATAATTTCTTTGACTCCAAACACAATGATGTGTGTCGAACTTGGATTTCAATATCCAGTTCAATTTCATTTAATCCGATTCATATTAAATCCTAACCCATTTAATATAAACCCTCGACTAAGAATTAAAAAAATTATGATTTTAAAAAAATTGGAGTCACCACCCAATCAAAATCAGGAAAGAAAATAAATTAGGACTAGTGGGTATATTAGCCATAATTTTTCTACTAGTCTGTGAAAAATCGTTTTAAGAAAATGGAACAAAAAATTACTAAGTTCGAGAGCTATCCTATCAAAACCTAAGTGGTTACCACTTTTTAATTTTTCAATTATAGATTGCTTCCTATTGTATCCTAATTTGAATTCATATGTGTTATTTACAGATCAATATTTACCAAGTTTGAGATTTGCAAAATTAGACAAGTTTATAAAACTCATAGAAAATAACTTATCTTATTAATATTTCCAAAAGACAACACAATTTACATTTCACAAATTAAATTATACTAAGAACAATATCAACGTCACACCAATTTTACAAAAAGAAAGGATTTTTACATTTTTTATGTCACTCATTAGGTATTTACGTACCTAATAGTCGGGATCAGTCTATACTTAGTTTTTAAGGGATTGATGAAAATTTTAGTTTGTTGATTGATTTTAGTAATTTGAAACATTATCACTTTAAGTTCATTAAGTTTTAATTGTATAAAAAAAAATTGATTTCTTTTTTTATGGGCCTTGAATTTATTAAATTAGGCTTTTAGTAGTTGTATGAAAATATTTCTTCTAAGTGTCAAAATTTTGAATAAAAATAACAAAGATTATGAATCAAATCGAAACACATAGAATGCTACCCCAATAAAATTACACACAAGAGATGATATATCCACTAAATGGCATCACACGGCATATTTTAACAGCACACATTAAAGAAAACCCCAATATGGCACATCAATCATGGCAATTGCATACCTCCTATTAACAAATTGCTAATTAAACATATCATAGTGAAAGTTAACTTGGTGAAAATCAAATTTATATTAAGGGGGTGTTATGGTAACAATCAAATATATGACAAGAATAACAACAAATTATAAACAATGCATTATGATGAAAATCAAATATTTCTGAACAAAGTATTATGATAATCAAATATTTAGAACCTATCAATATATATTATGGTAGATCAAATATACCTCTTGGTAAATAAAACTACATATTGATTCATAAGGACCATGTTTAGCATAAATATACAAAATCAAAATCTTAAAGAAGATTTATAAAACCAATTTCACAACAAGTTCAATTATTATTATTATTAAAAACAAGAGCTAATTATATCTTTCATTAATTATATATATTTTCCAAGACAAGTAACACATAATGTAACAATATTACAATTACCAAGAATTTTATTATTTTTATTATTCCAAAATATTTAATTTGCCATTACTACTGTCGCCATCGTCGTCGTCATCATTATTATTATCAAAAATAAAAAGAGGGTAAATTACACTAGAATGTCCAAATATTTGGACATAAGTTCATTTAAGTCTTCAACATTTCGAGTGGTTAAAAAGAAGTTCCAACGTTTAGAGGTAAATTAATTTAAGGTCCCAATTTTTGAAAAAGTGGGTCAATTTTGGTGCCCAAGGACATGTATCAATAGGAAAAGAGTCTTTTGAGTTTTAGTTAAATATTCTCTCATGTTGATAAGTGTCCTTAAGAACTCAAATTGACCCACCTTTTCAAATTTTGGGACCTTAAATGAGCTTACCCTCAAATGTTGGGATCTTAAATGAACTTATCCCCAAACGTTGGGACCTTCTGATATAATTTACCCTAAAAAAAGAGTTTACACTTACTTGTTCGTGTAAGAACTAGGGATAATGACGATGGCTAGAAGATGATGTGGCTAATGGTAGTTGGTCAAATGAGGCCTATGAGGACTAGTGACTAATCCAACATGGGAGGTTTAGCCTAAGCAACACCCAGTAGTGGTGTTCCAAGCTTCTAAAGAGTTACGATAGAGATAAAGCTCCGACGAGCATCCTTTAGTGGTTAGTAGCAACAATCAAATAGTAAGTCTTGAAGCTTTTGATCCCCTGAGGACTCTAGTGATCCTTGATTTCATCAATTTCTCCTACAAAAACATCAATTTGAGTTACAAAAATTTGAAACCCCAGATTTAAATATCAAGAACTAAAAACTCGGAAATTAACAGAAATTGAGAGAGAGTCAAACCTTATTCGTGCCTATAAAGGATTTTTTGTACCTTATTATAGTGTTAGGGTCAAGGATTGTTGCTCAAGACTTATCAATTCAAACAAATTTTGAATCTAGGGTTCTTCAAGCAATTTCAATACGAAATTTAGGGAATTCTTAAATTAAGATGCAACTTTCCAACTAAATTAGATATTTGTGTCTTAGATGCCTATAAAAAGCTTCCTATATCTTCAATGTTCTCGAATAATTAAATTTTGATTGAATCTTGATTTTTCCCAAAATTCAAGCTTCATTTTCATCTAGGGTTGCAAGCTGTCTTAGTGTGGCTAGAGTAGGGATGCAACCGGGGCAGGTTTGGACTGGTCATATAAGACCCGAACCCGACTTGCTTCCTAATGGGGTCTCCCAAACCTACCCTACGACCCTATAGGTTTTTTATTCAATACCCAAACCCACCCCTGTAGGGTTTTGATCCTGACCCACTCTGCCCCGAGACTTGCTTCATTTTTTTTCCCTTCTCAACTCTTAGTTAAACTATAACTTGTGCCACAACTTTATTAAGAAATATAAAGGCTTAAAACTATCACAAGAAGATTTTCAAATGTAGATGAAAAGACATTACTTTACTTACATAAATATACATAATACATATGTAGGAAATAGAAAAACATGTCTTCAAAACACATTAACAACTTTTCAACAGTTCATTCACTCTCTAACAATAACTCAAAAAAACCAACCTCCCAACACACTCATTTCTACTTGTATTCAAAATACATTAATGCCAAAAGCAAATACAATACATCATCAAATGAACCATCCAATAATAAACATAAACTACAAGCTCAGTCCACCATACCAACCAAAATAAACAATGCATCAACATCACCGGATCAACCAAAATAAATAATCAGTGAAATAAATTAGTAGCATAATTATGAAGTCATCATCATTCATTATCTTCACTTGTCATCTTCATTATTGTATTCCACTTTCTTCACTCCCATCTTCAAGTTCTTCAAATTCAAGTATCTCCAAACCTACGAAATTAAAAAAATAAAAGGAAAAAAACAACTTCATGACATATATTAGAAAAATGCATGGTAAAAACAACTTTCAACAATAAATTAAACAATCTCATACGAATTCTAAAATTTAATAGTCAACTTTAAGTACACATCAATGCTTCTATTATATCTGGATTAAGCCGGCTCCTATGGGAGCTAATTATTCGTACACCGATACTAAAAGCAGATTCAGAAGCAACTGTCGTCACTGGAATGGCCAACAAATCTTTAGCTATTTCTTGTAATGTAGGATATTTCGGTCCATACATTTTCCACCAATCGAGAATATCAAATTTAGAATTTGCTATTCAGGGAATTGCAGGCTCTTCTAAATAATGGCCCAACTCAGACTTCACATGAACTTGAATATCATCTTTGCTAGAAGTTATCAAATATCGTTCAAATTCATCTGTCTCCACCATAGGATCACATGACAAATGCAATACTAGTGTTACTGCCACCTCCTAAAGGAATTGAAGAAGAACAACTAGATAGAGCACATCAAGATTTAGGCTTTGATTGATATTCTTGAATTAATTCATAACAAGTGCTTTTAACATTTTGCAACTCTGTAGCAGCATTCTCTCATAAACAATTTGAAACACAAACTCTACACCCTTAATCCTAGAGCATGGATCCAATACAGTACAGACAGCCATGACAGTGTGCATATCTCCCCAATATTTTTCAAACTTTTCAAACATTTTCACAGCCATTGCATTAATATTCAAGTCCAAAGAATTCTTCATGTAATCAATGCTTTCCTAATTGCAAATACTTTACCAAAAAAATAGTTTACAGTAGGATATCAGGTGCTAGAGAAAAGGATAGTTACCTCATAAAAAATAGATAACTTGTTGCAAATCTCTCCAGCCATGTCCCAATCATCATCTGAAGGAAGGCATTTGTAGTGTCTATCCATTAATTGAACCCTATAGAAGACCTCTTTGTATCCAATTGCAGTGACAAGCATGTCATAAGTAGAGTTCCATCTTGTTTTGCAATCCAAACAAAGTTTCCTACTATATGGAACATCAAGCTGCTTACATGCGTCAGCAAATTTCTCAACCCTTGATGGTGTTGTTGACCAAAATTGAACACTGTCACATATCCTCTTTATTGAATTTTCTATCACAGCCATACCATCCCTTATAATCAAGTTCGAAATATATGCACAACAACGCATGTGTATTATCTTGCCACGAAGAATCATGTCATCTTTTCTTAACTTCAATATTAAGTTTGCAATCATTGCAGCATTTGTTGAACAATTGTCCACAGTGATCGTTGAGATTTTTCTATCCAGATTCTACTTCATTAGGGAATCGAATAAGCACTGACATAGAGCTTCGTTTGTGTGTAGAGCGGGCACATATATAAAACTGCATGTAAAAAGTTAAACAAGATAAAAAAGGACTAGAATTTTATATTAAATGAAATAGAGATACATTGTTAAAGAAACTTATTTCAAGATTCGACTGTGGAGCTTCCAACTACTGTCGATGAAGTGAGCTGTAAGGGTCATATATCCCTTCTTTTGATTTAAAGTCCACATATCAGTTGTTACAGCCACTCGGGAATAAGCCCTTTAAGCATCAATATCAAGTTGTCCTTTTGCTTATTATACATCTTAAAGATATCCTTCTTTAGTGTTATACGACTCACATGCTGCACAAGAGGTTGTATACTGTGCACAACTCTCTAAAGTACTTGTGTTCAACAATTGAAATATAATATTTGTGCACAACAATAGCCTTTGCAAGATTTTTCCTAGCAATGTCTTGATCAAAGGTCTAGTTTTTCACTGTCTCACTACTCTTACCCTCGCTTTGCTTTTACTTCATAGCTAGAAGACATTGTCTTATATAACAAATGATTGTGTAAGTGCTTTTGTACCATTTTTGCTTTTTGCTTTTTGCTTTCAACTTTCTCTTACAATGGTTACAAATAGCAAATTCCTCCCCATTAATTGTTTTCATAACCATCTCATTCCACACAGTAGAAGTTCGCTTACGCTTGTTAGGATTATCATATTCATTTGTTGTGCTTGCTATACAAGAACCCAAAGTAGATGTTGGTTTTCTTGTAGTAAGTGCTGGAGAAGGACTATCAACATCTTGAAGTCCTCCATATTTATCTCATATGCATCCATTTCCCAATAATGAATCAATCGCCACTTTAAATAAAATATCAGTTATTAAGATAAAAGTATTGTACATAATAAAATAGTTTCCAGAGTTAATACAAAAAGTAAATGATGAAAATTAGGCCTTATAGACATATTTTAAGACTTAATATGAAGTGCAATTAATTAGTAACCATGGATCATATTTTACATATTCCCCCTTATAGACATATAAACACAAATAAATAGATTAATTCTTTTTCTACTCTATTATTAATATTTATTTATCTTATAGACATATTAATGCGGCAATTATAATTTCATTTTTTATTATTATGCTATAACCCAATTAAATTAATATATCTCTTTAGGTCCTATTTGGAGTCAAATATAAAAATTAAATTACTAATAGTATTTAGTGTTCTGATTAGTTCCAATGTAGAGGCCAATGCATGATAGAAATAACTGATGGCAGAATAACCAGAAATGGTAAAGAATATTAAAAACTTCATATAGCAATTGCGCCATTGCTCCATAAACTGGTAATGCCCAAGCATGATAAGACCGAAACTGGGAAGCATGTATAATTTCATGTATCAAGGAGTGATCAAACCAAAAGAACATTAACAGGTGTTTATGATATTAGAAGCCAAATTATGATTTGAAATCAAATAAATTCATTAGTCTCATGGCTTGGACGGTTTCCATTCTAGCTATCCTTACGGCACATGCATAGATGAACTAAAATCATGGTGTGAATGCATAGCATAGTCAGATGCAACTATCACAGTTAAATAAATTGGTGACCTCCAAAAGATTTGTTTAAAATCAGAGTTACCAATGCATTGTGATCGCTATATAAAAAATCAACTCTAAATGGAATGAGACGACACAACAAATATTATCACTAAAAATCAAAATCCCTTTTCCTTTATTTTCTTTCGCCTCCTGGCAATTTGCTCTCATTGAATCATCTTTTATTTTTATAGCGTTGCATTAATTGGGTAATAGAGCTAAAACAACCATGGGATATTCCTCTAAATATCCATTAGTGGTCATTCAAACCAAATGTCTATAGCCTTAAACTAGCACCATCATACATCAATGCGCCAACAGCAACATGACTCGAGGAATATTTCCTTTACTTAGTTCCTAGAAGTTGCTTAATCCAACAATCTTAGATGAAACCTTTCGTCACTCCAAAGAAGTTTTTAAGTTTTTTAAACCAATAAAGAATGGAGGGCTAGCTAAAGATCTCAGTAAAGCTTATTCGAGCTTAAATATAATGATGTCTAATACTAGAGAATTCATCCAAAGTCTTATAATAAGGTAGCAGTGGAGAAAAGTTAACGAATCAAGTTATATTCCAAGGGCACATTTTCAAGTCACAAAGAGATGGATCGATAAGGGTGCCCTCATGTTTTGAGTTTTCATTGCTCCATTATTTATTTGTAATTAGAGAAAAATGTTCTTTACTTTCCATTTCTAGTATTAGACATCACATCATTCTTTGACTTTTGTGAATACAACTATGAAGTATAGATTTCTCTTCACTTTAGAAATTTCATAAAGCAATGTGAACGAGTTTTTCCAAGTTCATAACCAATAGCCTAGTCCAATTCAACATAGTGGCAGTAAATGCTTTGAAAGAAAACAACAAACCAATTACCGAGTCCTAAGGCTGAATGTTGATCTATTATAGTGTCAAACTGCCGCTGTTTTGAATCCTAGTATTCATGGAATCAAACAACATAGGAATAGCAGCTTTTTCAATGTACAATCCGAACTATGAAGAACATTTCAGGGAAGTTCCTTTTCCATTTGATCAAATTCGAATCAAGCTAAGATCTTTCAATGGTTTTGCTTAGTCGATTCATAATCATCTTATGCAAGAACACATAGTAGTGATGTATTAGGAGATATAGCAAAATTGACAATACTATTGATAAACCACATGAATCGAGCAAGTCAACACATACCTCCAAAGGATCCTTAAGAGTGAAGCACGCACTGGTTTCCTTAGGAACAACAGATACTAAGATGCCATAGCAATGATTTCCCTCTTTCAAAACCTATTGCGTTGTTTGTTAGTCCAGTCATTAGATAACCAAGAAATCTTAAGGAAAAAATGAGGATATGTATCTTTATGTTGCAATTACCTTAAAGGCATCTTCATTTGTTCGGTCATCTCCAATATAGATCGAAACCACATCTTTATGGTTTCTTAGCCCTATCTAAACATTTTCCAATGTATTAAAAACCGAAGGCATTATAGTCTGGAAAATTCACATGACAGCAAAGAAGAATCAACATTACCAAGTGATTCATAAAGAATGGAGGGCTAGCTGAAGATCATTGGTGGACGTGATGGTGGCTGTCCTATGGCAGTGACGGAGCGATCTTATGGTAGATCTGGCCTTGGTTTGGTAAGCAGCGACCGACAGAGGCATGTGGCGATTTTGGCGACGACAGAGAAGAGCAGCAGTGATGCAAGTGGCAAGCCGACAACGGAGGCGAGTGGAGAGCCGGCAATGAAGGCGAGTGGCTTTTGCTTCAAAATGAAAAAAAAAGGTAGAGAACTAGAGAGAGAGAGAGATGCACTTTGAAAGTTGAAAATGTATCATGTGGATGTGGTACATTAGTGCTGGACTGCTAGTGTGGTCAAATATGACATGACCCCTACTGCAATTGTATTATGCATTTTTAAATTTTAGAATTATTTTTTTTAATTATTTATAATATGACGGGTTTAGGTTACCCATCGGGTTTTTTTAATGACCCGAACCCGCCTCGAAACCCTATAAGATCAGCATATAATTTTCCAAACCCGCCCCATAACCCTATAGGGTTTTTAACGGTTCAAACGGGTCGAGTACCCTGCAATAACCTGCCCCCCGTTACATCCTTAGGTGAGAGGTAGAAGATGAAGCCCTACTCACGGTAATGTTCACATAGTGTCAGCGTCTGATTTTTTTTTAATTTAAAAATTAACCTATATTAATCTAATTGATCTTTTTTTCGTTTGACTAATTCTTATTCTAATTTCTAGTCTAGGATAAATTGAACTCCAAATTGCATTTAATTGAATTCCATGCCAACAATTGAATTTTTTTCTAAAATTGGATTTTAATATGTACTAAATTTATGTTTACTTTTATAAAAATGGGGTGTCTACAACATGTCAAATAAGAAAGATGAAGTGTGTGAATAAAAATTAAAATGAGGCATATAATGTTGATCAAACCCATATTTAGCATTGTAGTATGGATAGAAATTGAATTTTAGTTGAAACTTTTGTATAAAAGATAAAGATTATGGGATAGCAAGGTTGGGTGGAGGAAGAGATGGACAATAGGTAGAAAATTGGGTTGAACAAGGGATTGAGAAACTCCAAAATCTATAGATATCAAGGTTGGCCATTGTATTATTGAGTTCAAGTGAGACTATAAATTGCATGTAAAATACTACCTCTAGTGGTACAATCTACTTGTAGGTGAAAGTTTCATTATCTAAAGTATACTTGGCTTTCATTTCATAATATACTTATATTTTTATTTTTCTTTGTTCAACATGCATGCAAAGTTACTTGAGATGGTCCTTTTTTGGGAAGTGTAAAAAACTCTCTTTATTAATTGTAAAAAAAAAAAATTTATCCCCTTTAGTGATGCAACCAGCTAATGGTATAAACATGTATTTACTATTTAGTCAAGAATACTCCAAGTCCTAGCTTTAGCATTGGTAGTAGCTACAAGGGTGATATTTCAAATGTAATGTATACATTTGGTCAAAAATACTTCACAAGTGTACATTTTCCACAAGAACTAAGGAACATGGCTGTCACTAACTCACTTTATAGGTTATATACATGTATAATATATATATATATATATATATAACAGTGAATTGAATCACATAGTTAAGTATTAGTAAAAAGAAAATGAATCATTATTTTTGGTTTAGAAGGCGAACCAAACAGAACCGTACCATGCCCACTAGCTACAGTTGATTGTAGGTCACTTAATGTCTACTCACTTAATTTCTTCTTAATTGTAAATTCTATACCTTATTTAACTTCCACTTGCTAGCTTCAGCCATTGTTTGAAGGGGCCTCCTCTTTGATAGGAATGTGCAAACGGGTGCCTTGATATTATTAGCCGCTTAAATAAATTTGAGCAAGTATATAGAATTACTTATACCTAATTGTTATCTAAATATTGAACTAGGTTGATGCTGGTCAATCTTGAGGTCTACTAAGTGATTTTTACTCTATTCATATCATGGAAATTTGTGCTTAATTTGATTGATATTTGTATAAATTTCTCATAAAATTGTGTTATTATTGTTCATTTGTTGTTTTTTAGCTCCAATAAACATAAAAGGAAGAAACAATATAATTTGATCAAGATTTAGAGTGCCAACAGCAAAAAATAGGCACTAAAAGATCAAACCACGACACCTTTAATTTAGAACCAAAGGCAAATTGAGTTTGGCACAAACTCAACCACACCCTAAACCGAAGCCATGGTTCTACCCTCAATTAAGATTGAGTAAAGGCCACGATTTAGGTAGAAAAGAGCATAGAGCCAACAACACCCTAAATAGAGGCTACAGTTTTGCCCTCGGTTTGACCCCTGTCACAAGTGTGAAATTTTATACAAATTTTTTATAACGAATCTCCTACATTTGCGAATAAAATTGGTATACGTTTTATTCTATATTTAATATGGTCAATTATGTATGTTTTTATAAATTATTGTTAAGATTTGATACTTAAAATGATTAATTCTTCTATTGGAAGGAGATGATGATAAATAAGCTTTAGGACGAAGTTGATCAATCTTATTAAATTTTAGGTAAAAAACTAAAGAAATGCCAAAGATCAAGAAGAACATGAGTAAATGCATCATTCGTGTGTCCCTCGTGTTTCAATTGGATTTAAATTGCACTTGAAAATTTGAAGATCAGTAAGAAACACGACTAGATACAATCAGTCATGTTCCGGTCATGCTTCTTTGGGAAAATTGAATGTTCAAGTCATGTTTATGTTGTGCTTTTCTGATATATATGAGAATTGAAGACAACCAGTTACACGACAAGATAGGGTAGTCATGCTTCTCTCGTGTAATTCTGGGCGTGCGAGTCAGTAAAAAACAGAGAGAAGCACGACAAGATAGGTCTTATCATGTTCTAAACATGTTGTATGAAGATTATGGATGATGAATGCTCAGTAAGAAGCATGGTTGAATAGGTAATGTCATGCACATGCCATGTTCCTTCTCAAGCGTGATAAATTCAACAATTATAACTACCAAAGAGATGCACAACTGAATAAGGCATCTCATGTTCACCTTGTGTACTTTTCAAAGACTTAGTCAATTAAAAAAAAGTATCCTAGGAAATAGAGTCTATATGAAATTTAGGGATATTTTTTACTTTTACCAAGTATATATATGTTTTTAGAGAAGAAAAACAATGGACAAAATCAAAAACATTAATATTTTCTCTACAAAAGCATATGTTTAGATTGTTGAAGAACAAAACTATCAAAAGAAGCTAGCAACAAGACAAGAAGGGCTCAAGATTGTTCTTTCATGTGAACTCTATCCATCATTGTTGTTTTTCATAGACGTATAGTGTTCTTGATATTTGTATAATGAAGGAGTAGGAAATTATCATCCAAAAAGAATAACCCGAGATTAATTGTACTTATTGTCAGTTTAATGAATTTTTTATGTTTTATTGTTTCATAGATTGATATTTCCGGAATGTTGATTCTATGATTGATTTTCATGTATGTGAATTGAGAAATTTCATATTTAAATAGATCCACCATAATAAAAAAGACTTGTTTGAATTGCTAGATATAGTAATACAAGAGTCTTTCACATTTAAAATCAATTTCAGTAAAAGATTCAAATTTCAATAATGCAATCCTTGAATTGTTACTAATGAAAAACATTCTAATAGGTAGATTTAAGAGATTAGGGATTAGTAATCTTGAAAAGGATATTAATCTATTTTAGTAATCTTACGAATTAATTGGGCATGAATAATCATTAAAATTATTTTTGGAAATTGACTATAATGATAATCTTGTGGGAAAATTGTTGTTTATATGAGTTTAAATAATATTGAATCTACATATCTTGTTGTTAATTTGTCTTAAGGCTATAAAAATAAGAATAAATCATAGAAATCTTAATAATGGATAATTTTTAAATATATTTTTGGGTAGATAATAGAAGAAGTAATTACTAGTAGTTTTTCGATCATCGTGGGACGATCCTATTCTTATCATCTATGCCATGATTGATAAGTGTCCTTGCCTATATATTGATTGAAAAGAAGGATTAGAACAATGCTATATTGATTAATCAATCAATTAATAAAAAAATCATCATAATTTCCATGCCTAACGCATATAAATAAGGTATAAGCCATGGGAATGAGTGTGTGCAGAAGGGGCGTGCACAGTATACCATATTGTAACAAATTTCTAACATACAATAGGTGTGGGGATTTCTAGTGAGAGAAACCCCTACTTTGCTAGAGATTCAAGTTTTCTAGTTGAATTCCATCTAATTTGAAGTTTTTTCTGCAAGAATTTATGCTTCAATAGGTGATATCTACTTTTATTTTACATTATTTCTCTCGAATTTGTACTGAATGCCAAAACCCATGGAGAAATAAGTGCTTTAACTTAGAGTTTTGTGAATGTGATTACAGATGTGCTTTATCTAACCATTGTTTAGGTACTTGTAATTAACAGCTTGAGCTTTAATTCATGGGTTTATGTATGTGTACCATATAGATCCATGTCTGATTCCAACTAAATAAATTGAAAAATCATTCTTTTGAGTATAACTAAGCTATTAATAAATTTGCTCATAACTAACTAGAGATAAGAGTGGTAAAACTTTCTATCACTTGATTTTAAAATTCATTAAAATGAGTTTTTAATCAAATGATTCTTGACTTAATGTAAATCTAGTTGTTGATAACTTGAGAAGAGATTTCGATGGTCTAACCTAGTTTGAAGGTTCTTGATATTCAAAGAGGCATTAACGTACACTAATGA
The DNA here is from genome assembly GCA_024138025.1 of Combretum micranthum. NCBI lineage: Eukaryota > Viridiplantae > Streptophyta > Magnoliopsida > Myrtales > Combretaceae > Combretum > Combretum micranthum. Next base: position 840,680 of record JAMXBD010000279.1, read on the forward strand.
ATCCGACAATACAAGTATAGTCAACAGAGAATGCACTGAGTTTGAGAAATCACATAATAAGGGCATGGTGAAGCAAAAATCTAAGTCCACTATTGCATTTCAAGCTTATCCCCTGAAATTTGCCTTGAGAACATGTACATAAATAGGATTAACATTAGCTTAGTTTGTAAATATTTGTTCAACATTTTTGCTAAATTTTCTTTGGATTGATAATAGATTAATAAGTCAAAAAGTATGAGGGTAAGTTCATTTCAGGTTATAACATTTCAAGTGTTTAAAAAAATGTCAAAACGTTTACATTAGTGATTCCTTTCAAGTCCTCAACAGTCAGTTAATAACATCATTAATAACATCTGTTAAAAGGGGAAAAAAGAGGAAAAAAGACATTGTTCTTCTTCTTCTCTTACCTCCCTCTTTCTCTCCCTATCGCACCTATTCCTCTCCAACTTTCTCTCTTTAATGGTAGATTTACTCCAATTAAGGGTCTTTAATCAATTTCTTGTCTCCTGGAGGTGAAGAGAGGACAACTCTCAACGTGGGTTCAACAATGTAGATGGCAATCTAGTCATTGTTTTACTAATTTCTCTGTTCTAACCCTTTGAAACCCATATCTTCCATTGCTCATATGGTGTTATGATCTTCTCAGGCATACTCATTGTTTAATTTCTAAATTCAAATCTCAACTTCCCAAGTGAAAGAACATGAAATTCTTATTCTTCTTCTTCGATTTTTATTTTGATGTTTAGTACATTTTTTAATGATATTAATTCCATCAAATTTCAAAACTATTTTAAATACGTGGATATGAGTATAGTTTTCAAGAATTTAATTTCTAGATCTTTTAGAATTTGATTTCATTCTTGATATAGATCAAAACTTTATTGAAATTCAGTCCATACTAAACCTTATTGTAGTTTCTTTAAGCTCCCATTTGATGGTCAATTTCGTTTGCAGTCACTCAGTGTCCGTTTCGATGTTTTGCCACTAAAGTTTCGAGCCACTCTCTAGTAAAAGTTTGCAAATTTGATAATTTGCTTAATTCGGTGATAATTTTGCAGCATTTATGTAATTGGGTTAAACCAAATTCGTGACTGTGGTTATTATGGCTTTGTGTTGGTTTATGTTTGAGTTCACCAGGGAGAAAGAGGGAGGGTGGTAGAGAGAGAAAGTAGAGGAAGGTAAGAAAGAAGATGAACAATGTTTTTTTTTCCTTTTTTTCTCTTTTAATGGATGTTATTAATGGTGTTACTAACTGACCGTTAAGGTGACCTGAAATGAACCATTAATGCAAACATTTTGACCTTTTTTTAGATACTTTTCTAAACGTTTTGACTCATTGATGTAATTTACCCCCATCCTTTTATTAGAAAAATCTTTTTTGAAAACTCCTTAGTTTACATTGATCCAAAACCAAGTTTCATGGCACCGTTGCTAGAGATTCACCATTGAATTCATTTTATGAAACTTAATGTATCATTATTTGAAAGATTTAAGTCTAGTATTCTAGTCACTAACTTTGTGAATAGTATGAATGGTTAACTAGTTTGCTTTATTCTACAAAAAGTTGTATATAATTGACCCATGGACATAGTTTTTTCTTTTGTAAGTATATGTTATGTAAATATTTGTAAATATTATTAGTTTGTTTGTTTTGTAAAAATCCTTATCCTTGTGTTTTGTTTTGTTTTGATGTGAATTTTAATAATATCATGTAAATTCTTGTCTATTTTTTTAATAGTATTGTAATATTTGTGAAAATGGGCAGATAGATGTAAATATTTGTAACCTTGTATTTTGTCGTATGTTGTAAAATACCTATATGATTTTAGTTTGTTGTGAATAATTGTGTTATATATAGTCTAAGCTTTGAATCCTTTTATAAATAATAATGTTATTGTATACGTTGTTTTTGTTTGCAAATAGTCATGTAGTATGTTTTATAGTTTTGTTTGTTGTAACATAGGTTGTTTTGTATATGTCAATATAGAAAATGAAAACCTACTGAACATTATTATTAATTCATAAAACTCTAATTTGTATCGTATTTATTTTTATTATTGATTTCAATTATTCATGAATTTTATCTCTGTTTTCCTTAGTCGTTGTTAGAGTTATTCTATCTATATGTATCATATTTGACCCTTTATGTTGTAAAATTACTTTATTATTATAAGTTTTGCCGTGGTTATTTATCTATTCTTTTGTGATTTAATAAATTTCTTCTGTTGGCTAGCAACTTTTGTAAATTGTAGGAAGAGAAAGAAGTAATAGAATAAGATGAGTAAAAAGCAATATTGTTAATATTTGTTGCACATAAGCCTTTTTGAATTTTTGCTTTAACACATGATTGTTAATCAAGTAATGCTGTTTTCCTTGAAATTTCGATATAAAAGTCATAGTTGATTCGTGTAAAATCTTCAAACAAAATAATGGTTGTATCTAATATGATTCTTTATAAGTTGAAAAATTATTTTGTTGCAAGAAGGTGTATGAAGTGCAAGGGTATAATAGAGAGTCAAATTTGAGGCCGCACATGAAGCCACATTTTGGTGTGTGAACAATTAAACAAATTTGCAAGGCTCAATCCATCTGATAATTTTAGGTGTAGTTCGACCTGCAAGTTGTCGATCATTTTTTTTCATGTTTTTCACAACTTTAAGCGCATGCAAGTTGTGCTCATGATTTAAATTAACATTGTTTACCCTGTTTGTCCAAGTTCACGTAGATTAAACCACATGTTTCAATCAAGGCTATGGTCCATCATACATGCAACCTACGATTTGAAATAGAAAGGTTTCTCTAAACTTCAATCTTTTAATCTTGCTTTATGCTTAAATCTATAAATTTCCTTAATTGTTTCATGATTGTTAGACATTAAGGACAATGTCTCATTTAAGTATTGGAGAAGGGTTAAGCAAGATTGAATTGAATTCCTGGGTTAAGAATTTGAATAGAGTAATTTGTGCTTCAATGATCAATTTTCTTTCACAACTATAGGAAAATAATGAAATGGTACAAAAATTTGACCATTTTTTTTAGATGAAATCACCATGTAACTCAAGTGAGCTTAGTATTAAACAACATTATCTTACATTTAAGTTAACTTTACTCTATTAAAATTGTCACGCCCCGAAGGATATCCTAAACGTGATAGTCTGTAGTATACAATATTAAAGCCTAGGAATGATTGCTTCAGTCATGCGAAGGCTTCCATACTATGTACTAGGCGTCTAACACATAGAGGAGACGCATTGGAGAGAACATTTTATATTGATACACTTGAGTAACAATCTAAAGGAAATACAATTTACTATACTCCAAATACAAAACATTTCACTTCCATTACACTTCATCAAAAGATTTCACTACATAAAACTATTACAAGGAATTATAAAACCTAGCTAATAACTTCAAGCAATCTTATTCCTTGCGAATCCTGAAGTCATTCTCGCTTCAACATCCGGTCCCACTTAGCATTCTTGAGATAACCTGTTTAATCAAACACTATTGGGGTATAAGCTACACTAGCTTAGTGAGTAAGAACTTCCAGATTACATTTATAACACATCATACAATCAAGTGATTAGTCAGACAAGTGATATGCATCAAACACGTGAATTCAATAAACATATGACCTGCCGAAATCATATGTGGATGGACTTGCGCCCTCCATCCCGGTTAGCAGATTAACAATCCCGGTACGAACCAAGACCGTTTCAGCTTACGACAACTATAAACTATAAAATCGTTTAAGGTACAACGATAAACCAACAAAATCGTTTAAGGTACAACGATAAACCAACAAATGCTAATGCTCCATCCCCATCGTGATATGAATGAGTTCAATTTCATCTTCAATTCCGAATAATCAATTATACCAATTCTTTTAAGTGATCAATCAATAATCGCAGACAATCAATTCTAATTCATCTATACAAGCAATAGTTAATCACTCGGCTTCGATATTCTTACATTCCATTTCTCATATCAACAACAAGCATACATAGTTCCCATTCGTCCCCATCATGCATATCCATTTTATCTTTACCAAATATCTAGTGCAACTATTATTACAATCACATACAATAAATGAAATCGAAGTAATACTCACTCGGCCATTGGATCACCTCTTTAGTAAAGTAATCCGGTGGTAGGGAATCGTCGATTCGGGATCACCTAAAAAGGAAGAAATACTCTAATAAGTATTTCACTCAACTAATCCAAACTATCTTATACAAACTATCAAATTCGTAATTTTCGTCCTAAGCGGGAATTCCAACTTAAAACGGCCATAACTTGGTCATTTTAACTCGGAATCTCGCAAATTATATATCGATTTCTATCTACTTCGAAAGATCTATCTAATTCTAATATTATTTTCAAGTTTTGAAAACTTTGAAGCTTCGAAAAGTTCGGATCAGATTAGGGCAGTAACAAATTTCCAATCCGAAAATAGTTTTGTAAATGTTTTAATGTTCCTACTATATAAATTAGCCATACATGCAATATGAATGATTTCCTAACATGAATGACATGAGATGAGCTTAATGTATGCATGATCTTGATGATTTTTGCTAAAAGAAAATTTTATAACTTTTTATTTTGCAAGACCATAATAACAACTACTTATGAAAAATCTAGTTTTCTAACTTTGATCATTTCCATTTGTTTTGGATTTATTACTTAAGAAAATATAATTATTTTTGTTAAAATTGAGTCTTCATTATATATTACTTATGACCTTCATTTCTACATAAAAATTTCCATTTTACATTTTGTAAACATGTTTTCAAAATTGGCTCATCCAAAATCCGAATTTTAAAAATTGTTTTTGTGGTGATTCCTTTAAGTAAAAATCATTTGATACTTAGAAAATTAAGGCTCAACCATGCCTAGCCACTAAGGACTTCATTTCTTTGATAAAACTTCTAATTTGAGTTTGGAAAATATGGGTTTTCATGCCATTACTTCATTATTACGAATTTCTTAAAAATGACAACAACTCAATTTTTCCTACTTTGTTTCTACTCCTTGTTCTATATATTTTTCTTAGCAAATCCTATCTTAATTTATCAAAATCATCACTTGATGATACCTATGACCTAAACTCCTCATTTTTCATATAAAACACAAGTTTTGGAGTTGATAAATGAGTTTTTAAGGCATGGCTTTGAAATCATCCGAATTTACAAATTTTGGATAAACTCTATTTTTATACTTTATTTCTACAATGCATCATGCATATATGTACTACCTACAAGCTATTGTCATGAAGATTATGAGATGATCTTCCTATATGTATACATATAGTACCAAGAATTCTTTTTGAAAACTTTTACTTTGCAAAACTTTGAATTATACTAGACTTAAGAAAAATAGTTTTTCTTCTTGCAAAATCATACTTTATTTTATCAAAACTCAACCTTGATGATCTATATAACCATCACCTTCATTATTTCAATAAAAACCTTCATTTTGGGTTAGAAAATAGGTTTTACATAGGTGGTTTGCCTAAGTACGAATTTTACAAAATTTTAAAGAATGAAAACATTGTTTAACCTATTCTTGGAAACCATTTGTTATTCTAAGATTATATTTATAAACTTTTTATCCTTATCAAAACTTGGTCTTTGTTATATATACCCTAGGACTTCCATTTTCCTATAAAAATTATCATTTTGGCATTTGGAAATAGGTGTTTAAATTGTGGCTATTTTCAAATCCGAATTTTGAGAAATTCATTTGAGCTTGTTTCTTTGTAAAACTCATTTAGTCTTTCAAAAACCATTTCCTAATCAAACCTATCCTTAAGGCTTCCATTTCTTTAATAAACTTGTTTTGAAGTTGAAAAATGGGTTTTCAAAATTGGTCTTTGTTGAGATCCGAATTTACAAAATTTATTTTTGGACATATCTTTTGATAAAATCTATCTAAACTTATGAAAATCCATTCCTTACATATCCTATCCTAAGAGCCTTTCATTTCTTAAATAAAAACTTCATTTTTGAGTTGGAAAACATGTTTTTAAAATATGCCTTGGCCAAAATCCAAAAATAGAATTTTTATTTTGAAAATCACCTTTGATTCTTAAAAAAAGAAGTCTTGATAATATACATACATTAAGCCTTTATTTTCTTAAGTAAAAATTACATTTTGACACTTGGAAAGTGGTTTTTAAATAGGGGTCTTGCCAAAATACGAATTTCACAATTTTTGTTCAAGTTCAAATATAAGATTTACACATAATATGAACATACATCTAAATGAAACCCATGGTAGTGCACAATAAACTCATAGATCTAAACTTTACTCATCAAAATCTTTCATTTATGTTATCTATACCCTAAGCCCTTCATTTTAAATGAAAAATACACATTTTGAAGTTCAAAAACAACTTTTCTAAATATGATTCCATTTTCATCCGAATTTTCAAAAATTATTTTTGTTGCAAATAAAATAGATCTTGAGTTTTCTAAAGCTTTCCTACTATCATCATGCTACTACAAGTTGCTCATGAACATAAAACAAAGTCTAATGCATTTATGAACTCAAAACACTAGATCTAGTTTCTATACTAGTTTTAAATGCATGAACACATGTGAATGAGGAATATATGCATAAATCATAAGCAATAACAAAAATAATAACTCAAATAGCAAGATCTATGGCATAAACAAAAATCAAAGCTACAAAAAGTTAGATCTACAAAATATAACAACTTTAAACAAGAAAATAATTATACAAGATAATAATAATGGAGAAGAGGAGTGTTTCATTTTTGGCATCATCATCCTAAGCTTTTAAGCTTATGGAAGGTCATTTGATGCATGAAACCTTCATTACACTTTACCTATATCACCTATGGAAGCTTTGAGAAGAAGATTTGCTTAAAAATCTTCAAGAAATATGGGTGGAAGCTAACAAAAGAAGTGGGGGCAGCTTGTTCTTGAAGAACAAGAGCAAAATGAAGAAGAAAAGAGAGGAAAAAGAGAGAGAAAAGCTAAGGAATGAAAAAGGAAAGAAGGAGTAAATGAAGAGAGAGAGAAAATGAGTGTATTAATGAAGAAAGAAGAAAAAAATAAAACAAGGCAGATTTTTTGGGGAGGGGTCACGTGAATTGTAGTGAGAGAGAGAGAGGGATTAAATTGTCTTGTAACTTTAAATTTGAAAATGTAACTTGCATCATTTAATGTGCTAACTAAAAGAGACTTTAAATCATTAAATAAATAATTAAAATAAAAGAAAAGAGGCTATTATTAGGAGTATGGTCAGCTGCCATTGTGGGGAAATGGAGTATGAAATGAGTGAAAGAAAACTTGATTAATGTGTAGAAGTGACAAATGAAATGTACTTAAAGTATGGGTTGAAAAAAAGTACTTTTTATTGGGAAAATATATAAAATAAAATTAAGAAAAATATTTTAAAGGAGTAGCAGAATTTTCATAAATAAAATTAAATTATTAATTGAATTATTTTAGTATTTCAACAAATTTGTTACCGGTATGATAAAAATATGTGAATATGAGCTATAAATGTCACCCGAAAAATTCTAAGAAATTATTTTATGAAAATAAAAATATTTTTAAAATATTTTTTAATTATTAAATTAATTTATTTTATTTTTAGTATCGGGTTTTAAACAGAATATGATCCCGTAAAAACCCGAAACAACTAAATTTTTAGAAAAACAAAATTTTCTATAATATATAAAATATTTATCTAAAAATATAAGGCTTTATAAGAATAATAAAATTGTGTAATGAAATAAAAGTAAATAGTACAAAAGACTAATTAATTACCGAGTAATGAAAATACGATAAAAAAGGTTATAACTGTAACTTTTATAACTCGAAAAATTATATAACTGATATATTTGGAAATATTATGAAATTACGAGTCTAACGGTATTAATGGTATATTTTTGATATCTCGAGCCCCGTGACACGCTTTTCGAAGTCTATATCCGAACGGGTTCGAAATAGGTCAAAAATTTACCAATCTGATATTATTAAGCAAACTTATATTACTACGAGCTATTCTACACATTTAAACTACACCTCAGCCTCTAGGGTAAAAGGCGCTAGATTGCCAAACTTAAGCTATTGTATTCCGGTTAGAGTTTCCGGGTGATTTTTCCGGTTTGGATCTTTGCCAATCTAGAAACTGATATTTTATGTTAATAAAACATATTTAATTTGAGAAATTTATTTTAAATTTTATTTTTGTAAGTATTTAATATCTCTTAATGTTTTCGGAATTCTTGAATTGAGTTTTATTTTCGAAGGTTAATCATTATTTACTTTTTAATAATTTGTTTTTGGGCTTTATATTACCTGATTTTATAAGTCGGAGTTAAATATGGAATTTTTTTTTGTACGTCGTGGTTTTGAATTTGAAGACTGTTGAGTTCTTATTTTATTTTAAAGGATTTTCATTTTCTCAAGATTAAGAAATTTCTGGATTCGTTCGTGATTTAGGACTTGTCGAAATTCGGTTTTAATTTGGAGTGATTTTTTTTTAGGGTTTATTTTCGAAGTTCATCTTGGAATTATTTACTGAAATTTCCGGGGCTTACAAAAATCACCCTATAATATCCATGTGGAGCAGTCTTACTTGTTATTTAATTTAATAATTTAGAGTTAGAATTGACTTAGGGTCTCAAATATGGTTACTCAATTAATTTTTAAAGCTTAAATGGTTTGTATATCTTCTGATTTAGTCATTCTAAAAGCTTTATAGTCTATCGAGAAGGTTCAAATGATGCTTATAACTTAATGGTTTTTATTTGTGCCATACCCAATGAAATGAAATAAAATGAATTGGAAAAAAAAGATCATGAGCTTACGATGGGTATGGGTAGCAGTTGGTCCCTCGAAAAGCGATTTCTTGACTCCTCTGCTGATTTTTAATTAAGCCATGAAAAAACCATGTTCAATTAATATGAGCTTGGTCCCTAAAAAGAGCAAGACTTGACTCTTATATTAATTGAATCATGAAGAAAAGTAAGAAAAAGAAAATAGTTGTTAGTAAGAGTAGATCTTGGTCCCTTAGAAGAGTAAGTTTTGACTTTTATGCTGATAGCTCATCAATTCAAACTGAAAATGAATGTACCTAAAAAGGCTATTTGATATGGGTGTGTTTTGGTCCCTTAGAAGAAGGGAACAAAAAGAAATAGAGCAATGATTGAAAGCATAAATAAATAAAGAGATTCAAGGGATGGGTTGATGTATATGCCTTCACCTTGGAGTGTAATTCTTAGAGAGATGACTAATGGATTGTATACTTATGAATATAAAGAGATAAAGTTGATTAAGTCTCTCTTACTTTATTTAATCCTTTGGATAATTTTTGCTTTGGATTCTAACTTAAACAATAAAGGTAAAGGATAATCTACCTGGATAAGTTTCATGATTCTAACAAAATTAATCTTAGCACATGATTCAATAAGATTGAAAGGAGTGACATATGCAATAGATTGCTGAGGTTACTAGGTGACTGAATTTAATTGAATGAAACTTTGAGCTTTCCTTGGTCAAGTACCATTTATGATTTATCTTCCTATTTTAAGAAGTCTTGCTTTCGTCTTTGTTTTGACATGATGTTTGCTTAAGGACAAGCAAAAGCTTAAGTATAAGGGAATTTGACAAGTGATTTTTACTCTATTCAAATCATGAGAATTTATGCTTAGTTCGATTGATATTCGTATAAAATTCCCATGCAATCATGTTATTATTGTTTATTTGTTGTTTTTTCAGCTCCAATAAGCATAAAAAGGATGAAACAAGATGATTTGATCAAAATTTGTAGCAAAAATAGCAAAGACAGGTACTAAAAGATCAAATCGAGGACAAATTAAGGTTGGCATAGACTTAACCACACTATAAATTAAGGCTACAGTTCTGCCTTGATTAAGACTAAGTAAAGGTTGCGATTGAGGAAGAAAAAAATACAAACCAACCACGCCCTAAATTCTACGTTGGTTTAACCCTTATCATGCACATGAAATTTTTTTCAAGTTTGTTATAACAAATCTCCCATGCCAGCAAATAAAATCATTAAGATTTCCATGCTTGATGCATATAAATAAGTGCATAGGGCGTAGGAATGAGTGTATGCAAAAGGGATGTGCACGGTGTACCATATTGTAACAAATTTCTAGCATAGAATGGGTGTGAGAATTTCGAGTGAGAGAAATCCCTAATTTTGCTAGAGATTCGAGTTTTATAGGCAAAATTTCATTTAATTTGAAGTTTGTTTTTGCAAGAACTTGTGCTTTAATAGGTGATATCTACTTTTATTTTACATTATTTCTCTCGAATTTGTATTGAATTTCAAAATCAATGGAGAAATAATTGTTTTAACTTAGGGTTTTGTGAATCCAAGACCTGATTCATGTGATTTTAGCTGTGCTTTATTTGAATATTGTTTGGGTACTTCTAATTAGCAGCTTGAGCTTTAATTTGTGGGTTTATGTGTGTGCACCATGTCTGATTTTAACTCAATAGATTGAGAAATCATTCTTTTGAATAGATTTAGGCTATTAATGAATTTTCTCATAACTACTTAGGGATGAGAGTGGTAAAACTTTCTGTCACTTGAATTTAAAATTCATTAAAATGGTTTTTTAATTACAAGATTCTTGAACTTAATGCAAATCTAGGTTACTGATAGCTCAAGAAGAAATTCCAGTAGTCTGACCCAGGTTTAAAGGTTCTTAACACTAGAGAGAGACATTAACATATACTAGTGAATCCAACAATATAAGTATACTCAACAGAGAACTTACTGAGTTTGTTTAAGAAATCACATAATAAGAACTTAGTGAAGCAAAAATCTAAGTCTATTCTTGCATTTCAAGCTTATCCCCTAAAATTTGCCTTGAGAACATGTACATAAATAGGATTAACATTATCTTAATTTGTAAATATCTGTTTATCATGTTTTGCTAAATTTTCTTTAGCTAGATAGTAGATTAAAAGTGAGTACAGTAGATGCTAACAATCCTTAAGGAATACGATCTTATATTTTCTATGCTATGTCGGTAGGTGGCCTTACCTAAATTGATGGTTGTGATCAAAGTTAAACAGAACATATTAACATTACATCCTTTTATTAGAAAAATCATTTTTGAAAACTCCATGGTTTACACTAATCTGAAACCAAGATTCCTCCTTGGTCTTGTAGTTTCTAACTTAGTTGCTTCAACTCTACTACTAAACACATCAAGAAAGTTAAATGAAACTTGACTAAGGCACAAATGTAGGGGTACACTAGAAAATGAAATATGACAATCAACCTTGCTAAAATTCTTAAAAGGGCAGCCTTGGGAATTCTAGTTCCCTTAGCCACATAATTTGCATGACATTGATGAGTTAGATGCTTGTAAGAGCCACTAGCCTTACCTTCCTCTTTGTTAGTTTAAGTATACTTAGCTTACCCTACATCTTCTTAGGTATTCAAGCCACCATCTTTTTTTTTGGCTAGTCATCTCCCAGCAAACAACATGGCCATATGTCTTCCTATACATCCAACGACATACTAAAGTAATCGTCCATGTTTCAAGAAAGATATAGTATGCATGCATAATCATGCGTACACGGAATCCCTCTTAAGCCCCAAAAGCTGCAAGTGCAACTACAACCCACCATGACAATGGTGTACGCCTTATCTAATTGTAAAACTTTAAATTCCATTCTTCAATTTGGTAAGGGGTAGAAATTAGAACTTGTTGTTTTTTCCCCCGTGCTCTATCTACTTATGTACCCATGGTAGGAAATGTTCCATCCACTAGTTACTTTCTGTAAATTTTGCAGCAATCGACCCATCATTTGCACTTGCACAAAGTGTCACAACTCTCAAAAGTAGGTCACATATGTGAGAAGTTATGTTTAAAACATATATGTGCAAAGACGTCAAAGTGTCAACACTTGCTTGTTATGCACTTTATCATGGATATTATTGACATGTACCTTGCCTTGATATTTGTAGTGCTAAAGCACTCAAACATATTACTATCAACAACATTGCACTTTAAGTCTTGCGTGAAGAAGGCCTTATAATAGTGCTTTAAGCTTCTCCTCATTATGTCATTTATTATAGATGGTTTGAGCTCCCTTGAACAAATCATGCATTCCTATAACTCAACCTTGTGATGATTCGCATGCTTTCTAAAACAACCTCTAAAAATCACTTCTCTTGTAATTTTTTCTCTAATTAGTAAAGAAATGTCCAGTGTAAAACCTATGCTCCACTTTAGGGTACTGTGAAATAACAATCTCCAAATCCTGCAAAAAGAGAATGCTCTTTACTGTAAGTACTGCTAAAATATGACAATACATTTACTATATGTTTTGTTACAAATACATATAAATTAAAATACAAGAAGTGATATGGAATTGCCTTTTGCATGTCACTTATACTAGTGAATCTAGTCAATGTACACCCCATGATTAGATCTAATTCCCTAAGAAGCCATGCCCAACTGTCCATACATCCCTCTCCTTCTCTCCATATAAGCCCGTGCAAGAGGGTACATTTGATCATTCACGTCATGCATAACTTTACCTTTGATTTTTCCTTCAAGAAGCATCTATTAAGGCTAAAATAGACTGATATCCTTTGATAAATTCTAATCTCCATGCATCTAAGCATATGAACATCTTTGTAATGCCCTAACCTGAAGACATTACAACCCCCCACGTGTCTTTCTCTTTATAAGAACACGCTAAGGCTATGAAACTCTACACCACAAATAAGCAATAACAATAATCTCTAATACTCACATAAAAGGTACCTGTTTAACACATCTTCAAAACTAAACTTTTAATTTCCTTGTTGGCATAATTCATAGCCAACAATGATCAAACTTATAATCATAAAAGAAAACTCTTTAAAAAACCTTAAATTTATAAAAAAAACATATATATTCAATAAAGTCTTCATATTATTCTAAATCGAAGCCAGATATCCTAAACATTGGCAGGGAAGTCTGGTCCACTATCGTTCTCCCCGTAATCCACATAGATATCAAATCCTGACAAGTCATATTATATAAAATAATTTTATACATGTATAGTGATGTTGGGTACTCCCCATACATCGTTGCATACCACAATTAAGCTGGCACAACTCCTAATCTACTAGAATAATCTCTAAGTGCAACTCTACTTGGAACAACGCCACACAAGGATTATCAAGTTGACAGCGTTAGTATCACATTCTGTGTGGTCTTTACTAATAGGAGCCAAGCACAAATAGAAATAATATAATTAAAAGTCCAATATAATTAGATTCATTGAACAAATCTAAACCTACAAGCACATACAACAAGTAATGAATGGTCGTGCCTAAATCAATCTCAAGAAACATAAATCTAAATCTCTAAAAATCCTGATCATATAAACAAAATAGATTTCAAAACATGTTTTCTATAAAAATAATTTTATTCCAAATATCATCTAATACCCAAATCCAAAATAATCATAAATCCTCACATTTCTCCTTGATTATATAGAGAATCTCTCCAAAAGAATCCAATCTCCTCAACACCAAACCCTAGAACTCCATTCAATGCTAAGTAGACCAAAAATCAACAAAACTTATAACTATGGTATCATAAAGATTAAAAATATATCAAACTTACCTAGATTTGCTTCTTAATCCCTCTTGATCACCAATAATCCAAATCTCTAACTAATTTAGGGTTCTTCCTCAATTGCTCTTCAAAACAAATAGAAAACCCTAAGAAATAAGATAGATTTAATAAATCCTAAAGACAAAATGGGTCTACAATAACCTTGATCGGATCTTCTTGATCTCCTATGAATGTTAGCTCACTTGTAGAGAGGATTTTCTAGGTTTTCACATGCTTTTGGAAAAGAAAGCGGTGTAGACTCTAACACTGGTGGCATATTATATACACTGGTGTTGTAGACAACTTTGAACGCAATTCTTTATTTTCAACATAGGTTTAACGCTACCTAAGCCACAATAACGTACGCCTGTTGAGATGAAAATTACTCTTAATTCTTGGGAATAAATTAGATTAATTTGCTATTAATTTTATAGAAATTATTTGGAATTGGTACTTATTTGTGTTTTATATGATTTTTAGGAAATTGAAGTCAATAGAAGCAAATAGTATAAGATTGGAGCAAATTAGAATCAAGAGGCAAAAGTCAGCAAAGTAGGCCGACCAGGAGAAGAAGTAAGCCACCGACCATGACCATTCTGGGCGAATTGGTTCAACATGAAAGGCCGACAGCGTAAGTCTGATGGCCGTCGGCCATCATCATTCTGGACATGTTGACAAACCAGAAACGCTGGCAGTGTATCTATTTAGGCCGCCGGCCATCCTGGGAATTTTGCCAGCCTTCTTGTAACGACTGGGTAAATAAAAAGCCATGAAGCATTTAGGCCAGTCAATTCATGATCTAAACAAATCCAGCCTTTGTCCCTACGGATTCCATAACTTCCGAACTTGTATTTATATATTATTTAGGGTTTCTTTCATGAACATTCATTCATTCCATATTTTAGATACAATTTTGTAAGAAAACCCTAGAGAGAATTCTAAGGGTCATGAGTGGCTAAACTCCAAATCTAGCCAAAGGGATTATTGCAAATCAATTCAAGATGGATTGTGAGACCAAAGTGGTTTGATTTCATTGTTCTCTATTTTGAATATTTATATTTCATCAGATTTATTTGTGATTGTTTGTCTATTATTGATATAACTTTGGATCCGGTTGTATTAGATAACAAACAATAATCAATCAATTAGGACTCATATCTGTAATTGTATGAATCTCCTAATATAAAGTGATGAAACAACACAATAGTCGTAAATAGATGATTATTTGTTGTTGTTGATGAAATATAATCTATTCTAAATGATCCATGCTCTATGAGATTGTTGATTAGGGTTAGGTCTCTCAACTTCTAATGCAATTGATAGATTAAACCTTAAGAGCGTGTTTAGGGTTGTCTATTCAATTAGGAATAATCAAAGATCTTATCTTGGTTATTTAATATATAAAAAGAGATTGATTTTCAAAGCTTGTTGAAAATTATAACTAACCTATTCAAAATAGGAATAATAATTATTGAGTCAAGAATCAATCCCGGGAATTGAATTGTAATAAGACCTAGGCTAGATAATCTTTTTAATATAGAAATTCTTGTTAATTAGATATAGGTTTATTTTAATCGTGTGATTTCAAAAACCCCTTATTTTATTTTTCTTTTTCTCTTCTTAATCTCGATAGAAACTTGGGAATTTTACCAGTCCCTATGGAGACGATCTTGCTCACTCTATTTACAAATATTTAAAGCAGGTTGATTATAAATTATTATTTTTGTTGGATTCGACACCCACCAAAAATTTTGCCGGCTGCATTAAGTCCTATGCCGGTGGTGTTGAAGCCGGTTTTCAATGTAAAATTTCTATCTTTCGTCATGTGTCTGTCATGTGCTTAAAAGACAATTATATAGATATTTTTACTATATTAACCTCTTATTTTTTATCTATTGACATTTTTATCCTTCTTTATATATGATTTACTTGTATATTACAATCTTCTTGAAGCAAAGAAGATGCATGAGACTAAACTTTTTGCCACAACCTCAAGCTCATTTAACTGCCCTTTTGGCACTTTCCTTAATGCATGGGTGACAAAAGTCCACATGCTTGTCTTTGAATGTCTTCTCAACAAATTCTTTCATGTGGTCTCAATCAAACCAAAAGATAACAAAGTCGTAATCTTCATTATTGCATTTATTTTGAGTTTTCCTAATGCCATCGGGAGTCATCTTTAGCTCTAGTTTATTTAATGTTGGAAATTTTGCCATCGCTTCTTCGAGCTAGGTTTTAACTATCGGACACTATCCTAAATACAAATGTGTAAGGCAGGTGCAATTAGGATGTAGTTTTCCTTACTTCTTTTTCTCTAACTAAGCCACACCTCCTTAACCTCTTTTTTATTAGAATCCATGTCAAAGTTGTCTTCATCATTTGAAAATTCAATTCCATCCTCACTTTGTTTGCCACCACCTTTACTATCACCCCGTATCTTAGCTCTTAAAATCTTTTCCATATAATCATTAAATACTACATCAACATCTACATCAAACACTTCAATGTTATACTTGCCTCTATCTACAAGGAATACCTACTTCTTTGTATTGGCTATGAGAACCTCATTATCATCATCATATGAAAAACAATCCACTTCAACCACTTCCTCTTCCTCTAACTCCGAGCCTGCTTATGTTTTAGTCAAATGCTAAACTCTTCATGGGTAACCTCATTGACAACGTTCTCAACATAAATATGCCTAATACCATGAACATTGTGGTCGCCTCAAATTGCATTATACAAAGCATCTTCACCAACATCCAATAACAACAATCCATTTACAACACTTTTGCTGATCAAGAAAAATATCTTGTCAATGTTCATAGGCTCGAACTCGTTTAGGAAGCAAGGAAGGTTACATCCATATCGGTTGTTCATCCTAGTTGTTCCCTTCTAACATAGTGCCTAGTTGGCCCCTTCCATTTGAATCTCCCATAACATGCAGCGATAGGTCCATTTTACACGTGAATATGAGTAAGTGTCAATTGCACGACCAAGTCATGATCAAATGGCATGTAAACAAAAGTAAACCAATGTGTTAAGTATGAACTAGCCGAGCAATGACGTTCTAGTTGATAAGTGTTTATAGCTACTTGAGTGCCATATTACAGCTCTATTATTTAACTACTTTGATGTTGTCTCCATGTCCACATAATACTTTACGTTGTTGCACTTGGCTAGTTTTATTTTATTTTTTCTGAAAACACACCTTTTCCCCTTTGACACATAGAGGTTGAATACAACAGTTGTCCATATGATGGTTTTGTTTCGACTTAATTGATCATATTGCATTATTTATCACTTTTATTCTTTTATTTTCTAATGTAATATTTTCATGTAGTATGAAACATCCAATTTGAGAAAGAAAATCTACTAGATTTTTGTTTGCATGTATCATTTTTTTTCCTTTACCTTATGTAATATTCATCATTGATTTACCCAGCTTAAAATATACACAGGCGTTTTCACTTTAATTTAATTATGCATTTTGAAGTTTATGTGCTTAGAAGGGCTATTGAGCACTAGAGAGGCAAACAATGACAACTATAAATGAGTTGAATCTATTCACAAGCTGTTTTAATTTAATTTACCATCATAAGCCATTCCAATTTAGTTTAACATTATTTTAGTTTTATTCGACAACAATTGAGTATATTGTATAAAGGACAAATCACTTTGTCTAACCATGTGACAATAAATACTGATGACCAATTTACAAAAATGGCCTTTTAAAAGTAAAGAAAAAAATAAATCTATGCCTTCAGCAACAACTTAGGCCTAATGTGTTCGCTGTTTCTTTTTTTCACAAAGCTTTGTCCCCTCTAAGCCAACTACAACATTTGCACAATGAGGGCATGAAATAACTCCACCAACAAACTTCTTCTATGGGTACTACCTTTTGTTATCCTCTTTACAGAAACTTTAACTATTACACATGGTCTCTTATTTTGCGATTCTAAGGTCTCTCTTTTTAAATTCCAAGTTAGGGTACTTTAAGGTTTCTCACAACCATGCTTTCATGGTGCTAATTTCTAACTTATTATGGCTTCCATTGGGCTTCTTGTGGTTTCATACGGGTTTATTAGGTTTCTTCCTTATTAGGCTTTTAATTTGACAAGGATAGGTATATGTGTCTTCAAATTGGGGCTTCTATTTAGTCTATGGTTTCCTTTAGCTCTAACATCATCATTGCTTTTTCACACACCTACACTCTAACTATAATTATAAATGTTAGGTAAGGTTAAATTCTCCTTTTCATTTTTTTAGTCAAATGTAATTTTTAATGTCTTTATGGAATTTTTGAACTTTCATACGTTAATTTACTCTTTGTGTGGTGAAATTACTACAGCAAGTCGATCATGTGCAACAGACGTGCTGATCAACCTAAGAGGAGTCTTGTGATAATGGCATGTGTATGGATATTGTAGGAGAGGCTGAGAGGATCATAAAAGATCAAATCAAGTAGACTCGATCATTCTTGACTTGTTTTTCTTAGAATATAAGCTTTGATCTTTGTTAGAGTTATTTCAACATAGTTTCTACGTTGCTCTCAATCTTAGCAATATGCATAATGAATCGAAATGAGAAGAGGAGCCTCCTATTTATAGATTTTGGAAGCTGTTGCTGGCCTTTACAACTAAGATTGAAGCATTATTTTCTTTATTATTGAGTTGAGCTTGCAAATGAGCTTGCAAATAGTTAAAGAGCTTTTGTAATATAAAAGAGCCATTATTCTTTAAATTAGCTTATTTATATAAATGTGCTTAATTTTAATTTATACAAGCTTTATTTTTGTAAGCCCCTAATTTTTAGGGTAATATCAAGTTCAAACCTTAAACTGGAAAGTCAACCGGAGACCCTAAGTCAACAAATTCCCAGGAAACCCTAGTAGTTTAGATCCGACAATCCCGTATTCCTAAACCAAGAAGTCGAAATATGAGTGAAGAGTGTAGTTTGATTTGTAATAATATTAGAGTGCTTAAAAAGATTAGATTAGCGAATTTTTTATCTATTTCGAATCCGATCGGATACAGACTTTGAAAAGCGTGTCCCAGGGTTCAAGATATTAAATATATGATATTAGTACCGTTAGAATCGTAATTTCATGAGATTTCCAAATATATCGGTTATATAATTTTTTGGGTTATAAAAGTTGCAGTTATAATCTTTTAGTCGTATTCTCATTACTACTGGTATTTTAAGTGTCTAATCTACTTTTTGATTTCTTCTACACTATTTATAAGTACAACTACCCATAACCTATTTCTGACATCCTTACAACCTATTCCTACTATTTCATCATTTTTCTTACAATTTACTTTTTCAATACAACTTTTACTACTTAAATTATTTATTTAATTTTAAAACTTACACAACACACATCACTCCCCCTCTCTCCTCTATGCAAACCGGCGCTACCTCCTCTCCCTCTTCCTCTCACAATTTGTTTTATTTAATTTCTTTTATTACAACAAACCCTAATCCACTTGTCTATATATATCCCTTTATGCCAACTTCATTTCATTTTTTCTCTTTCTTCCTTTTCACTTTTAGAAAATTTTTGCAAAACTCCCTCTCCCTCTCCTCTTGAAACCGTGAGCTCCCCTCCCTCCACACACACACACACACTTTTGTTTTTCTTTCAAGTTTCTTACTCCACACATCCAATAGGTAATAGATCTATACTTTACAACCTTAAAAGCATGTAATGGCTAGATCATTCATGTGAGATTTCACTCAAAAATTCCCATGAGCTTTAAGCTAGGGATGTGAGAATACTTGAACATGAGATCCTTGCCATCATAATGTTATAAATCTCGTTACTTATAATTATTTTGCTATTACTTGTTTTATTGTTTAGATATGTTGTTGTTATTAATGTTTTATGCATGTATTCATCATCTAGCCACATCCACATAAGAGTCATTGTATTCATGCATTTATAACTAGTATAATAAACTAGATCTAGTTGTTTTAAGTTCATAAATAACTTGTAATAGCTTGATGATGTAGGAAAATATTAGAAAGCTCAAGATCTACATTAGTTTCAACAAAAATAATTTTTGAAAATTCGGATAAAAAAGGAAACATATTTAGAAAGCTATTTTTCAACTTCAAAATGTATATTTTACATTAAAAATGAAGGGTTTAGGAAATAGATATCATAAATGAATGATTTTGATGAGAAAAGTCTAGATCTACTAAGGAATATTTTCAAAACAAGGAAAAGTTTACAAAAGTTATGTTTCAATCTCAATAACAAGTTTTAAATTCATAATAAAAGAAGCTTGAAGTGTAAACACCCATTTTTCAACTCCAAAACAAAATTTTGATTAAAGAAAAGGAAGCCTTAAGAGGTAGGTTTGATTAAAAAATGGTTTTTGAAAGACTATATGAGTTTTATTAAAAAAAAACAATCTCAAATGAAACTTTCAAAATTCGGATTTGAAAATGGCCATTGTTTAAACACCTATTTCCAAATGCCAAAATGATGATTTTTATGGAAAAATAAAAGTCTTAGGGGATACATGTAATAAAGACCAAATTTTGACAAGGATAAAAGAGGTTTATCAAAGTATAATCTTATAATAAGGAATAGTTTCCAAGAATAGACTAAACAATGTTTTCATTCTCTAAAATTTTGTAAAATTCGTAATTATGTAAACCACCTATTTAAACATCTATTTTCTAACCCAAAAATGAAGGTTTTTATTGAAATAATGATAGGTAGGTCATCAAGGTTGAGTTTTCATAAAAGCAAGTATGATTTTACAAGAAAAAACTGTTTTCTTAAGTCTAGTAAATTTCAAAAGTTTTGCAAAGCAAAATTTTTTCAAAAAGAATTCTTGGTGTTATATCATTAAGAATATACATATAGATAGTTTATCTCATAACCTTTATAACAATAGCTTTTAGGTGTTGCACATATACATGATGCATTTGTTAGCAACAAAGTTAGCGAAATAATATTCTATACATCCTATTTGACATTATCTAAGTAAATGAGGAATTAGAATTACCAACATTCATGAATTATGCATAATATTGAGTTATATATGTATATAATAGAGTCTTTACAAGATATAATGATAGCTAAGTATTTATCAAAGCCTTAGTATGATGCTTGGTTTGAAATTAGGAGTTGAATTGTGGAATGGGGAATTTGTATAGTATTTTGTACCCTACTGTTCATGGACCAACCAACCTTGTTTGTTGGAAATAACTCTAGAAATAGATAGCTCTCATTGAATCGGTAGAAATTGGTATATAATATGCGAAATTCTGAGTTAAAATGACCAAGTTATGACCGTTTTAAGTTGGAATTTCCTCTTAAACGAATTTTAACGAACTTGCTAGATTAGAATTTATAAGTTCATTCAAACTTCATAGAAATACTCATTAGAGTTATTTCTTTTGATAAGGAGACTTGGGAGACGGACTAGATCTTCTCGAGGACTATTACGATTAAGTGGATTTTCGCACCATGGCAAAGTGAATTCACTATCTTTAAGTTATATGCTTATGCTTGTGCTTGTAATGTTAGTGGCACTATAATTAGGACAAGATAAAATTGACTGTATGTATATGATTTCTATATGGGTGAATCGATGATAAGAATATCGAAATGAACTTGTCGTAACTATTTGTATGACCTAGTATAGAATTGATTTGTTTGTAATTAGCTATGATCACCCATAAATTATTAAATTAATATGCCATGATCTTATAATCAAATTGACCATGCGTACTGTATGTGAGTCACATTGCATAGGTTATTATACCTTTGTTGAAGAAGGCATAATAATTAGGTAACGAGAGGTTTGTAAACTCGAATATTGGCGTAATGATTGGAAATTGAAATGTTAGCGTAATGGCAGAAAATTTAAATATTGGCGTAAGGGTCGGAATTAACAATGTGTGTGGGTGGGCACTTGTATCAAACACAATAAAAATGAGGAACATTGAAATCTTTGATCGTATGGGCCTAAAACACCTAACCCCGAATAGAGGGTGTAAATCAATTCAACAAAAGACTTCCGGACAGTCTTATGTATTGTATGTTTACGTGTTTTTGCATTTTACATGGTTGTTAATAACTTGTTTGTTATATATTGCTGTTGAGCATTTAATTTTGGAAGTAGAACTCACTAAGTTCGTAAGCTTATACCCCAATAGTTTCTTATTGCAGTATGAATATTTATGGCTATCTTCAAGAAGCCACTTTCCTCAAGTACAACTTTTGGAATCTAAAGAGCTTTTTAAAGAAGTCGGACCTAGATATAGACGTAGACTTCTAGTTGAATCTCCTAAATTGATATTTCTAATGGTTGTTGTAAGAGACTTATGAGGACTTAAGAACTCTTAATATTTTGAAGGGGTATGCCCCTTAGCTCATGTATTAGGTGAATATAGATATAACTATTATGATTTACATTCTTATTGCATGTATGTCTCCTTAAGCTATTTTGATTCAAAGTATGATTCCCTATATGTTGAACGTGAGCTTTGCACCTAGTGTTTAAACTCATGGAGTGACTAAATTGTCATACTTGGGTTTAGATATCGAGTGTGGTGGATTGTCGCGTTTAGGATACCTTTTGGAGTGACAATTTTAGTCAAACGAAGCTCAAATTAGCCTATAAAGATATATTTGAAGTCTATTTTTCATGCATGAGTAAACGGAATAAGGCTAAGAGCAAATAAACTGATTTGAAAGTCTTTATTTCAAGCCTATCAAATCAAATCTCCAATAACATCTTAATTATACCTATCTTTTGGATTCTATCACTAGCCCAAAAAACCAGTTTTGGTATCAACTTGAGCTCAAAGCCCAATTAGAAATGATTTTTACACTTTTCAAGTAATAAAAGGATATATGCCATTTTATCATTTGATGAAATGTCTAGTTAGAAAAACAACACTAACAAAATAAATAAAGATGTGAAAAATAAACCCGAAAAGTAAAATTATATATCAAGTTAATCATTACAAAACCAATATGTTCAAAGTTTGGATATTTTTTGACATTGACCCAACTAACTCATATCCAATTTCCACTCATTTTTTGAGTTCTTTGTTATATCATATAAAGATTTTTTTTTTTTTTTGAATGCGAGTGATAACGACGTGCCTCGAGTATTATCTTGTCGCGGATCCAAACGCGGGTTTTATGTCAAACCGTGAAAAAAGAGAGATAGAAGTAGTTAAAAATTGTGAAGAATAGTATCCCGGTATTCACGTCAACATTGACCATCTTCTTCCGTTCCGCGTTCACACACCCATCCCCACCGCTACTCGTTCCGAAGTAACCTGTCACTTTCCCTACTTCTCAAAACGATGCCGTTCTTCTCCTTTACTCTCTCTAAGCCCCATTCTTCAAAACCCAAAATATCATCCTCATCCTCATTTTCTTCGACTTCGATTCCATCTCTCTCTCTCGCTCTCTCTTCCTCTACTTCTCACGTCAGCCAATTCCACTTTTCCTTTTTCCTGTTCTTCTCTTCTCTCCCTGTCCGTCTACTCACACTTCTGCAGATCGTCGAAAGGAAAGAAGCTCAGCTTCTTTTTGATGCTTGCATTTCGATTTCGAGTTTAATCGACGCTTCGGAGAGGAGTTTCATGGCGGAGACTAGGCGTACAGTTTTGGTGGTCAGTTAGGTAAGGTTTTGGTTGGAAGTTAAATTTAAGTAAAATCGAAGTTGTTTGCTTTGTTTTATTGTGCTACAATGAAGCGAAGAGTGTTGATTTTGAGCTTTTCGTGTGATTGATTCATGTCCTATCCATTAGAGAAGTATCTTTGATGAGAATGAAGTAATAGTAACAACTAGGGCCTAGAAGTTGCTTTCTGTACATATTATTAGGTAAATTGTACCAGTATCTGGTACAAGGTTGTAAAAATCATTAACATTTGAAGTGGCATCCTTTCAAACAGCGACAAATAAACACAAAAACTTTTACATAATGATGATTTTTTAAAAATCGTTTAAAGCTTTACTACCTTATCACCACTTTGTATAATATTGATTCTTTTTTTAACCGGTTATACTTATTTGAACTTCAAATTTATTCATTTGTTATATGGCCGAAGACACTCCGGATACCGCATGAAAGTGACAAGAGTTGTTGCATGATTGTAACATATAGATTATCAATGAGTCATAACAGATACACAAATTCATCACGGAATGAATTTAAACGTGACCCAGTAATATATGAATTGCTGTTATGTAATAAATATAATAGCCCATGTCATATCTTAAAGCTTAAGCTTTAGATAAAATAGTCAACCTTTTGCTCAATCTATTAAAATTAAGTTATCAATGGTATCAGAGCAGTGGGTCAACCTATTAAAATTAAATCGTCTATTTGATGAGGCTTAGTTAAAAGTAAAGTCCTGGCCCACTTGGGGAGTGTTACATAATAAATATAATATCCATATCATATCTAAAAAGCTTAAGCTTTTAGATTAGATAATTACGGTGCTGAACTTAACAATTGCTACCTTTCTGATTAAAACGAGGTGTCTCATGAGCAAAATAGTTATATTTCTTAAGATCCTCTTTGGATATATCAAATGAAGTAGTGCTAGCACAAGTTGGATCAAAGTACTTCATGGTTCTTTTCTCAGTGATTTCTTAGAAGGCTAATGTAGGTACCCTGGCTTTTGTCCTCAAAAGATAATCTTTGTTCTGTTCTGCTAGTAAGCTCAGGATGTATCTGTCAAATTTAGAAAGATGAATGAAAAAAGTTCTGGACAGCAAGCTTAGTATTCACATTTCTGGTTACTTTTAGAAGCTGTAGACAGATAGGGTTGCCAACATGGGATTGAAATTTGATCCTACTATTTCTTAAAATAAGATTGCTGAGTTATTAATCCGATGGAGGCATAACAAGGTCATGGGAGAAGCATCGAGACTGTAAATAAGAAAAAGAAAAAGGAAAAAGTTTTAAGATAGTCTTATCCAATTCATAGGAAGTTTCATATAATGGTCAAAAGTTTTTCTCCATCTAGCTTCTGTAGTATAAGGGTTCTGTGATTTTCTTTAAAATATATGGGAAGACATACCTAAAATACTAACTAGTGCCCTGATTGGCATGAGCATCTAGACATTGAGCATTGACTATTTTAATTGAAGAAGAATACGAGGACAGATGGACAGAACTTAAGGGCTCGTTTGGGTTATCCTTTTTTTTCTTTAATTTATCTGTATAAGTTATGGTCTATATTTGTTTGAAACTTGATTTGAGCATTGACTATTTTAATTGAAGAAGAATACGAGGACAGATAAACAGAACTTAAGGGCTCGTTTGGGTTATCCCTTTTTTTCTTTTATTTATCTGTATAAGTTATGGTCTATATTTGTTTGAAACTTGATGTTTCAGAAACTATTGGAGCTATATCTTACTGGTTTCAGTTTCAAAACTGATTTTTGGATAGATTGTCTTCTTTCTATCTTATTATCATTATTATGATGCAACTGATGGTTTACTAAATTTGGAATATGAAAATTCACACATTTTCATGCTAGACAGTCTGCAAAGGAAAAAAAGAAAGTAGATATATTAGAAACAGAAAAGCTTTAATGGTAATTACTAAAAGATGTGTGGTACAAAAGTCTATTTTATAGGGATTTGTATGGTATTTTGTTTTGTGGTAGTGACATGTAATCTTGCTTTCATCTTTTTAGTATCTTATTTTACTAAATACCTAGTTTGGTGCGTAAAAGAAAGAAAAGCGAAAAATAGTAAATGAAACAAAGAAGTGCTAAATTGTAACTGCCAGAATGTTTGGCTGTTGGTGAAATAGATGTGTTCTCTTTATGGATTTAATAGAGTTCCTGCATAAATAGACTGGTGGCTGGTGGGAGAATCTCTTTGTTCAATTGCTGGATGTGAATCATGGGTTTGAAAATGTCAATTCATTGGAACTATATCTTGTGATCTAATTGTGAAGCTTCACCAAAATAAACCTCCATGGAAGATGGATTGATATGGGAAATTGACCAGATAACCACCTCCCATCATTATATCTACTAGTCTGCTAGTGCTGCAAGGAAGAGATTCACAGAAATAAGTTATGAAGAGAATCGCATCTTATTGATGTGATTTTTCAATTAAAGTGTTAAGTCGCATCTATCGTATGCAGCATTGGTGAAAACACATAAATTGCATGTGTGATATGCAATTTAGTGATGTATCAAACATAAGAAATCACATACAACACATGCGATTTCTTTGTTAAAAACCAAATTGCATTTATATGTGATTTTACGATGGTATTTGATGATTAAAATCATGTTAGTTGTATTTAGGTAATTTCTCTTTTAGGATTGGTGGTATTCAGAAGGTGGATGTTCACTTGACATGATAATGATAATTATCTTGTGTGCTGCTTTTGAGTTTATGATATCCTTCATTGTATATAACAAATCCTCCTTTTTCCTGCCCATCCTTGCAGACACTGTATGCGACCTGTGGAGATCATTATTTATTGAAAGACATAAACATATGGGGAATAAATATAAGTGGATTAATGAATAATTAAAATATTTTCTCACACATTTTAACTTCATGAAAACATGTGCTTTGTTGTGTGCATGAAGTGCTTAGCTTTTCTGTTGGAGTTATTACTTAACTCACAAAGCAGAAGTTCAAAAAAAACCCACAAAGCAGGAATGCCTTCTCTAGCATAAAATTGCTGTTTGGTGTTGCCATTATTTTGAGCTTCAACTAAGTTGTATGATTGGACGATGATTGGTTGCCCTTAAAATTAACTGTCTAAACTAGAAATATTTGAAGATATTTTGGAAGGCATGTTATCAATTATAATGCACATTACATGAACAAATAGGTAGAGGGATCTTTTAAAGCTAGATGTTTTGCATAAGATACAAGAAAAGATGCTGTCATTTTGCTATTTTGCTCATGATTTTTGTGTTTTGGTTTCAATTGAACTGATTTTTTTATACGTTGTTCTGGTGAACTGCAGATATCGAGCAAATACTGTTGGAAGCACAGCATCGATGGCTACGCCCTGCTGAAATTTGTGAAATTCTTCAAAATTATCAAAAATTTAAAATTGCACCAGAGCCTGCACATATGCCACCTAGTGAGCTTATTCTCTCACTTTAATTGTTATTATAACTATTATTATCTGGGCAAAGTCTGTTGTTTTAAGTTTGTGCTGGATCTACAATGTCGTCAGTCTTTTCCACACACATATCCACTACATTGCCATGAAGTTTCAGTCAAGTAAAACAGACTTGGGTATATAGTGTTTTGCAGTCATCAACTGTTGAAGTCTTTGTCCTTTTGTAAAACATTCTGAGGCTTTATAATTTCGTGTAGGATGCACACAGAGTCACTTACTTTTTCAATTAGCTACATTTAAAGAGAGAGAATGCTACCATTGGCTTGTAAGGCACAATGTCCAATTCTATGACTGTTAATTTCTTTGTGAATGCTCAACCCTAGCATTACAATACTTAGGACTGTGCATTCCAAAATTGATTTCTTACTTTTCTACTATTCAAAGCTAGATCAGAGCATGATTTAGAATTTCTTCTTGTTTGTGCTTCCATAAACTGATGCAATAATCTGTTTTTGAAGATGAATGACTATCAAATAATCATTAATTTAAAAATGTTTTTTTTTTCTTTTTGTTTTTTTGGGTAATGTTAGATTTAAAATGTTAAAAGAATCATAAATTAAAGGATGTTATTAGTCAATTGATAAGTCAAAACAATCAAAGCATGACCAATACTTTTAAAGATTAGCAGATAAAATGGCAGTAAACAACAGTTTGGAGAATAGTTACTACATGAACATGAATAGACAAAGATAGTTAGAGATAGTTATCGGCATGCAAGCTGCTTCTTACTTTTTTTAATTTTTTATTTTTAACTTCAAAATTGTTATGCAATGTTTTTTAGCATGAAAGGCATCATTGCTATGTCAGAATACCTCGTAGAATACCATGCTTACTTTTTTGAACTACAAAGGTTGACCATGAATGTTCTGCATCCAGGTGGTTCCCTGTTCCTTTTTGATAGAAAGGTTCTCAGATACTTCAGAAAAGATGGTCATAATTGGAGGAAGAAAAAAGATGGAAAAACCGTAAAGGAAGCTCATGAGAGGCTTAAGGTAATGGGAATTTTAAAATTGGTGCCCTATTGTCAATTCCTTTTCTCCATTGCAAGATTAGATACTATGTTCAGCACAGTTAAGAAAGAAAATGTATATCTCCAGGCTGGGAGTATCGATGTCTTGCATTGCTATTATGCCCATGGAGAAGAAAATGAAAATTTTCAGAGACGCAGTTACTGGTTGCTTGAAGAGTGAGTTTTCTTTTATGGTTAGAAAGCTATCTTCAGAAGCATCTGTACATATATCTGACAGTCTCTTAATTGTGAAAGTTATTTTTCTCTCTCCAAATATTCCAGTAGATGAAAAATGCATCTATAGGCTTTGAATTTCTTCCTCTTACCATCTTCCATAGCCATTTTTTGCTATATCTGAATCATCAATTATCCATTCTATACCTACATGCTGGAGCTGATAGGCCTAAGGATGTTGTCAAATCGAGTGATCAACAGTCTCATTCTGCGTGGGAATATTGGATCATGCGACTCCTATGAGATTGTCAATTCTAAAATTAATTTTAGTGGGAAAATTGCTGGAGACAGGACATATGTTTGGTTGAACTTCAACTAGAAGACTAGGTTTTCATAATGTAAAGAAGAGATGAAACTGTTAAAAGTGGTGCAAGTATATAATGTCTTCCATATGTCATTGATGTAGCACGTTAAATGCGAAAGTGGATGCATATGTGGCATGTGCTACATTAGCAACATTTGATGGAATTATAATAGTGACGTAATGGTATCCTCTGTTTACACTTTTAACCGCATTTTTTGCATTGCTAAATCTTTTATCCTTTATTTAAACTCAAACCCAAACTTCCATTCTCTAACATGAAGTGTTCCTAATTTTACAATTAGCTTTTCAGCAGTGCATTGTGGATGAATTTATGGTGAAACTCCCACTCTTGCTGCTGTGGGTCCATATAAAGGTTACATGGTTTCTCACAAGTCATAATTATAAAAAATTTCTAGGAATGACCTCCTTCCAGCACCCCACTTGCTAAAGTAATTTTCTAACTCTTACCACATCCATGGACAGTATTTGGGCACCATAATCCATTCTATGGTATGCAATGTGGATTTGCTGGCTAAATAAGTTGGGAAATTTATCCACTGTTGCAATTTCCATGTCCCTCTTGCCACTGAGAGCATGATATGATTTTCATTGAACTACAATTATGTGCCTGATTCATTTATTTGGACAACTATTGATTTGCATTTTCTCCTTTCTGCGGTGTGCTACGATGAGAAGCTTGATTGTTTTCTCTGTAATAATTTTCAAAATATGTCTGCTAAAGAAGTCATTAAAACCCATTCCCCACCCTCCCATAAACTTATTTCCATATGAATTTTTCTATTTTTCAGATAATGCAATTTTTATTGTGAGCACTTGTTTAGTATATGCTAACATTTTCTGAAATCAGTGTTTTTTGTCTTATTAGATTGATTTCTTTTCTCTTAGATAAAGGAACATGCTTCCTAATCTTTTTCAAGAGCTTTGTGGAATCCTTCTCTTTCTTATATTCTGCTTCATGTTGCAGGGAGCGCTCTAATATTGTTCTAGTCCATTACCTAGAAGTAAAGGTTAGATTTCACCTTGTTACTTTTATTTTCTTTCCCTTTCCTATTGTTGGGATCATATCCTTCCATGATTTTGTAAGATGAATGGTAAAAATTGTCCACTGCTTATTGATCAGTAAAAAATGCTATAAATCCATGAAGGTGTGTAAGTTGCTTTCTTGAAATAGATGCTGGAAGCCTGGAAGAATTGTTTGTAAATGAATTAAACTGTACAGGTATTCTAATATTGGTAAGTATGATCATAAATAAATGAACAAGTGAAAAGGCGAGAATCGCTGGACCATCTTAGCTTTGGAAAATCACAAAAAGATGCCCTGCGTTTGATACTTTTGCAATCAAAATGGTTTTTCTGATATAAATGGATGACTTGCGTTCTTCTTTATTATGCAATTGCATGTGCTCTGTTAAAATCCCATGTGATATGCACTTGGAGAAAAAACAACAAAGCAAAGATAATCTTCACTCAATATAAAGATATTCCTTATGTGACTCCCTCCTCGGATGGCGAGCTTACTCACACCGGACAAGACCTCTACCCTTCTCCATCTCATTATTATCTTCCAATCCCCTATCATCAAATAACTCCAACTAGAAGAGCTTCTTGTATCAATGCCCTCAAGTGAAGGGAGTCATCACAGTTTAATCACTGTCCTGTAGCTTGACAGTCTATCATCTTTTCTTGGGTTAGATGATGCAACACATTGTCCTCAAAGAAGGATGTGCAACTTGTTCACATTTAGCCTCCACCATACCTTGTCCTTATACCAATAATGCAATATCCTGGCTTGCAACAATGGTCACTGATTGAATTGCAACAAGTTTTGGGGATCATGGAGCTCTACATCAACCTACATACCCTATTAACCCCAAAGTGGTAGGGGCTGAGGTGTTGATGTCATGCGTGGTGCATGCGTTAGTAGCATTTGTAATTGCCTTACTTATCCCTCCATCTTACCTGTCTAACTCAACTTTGTCAGATACCTAAAGGATTGTGGAGAATTGGTGAGTCTGGCAGTATTTCTCATACCTGTCCCACAATAATGCCATTTCCTCTTGTTCCACAAGGTAGTGTTAGGCTTGGGCCTTTCCATTCATATGGAAGTACGATTATGGTGTAATTAGAAGCTGAATTTAGAGTGCTGAACACTTGGTTACAGCCCTCAGGTATTTTTTGGTGTCGAAAAAATGCTCACACCCGTTTAGCCATGAAAGTGGGTTATTGGAGCCGTTGTACGCCAGAAAATCAAGCTTGGAGCAGTCTCCCCTAACCTCATTTTGTGGTAGATCTCGCATGGAATCTCATGCTAGAGGCCTCCCACAGAACTTAAGCCATGTGTCCCCACCAGGTAGGTCGCTATCAGTGTGCTCAACACTGCTGTGGAAAGGTTATCTCACTTTTTCTGTCATGTCCATCTTAAAGAATAGAAAAGACTGACAAAGAAAAGAAAATATTTAGTTCTAACTATTTTCTATTTCTATTATTGCTTTTGCAACTTTTATATTTTTCCCTTTGTTTTTGGGATTTCACTGAACCTATCCTTTTATGATTTTTGGTAAATCCTTTATGAAGTCTGACCATGATGAACCATGGTAGAGCCAGAGCCCCCATTTGTTGACCACGGGTGACAATGGTTGTAAGCCCAATTGGGCAATGGTTCAGCCAAATCTAAAAAGAAAGAATAAGATACTTTGGTACTTGGTAGCCCACTCTACCACTCATATATTCCATTTATGATATTACAAAAATATACAAGTCAGCTTCTATGAATTTTTTATTAACATATTGCTAACACTGGTGCATAAATATAACAATGTTCCTACTCATCATAAGTGCATCCAATTTCTGGGTTTCTTATACGCTTAGTTAGGAGCTCCATTGATTGGTGAGTCAATTAGGCAAAGGGCATGATGATTTCCTCAGACTGCACTCTCTCTCTAACAACATGATAGTCTTTCTCTATATGCTTGGTCTTTCCATGGAAGACAATCTCAGAGGCAACATTCAGCAGCATGATTATCAGTAATTGGCTTCATAGGCAATTTTTTTCTTTTTTAAAATAAATTCCAACTCGCTCATCAGTTGTTTAAGCTAAGCAGTATGTTCACTTGTCGCTAGTGCAATCACCCTAAATGTGGGGGAATCCTTGGACCTGCTGGCACTGGGGCAGGAACTGCCAAGTCACTGTTTTAATTCCATCTAGTTGCCTGTTCTGGACCTGGCAGTTTCAGTTCCAGATGGTTCCATCTTCAGTGAAGTTTGTTATTCATCAAAAGAAATTTAGGCCTGTTTATTTTGAGGAAAACTAATTGATGGAAAACATTTTTCGTTGAAAAAGTTTTCTCATAAAGTAGCATATTTTTAAATGTTTGCTTAATTTTATGAAAATAGTTTTACTTTGTTTGTATAATATATTTTAATATAAATAACTTAAAAAAATACATATTTTATAATGATAAATAAATCTATTTAAAGGAAAGTGTTAAAAAAAATTAATAACAAATGTTTTTAAATAGTAAATGATTGTTAGATAGAGTTCGTAAATGGAAAAATGACTTATACTTTTATAATCTGTAAATTGTTTTTGAAAAAGTAAGCTTAATGAGTCTATGTTTTCGGAAAATGTTTTCCAATCGTTGTCCTATTTTCCTTTAAACAAACATAGAAAAATGAAAAGATATTTTCTTGAAAGGCATTTTTATTAAAACAAATGTGGCCTTATACTTATTATGCTAAACAATTATTTAATGCTATTTTAATGTTGCTGTAGTGGCCATCATACAAACAAGTGCCACAAGTGATGCTTCCATGAGATTAATTTAAACTGGTGAACTTGAACTAGATCTATGCATGAAACATCTCCTTGACACTGTCATGGACTTAATTATCTCGTAGAAGATTCATTGGAACAACCTAGTTTAATTATTTGTGGTGTGATGCTCATTTCTTGCTCCCATGTTTTCAGAACCGAACAAATGTTCACAGAATTAGAGAAGCTGAAGAAGTGATTCCCCGATCTTATGGTGTGGATACTGTAGCCAGTGGTGATATAGAAAGTTCTATCTCATCTAATTTTCATCAAAATAGCCACCAAGTTGGCTCACAAACTACAGACACCACAAGTTCCAACAGTGCTCAGGCCTCAGAATATGAGGATGCTGAATCAGGTACATCTTGATAGAAATATCCTATTCCTTTTCTTGTTTAAATGCTGATATGTACCTGTTCTTTCTGCAGTTGATTTCTAGTCATGTGTCAATCATTAGAATTTCTTTTCCTTTCCAATTGTCTTGATATGAGTTGATATTTTCTGCAGCTTATAATAATCAAACCTCAACAACTCATCCTTTTACTGGGCTGCAACAGGCAGGAATGGAGAATGTCAACTCTGGACCTGCTGACCCTTATTATCCAGTATCTTATACGAGTATCGAATTCTCCTTTTTATCTTTTTGATTGTTTGGAATTCTATCCAACTTTTTATAATTATCTCATGGTAAATAGCCAATTATTCCTAAATTTCACCATAAATAAGAGCACCTGGCGCTGTCCTTTCACAAGGATTTGGTTCTGTGTCCAAACATCACATGCCAGCAGATATGCTCACCATCATTGGTACCCAAGATATTGTGTCAGGAGAGGTGGATAGATAGGGCTACTTTTTGCTTGATCGGGACCATAGCTTTATTTTGAGACAGAAACCTTGATTAATTTTCAAACACCAGGAATTTTGTAGTAGTTGGCATCACCTCTGGTTTTATATAGGTGAAACCGTTCTGTTCGATGACATCTCTTGTATTTTCTGTGGTTGTAGATGGTTACCAAGGAGAGCTGCCTGGAATGGATTTTCTCTCTGCAGTCAATATCAGTAAAGATGGTAACATAGTTGGGTCAGCATTTGAAAATCAGAGGCATCCTGATGTCCCATCCTGGGAGGAAGTCTTGAAAAGCTGTATTTCTTGCAGCCAGTCTGTGCATCTTCAGCCACCTTCCATGATGGAACCTAATGAGCTACTGGCTCAGCTTCTGACTACTAATGCTGTTAAGAAGCTGGAGCCTGGAATTGGGCCACAGGATCAAGATGATTGGCAGGTATGTTGAACTAGCTCATAAATTTAAAGTTCTTGAATGGGTGATGCACTTAAATTATGCACGATCATTGAGATTTGCTGAGATGGATGGGTAGAGAATACAGCGGTTACCCTTGTTATTGACAACAAACAGACAACATACAGAATGGGAAAGATTACTTCTTTAGAAAGAACAAATTTTTAGAGAATATTCATCAAAGCGTTTGTTTATAGATCCTTCTAAGTTAGTGGATGAAGATATTTTAGTATTACAGCTAATGTATATATTTATTTATATGTGAGAGCAAGAGTAGACTGCCAGGTAGTTGTGGATACAAGTCTGATTATCATCAGGTCCTTTTTTAGTAATTTTTTGGTAAAATTGAACATAAATTTACATCTACATTCCACATATGAATAAATTACAGGATTACCAAGAAAGAGATCATTGAATCAAGGGCAGCAAAAACCTTTTAGTTTCTTTAAACCCTTCTACTTTTCATCGTATGTACCTGATAGGTGAATTTATAGTAATGATCTGTAAAAAATGTATTTTTACAGTTCCTTCTGGATCAAATAGAGCTTAGAAAGACTAAACTATTTGCAAATATATAGAGCAGCACCTTGTTAGGCAGGAGCCTTTTCCTCTTTAAGTTTCTGATTGTTACACAGTTTTTGGTCTGTGCCTAATCTGGAATTAGTGAGTTGTTTTTAGCATCCTTTTCAGTTAGGAAGCTAGTATACAGTATACTTGTATTTATTGCCAACTTGTAACTGAAAATTATTGGGTGATAAATTCTTGCAACAGACAAGTTTACATATACTTTCAAATTCTGATATGGCTTCCAGAGTGACTCATCCATTTTTCATGTATTAGAAAAGGCCACTTAGAGATGATGTCTCTATACTTGTCTAGATACTCTTGAGTGAGTTAGTTTGTAATAGGTTGTAAGTAGAGTCAATTAGTTAGTAGCCTATAAATAGTGCGGTTTTGTAATTTTTAGAGCAATATCAGATATTTTCAACCTAAGGGTAGTTGGTTGAGGAGCTTTAAACTCTTGAGACTTCATAGCTGGAGGTCATATATATTTTCCAATACAAACCGATAAAAGAATCCTACTTTCCCCCTGAGAACACTTCAAATTCTCTGTCTCTTTGATCAGTATTAGGGTTTATGTTTCAGATAAAAGCTTAGATTTTTCTTTCATTGTGTCAGAGCAGGAGGCATGAGTTTGAATCTGTTTGCCATTACACTGCCCTATATGATTGTTCCACCTGATGACTTATAATTAAAGCCTTAGCCCACAAGTAAGGGAAGTATGAAAATAATAAAATCACACAAATTGACAGACTTAACTTTTTAGATCAAATTGTTATTGTCTAAATTTGAGACTACTGAAATCAACATGATATCAGACTTAGATCCACAGCCAGGATTCTAAATTAGATCTGCTACTATCTAATCTAATAATTTTAGCTTGTAGATGGATGTAAGCTTTGTACATTTGCTTTAACAGGATCTCCCAGTTGTTATTTGTTCCCAAGGTTAAACTAATTGCAAGGAATTGTAGGTAAATGTTAGAAATTATCATCACATCTGTTATATGTGATCTTTAATCAAATAATCATATGGAAAAAAAGACTTCTCCTTGTTCATTGTCTCAAATATTTCTGTCTTATCTACTTCATCCAAATGCATAGTATAAATGTTAACATTGAAATCATTTTCCATCAAAGTTTTCCCAAGAGAAAATAACTGCTTTGGTTTTACTAATATTGTTTGGACCTTGCCAGGTCCATCTAAGCAAGCAAACTGTGCAAAATTCTGTCATGGATAATGGACAATACTTGAAGCCAGATCTTGATGGCAATGTTGAGGGAAAAGCCCAATACTCTTCTTTAAAGCCCTTCAATAATGCACTTGTAGCAGATGGTTTGAAAAAGATTGATAGTTTCAATCGGTGGATGAGTAAAGAACTAGAAGATGTAAATGACCTATGTACAAATTCAGCCTCAAGGTCATACTGGGACCCCGTTGATGGTGAAAATGGGGTTGTTGATTCAAGCATCTCTTCCCATGAGCATGAAAGTACCTTTATGCTTAGTCCCTCCCTTGCGCAGGACCAACTTTTCAGCATTGTGGATTTCTCACCAAACTGGGCATATTCAGGTTCTGAGATCAAGGTACTCATTTCATTTCCACATTTTGACCTGAGGTGTTATTATCTACATCATTTTAGAAAGATTATGATGGGTTTGAATAAGCTTTATGTCTTTTAAATTCTTATTTGCAAACTCAAGGTCTTAAGCAGGATGTTCTTTCTGCATTACCTAGGTCTTGATTACAGGAAGATTCCTGAAAAGTAAAGAAGAAGCTGAATGCTGCAAATGGTCATGCATGTTTGGAGAAGTAGAAGTTCCAGCAGAAATTGTGGCAGATGGTGTTCTTTGTTGCCTTGCACCAGTGCACAAGGCTGGCAGGGTTCCATTCTATGTTACATGTTCTAATAGGTTTGCATGCAGTGAAGTACGGGAATTCGAATTCCGTGTTAACAATTCTCGAGATGTGAATTCTACAGAAGAAAATAAGGTCAACACAATTGAAATTCTTAAGATGCGATTCACAAATTTGTTATTGACGAGTTCTTCCTGGTGTGCTAATTCTGAGCTCAGCAACCAACTTGAGCAGTCCCAGTTGAGCATTAAAATAGCTTCTTTGCTTAAAGAGGACAATGATGAACTGGATAATATGTTCAGCCTTGTGCCTGGGGAGGAATTTTCTACTGAGATAATGAAAGAACATCTGTTGCAAAAGCTATTAAAGGAGAAGCTGCATACATGGCTCATAATAAAGTTGGCAGAAGGTGGAAAAGGTGCTAGTGTTTTAGATGAGGATGGTCAGGGCGTGCTGCATTTTGCAGCAGCTCTTGGGTATGATTGGGCACTGCAGCCGACAATTTTGGCTGGTGTGAGTGTCAACTTTCGGGATGTGCTTGGTTGGACTGCACTCCACTGGGCAGCTTTTTATGGCAGGTAAGAACATTCAAATTTGATTTTGCATTAATGGGAGTACGTAATTCTTGCATTGCCTTAATATGACATTGTTTGGTGCTAGCTATGCTTTGCTTTTCATTCATTTGACAATTTGAAATTTTTTTTTCCCTTTTCCTATTTCGGATAAAATCCTGTTTTGATTGTATATTGAGAGCTTGTTTTGCTTTTTGGTTATTGTCAAAACAAGGGAACTTCATTGACCACTGTTATTATTTCATGGCTGTGTGCTCAAATAATCATTCCTAGGTGCTCTGTCTCATTTAGAGCAGAAAGTACCAGGATTGAGATTCCTCTAGAATTGTTACATAGTTAATGTAAATGACATGTTCTCGCTTATTCCAGCAAACTGATTGGTTGACCTTTATTATCTATCAGAGAACGAACTGTGGCTACCTTGATAGCTCTTGATGCTGCGCCTGGTGCATTAACTGATCCAACTCCAAAATATCCATCTGGCAGAACTCCGGCAGACCTAGCTTCTGCAAGTAAACACAAAGGAATTGCAGGTTATCTTGCAGAATGTGCTTTAAGTGACCACCTGAAATTAATTAATTTGGATGGCAAGAATGGTGATGTTGGCTCGAATGTGGATAAAGTGGTACAGAGTATTTCAGAAAGGCATCCAGTTTCTGCAGGGGATGGAGACTTGCCTAGTGGACTCTCACTGAAAGACTCGTTGGCTGCTGTTTGTAATGCTACCCAGGCTGCTGCTCGCATCCATCAGATCTTCAGGATTCAGTCTTTCCAAAGAAAGCAGCTAAAAGACTTGGGCGATGACCAACTTGAAAATATTGATCATCGTGCTCTTTCACTTCTTGCAGCTAAGGCACATAAGCCAGCACAAATAGATGAGCCTGTGCATGCTGCTGCTATTAGAATACAAAATAAATTCCGTGGATGGAAGTGCAGGAAAGAATTTTTAACCACTAGGCAGCATATCGTCAGAATTCAGGTACATTGTTTTTACCAATATCTTTGTAAATTTTTGTTGTTATATTTGCATCTAGAGCACTGGCTCAACATTCAGAAGAGTAATCTCAGAGAGTTCTGAATCTTTAATCTATTGACAGGCCCATTTTAGAGGACACCAGGTGAGGAAAAACTACCCGAAGTTATTGTGGTCTGTAGGAATTGTGGAAAAAATAATTTTGCGTTGGAGACGAAAAGGAAGTGGTCTTCGTGGATTCAAACGAGAAGCCCTGAATGAGTCCTCAAGGAGGATGGATAGCTCCTCAAAGGATGATGATGATGATTTCCTTAAAGAAGGTCGAAAGCAGACAGAGGTTAGATTTCAAAAGGCTCTTAATAGAGTGAAGTCTATGGTCCAATATCCAGAGGCAAGAGATCAATATCGCAGATTGTTGAATGTTGTAAATGAGATCCAAGAAACCAAGGTAAATGACCTCTCTTACTAAAAGATACTTGTTCCAGCTTAAAATTGCATTCATTCCCCATTCGATGGGGAAAAAGTTGCATGCTTTAATTAATGCATCTCTGGCGATTCTTTTATTCATATTTTGACAAAATATGATAGTGGGACGTGTATATCAGAAAATAGAAGTGGCATGGTTTTCCTTTTTTCTCCTACCCCACAAAAGAAAAATGAAAAAGAAGATAGAGGGACAAGGTACCTTTTTTCCTATGATGTGTGTGTGTCCATCCTTGTTTACTGCTGGAGAAATTCTAGGTTTCAGTTTTGTACTGACTTCTGTTTCTAATTTAAAGTAAATCTTGCTGCTACACTGAAATTTGATATTTTTGCACTGTATATTTTTTGGCTAAAATTTTGCTCTATGTTTATTAAGAAATTTTGTTGAAGAAATATACTCTTTCAATCGGATGAGAACTAAAATTTTCAGCCATTGAATCTTATGAATTTCAAATCTCTATTGTGGCCTTGAGCATGCACAAGCATCTAAGATCTGCACTGACTCGTCTGTTGCCTTTGGACTTGGCTTGCAGGCAAAGCATGAGAACGCTCTTGATTGTTCTGAAGACGCCCAGGTTTGCACCGATGATCTTATTGACGTCGAAGATCTGTTTGATGAGGAAATGTTGATGTCCATGACATAGAATTGATGTAGTATCTTTTATTCACCTTTGTAATTTGTAACTTAGCTGTAAGTTACTTTAAAACAGAAACATCCCGCGGGGGGAGAAGAAAAGAATAGAAAACAAAAGATCCTGTATCAGATGGCTTCTATAATCTAATGTACAGTAGTTGTTTCGTGTCTTTTGCCTTCTCTGTTGTTTGTTTTCCATTCCTAGTCATTGGTGGATATTAAGGAACGCTTCATGTCAGTTTCATTTGAGGGCATTGTTTTCAAGCGCAATTGCACTTCCATCTTCTAACGTAAGGGGCCTGTGTTATCAACTTATTATCCATCCTTTAACATGTTATGTTACCAAGTAAAATCAGCTCCCCAAAATTTAAAATCACACCCTTGGCTACATGTTCAACGTTTTATTCTCTCAGCGATATCTCACCTTCGCTGCCGGTCGAGGATCCGATTTTAGTTCAAAATTCAGTAGATATAGGGCAAAGGTGAAGAGGTGGAGTTTACTTTTTTTTTTTTTTAGAAAATAATTTTAAAATAGGTAGTGGTGAAAATAATTAAAGAATTATCGTTGTGAAATCACATTTTAATGATGCAAGTGCGATTTAGTGAGAACCCGTACGTACAATGTGCCATTTTGTTTGACAGTAATTTTAAAAATATTGTATATTGCGTCTGTGATTTTGGTTGAAAATAAAACGTTGTGTCACATAGAAATCACACGTTAAACTTTAATTTATAATGAAACATTGCATTTCATTAGGGGGTTTAAACCCCAACCTCTGGTCAGTCACTCCCACGCTTTAATTTTCTCCACTTTCACACTCTCAAGTCAAAATCTCCCATGCTTCAGCCTCCGATTTGTCACTCTTGATTCATGATCTCCAGCTTTTTCTCTCAAGCCCTTTCAATTTTCTAGACTTTAAAGCAATTCTCGATGCCATTTCCATATGAGGTTAGTTCTTTCTCTTGATGATCTTTTTTATTCTTTTTAATAATTATCTATTGACCCACGATGCGATTTTGATCAATCATATGAATTTGCTTCACATTATTATTTATTTATTTTAATTGTATTTGTAACGACATGTTAAAAAATATATAATTAAAAGGTAAAATATCATATATGAGTCTAAAAGTGTTTTTATGCTATACTTATTAATTTCATAAGTATAGCCTAGAATAGTTATTTCTCTCCTATAAACCTATTTTTACATTTAATTGGAAAAATCTATCCGCAAAATTGCTATTGTAACAAAATGGAGAATTACAGCTCCATTACAAGGCTAAAGAAATAGCTATTTTAATTTTTTAAAACATATTTTCATATTTAATCATGAACCATCAAGAAAGGGAAGAAGAATTATATGATTGAAGGGAACTAGATCTTAAGTGAATTAATATTAGAATTACTGGTATGTATTACTCATTATTATGATTATATTGCATCTGATATACGTATAAGAATTTCGCTACTTATTTCATCATGATATTTTCTAAAACTTCAAAGTATGAAAAAATTTCTTCTAAAATCTAATTAAATGCATTAAGTGCATTTGGCGAGATATTATATATATCACTTAAAAATTAATTATTGTTTGAAAGAATAAAATTAATACATGAAATCTGTATAAGTATTATTTTTAGCAAAAATATGAAAAAAAAAATTAATAAGACAACCCTTCAATAATCTATATTCATTTTCATATCATCAATTAAAAATGAAAAAAGTTATTAAATCAAATCATATAATTGGTGTCATTTAGATATATTATATATGATAAGATGAGAGAGAGAGAGAGCCTTCTTAATAATTGCATAAGAAATTCAACCATGTTTCTTGGAGAGGCTCATGGACTTATGTTATGTTTGGTATGCAGGAATGACCTGGAATAGATTGGAATAGAATGGTTTGGAATGGAATCAAGAGTGGAATGACGAATCCATTCCTATCTCTGGAAACGTCAACAAAATCCTTTATTCCATTCTAATCTTGTGTTTGGTTGTTTCACGTTCACAATGGAATGGAATGCATATGTAGTAGGTTTTGACTAAAATACCCTCAATTAATGCACTTTTGTGGGTATGTGTTTTATTACATATATATTATATGTTTGTGTGGATATTTTAAATGCATCTATATTTTTTGTGTATATATATAAATATATATATTATATAATAGATATAAATGTGATAAAACACATATTTAAGATGTATATAAAATCTATAAATTTGTCAATATAATATATATAAGTTACATATATACACGTGAATTTAAATATATATCATATATATTTACATTAAACAAAATTCTAAGGCACATATTGATGGTGAAAATAGAAATATTAATTTAGTGCACTTCTAACCAAGGCCATAGAAGTTTTATTTTGCCACAAGTAGCTTTGAAACGAGGCCACAAAAGTTTTATTTTTCATTTCATTTTTAATTGTTCTATATATAGTTGGGGTGAGAATATCTACTTTATATGGTTTCAAGCATCTTTCATGATTTTGTTCTACATTGCAGGTATTTCTCATAAAAACATTTATATGTAATTTATTGCAAATTTTGGGAGTTTGATACAAATCGTGATTCTTTTTTGAAAAAAAAAAAAAAACTCCTAAACAAATATGATAACCATGCATAAGCTCTCCTATAAATTGCCTGATATCGAATAACAAAGACATAAACTCTCTTGTATAAGTTATAGTCATAAATTGCAGGAGTAAAGACATAAATAAAAACATAAGATAAACTAATTAGTTTAATTCAATCGTGAATTGAACAATACAAATGTAAATTGCAAGTTCAACAATATAAGCTCTCCCATGCCAAGTCCCAGGCATACCACTCTCATTTGCTATATTAAAACATCAAAATAACAAAGAGCAATGTCTTAAAAACGTCAAAGGAAATGATAAACTTATCACAATATAAAGAACGTCATTTAAAAGCGATATCACCCAAGCTTCCTTGTCCTCATCATCGGTAGTAAAAAAGACATCCACTAAATCTTGGTTAGATCTAATCCTGCGTGAAGCACGGTTTCGTTCAGTAATGAACAATGATGACATATTTTTTAAAATGCGATTGACCCTTGCCCTCTTTTCAGTGACTCTCCCATATTATTACTTAAAATCTTAGTAGACTCTCTCATCACATCAACTATTTTATCAGAGCTATGGTTTCTCTTTCTTTTTTCTTCTTAGACCCAATTTCACTATCCCCAACTATTACAAGTTCATTGACATTCAAAGGATTGCTATAACTATCTACATTTTCGTCCTCATTCACATTGTCATCATCACTCAAGTTTATGTGTTGTTGCTATGTAGTCTCTTCCTCCACATCCATGTATCCCTCGGCATCTTTTCCAATTTCACAATCAAAGCCAAAAATAATACATAGCTCATCAAAATAAGGAAATAGCTTGTTGTTGAATTGAGCACCACCTTTGTGACTCTACATGACAAATAAAAAATAATATTATCTATATAAATACTTAATGACAAAATTAAACATTTGAGGAAAATGAAAGAATACATGCTTCTAAATGTACTTGCACATAAGCATCCCACACCGGTTTTTTTGCAACCATTTAGTTATAGGATCCCATCCAAAGCCATTTGTGTTAGCCCCATATAGCATGTCACAAACAATATTAAAGTGACCTTTCAGTGTTTTCATCCTTGACTCAATGTGCAGACTTGCCTTAATACCATAACCTATTAAATTGGCTTCTAAAGCTTTTTCTTTAGCTAGAAAATGTCCTGGCTTAAACCCATGATTAGCTTTATACTTTCCAGTGTTTTGCAACTCAAGAAGGACCTCCATCAATGTTGTTTTTTCTTCATCAGACCACACCCTTTTATTTTTACCAAGCCCTCTTCAGTCATTCATTGATATTATGTTATCTCGTATTCTTTCCATATCCTACTAACAATTTCATAATCAATAAAAATGAAATGCAAAATAACGGTGAAGTGAAATAAATGATAATCAAACATCAAGATGTATTTCAATTAATAACAAAATAAAAAAGTACACTATGATTGAACAATGTTTAGCACACATGATTATTTGAAATAAAAGAAAACAAAAACACAATCATCATGAAACTATCTATGATTTGCTGCCCTCCAATCATCAAACATACTTCTAGCTAAATTATCTCTAAAAGAAGTGCATTCAGGAGATGCATCAATTGTTGCCACAGTATGACTCGATTCTTTAATAACATTCTCTTGAGACTCCCATTCCCTTCCTAATGGATCTTTAGTCATTTCCCTTTTTACTAGATTTTCAAGGAGACAACATGCTAGAATGATGCGATTTTGAATTTTAATTGGATAAAGAGAACGACTTCTAAGGATTGCCCATCTCATTTTAAGTAATCTAAAACATCTTTCTATTGTGTTACGGGCGGATGAGTGCTTCATGTTGAAAAA
Source organism: Combretum micranthum (assembly GCA_024138025.1). NCBI lineage: Eukaryota > Viridiplantae > Streptophyta > Magnoliopsida > Myrtales > Combretaceae > Combretum > Combretum micranthum. The sequence continues at coordinate 883,665 of JAMXBD010000279.1, forward strand.
TTCTTCTAGAGTGTTAAGCCGATGGCCATCGCTCCAATCATTTAGATGGTAACGTTGACCTCTATATCGAGCAAGAAAATCTTCACAATTTGTATATCCAGCATCAACAAGATAGTATTGGCCTAATAAATGAAAAAAAAAGTATATAAATTGACTTCATAATTTGGTAAAAAATATTTATTTTGTGTTGATGCATTTCCTACCTAATGGAACTTTTAACCTGTTTCTTCTAGATATAGCATCTTTTAATGCCCTACCATCAGCTGCTGAGCCCTCCCAGCCTGGCAAAACATATATGAACTGCTCATCAGTGAACATACTGCTAGAACATTAACAACAATTTCTCCTTTTCAATTTCTATATCTAGGCTGATCTTCCGAAGAAACTCGTAATTTAATATATGTTCCATCTATAGCTTCTAAGCAATGCTACATATAAAATATGATAAATTAGAAATAATCATTTTATAAATGAATTGTAGTATTATAATGAGTAAAACATATACATAAATACCTTAAACCATTTCCATTTGACATTATCTAAATCTTCAGGAATTGGCTCTGGCTTCTTCAATAGCAATCTATGTAGAATTAGCATGGCGGTCAAGACTTTTTTGAAATGTCTATTAATTTCACCCGATCTCTTAAATCGAAATTTTTTTCTCTATTCTTTACATGATGAGCAAGTATGTGGAGAAATAATGGGACTTGCTCATCAATCATCATGAATCTTGTCTCCTTTAACCCCCCAACATTTTCAAGCATTGTGCATAAGGTTTTAAAAGTTTTCCTATCTATTCTAAGCTGCTCTATGCATGTAGTTTCACTCTTATAAGCTAGATGATACATTAGTTCTCTTTTTGAGAAGAAATCATGCATGTATTTTTTTTCAAAAGAAGAAATCCTTCTTTTTGAAACAATTAATAGGCATAACTGTTGAAAAACCAACATATCAAATGTAAAAAGGTCATCCATTCCACTAATACCACAACAATTTTCCTCTTCCTTTCCAACCTTCTCTTAGCTAAAGATAATCTAGCAATGACTATATAAAAGCAAACACACAAAGGTAATCTAGCCATGATTGTTTAAAAGCAAACACACAAAAATATATACAAAGTGAAAATATGAACATTTCAAAGCAATAATTGTACTCATAATTTAAGCTACATAATATGTATGTATGATAAAATATTACGGTTATTTCTGATGGAAAAAGATTACAATTTTGTCATTTGGTGTAACAAGATTGAGTTAAGTGCAAGGATTATAATTTTCACAAAATTAATATATTTGAATGCTTAGGAAAAAACATTGCACTCAACATTTGTATGACATAGCATCAACTTTCATATTTGAAATTTATATACATAAAATTAACACCCAATACGATTATCAATTCGGCTTTTACAAGTTCCCTTACTTAATCCATGGTATGTCCTATTATTTTACATTTCCATATAAACTCACAAGTAGCTAGAGCCAGACAACTCACCCAATTCCAAGCAAAATGTGAAAATCACATTGACATTATAGAATAATAATTTGTAGCTAAATTATCTATATAATATGTTATCAATGAAAGTGAAATCAATATTTTATTTGATAACATGATCAATTGGCGGTGAATGAACAATTGGAGGTTAGCTTGGCATTGGATGATCAAATAAAATAATGAACAAACTTAACCGTACTCAATCCATGACGTAATTTCCAACTCATTTGCTACAATTGGAGGTTAGCTTCATGCTTTTCTTTTACAAAGGAAAACTTTATTTAAAAGATAACAAATAAAACTTGAGATTTTAGCGTATACACCTCATAGCAGCAAATAAAGGAGAAACTAAAGGAGAATTCCCAACTAGCAATGAAAATCTTTTAAGCCACAGTAGGTTGTTTTCAACGAAATTGAAAATCAATATGTTATTCGATAATATGATGAATTAGTGGTGAAAATATGAAAATAAATTATGGTGGAAAAAGATTATTCAATACCTGATTTTCGCCAGCTCTCGTGAAACAGTGGCTGTCGTCCTGGAGAAATATGATAACAGAGAACATTGTTTTATATTGTTGAGGGTTTGGGTTCTCTTATAATTTTTTTTCTTTTATTTTTAATGGCAAAGATTTTAATAAAAGGAAATTGTTTTTATTGCCATTAATGAAAATTTGGTCATTTATGTAATTTTACATTAAGAAAGCCGAATGGATTCACGATTTGGCCCCTTAAAGCCGGATTCGTATTCCCCCTTAAAGTCGGATTCGACGATTCCATGGAATCGCGATTCCAGCTTTTTAAATTCGTACCAAACATGGGAATGGGACTTGGACCCAGATTCGTGATTCCATTCCGGATCTATTCTTGCGTACCAAATGTACCATTAAAAGATGCTTCTCCTTGAGCTTACACAAATAATCTTTGTAATTTGATGCACCCATGCTTATCACTCATCTACACAAATATTTAATCACTAAACAATATTTATTATTATATTATAATTTGCTTCATAATACACATATAATATGTAGGAACAAAATTAATATTTGTAATTTTAAAAAATTACAAAAATGCCATTGAGATGAATTATCCTAAAATAAATAACTTGTCCTCGTCTCTCGTAGAACAACAACGAATCTTGCTATGTCACTCAGATCGATGTGGGACACCATGCAAAGTTACTTGTAGAGCCTTAGACATTTCAAGCATCCATCGTCGATCTTAACCTTAGATACGAGACTAACTCCAAGTAAATGGTGACACAAACATAGCTAATCCATTCGTGTCATGCCGGTGATTGCATGCCCATCAACGGGGAGACCTGTGAGTACTACAACATCCTCTAATGTAATGGTCCACTTCCTAGTTGCCATGTAGAACAATCTGTCTTGGGGTGCCGTTTCTCAACTAATGCGGTGACTAAGTGCCAATCCAACTGAATGAATGGTATATGTGTAGCACCTATAAAGCCGGCCTATGACAAATATGGAACAAGCCGCTCGTCTAGATGTGCAGCATACCATCTTACAGCTTCAACTTCACCTCTCTCTGGCAAAATTGTAATACAACGTGCTCTGCATTTGAAAAGAAGTTTCATGAGAAGTATGCTCAAAATACTCTAAGTAAACAATGTGAAGGAAAAAAATTTACTAGCCCTCCCATGGTAGCCTCGATCTATGAATAGGGTGACCTATAAGTATGAAGTCATTTAAAGGTCCTGGATCCATCTACGAGAAAAAAAAGTAGTACATAACGTCAACAAAGGCATAAGTAACAAAAGAAGCAAACAATAGATATTAGGTAATATAAGTGCAGTAGAACAAATCACATGAATATATTTATACCACTACGACTTGACTAGTTTCATTGCTGCTTGCCTAGTTGGACAACTTATAATATTGTGTCCTAGTTAGCTATACAACTCATATGATAACCACGTATGCGCTCTCGAATATCCATCTTATCCAAAACCGTTTTTCCCTCAGCTTGCCCCATTTTCTTATATGTCGAGGGGAGGGGTGCCATGTTAAGATATCAATATGGGTCCAATTTGCCTTATTCGCTATAAGTATGAATGAATGCCCATCCACCCTTAGCCGATTTTGCCACTTGTACCACTGTTCCACATGAGCAACATAATCTATATGTAGAGTACCCATTATTGTCATTGCATGTGAGCATGGAATTTATAGGTCTGCCACTTACTACATGAACATCTACTCAACCTTAACTTGACTCTTTATCCTTCTGACCATATATTATAGGTCGCAGTGCAGCCAGAACCTCAAATATATGTTCCTGATAGTTGAAACGTGTAACATGATGGGCATTTGACATGCTGTTCTATCTCTTAAACTTCTTTGCAACATAATCTGCCAGCACCTTACCTAAAGTCATTGCTTCATTCACCTCTTGCTTTTGCCAATTGAATATGGAATTGCAATTGCAAATGGTTTTTTTTACTAATCTACCATAGATAAGCACTGTGCATCTTCAAGAACATAATTATAACTTTCAGCCATGTTTTTTTGTGCCAATTTCAAGTTTTACGTCTTTATCATAAGATCAAATCCACATACAAGGATGAAACTCGTGAAAATATCATAACCTCCATGGACTAGTATGTTTTGTCGCATCAAAGTAACCATGGAACTTTCTTGTCTAGGTTTAGTAGGCTGCACTTTTTACTAATTATTTGCTCTTGGCCTTGAAGTTGAAATTGCTAGAACATGCTGGATACAGCATTGCTAAGGCCAGCCTCTAGGCCACACAGCATTCTCACCCTCAATAACACTCTTAATACCAGTATGATGGTTGGATATCAAGCAAATGTTAGAAAGGTCCTTGATAACATGTTCCAACAACTTTTGAAGGAACCAACTACATGTGTCCTCTGCCTCTTCATTAACAAGAACATATGCCAATGGCATAGTATGATTTGCTCCATCCATTTCTACTGTGATAAGCAATTTATGCGTGTATTTTCCATACAAGAAGGTACTATCTATGGTGATTATGGGTCTATAAAGAATTAACTATGACCAATTAGCTCTTAACTAACAAACATTTATCAATACATTCAATAGATGTATCCAAAACATGCTTGCAATATTGAAACGCTTCAATGGAAGGTGTGAATGCCTAGAAAAGTTTGTCGAGGAAGACGTACCCTGTAGTATTTGATTCTTCAGTTCTCCACTTAACCTTTGTTCTTGGATTTTGCCTCCTGAATGGCATTTAAAAGATGTGGGAGCTTTGCATATGAATCTTCTTAGCTACCATACACTTGCTCAATAGCCTTTTGTTTTGCCCACGAATTCTCTTAAGATGGACCTTATACCCAAACTACTTTAAGATGGTTATTTGGAGGTCCTTCGATCTCATATCTAAAGAATTACAAATCTCCATTATAATGCACCTGACATGCTGGTGAAGTCCAACTGAGAATGATCCTGTCTAATGATTTCATCTAAACATGTGTGAGATCCCTTTTATTTGGTGATATGAAACCACCCTAATGTTTCTTATGGCACACTTTGAGTCTCAACTTATAACCTTTGTTGTGAGCATTAGTGCATGTAACTACCCAAGACCTTCAATCCTAATCCACTACCTTAAAATTGTAATGGTTCACTATATGCCACATCTTAACTGCTTGTATAAGATGATCTTTACTCTTGAACCGCATTCCAACCTTGAATTTTATAGTTGAAACTCCAATTTCCAGTACTCATTTCCTGATCATCATCAAATGAAGCATAGCCATTACTCACATCTGCTATGAAAAATGGCACTCTAGGTATCTACTACATCAACATCCGTAATAGCCAAAATGATGCCAGTCATTACGCTTTTTTTGGTATATGAGTAGCAGTTACATGTTGAGGCAAACTTATCACCCATTCATTTCCATCTTTGTCATAGTCATCACTAGATTCACTTACTAATGAGACTTGCATCACATTTGTATCATGACTACTACTCTAGTGAGGTGTACCTATTTCAAAGTTACTCATCTAAACTTGGGTGCTAATTATTGTCTAAGTGGGATTAGGGTTTTCATCCCAAACCTTGACTAACAACATTTTGAGGAAAGCCAATGTCTTCCTTAGGTGCATGTGGCACCTCCTTTTCAAAAATCTGGACATATATCGCCATACAATCTCCTGTGTACACCAACACATCCTAAGTTGCATCATCATTGATCACTAGGATTTATAGCTACCCTATAATACAACTCAACCTGATGTGTCGACCTATTATCTTAAGTCTACTGCAAATGATGTTTAGTATTTGCTCATATGTAGAGCCTCTATTGACATTAACCATAGCAACTAGCCGCCTATTATAACTATAACTTTCATTCCCTTCCACAATATTATCACGATCGTATAATACAGATTTGGCATTGTCAATGTCCACACCTACCGTGTCAACTGATGAAACATGAGTTGAATGCATGAAATATATTCATGAGTTATGAATTGCACTTCCAGCTGTTGACTATATTTACTAATATTTGTTTATCCATCTCATTCTTATTAAAATATTTTATTGATGTGGGTTCTAACATCATCAAACATGTTCAAGGTATAAGACATATAATAACAAGTGATGTCATAATTTCATTCCTAAATTCTAAAAGTATACAGTAATATCAAAATTACAGCATACAATGTCTACATTGCAGCATCAATAAAGCATACAGTAAATATCAAAATTGCATTATCATTCCATAATACTACTCACATGACAAATAACATACGATATTGCTTCAACATTTGAAAGAAAAGGAAAGAAAAAACATCCATGAACATACACAACACCAAAAAATCTACATTATAACATCAATAATCATGAATATTTGATGTGACAAGATTACTTACTTGTGGAGTTTGACGCGTCCTTAACAATTTAAGGGTTAATTGGTTGAATTCTGTATGAATTGATACCTGTGTGAAGCAATTTGATTAGAATTAAGCAAGAACTCGCTCCAATTTGATAAAAAATGGCACTATAATGGATTAAAATTAAGGTTAGGGTTTAGTGCAATAGAATTTTGGGGTTTTTTCAAACTAAAATGGGGAAGAAGGAGGCAGAAAAAATATTACCCCTGCCAAATTTGTCTCTTGAAGAGAGAAGATCATAAGTAGACGATCTTGTCTCTTTAGGAGACAAGTTTGCTCCACTACAGTGACTTTGTCTCTTTGTTGTGGGAGAATTAGCGTTGTTTCTTGAAGAGATGTGATTAGTTGCTTATGACATCCTCTTTTCAAGAGACAAGTTCAAGTTGTCTATTTTTTGAATAATTTTCATCCTAACGGTATTTTTATAATTTTTAAAATTGCAAATATTAATTTCTTCTTTCCTATAAATGTATACCTTTTCTTTAAAAGATTAAAAAATATATATATATATATATATATATTTCTTCGAAGCTTGGGATGGCTGGCTCCCATCAGTCTCACTAGCCTTGCAATAATCAAGAAATATAAGAGTAAGACTTGCTCTTCTATTTTATTTCTCTAAAGTTTTGCTTTTATTTTTTTACCATTTTATGAACCCGCATTTAGTAAGAATCTAACATCTCGTTCATTTTGCTGAATGAATAAGGCTGTAATGAAATTCCTATTATAAAGGAATGAAATAGAGCTGTAAAAAGATTTTTCTTTATTAATTTTATTTAAATTGTGATATTTTGAAAAAAAAAAAGACAGTTTCAGCATTGAATTGCTATTCATAGGTTTGAATAAAGAATGGCTATTCAATATTTTACGTAATAGGGATTCATCATGGAATCGCTATTTAGTGAACTAAACGCCGTAATAACTATTCATAAAAATAAGGCTGTAATGGAATTGCAACTACAACGAAGTAAACGAGCAGTAAATGTTTAATTTTGAAAACAAGATTAAGTTCATATGGAAAAAAATAAATTTTTGTGTTACATTATTTTAATAATCTTCATTAACAAATAAATAGATGGATTAAACTAAAATAGTCCTTTCTTTTATCATTTCATGTTTTATCACAAAACTTCCTATTTCATAAAAGAAAAATAACAAAACAAATTCCTTTATCGGCTTCAACTGCTTCTCTCTCTCTTTCTCTCTCTTATCTTCTTTCTCTCCCCTCTTAGCAGCTCTCAGAGCCAACACAAACCGAAAATGCTATCTTTCTCTATATCTTCCTCAGCAGCCTCACTCACTATCCCTCCAAAACTTTCTCTGTCTACGTCCTCCTTTTCAGGCACCAAACTCCACCAACCCTCCCAACTTAAACTCCCCATTCCATCGTCGTCTCACAGAGGAGGAGGAAGAGCTTCATCTGCTATCATGATGGCCAAGAGAGAAGAGGAGATGAAAGAAATTAGGGCTTTAAGTACTGAGCAAATCAATGAGGAAGTCATTGATTTAAAAGGTGAACTCTTTATGCTCAGGTTGCAGAAATCTGCCAGACAAGAGTTCAAGTCCAGTGAGTTTCGCCTAATGCGCAAAAGGGTATTCTCATTTTCTTTGAATTTGATTCTTTTTTGTTGTTTTTGGATATGGGTTTTTATTATATTGTCGGTTTACTGTGAATTTGTTGGTTGAATTGTCATAAAGTTCTGTTCTTGTGAGTGAAAAAAACAAAAAGAAATATTGTTTATCTGAAGTATTTTGCGCTTAGTTTAGTGTTTTGTGCCCATAATTGTAGTAATTAAATGGAAAAAGTTGTAAAAATAAACGAGTTTTAGGTACAAAAATGGCAAAGGAAAGAGAGAAAAAAAATAAAAGAGGTATTTCTACCTTTCTAGTAATGATTGAGTGTTTGTGTTTTTCGGATTGTTTTTGCTGCTTAGATGGTCGAGTTGGAATCTTTTATTGTTCTGTCTCTAATTCCTTCGTCCTAAGAATTAAGATACAGTCTCATATGTCATAATTCAAGTGTTTTAATTGGAATTGCATCCATAACTGTGGACTCTCAGATTACGGCACACAATTTACCAATATGGAAAAACGTAAATGTTGTAATTCAAATGCCTGATATTGAATGATGAAAAATGGTCTTTGTTATGATATAGTAGGCCTGAACTATTGTTAGGCAACTATGGATTATAATGGTTATGTTCTTCTGAGGCTACTACTGTTCGTTTGGTTTTATAGGTTTGAGAAGACTTAGATACTGTCTTGTTGACTAGTATTCTTCACATTGTGCTTTTCAATAAAAAACAGCGTTTTATCAATGCCGGCTCTACCTGAAGTAGTCTTGTTAAGTTTGTTATGTCTCAGTTAAGTTTTTAATGGACAGCCAAGTGTAAAGAGAGTAATTTGATGTGGGTTGTTGATCTTCTTCGCAAGGCTGAGTGTTGGATTGAATGTTCAAAACTCCAACAAAGAGTTTCTATAGCTGTTTTAATGAATATGAAAGTTGATGTGTCTTTTCTTTGTTCCTCTTTCACAAGTTTTGTTGTGGACATGTGATACTTGAATTTTTGATGTAGCAATGAGTTTCATGGTGTAACCTTGCTTTGCATGTTTAGTATTGAAGATCTATGAGTTGAGCAGAAAATTCCAATTTCTCCTACAATAAGCTGCATGTGTCTTTTCCAGTTGTTTTCATGTAGAGTAACACTAAATCAGCAGAATAACGCTGTTGCGCTTGTTGAGAACATATAGTAGAGTGGTATACTGATGTACTTCTCGTTGTATTTGGCTATTCTAAATAATCATTAAAATATGGATGTAGTTAGGAATAACTTTGATTTCAGCTTGTAGGATGATCCTAAACTTGATGTTTCCAATGTTTGTGTATTTCTTGCACCCATCAATACCATATTTAGTTTGTTCAAATCGATTATCGCGCTTGTTGGAGTGTTGCTGTGATTATAGGCTTCATTTATAGCTCTACTCTAGATTCTTCTGGTTAAATTTCTTTAAAAATTAAACTCTCAGGAGTGGAGTTCTCCTATCTTATGGATGAGTCATATCTGAATTTGTACCATTAAAAAGCACTTTTAACAGTATCTTTTACCATTATGTAACATGCCCATTTGAATCATCAATAGATTGCTCGTATGCTAACTGTAAAACGTGAAAGAGAGCTTGAGGAAGGAATTGGCAAGAGATTGTCAAGAAAGCTTGACCGGCAATGGAAGAAGAGCATTGTTGTGAGGCCACCACCGTCCTTGAAGAAGCTGCGAGAGGAAGAGGCAGCAGCAGAGGCTGAAAAATCTGCATGAGCCATTCTAGATATAAGCCTGAGTTTATCTGTTGTTTGGGGTTAAAAGAAGTTCCAGATGACTTCTGCATATATTCCTACATTGTAGAGACATTTCACTTATTTACACTATTCTTTTCATCATTTTGTCAGTCTTCTATAATTAGCCAGTAGGAATTCAGGTAATCTGCAAACTTAATGTATTAGCCAATGCTTAGTTCTTGTAATTTTAGCATTGAACTGAATCTTTCAAATGAAGGTCATGCTGAGCTATAAAGCCTGCAGTTTTTGTTCTTCTGTCTCAGGAAGCATGTATCTACAATCCTACACAATATTTCCGAAAATAAGGAAATAATATGATAGTTGTGCTATAACCATTTCAGGCTTTCCATCATTCCAAATAGGTCAGTTTAGTATTGATTTGGTATTGGTACTGGTTTAAAACTGAGAATATTGAAGGATAAGATAATACGACCACAGATCTGAGTCATCAATCAAAAGACCGAGGACTAAGTCAAGATACTGACTGAGGTCAAGATGTGGTACAAAGAGCAGTCCAAAATGTAAAAAAGTGCAAAATTGGCCATCAGAGAGCATTGTTCGGACGCTACATTCACTCCAGTATGGATGCCACTGTCGATTCAAGCATAGGATGGGATTTAAGCGAACATCCGGATGCCGCCTCCACTACTGTTCGAATGCCTTGGGATGTTCCAGCAATTGTTGCTCCTGAGTTTTATTATATACTACTTGTAAGTCCCCGAATTTTTTTTTTTTATTCAAATTAAAGGCCGAAACCTTAATCAGAAGTCAACCGGATTCTTAAGCCAACCAAAACCCTAGTTTACCGTAACCGCTTAACTCCGGCATTACCGTTTTCTTAAGCCCTAGAAAACGAAGTTGGAAAATTTAGCTATTATAGTTCGTAATAGCTATAAGTTATATAAAAATATCAGATTGAAGGAATTCGAGTGTCCTTTGAACCCGATCGGACATAGTTCTTGAAAAACGTGTTCCGAAGCCTGGAATAGGAAAATATTCCGAATATACCGTTAGACTCATAAAAATATAAGGTTTCCAAAAATATCAATTTCGTAATTTTTTGATAGCTGAAAATATCAGATATCGCTTTTATACGCGTATTTTCTTACTATCGGTATTAAATTGTCATGTCTATTTTTACAGTACACTATTTTCTATTATTCTACACTATTCATCTATCTCTACTTTTTCTTACAACCTACTCTTACAAACCATACACCTATTTCTTACACATTTTCATTTCCAATACAACTTCACATCTTTTATTTCTTACTTTTAATTAACAAAATAACAAAAAAAATAAATTTCTCCTCCCCCAATACACCAAAATGGCGCCGGCCACACCCCTTCATGCATCAATTTGTTTTATTTTTCATTTATTTAATTAACACAAATTATCTCCCACATTTTCCTATAAATACCCCATCATACCTTCACTTCTTTCACACCACTTTTTCACTAAAGTTACTCTCTCAAAATTTCTCTTCGATTCTCTCCAAGAAATTTCTTCCAAGAAGTTCTCTTTAGTTCATCTCTTTTAGGTAAAAATTCTTCAAGAAATTTCTATGTTCATCTACTTAGTATGAACTTAATGTGTGTTTTCTAAAACCATGAAGATTAAGAAAGCAACAATAGGTTCATACTTTGTTTTTGTTCATAATCACAATTCCTTTATGTTCATTTATGTTTCTTTTATGTTCATAACTATTTAATATATATCTATATGGCTATATATACTATTTAGAGCATATAAGCTCATTGTCTTGTAATTTATTTATCTTTCATGCAATTTATTTACTTCATTGCAATTTATTTATTTCAAGTTGATTTTAAGACTAGTCATTCTAGTCTTAGACTTGTTCTCATCAAGTCAAAACAATTCTTTTTCTTTTCCTTTTTCGGGACTAGTCTTTTCTTAGTCCCGAGGTAACTTGATGAAGCTAAGGTCCCAACACTTGATTTATTTCTTTATATGCTTATTCTTTTAAGTTATTATGTTCTTTCATATTTTCATAGCTTATGATTCATATGCATGCATGAACATAATGGTTTTGTTTCAACAAAATAAATGAAGGAAATGTTTTCTTAAAACAAAAAGTTTTCCTCTAGAAACAAAAATATGGAATTAATGTTTAGAGGAACTTATAAGAGATTTTACAAACATACAAAAAACTTATGAAGTAAACAATAGTTTTACAATAACTTCATCTTTTTCTAAGAAGAATCTCTTTTCATTAAAATTAAATAATCCCAAGAAACCAAGGAACTAAAATATTCTTGTGAGAAAATTGTCATAACTTTTACAAAATTGTTAGAATCTAAGTTTAGGAAATAAAACCACTCCTTAGGAATTTAAAGAAATTAAATTTAGAAAAAGAATATTTATCGCAAATAACTCGAGGTTTTTCAAAAGTAAAATAAATATTCCAATAAAATTTCAAGTTCAAAGTCTTTTGAAACCTTACTTTCCATAAGTTGAGACAACTTCATTTACTTCATACATTGGTTATGAGTCATTACATATATGTATATACCTTTCAAATAGTTTACAAAAATACTTGAAATATTTATCTTTTCAAATGAGCTTTGATTACAAGAAGGAAAACAAGTTTTTGCAAATTCGTGGCAAATCTGGTCGCTATCTTTTCGGAACCCGAACGACCTAATTTTATAAAAATAAGCTTAGAAATGCTTAGAAATGCGTAGATCTTTTCGAGTAGATAGAAAACGGTATATTGTACGCGAAATTTCGAGTTAAAATGAGCAAATTATGGCCATTTTAAGTTGAAATTTCCCTTTACACGATTTTTACCGATTTTAAAAGAAATTTAGAATCTTCAAGAATAGAAGTTTTATAAAAGACTCATTTTGGGTATTTCATTTTGTTTAGGTGACGAGGGACCCGAGATCATCTATCCAGAGGATTATTTCGATTAGACCTACCGATTATGGAGTGAGTTAATTCTTTTCCTAAGTACATTTCCTTGTTTGTGCTTGTAATTAGTGAAACTAGAAATTTAGGAAAAGATAAATGAACAAATGTTATAAAATAATTGTTGAATAAAAATTAAGTATATCGAAAGATGATATGTTAAACAAAAGTGTGACTTTTGTATTGATTTGATGAAATTATGGTTGATCACCTTTAACATGATCCAATTTATATGGCTAAATGTTAAATTGAAATTCATTCATGTATATCATGCTTGTGAATCGCATTTATTTCACTACTATTCTTCGTGTGGGGAAACGAGGAAGTGGTAGTGGTGGCTAGCAGGAGCTGGTAAGTCTACATGGGCCAGTGGGAGCCAGGAAGTCTACAGGCAAGCAGGAGTCGGTAAATCTGCAAATATTGATGGTCGTATGGGCCTGTAACCACCCAACCCATATCATGAAGGGCGTTAAATCCATGCTACACTCGATTTCCGGTTAATCTTGTGCATTTGGTTGATCATGTGATTGTTGCATTACATATGCTTGAATTAAATGATTTGGTTGTCGTATGGAAATGTTATATAGTTAGGAATTATCTCACTAAGCTAGATTTGCTTATACCCTTATAGTTTTGTATTACAGTATGATTATCTATGGTTGGCCTCGAGGAGCCTAGTGTGCCACGTATGAGCTTACACTACTATGAGTTTTTGGAGAAAGTTTATGTATTTTTAGTTTTGAACATAGACTTCTAGGAAAAATCTCTATAGTAGGCGCATGTGATAGTTATGTTTATTTTGTTATTAGTATAGTTGATTAAAAACTTTAAGGCGGGGGAATGCCCCTAAGATGATGTACGAACTTGTTATTAAATGAAGATACCATGTTTATCTATTTAAGTTTATACTTGCCTTCGCTATCTATTTAAACGTAATACCACTGTGAGTCTCCTACTATCTTGGAAGCACGCCTTGCATATGATATTGAAGCTCCTGCATGACTATGGTTTGTCATTCATTAGCTTTAATATTATATGCAGCGGACTGCCATGTTTAGGGTACCCTCTGGAGCGTGACACTACTACTTTATAATACTCCATCAGTTAGATATTTAAGAATTTGTCTAGATTGTCTATTTTTTATCTGTATTATATTTGTATCAAAGCTGCATCTGTAACTTATTTACATTATATTCCTACCACATTTGTTTGATCTGTTTATAAGTAAAATTATTAATTTTTCATTGGTATCTATTTCTTAACAAATATTTATTTGAAAATGACACAAATATGATACCAAAATGATCAAAATATAATGAAACAAACATACCTTATGTCATTTGCAGCTTCTTTTATCAGCTTTTGAGATTTTTATGAATTACTATATATGGAGAGACGTCTATTAGTTTTTGAGATATTTATGAATTAATATGTGTGGAGAGACTTGAATGTCTTGTAAACACCTATCTCTATGATTACTCATGTTCTTATCGAACATTTACTTGATTGTGACAAACATGCTCTTTAGTTTATTAGATTCCAATTAGCAGATCCCATAAAAGTTTTAGTGATCATGCATAATATCAATCATTCATTTGACTAGAAAATCAGTTCACATCTAAAATGTGTGTGTAATATCTAGTATGGTTTGTGTCTATATGGCTTAGTTTTTTGCTTTATACATAAAGACCCATAAAAACACATTGCTTTTACTTTTCTTTTGCTAGTGCGCTCGATTATTGCTTCGGTTTTGAGTTCTCTTGGTTTCCTAGGCACATCATCATTGCAATCAAAACTCTTGGGTGTGACGTGTTTTATCAATAGTTGAAATTTCTTCACACTTTTATTATTGGGTTTACTAGTGAGATTTGGATTAGAGTTGAGTCTAGGTTGTGTTGTTATTGTAGAGTTGTGAAGTGTTGAAATTTCGCATGGCTATAGCTATAGATGACTTGAAATTGTGTAATTATATGTTGTGATGTTGAAAAAGGATAAGCATGCTAGACATTTGATGAAATGCCTAAATAAAGAAATTGTATCATTTAGTTGTTCTTATTGCATTGGAATGATTGTGGTTTGGAATTGTTGTTGTTGTGATTATTGGTGGTTGATGATTTAAGAAAAGGTATTAGAAAGAAAGAGTGGAGGTCATAAGACAATGAAGGCTATAGAGATAATGGGAATGTACCGGCATTTATACATGGTAGATAGATGCATTAATGAAGTTAATGCACAACTTAGTATTCATAAAAAATGATTAGGACTTGCATTGATCAAAAGGCTTAAACCATGTGCAAAACCTTTCATGCTAAAATTGAATATGATCAAACTTATAAAAAAAAAAAAGAAGATGAATAAATGGCTTTGAAAGAGAAGTAAAAGCTATGGAAGAGTGTAGAAAAGTTGACATTGTTGAGGCCCCACTAGACTTTACTAAAGAAGAAGTTGATGGTGAAGTTGAGAGAACTTTTGAAGAGGTAATGGGGGAATTTGATGGAGTGATTTGAAGGTTATTGAGGAAGAGAATTGAGAACAACTTGACGATGTTATGAAGAACAATAATTCCCATTTACACATGCCAATACACATTTTAGAAAAAGTTTTTGAAGCTATGTTGCCATCTTTGTGTTAAAAATCCTATGACCATTAAAAGCAAGTGAACAGATACAAGTTCAACACATGAAGATTAGATTATTGGTAGGGCTAAAAGAAAAACCAAGTTAGCAAGTTATGCAAGCTCAAAATCAAGATTGTTGTCTTAAACCAATGCAATTGATTGAAGCTACATTGACTCTCATGATTTAGTGGATCAAGCATACAACGAGTGGAAAGAGATCCAAAGGTGCAAGACAACTTTAATATGTTTGGGTCATCAATCATAAAGCCGAAGACCAAGTCAAGACAAGAATCGAGCCTAAGATATTGTCTAGAAATGATTGTAAAATTGGGCACCATAATGTACCATCTAAACACCACATTCACTTATGTATGGATGCTACTATAGAATTTAAGCACAAAACTAGATTTTGAACTATTGTTCAAATGCTACCCTTACTACTGCTTGGATTCCTTGGGATGCTCCAATTACTATTGCTTTAAGTTTACTGTATTTCATTTCATAAAACTTCTTATTATTTACTAAAATGCTACTAAGGCATTTTAGATGTATTTTAAGTGTCATTTGTAGCTTCTTTCATTAGTTTTTGGGGTTTTCAGGAGTTAATAGGCATGGAAAGATCTGAATGCCTTGTGATCCATGGACTATTGAGTGGTTCCTATCTCTTTTTCACTTGCAATTTTATCAATTATTCAATAGATTGTGGTGAATTTGCTCTTTAGTTTTCATCAATTATATTGGATCTCAATTAGCAAACCGATAAGAGTTTTAGCGATCATGCATAATATTGGTCATTGATTCAATTATAAAACTACTTCACACTTGATGCTAATGTATAATATCCAGTATAGTTTGTGTTCATATCCCATAATTTTGGGTCAATCTTCCAAAGTTTGGATACGCAGAAACAACATTATTTACGTAGTTGAACCGACATTTAGTTTAGAAAATTCTATCTTTAGGAAACCTTCCGTGGGAAATTTTTCAAGATAGAGTTACTGAGATTAAAGGCAAACTATATCATTGCTCTTTGAATTCTCGTGATCTAATTATCTAGGGGAAAAATCATATTACAAAAATTGGATGTCCTCTGCTCATCTTTACATTTTCATCAAGATCTAATGAATGAATAAAGACGTGATCTTCTTCGCTTAGCGTTAGACATCCATGGGTCAGGTCAAGACTTGGCTTAAAACTGGATTGGCATGGGGTGGGGGGTCTCTAGGCCTCGAGACCAGACAAGGCAGGTTGGCACAGGATTGACCTATACCCTTCTTAAAATAAAAATAAAAAAAAAAAGAAAGAAAAAATTTTAATTAAAATAAAAATTTAAACATTAAATATACAATGAACCTAAGAATATACTACTTTTTAGCCCATATTTATTTCGTACTTGCAAGAATGTGCAATTATTTATACACAAGAATATCTCTATTGAGTTTAAATATTAGTAAAGTGGAATTCAAGTAACACTTTAAAAGGGTAAAATTTATAAAATAAAAAAAAAAACCTCATATTTTTTAGATGTATAATTCTTCTCTCAATAGGATTCTATTTAAAAAATGAGACATGATTTGAAATTATATTTACCACATATGTTGTTATCAATAATGCATTAATATTCACGTTGAAAATATTCTAAATATTAAATGTTATTAACTTTTTTTAACTTCCCTACTATTTTGTATTCTATATTTATTTTTATTAATTAATTTATAATAAATAATACATATTTATTAGTCGGACCCACCAGGTCAACAAACCTAGCCATGATTTGTGGACCACAGCAAGTCCAGAAGCCAAGTTAGATCTAGCTCGTTGGGTTAGGTCTTAAGGCAGACTTGGTGTTGATGGGTTAGGTTGGGTTAGGTTCAGGTTCGGACCCAACCCTTGGAGATGTCTACTCAACATATCTAAACTAATGGAGTCAAACCAAAGAAAGATGCTTTGGTAACAGAAAATATATCTGTAATATTATTTAAGGTGGGAAAGTTGTTAACATAATATATAAAATTATCAAAATAAATATGCAGCTAAGACATGAGTTGTCATGAAACCCTATTGCTAACCTTCCTAGTGTGCTTGATTATTGCTAACTCACAATCGATTATGTTGCTTTCGGTGGATTTTCATTACTTGACATAAATCCCCTATATAGGCCATGTCATTTCAATCTCCCACCTTCACGAAACATGACTTGGTGGCTTCATGGTCATCAAGCAAGTAACCTCCACAAGCTCCACTATCTTTGCAAGCAACTGAATATCTCTTCGATGCTTGCCAACGATAAGTATGGTAATTTCTATACATTATTCTATCATTTTACTAATTCTTTTATATACTTTACTAACTTAGCCATTGAAATGATTGCACGAAACATCCTCTAATGCCTACTAACTCATTGTTGTTTTGCAAGCCCAGTGATTGAGAGGTTCATATCCAAGATATTCTACTAGCATGTTAAGGCACCAAATTTTAGGATAGTCATCCATAATTATTATTTACATTTTTCAAATTTATATGTAATTTGATAATTTAGAATTGAATTGATGTTGCATTTAGTACCTGAAGTTACTTTAAATATATAATTAATTACTTGAATTTTGAAGTATTCCGTTTAATACTTAATTGAAAGTTTTTATATTCATTAATACTACTTCAATTAACAAAATTAACTTTATTTGTTGAGATAGCATTTCAATGAATAAGAAAGTGACACGTGTTAAGTAGAAAAAAATAAAATATTAGACAATTAAATAAATAGATTAACATACATATTGTCAAATGAGATAATCAACTTTAATTTGTGTGTTAATTCTTATACCTAATTGTTCAATTTTCAAGTGTTTTTATTGACTACTTGACATATATCATATCTCCCTTTGCTAAAATGTCAGCCTAGCATATAGAGTTAAATTTACTAGTTTTTGTATCATTAATGAACACAGAAATTTTGATTAGGCATTAAATTCTACATTTAAAAAAACTTTAGCTACTTTAAAAAAAATGTTTAATCTTTTATTATAAGATTAATTAATATTTCTAAACATTCACCGTAACAAGTACATTAATACTAAAATTTTAAATAGCATATCAATATTCATATTATGATATTAAACTAGTTAGAACCCTCGGTAATGGACAGAATTTATCTACAATATATAACATAATATATTCATATATTCGGCCAAAAAAATAATATATTTATATAAATGATCATAATTAAAATGATAATAAAATAATATTTAATAATTGTACAGAATCTAATACTTAAAAAAAAGTTATATATAGATATAACATATATTGTATTTTATACAACTATTAGTAGTTACATAAAAAATTATAATATTTAATATAGTCATAATCGTTTGAGTTAATATGTGAAGTCGCACCATCTGCATTTAATTAACATTTGTGTCGTTTGGATTAAACAAAAGTTCAATTATTATTTAAAGATAAAGAAATTATTACAAATTGCAAAAGTCTAGGTGACAAAAATGATAGAAAATTAACAATCATAAGCCACACTATTTTTTCCTCTTGCAGTGAGAAATTGCAATTAAATTTAACTAGTAACTACAAACATAGTAATATAAGGCATATAGAAGAACATATTGAGTCTTTGAGATTATATGGTTAAATTTGTATCACAGATATAAATTCAAAACTAAAAGATAAAAATATAGATTATAATTTTTTTTCCGACATAACATAAGAACTTTTGAAAAGAAAGCAACCTAACATTAGGGTTACATGCATACCAATATTTCTTATTTTAATTGCCCGTAGAAACTCAACTAAAAATTCTATAATCTCAAGTTTTTTATAGGATTGTTTTGTTAGTCGTTTAACAATATAAATCTATATCAATTTTAATGTAACTATTAAAATACATTTTATACTAATAATTAATTCAATAATCATATAATGGGTTACATGATCCCTAGAAGTTCCCAATCTAATCAAAGAGTTAGTTCAATGATCATATATAGGTAAGGGAGTGAAGAAAGCCTAGTACATCAATCTTATGTTAGGTTTGATATGCATGAATGGTTTGGATTGCGATGGAATGAGTTCCAAAATGATAAACCCATTCTTATGTTTCGAAGTGTATACAAAATAGAATGAAATAGAATGACCATAAAATGTATTTATTAAAAATGGTTCTAGCAATAAATGTAAATATATGATAGGACAAAAAAATAATTAAATTACATGCAATTAATAAAGTTGGAATTGAATCACGATTCTACTTTTAAGAAGATGAAATCAAATTCTTCTTCTTCAAAGTCGAAATAATCAATTTCAAGAAATTGAGATTTTGATTTCTAAAAGTGTACCCGAACATCGGAAATGGAATGGAATTTGGAATCACAATTTCATTTTCATATACCAAACATGACATTATAGTTCTTAAGAAATCGGAGTCTTGTACTTGCTTGAATTGTTCATTTGATCCTTAAGAGTAGGCTTCCTCTATCTTCAAAACTTGTAAGTGAGGAGGGTGATTGAATATTCACAATCACATAGATGAGATGATGACAACCATATCACTTTAATGATTGATGGATAAGATAAATAAAGTTGATGTCATGATGTCATATTTATCTTAAATGAGCTTACTGTAGGTTAAATCTAATAGTTTTCCTCTTACGTGCTCGAGACTACGTAATAGAGGTTGATGTGGTAGATTGGTTCAACAATTCTTGTTTTAAGGGCACTAAGTTAAATTTCCTCAAGTCATCCTAATAAATGAATTGGGTAGCTCAGCTCTATTACCTAGCCTTTGAGTTAATTCTAATAAATAACACAATATATATTTATTGCCATATAGATTTAGTTCACTATTAAGTTGCTTGTGCTTGAACTTAATCCATGAGAGATGGGACCATCCAATTAATCATCTAATCGTTAAACTAAATATAATAATTGAAATATTACTATTTTAATAGTGCAATCATGATTGAGTATGTTGTGAGCCATTTAATAGCTGACAGGATTGGTCTTGTCAAAATTAATGATGAGACCATAAAATTTTTCCCTAATCCATATATATTCCAGTAGAGACTACACTAGTTATATGAGTGTTGAAAATATAATTTAAAATAGATTACTTAATTTTTTACTTTGTAAATACACGTTATTATAATTTCCATGTGGATGTATTGTTACACCACGAGGGATATCCTAAACGTGATAGCTCGTTGTACATAATATTGAAACCTAGAAATGACTAGCTTAATCATGCAAAGACTTCCATATTATACACAAGGCATTCATCCCAATAAAGGGAACACCGAAGGAGTGGTGCAATTTAAGAGAATAACATATAATTTAGCATGTAAGAGAACTAAATATAGTTGAACTTAAACATTCATAGATTACAACATCTTAGGGGCATACCCCTGTTAAATCCTTAAATTCACCAAAATATTACAGTAATTCATAAAGTCTCCAAAATAATAATAAACATATGTCCATCATTAAAGGTGTAAAAAAAAAACCTCATTCTATGCTCTCAAGTTTTCCGTTAAGGCTCTAAAATTCCACTAGTGATTAAGTATTCCTATTTTATCAAAAATCTGTATGGGTGTAAGCTATAACATGGTTAGTGAGATATTTTTCCATCATTCGTACCAATAATCATAGACAAATAAGGTTATCGAGTTCAAACATATGCTATGCATGATATGCAACAAACACATGAGCACACAAATATATATGGTTATCCTAATCTCATATATAGAACGGATTCATGCTCTCTGTGACAAGGGTTGAGAGTACCTTTATAGGTCTTCGTGACCTCCTCTACTAGTCCCTGGGCACCTGCCCATGGCAATTGGTAAGGCGTAGCTCCTCCGTGAGGCTGTATTCTAGAACGTTTAGTATCTCATGCTTGGAGCAAAATTGCATTGTGAGATCAGCAATCCATTTGATCGCTCGCATAGGAGTAGTAGTCTTCTGAATGTGACTCAACAATGCAATGCATGTCCATTTATTTTACTAAAGATGATTAGAATTATGATATTTTCTATGGGATGATCAAGCAATTCATCATTCATACAACACTTGAGATGAAAATAAACGGCACACATAAATAGTCACAACAAAAGTTTTGATATGCTTAACTATTTTTTTATCACGTTCATAGAAACGTAAGCAATTCCCATAAACTCCATACATATTCCTCTTATCTTTGTCTGATTATATCTAATGTAGATAACTACAAGCACAAGTAACGTAGCGAAATCATTAAGGGAAAACTCACTTGTTCATTGAGAAATCTTTTGTCGCAGTGATCATCGAGAAATGTGGTTTTGGGATCCTCATTACCCGAACAAGAAAAAACCTGAAATGAGTGTTTTAGATCAATTTCATCTAAACTTCTACTTCTAACGATTCTGTTCTCGCTATATTTCCTGGGTACATAGGTTAAACTATAAAACGGTCATAACTTAGCTATTTTAACTCTGATTTTCACATATGAATAGTCGTTTTCTAGCTAATTCAAATGATCTAATCATTTCTAAGGTTATTTCAAATATTTAAGGTCATCTATGCCTCGAAATCCTACCATATAGACCACGCCCAGAACGTTCCAAAATTCATCTTTGTTGTTCATTTACAATTTTTACCTTATATAAACTCTCTATATTAATTACATATGACTTAAAAATCAATATGTCTCTCAAAAGAATAATTTTTCATTGAATAGTTTTCATGATAATTGAAAATTCTTTAAGTTTACAAAATTCCAACCTTGAAACTTGTGGTGAACTCTTATATCTTAACACTTATAAATAGATGAACTATTCTTTAAAATAAAGTGCTATTCTTTATGTTATTCCTTACAATTCTTGTTCAATATTTCTATCAAGAGCTTGTTTGTTAAAACCATGGTTTTTCATATGTTTCTAAGAAAAGAATTTCATATTGTAAAATTTTCAAAATACAACATGGAGTCATGGCATTTATGAAATATAATAGATTGGTTTTGTTTTCAAATTTTCTTTTCTACGAATGATTTCTAAGGTCTTGAAAAATAAGTTTTACAAAATTATTCACATAAAAAAATTGTCAACACTAAAAATTTAAGGATTTATTTTACCATTATGACAACATCATTATGAGCACTTCTGCCCATGAACATAAACTAAACTCGTGTACGTTTAACTTAGTAAAACTAACTCAAAATAAAAAGTTGACAAGATCATAAAAGAAAATATATGCGAAATCAAAATAAAAACATGGAAGTCTTAGATTATAATCTTTGTTTCCTAGGACTTCAAATAATCCAATCACTAGGTATAATAAATAAAATCAAAGCGGAATAAAAAAAGTAAAATGAGCATATTAGATTTTTGTCAAGGCTTCCTGAGACTTGAAATATTTCAGTCTCATTCGAAGTTGATTTTAAACTGGCCCAAGACTAGAAGTTGACTGATCTTATTGTGACTTGAAATAACTAAGTCTAAAGCTTGTAACTAAATTACTTAAAATAAATATTAGTTTGATTAGTGAGCTATATGCTTTATAAATGATGAATATTTACGCATACATATTTACATATAGGAAGGCAAGTTAGTAAACATGAATAAAATGAACACATCACAAACATGAATATTAACATAACATTATGTGGCATGAACTTAATGTGTTGTCTTGTATTTCCATTTTTTGGTATCATGCATAGAGTTGGGCATAAGGGCCGTGGCCTGCTAGCCAGCCCATTTACCCGCTCAAAAAATCGAGCCGCAGCCAATTTTTTTTTTCCCGTTTAACTCGCAGGCCAAAGCGAGTTGGCTCATGACAAGCCAGACGGCCCGCAAGCTATAAGTTTAAAAAAAAAAAAAGAAGAAAAGAGAGACAGAAAATATAAGAATAAGAATAAGAATAATACAATAATATATTTGTGATTATTTAGGATTATCATGGAAGAAAATAGATTAATATATGAATCATACGCATTATAGCATTTTTTTAAATATATATTAATTGATTTAAACATAATATGATATCTAATGAATTATTTTAAAAACTTGTTTTCATTTATAAGTAATCAAAATGGTAACAAAATTATTTTTTAATATATATAAAACCTTAAAATATGTAAATATTCTAATTTTTACATAAACTAACATAAATAAAATAAAAAACTAAAAAATTTTCATTTGGCTGGCCGGTTTAAAAGAGGGCCAAAATTTCTCGGCCCGTTTAATCCGCGGGTTGGCTCGATCCGATCGCCAGGCCCGTTTGCCCACCTCTAATCATGCATTATGGGGATTTTTTTTTTATGGAAAACATTTAAATACATACACATACACATGTCATATAACAATGTATATATATGAAGAGGGTTTAGTGTCTACCTAAATAAAAAAATGAAAGAAAAAAAATTTTGAGAGGCACAATAAAGCGGGGTGTGGCGTGATTAATGAGAGGAAGAGAGGGGAAATTTTGAGAGAGTTTTAAGAGGAGTAATGATCGTAAAGTGTGTGAATAATGAAGATGAAAGGGATATTTATAGATGAAAAGGTGAGAGAATTAAAGAGGGAAAGAGAGAAAAAATAAATTAATTAAAGGAGAAAAATATTAAGAAAAGTTTAATAAAATATGGTGATTAGATATGTGTAAGACTTGGGAAAAAAAGATATGTGTAATAGTAGGTTATATAAGATATAAGAATAGGATGTAAGGGTGTTAAAAAAAGGTTATTGACGTGAATAGTAAATGAATAGTAGAAAAGATAATTTAATTATCGGCAGACATAAAAATACACATATAAAGGCTATAACTTAAGTTTTTATGATCCGATAAAATTTTATTTGATTTTACATGAATATCTTAATATTATTCTAGTGTAAATTGTTTGTTAGAATATTTTACATTGATTTGCATGTCGTTAATCGGATATGGAAACAGATTGGTTTAACTGATTATAGGAAATAATTATTATTAATTTTATTTGGATATACTATCTTGATTTACATGTTAGAGATCAAATGGTTGAATTGTTTAGCTAAGGGTTTCAAAGTCAAATGATTATCGAATTTTCATTCGGTCTTCGAAGATACTCATTTTGTTAGGGTTCAATATTTAGGATTTTCTATTCCCACTTTACTTATCAGACAATTACGATCATTTGACTTACCATTGTTTAAGGTTCTCAGGATTTATGATTGGTCCATATCAATTTTAAGGTTTCCGAGGTTTAAGGTTGAATCAAATTGATTAGGCTATAGTTTTTCAAATTGTTTCAATGATGATACGTTTTTGTTAAATTACTTACGTTTAAGGTTTTGGGCTTTGCCTAATTCTTTTGTATCTTAAGGTTATTGAATCTTTATCTGGTCCCTTCTAGGGTTTCTATATTGGTTTTAATTTATTAGCTCAAGGATTTTCATCTAAAAGTACCAAAAAATCTAAAGGCTTACATGTATTCTATTATTGGAACTTTAAACGCGTAACATCTATACCCACACACACCTTAACTCACGTTGCCATCTTAAGCATGATTCTAGCATGTTTTAAAAAACTTATAGTGTAACTTCCCCTTTAAAATATATATATATATATTTATTTATTTTACAAACATTAAAGACACCAAAGAAGTGTTTTGGCTTCAATATTATACAAGATTAAAAAAAATATGGAAAAACCATAATGTTTCGTACACCCACAAATGAAGTCCTAATAAAAAGTATAATTTATATTTTTATTGTCTTTAGATTTAAGTTATCTTCATTTTTACTTGTTAAGGGTATAATTCACTATTAAGTTGTCTATGACGAGAAGAAAAAAAAAGTGAATGTAAAGAAAAAAATGCATTAAAATTAATACTTAAATAAGTGGAAAGAGAGAAAAGAAAAATAGAGATGAGATGTTGTTACAACCGAACAAATGAATCCAACAACAAATGAACAGTTCAAATCTAGAACAGAACAACAAGAATATACACTTGGACAGTTCAGATCTGAACAAGAACAGCTTAGATCTACATCAAGACAGCAAGGATCTACATTTGGTCATACGAGATTTAGGGGAAAGCCCAAGTGGCTTAAAGATTACACAGCATAAAAATACATGTACACTTTACAAAACACAGATTGTACACAGCTGAATCTATTGTAACAGCTGTCGTAACTGAAGTAGTTTTAACTAC
Source organism: Combretum micranthum (assembly GCA_024138025.1). Classification (NCBI taxonomy): domain Eukaryota; kingdom Viridiplantae; phylum Streptophyta; class Magnoliopsida; order Myrtales; family Combretaceae; genus Combretum; species Combretum micranthum. The sequence continues at coordinate 909,114 of JAMXBD010000279.1, forward strand.
TGTGCATGTATATATAAATACAATTTATAAATAGAAAAGGGTTTTATCCCAGCTTACAGAAAATATTGTTTTAGAGTTGGTGGCTTCCTCGAATAGCCACAGTAACCATCTTGTTACCTGCAATACACAAATAAGGGAAGTTAGGTTAAAAACCTTAAATGAAGAGAGGAAAGGAAGAGAGGAAAGTTAGGGTTAGAAACTGAGCTTTGTAAAAGTGATGAAGAGAGAGAAAAGAAAAGCTTATATACTCAATACGGTAATCTGGTTTAACATCTGTAGTCGGGTTATATCATTTGGTGCTCTCATCCTGACAACTTTCTTATAGTTCAATTATGGCTCCTGTTACTCGTTCGCATGAATCCATGGATGAAATGGATGTAATGAAGCAGACATTGATTGCCGTTCAAGATAGCTTAAGTAAAATGAATGACAAAATAGAGAAATTAGAAGTAAATCATAATCTTTCTGGAGCCAATCATGGTGGTCCTCATGATCATGATTCATCATTTTCAGACCATAATAACTAGTATCCGAATTCGTTGAAAGGAATCAAACTAGTGGTTCCGAAATTTCTGGGCGAAGATGTTTTAGGGTGGCTTTTTAAGGTTGATCAATTTTTTGTTTTCCATCAAAGTCCTGATGAATAGAGGATTACCATTGCTTCTTTTGCTTTGGAGGGTGATGCTTTAAATTGGTATAAATGGATGTTCCTCAATAAATAACTTAGTTCTTGGTCGAAGTTTATAGAAGCCCTTCAAAAACGATTCCGGCCATCTGGGTATGAGGATGTTTAAGGCATGCTTGCTAAACTAACTCAAACATCTTCTGTCTCACATTATCAGTCCCAATTTGAGGAACTTTCTAACCGTACGTTTAGATTATCTGAGTCATTCCTTGTTGATTGTTTTATTTCAGGATTAACTCCAGCTTTGAGACGAGAAGTTCAAATTTCTAGACCCAGAGATTTAATGGATGCAATCTACTTAGCCAGAATGCATGAAGACAAACTTAAGGAGCAGTCAGAAGGTTTTCGAACTTTTAAACCCTTTAAAACCAATTCTTCCACATACACTTCCCCACCATTACAATTTTCAAAACCACCAATACCAAACACATCATCCCTAATAGGTTCCACTTCTACTTCCTTACCCATTAAACGACTGACTCCTGCAGGAATGCAAGCTAGACGAGACAAGGGACCTTGCTATAACCGTGATGAGAAATTTCACTGATTTCACAAATGTAAAGCAAAATTTCTTTTGCTTTTGTCGGATATAAAAGAAGATGATGAGGTACAACATATTTCAGAATTACATGAGGAGAGTGATATGCATTGTACTATAAGTTACCATGCTTTGAATGGGGACATGTTTCCTAGAACACTTAGATTTCAAGGCACTATTAATTCTCGTAAGATTGCTGTGCTTGTTGATTCTGGTAGTACTCACAATTTTATGCACTGTAGAGTTGCCAATCATTTAGGTCTCACCATAGTTCCAACATCACAATTTCATATCTTGTTAGGCAGTGGTCAAAAACTTAAATGTCAAGGGCAATGTAATTTGGTTCCAATGAATATTCAGGGCTTTAATTTTCAAGATACTTTTTATATTTTGGATATTCAAGGAGCAGAAGTGGTTCTTGGAGTTCAGTGGCTCTAAGGTTTAGGACCTGTCATAGTTGATAACACTGGTCTCATTATGACCTTTTCTCATTTGGGATCTCAGATTACCCTAGTAGGTGATCCATTTGTTCCAGCACAATTGATTTCTCATAATCAATTAAGGCGACTCTTTAAGGTTCAAGCTGTAGCTTCTTGCTATACTCTTGTGGCTCAGATGGATACTATTTCAGTGAATACCAACAACAATAGTTCCATTGAAGAACTATTGGCCAGATTTTCATCAATATTTGAGCCACCATCATCATTGCCTCCTTCACAATCCATTTAACATCATATTCATTTAGTAAATGGGACTAAAGCAGTAAATGTAAGGCCTTATCAGTATCCTTATTTCCAGAAGGAGGAAATTGAGAAACAAGTTCATGACATGATGGAACAAGGCATTATTCAGTGTAGTACTAGTCCTTTTTCGTCTTCAGTCTTATTGGTTAAGAAAAAAGATGGTTCTTGGTGTTTTTGTGTGGACTATAGGGTACTTAATCAGGCTACTATTAAAGATGAATTTCCTATTCCCACAATTGATGAACTTCTTGATGAATTACATGGTGTTGAGATATTTTCGAAATTGGACTTAAGAGCTGGTTACCATCAGATTCGGATGGCTCCATCTGATGTTTCAAAGACTGCTTTTCGCACTCACGAAGGACACTATGAGTTCCTTGTGATGCCGTTTGGCCTTAGCAATGCTTTGGCCGCATTTCAATCCATGATGAATTCCATTTTCAAACCTTTCTTACGAAAATTTCTATTGTTTTTTTTTTAATGATATTCTTGTTTACAGCAGGTCTTTGACAGAAGATATTGCACACTTAGAAACAGTGTTTGCTACTTTACAAGCTAACACTCTTTATCTTAAGAAATCTAAGTGTGCCTTTGGCCAAACTACTATTGAATATTTGGGACACATTGTATCTATCCATGGTGTACAACCTGATCCAACAAAGGTGGCAGCAGTACAAGATTGGCTAGTTCCTATATCTTTGTAGCAGTTAAGAGCTTTTTTGGGGCTATCGGGCTATTATAGAAGATTCACCAAAGCTTATGCTTCAATTGCCAGCCCATTGACTGATTTATTAAAGAAAGATGCTTTTCAATGGTCATCGGAGGCTCAGTCTGCTTTTAACTCTCTTAAACATGCTTTAGTCACAGCCCTAATACTTATTTTACTAGATTTTTCTAAACAGTTTATTGTGGAGACAGATGCTTCAGGATCAGGCATTGGAGCAGTATTGTTGCAAGATGATAGACCAATATCTTATTTCGGTAAGAAATTGCCAATCTATATCACTAAAGCATCAACTTATTTTTGTGAATTGTTTGGAGTGGTGGAAGCGGTTAAGAAATGGAGACAGTATTTACTTAGTGCACACTTTGTTATCAGGACTGATCATCGAAGCCTTAAAGAGCTTCTCACTCAGGTTATCTCTACTCTTGAATGGCACAAATACTTAACTAAGCTTTTAGGGTATGATTATACCATTACATACAAATCTAGACAAGACAATATTGTAGTTGATGCTTTGTCTTGTTTGTATGATGGTATTCTTATGCAATTGGCTACTTCATTGCCTCTATTGCATATTTTGAATACTATTAAACAAGAATATACCCAACTTCCAACATTTGTTGATGTGATTCGACAGTTGGATCAAGGTCAACACCTGAAGTGGCCATTGAGATGGCATCAGGGTTTATTGTATAGCAGAGGTCGACTATTTTTGGTTCCCACTTCCTGATTGATTCCTACTATTTTATTGGAATTCCATTCGACTCCAGTATCAGGCCATTTTGGTATACTTAAGACTTATAAAAGGATAGCAGCTCAATTTTACTGGACTGGTATGAAACATGATGTAGAGTTGTTTGTTCGAGATTGTACGGTTTGTCAACAAACCAAGCACTCTACCCAAAAACCAGCTGGGCTATTGCAACCATTGCCAATACCTGAGCAAATTTGGGAGGTTATTTCTATGGACTTTATTACTTGTCTTCCTAAGTCTAATGGGTTTTCTGTTATTTTTGTGGTGGTGGACAAGTTGTCTTAATAATGTCATTTGGGAGCTTTGGATTCCATTTTTTCAGCTACTAAGGTGGCTTAGTTGTTTATTCAACTGGTGGTTAAGTTGCATGGTTTCCCAAGATCCATTGTTTCGGATAGGGATCCTATATTCATGAGCAATTTTTGGAAGGACTTATTCCGTTTTAGTGGCTCTAAGTTGTCTTATAGTTCAGCCTATCACCCTCAATCTGATGGGCAAACTGAAGTTCTAAACAGAACCATCCAACAATATTTGAGATGCTTTGTTATGGATGTTCCTTCCCAATGGTATAAATTCTTACCATGGGTTAAGTTCTCTTACAATACATTTGAACATGAAGGAGCTTCTATGACTCCCTTTGAAGCAGTTTATGGATGAAAACCTCCTACTATTCCTATGTATGTTAGAGGCAATTCTTCTTTGGAAGCAATTGATATGGAGCTGTGTACTAGATTCTATCAATCTTACATACCAATCTTAAAGCTGCTCAACATCGAATGAAGCGTTTTGCAGATAAGCACCGTACTGAAGTCACTTTTGCTATAGGGGATTGGGTTTATGTGAAATTAAAACCTTACAAGCAAACTACAGTGTCAGGTACTGTTAAACGAATAGGACTCACTGCTTATCAACTGGAACTACCTCAAGGTGCTCGAATACATGATGTTTTTCATGTATCTTGCTTACGTTTGGCTCAGGGTTCAACTGATGCTACTCTACCTTTACCATTAGGATTCTATGACGATCATCTTCTAATCCAACATCTGTGTATTTTGGACACACGAATAATTTTATGACATGGTTCGGAGGTGGCTTAGATACTAGTTCAATGGGATGGGTTACTATTAGAGGATGTTACTTGAGAGGATTTTTCAAATTTTAAACGGATCTATTCACATTTTGACCTTGAGGACAAGGTCGTTTTTCCAGAAGGGGAGAAAGTTGTTACAACCGAACAACTGAATCCAACAACAAATGAACAGTTCAGATCTACAACAAAACAACAAAATATACACTTGGACAGTTTAGATCTGAATAAGAACAACTCAGATCTACATTAAGACAACAAGGATCTACATCTGGTCATACGAGATTTATGGGAAAGCCCAAGTGGCTTAAAGATTATACAGCATAAAAATACATGTACACTTTACAAAACACAGATTTGTATACAACTGAATCTATTGTAATAGCTGTCATAACTGAAGTAGTTTTAACTACTGTGCATGTATAAATACAGTTGATAAATGGAAAAGGGTTTTATCCTAGCTTATAAAAATATTGTTTTGGAGTTGGTGGCTTCCTCGAATAGCCACAGTAACCATCTTATTACCTGCAATACACAAATAAGAGATGTTAGGTTAAAAACCCTAAACGAAGAGAGGAAAGGAAGAGAGGAAAGTTAGGGTTAGAAACTTAGCTTTGTAAAAGTGACGAAGAAAGAGAAAAGACAAGCTTATATACTCAATATGGTAATCAGGTTTAACATCTGTAGTCGGGTTATATCAGATGTCTTGAACCTAAATATTTCTATATGAGATAATTATAACATATATGTTTTAATTGATTTCTTTACATTTTTTAACAGTACAAAATGGCAATTTGAAAAAAAAAATTGAAAAAATATTTAAAAAACCATTTATTTACGTTTAAATAATATAGACACATATTATAATATATATGTTAAAATCTCTATTCTCTTATTAGGAATTCATAAGTTTTACATATGCTTTTTTTAGTAAAAATATAATTTCAAAACTTAAAAGGGCTTCATGCAATTTTAAAAATATGGAGACGGTCCCTCCCTACAATTTACAAAAAGAACAGAAGGCCAGATGGCAAACATAACCAGGCAGAGCAGAAGGAGAACAGAGACAAGCTCATCTATCATGGAAGAAGAAGAAGCAGCTCCATCTCCTTCTCTCGAAAATCTTGACCCTGACCCTAATTTTCCCAACAACAAGAAGCATCTAGCAATGCTCGAACGTCTCTCCAATCGCCAAACACAGTCCAACAAATCCTCTAATCAATCATCCTCGGAATCCACTGCCTCTTTCCTTTCTCTCTTCTCCCAAACCAAAACCTCCATCGAAACCCAACTCCAATCCTCTCGAAGCCTCACCGGTGATCCATCTAAACTGAAAACTCATTTCGATTCGATTTCTCTCTCCATTGCTGACCTCGAAAAACTCCTGGCAGAGAACTCCTACTATCTACCCTCTTACGAGCTCCGGTCCTCTCTCAAAACCATCTCCGATTTGAAGCAAACCCTAGAGAATCTCAATTCCGAGCTAATCCCAAGGAAAAAATTCTCCTTTAAAAGCAAACCCTTAAGGAAGGAACCGGTTAATGTAGCTGAGACTAAGCCTGAGGATGAATCGTCTCAGAAACCCCCTGTCGTGTTAAATTATACATTGCCCGATTCGGAAGGGATTAGAAATCATGTTGGAGAGGCGCTGGTTAGGGATTTTAGGGGATTAGAGATTGGGGAATTTACGTTGTCGGGTCTCGAGTCGTGTGATGTTAGATTAATTGGATCTGTGAGGACTGTTTTTATGCATAAATTGAGGAAATGTAGGATTCATTCTGGACCGGTATTGGGTTCGATTTTGATCGAGGGGGCAGAGGATTGTGTTTTTGTATTGGCGTCGCATCAGATTAGGATTCATAATGTGGAAAGGAGTGATTTTTATTTGAGGGTACGTAGTCGGCCGATTATAGAAGATTGTTCTAGTGTGAGATTTTCACCTTATTGTTTAAGGTATGATGGGATAGAGGATGATCTGAGGAATGCTGGCTTGGATGAGGAAAATGGGAATTGGGCCAATGTGGATGATTTTAAGTGGCTTAGGGCTGTTCAGTCCCCGAATTGGTCGGTTTTGCCTGATAATGAGCGCATTGAGGTTGTTGACATTTCAAATTCAACAAGTTGAAGTCTATGTAGTGATCGGAGTTGTAGTAAACAACCAGGATCAATGTACTTTGAATCGAAGGTGTGCTGGAGCTGCTTTGAACTTAGGTATGATATTGGTGTCTTTTTGTCCCAAAAGTGATCAATATATGTGATTTCTATAATTGCTTCTGGATTCTAATGAGTAAATGTTTTAAGGAGAGGAAACTGCAGTCACCTTATTGAATTGAATGTTTGTAATGTGTTGAATTCTCTTATAGATAATTAGCTCGTAAATGGCCTCTGGAGGATTTGTATTACTTTAGTGAAGAACTGTTTTTGGTTTGTCCAATATATTATTGTCGTTTGAAAGGAGATAGTGTGACTTGTCTGCTTTGGAGAAGTCGGGTTTTACTTAATTTTCTTCTATTGTATTATTATGCTGTGCCATCTCAAATTAGAATAACTCCTTAGAAGACCTCAGTAATGGAAAATATTATGAATTGCTTCTATATCATCTATCTTAAATTCCTTCAAACCGCGGTTTATTTGCTGAACCCTTTTATATTTGATTGAAGAATAATGTCATAGCTTAGAGGTACAATTGAAACACATGGAGAAAAAGAGACAATCGCCTTAAACACATGGAGAAAAAAAGGCAATCGCCTTTTTTTAAGCTTTTCTGAGATTTTCTTCCCAGTAAATTGTATTTACTAGTTACTAAGAGTGGGTAGTTACTCCTTAGAAGACCTCAGTAAATTGTTTTCTGTGCCTATTCATCATTAAGCATGTTCTTTGTTTGCCATTTACTTGCATATGCCTACATGATTTGATGCTTACTGGGAAGAATTTGTATTTTTTTTTCCCTTTAGAATCTCGGTGTTTTTAATATGATATGACTTGAACCTACTGTATGCAATGTCTCTGAGGTAATAATTCAGCACGGGGAATCATTGTTCTTTTGTTGTGATATTAGAATTTGTACCTTGAAGGTAATTTTTTTGGGAAAAATTACAACGAAAGGCATAAACGTTTGGGGTTAAGTTCGTTTGAGGCATTAATGTTTGTAGAGGTTAAAAAAAGGCATAAACATTTGAGTATGCAAGTCAAACAAGGATGTCATTTAACCCCATCTATTTACTCCGTTAAATGATGTCACGTGTATTGCACCTGATTTTCTTCCTCAACTCTCTCGATATTTCTCTGTTTTCTTTCTCTGTCCATCTTAAAAGACAAGCATATTAAATATCTTCAGAGAAAATATACGCTAGCGTGAATTTGAATTATATTGAACAAGGTTGCAAAATAAATAGAATATGAGAAAACGAGTTCTATGCAAAATCTGACCCCTAACCCAAAACTCAGAAGGAAATCATCATCTGCCGGCAACATATACGTATTAGTAGGTGTCTAATTTCAGTTCTAGACCATCCAGAATGAGGATACTTCTGCTCTTATTCAACTTATTTAATTAATTTAATGATAGTGACAAGCCAGAAGGTTCATGTAATCTAGTGAATATGTTTTTTTCAAAAAGGTTAACTTTTAAACCTAGTTTCCTAAGTAAAGCTTTAGGACTTAGAATCATAGAAATGGAGGTCTAGTTATGGCCTTCGAATCTTTGTTATAAGTTTCTCAAGTGAATTTTGCCAAAAATAGCCAGCTAGATTAGGAGGAAAATGGGAAGAGAGAGAGAGAGAGAGTTGAGGAAGAAGATCACGTGACATTTGCCGGAGTAGATGAATGGAGTTAGACGGCATGCCTTATTTGACTTACTTAAATGTTTATGCATTTTTTAAACTTATGCAAACGTTGATGTCTTAAATGAACTTAACCCCAAACGTCTATGCCTTCCCAATTTTCTCATTATGTGTAACCTAGTTTAACAAGATTCCCTTGCACTTGCTCAAACTTCATCAGGTTGCATGCATGTGGAGTAACATAGGAAAGAGGGATTAAAGCTGATACAGCTGTGGAGACTAAAAACCAGCATGCCCTGATTGATGGTCTTGATATGGCTTGAGGCTCTATTGCATTTTGGGGTTTCTGAAAGGTCTGAATTTCTGTTTCTTCTTTGGGCTCAGAGGAGGTTCGGAGTAGTTTGTGTAAAATGACGTATTGACTGTAGAGATTTTGTATTTTTTCCTGGTATTTATTTTATCATCTTGAATGTTTCTCCAATTGATTGCAACTCAATTCCGGCAATTTGTTACTTTTGTCTGTTTGGCGACCACGGAAAATGGTCAATCTCATGAACAACATCTTTGAAAACACAGTATTCCTGAGTTATAAAGCCATAGCTACTGCCTTCTATTTAGACCTTTTTTGTTTATATAAATCTTCTCAAAAGGAGAGAAGAAACGCTGTGAGATAATCATTTCGTCCCATTTCATTTTTCAGTCGCAGGAATTATACCATCTTGGAGGCAGGCAATAGCATATACTTATGAAGACAATGGGATTAGTTTGAAGATTAAGCTGTGTTTAGTATGTCATAGTATCGCGCAGAAAAAAATGGATTTCCAATATTCCACTTCCAATTGTAATCTAACCCGCCACAGACAAAACTAAAGTTTCTATTTATTTTATTTTATTTTATTTTTATTTATTAATTTATTTCTTCCTGCCAACAAACAAAACTAAAGTTTCAAACTTTTACTTCTTCATACAAGACCACTATATATTAATAAATGAGTCCATGCAGCTATTGACAATGATGTTCTAAGTTAGCTGGGAAACACTCGACATAAAAAGTTAAAAGAGTGCTTGGACGATGTGCCCCAACTTACAACCTAATTCTTGGTGGTCCTCTGTACAGCCATATACTGCTCAATGTATCCAAATAGTAATCATCTATGAAAAGATTTAGGGGAAAATTGCAACAACAAATAGAAACTGAACTATAATGACCCTTCTAATGGCTCCATTCTAATTGATATAAATAAACATCACTGGGAAACATCAGTCTGATGAGAACCATGGCGTACAATAGCAGAATCGGGCGACAATTTGAATTTCAGAACTTTTGTAAGTGAGGCAATTGGCTTAACTTCTTTTTTCAGAGCGGGTTGAGGATCGACAATACATCTGCTGGCTATAAGGTTTTCTTCAGATGGTCCTGTCTCCTCATGGACAAGTGGAGAAGCATCTGCATAACCAAAAATGGTCAGAATTATCCGGTCTGACCACCGATGCAACCTCATAGTGGTAAATCTATTACTCTCCAAAGTAAATCCATGGCATGCTAAATGTCTCCTGAGCGTTTTGTTGCCTTTCTCCCAAAGGAAGACACGGAGGAGCTGGAAGCATCCTATTGGCGAGAAAGATCCCACAAAATTTTGTTTAAGCCAGCATTGTTGTCATGGTGTACTTTACACTTTTACTTGAAGAGGGAATTTCAAACTTGCGTTTTGATTAAGAGAGATTTTCCTTTTGCTGTGTTTCTACATATGTTGAAAGACAAAGTCCCTTTTACTCTTGTGACTTATGGTAACAAAGAGAAAGAAGTTCAGAGTTGCATAACTTGGGAGGAAGAGCAATGTAAATAATTTGATACCAGGATTATCCATGGAACTTTTATATTTCCCTTCAACAGTGAAAGACAAGAAGATAATCTAAATCAAGCACGTATCTTGCTGTACTATTACCAATTCAGGGGAAGAAATGAGTGCTTACCACTCTCTTTAAAAATAATGCACGTGCCAATGGTCTCTTCATAATGCCCAATCTGACAGAAAAGAGAGTAGAAAGACCTAATTAAGTAAAAGGAACCTTATAAAAATTGAACTAGTGAGGGGAAGATACCAACAGCCAATAGCCTACCAAAATTTCTGCATTGATAATTCCATTTAAAAACAAAAAGTTCATTACAAGGAAATTCACTTCAACACACAACTTTTAGCTAATATGGTAAGAAGGATCTAGGTCTACTATAGAGAAATGGGACATCCTCATATTATAGTTTGAAGGAAATTCCAAATGCACTGTATTAAACTGATCCAGCATGCAGAACAAAGGATATTGCTATATTGGAAATTACACATGCTATTTCCAGGTCACATAAAGTGCAACTCCTCTTAAACAGCCAGTATAATGCCACCTAGGACATCCTAGCACTGTAGGTTTTTTATTTTTTTTCCCTTCCTTTTCAGGTGGGGGTTACAATTATCATGGTAGATATTAAACTAGGTTCCTTAGCACATATTATGCATATTCTATCAAGCGAACTACTGTGGATTTGGTATAATGACTTAAGTTTCCCTCGGAATAAAGACAACTTAGTTAAGGTGACAATCTTAACATCTCAACCATAAACACAAATCTAGTGAGTTAGCTAGAAAGATGTATGCATTATACGACCATGATTTACTTGCCCAAAAAAATTGACTTTAATAAACAACCATAACTAAATACTCTTTTCTGCTGTTATGATTACCTTCACAAAAATAAACTGTCTGGTTCTCAAAAGAAGAACTAAAAAGTGAACCAGAGGCAAGCCCATAGAACTCAGGTTTCTTTGCAATATGGCCCCTAAAGTATAGATTTGTGCAATTAAGCTCCTAAACTCCAAAATATGTATAATGAAGCCATTACGGTTTTCCAACATGCCAAGCAGCACCAAAATTGATACAGCACTTAGTGAGTTCATCGGGTGGCCATTATTTTTATTCTGACATTAAATTGTATTTAAACATAACTGTCATCATGGAAAAGAAGGGATTCCCAATCCTTGGCGAAAAGTCAGTGCAAAGAGCAAAAGAAAAACAAAGTAACAGCGTTTAATTTTCTGTACAGGTGCACAATATAATTGATCACTTGCAGTAGAGAATAGACATTTGTGCACAGTGTTGTGCTACTCACGTGTAATTACTTACCAACTTCCATTTGTCATCAATGATCAACACTGGGTTTAGAGTATCCAGACCCTGCAATATCAAACAAGAAAACCTGTAAGATGTAACCAATATTCTGAATAAGCACCATTTAAGGTTCATCAACATATGCAAGCTTGCCGCGAAGGGTAAAGCACACAAGGAGAAGATATACAGAGAAAACACTAGAAACAAAAGTTAATCATATAAGCTTTTCAGTACATGTAGGAGTAAAATGCATGGAAGTTATATAATGTTAAAATAGTTAAATGTTCTCTATACATATATGCATATATCCATTACACACACACACACACATACACTCACTATTATCTGCGTGTGTTTTTACAGATGGAAGAAGGAATGAAGACAACTCGACCCTTTTCACCTCCCTAGTATCATGATGCTAGTACCAAAGGATCAAAGCCATTAGTGGAACACATCATGATTAGTTCTACTTGTGAGAGCCAAATGAAAGATGTTTATACCTTCAAAAGCATAAACCATTGCTCAGAATCTGAATGAAGCGGATGAAGACCAAGTAAAATGGCCAATGAACAGTGGTAGAGAATAGCATGACTAGATTAGTTCAGCCAATTACTTTTGACTACTTGTGCAGACAACACAGAACTTCTCAAGGTGGACACACTTGCTAATCCATTTAAAAGAATGTTAATACTCAATGCAGCTTATTTAAGCATCTATTTTTAGTTGACATACCAAATTTTACCCTAGCAACACTTTTGTCCATCAAAGTTGGCAAAATCATGCACCAACTGCAAATGAACCTTTCTGACCGCATGGCGCCCACTATCCATACTAATTGCATTATGAGAGAGGAATAACCATGGAAAGTCTTCATAATTTCTCAAGTACAAAAATTGATTATTCTTTAACAATACTCCAAGTTTAGTTCTTTCCTTTGGTCTCAACTCCACTATGTACTTTCTAGTAGTTCATATAGAACCTACAGCAACTGTGCATTAAGTGGGTCACACTGTTTGCTCATGCCATGATCAACTCTTGATTGATCAGTAAAATTCTCTTTGAAAGTGAAATAGAGATTGGTGGTCATACAGCCTCATGATAGGAAGCCACTATATATGCTGAAAATCCAATTTTGCATCTAGACTATAGTTTGCATGTAGAGAAATATATGCCTTGGGAAGTACAATCCTGGCATGGTTCCCAACAGAATCAAACAGGATAGACATGGAGGTGGATTGATATGCTAGAGTCTCAAATCTCAAATGCTTATTGGGAGGGATCCATCACTATATATAAACATTCGTACGATTGAATTTTACGTATCCTTGTAACATATAATCCAAAATGCTTTGGACCAATGATAATGTTGAAATTGGGAATTCCAGAAACATACTGATAAAACGTATGGTGCATTTGGTGGAATATCAATTATCCTAGAAACATCATCCAAGTCAAGAAAAACATAATCTTCTTCACTCTCATGATCATCGGGCATCCTGCCTGCTGCTATTGAAGTACTCCCTGCATAAGCAAAATTCCCAACACAATTAGTAACCGATGTGGGGAATATAATCATACAAAGAGGTAAAGCACTCAAACACTACTCGTTCTAGCATGTCGGAGGACATTAGCATCACACTATCACTGCAACACTAGACACTAAATCATTAAAATAGGAAAAACAGTTTCAATCTGCTAACAAGTCAGGATTTTGCTCGCTGATATCGAGGACTGAGTTGTTACCAGCTGATGAAAGTAAAAACAACAGCAAGAAGATCCTTTTTCATTTCGATGTGAAGTTTCACTAGGATAAATGGCTGAATTTCACTTATAATGAACCTCAACAACATCACATAACCTTCTCCAATTCAAAAACAAATCAAAGTACTTGTATTTTGATTAAATTATATAATAAAATTACAGAAACTATTTAAAAGAAAAAGAGAGAGAGAGAGAGAGAGAAGAAGAAGAAGAAGAAGAACCCTAAATGAGACAAAGAGCTTGAATAGAATAACTACAGACGGATTAAGTAATTATATCCGCGTATGAATCGATTTTTGGAAATCCTTCCAGTGTTCTAGAGAAGAGTTAGCACTTACCTTGGTCATAATACTCAGCATATGGCGACAGGTGAAAAGAAAAAAAGAAAAAGAAAGAAAAAGCAAATAAATTAAAAATATCCTTTTAAATTTTGACTTAGAACAAATATATTTTTAAACTTTTAAATATTTCAGATTATTGAAATTTTTATCTGTCTACCCATTTGCCATAAATTTATTTACACAAATTTCAATTACATAAAATAATTATAAAAATAATATTGTAAAATCACAAATTAGATGTGTGAATTTTTATTTTATATAAAATGATATGTAATTTTAGAAATTATAGGTAATAAATGCAAATGTAAATCCCATTTTATTGTGTCATCGTATTGAATTAAGCTCAGTTAATGAAGATGATTTTAAAAGAAAATTTCAGAATTAATTTAAAGATATTGGCTAAATTTGGACCTAATTTGGAGGAAAGGTACAATGAGTTATATGAGTCAAGTCAAGTGACTCTCGTTTAAAAGGAAACCATCTATCATCTCATTTTATCAAGGAATCGCCCAGAAGATATTATCTCTATTGTTGAGATATCAAAGACTTATCCGCAATATCTCAACAGCAAAATTACTTATTTGAGGAAGCTTTCTGACATCAAAAGCTGGCTAATTGAATCAAACAAAATCATCAACAGCTAATTGAACATTTTCTACACTCGTGAAGAAATTTGAACTTTAAGGAAAAAAAAAAACCTGTAAATTGGAGAGGCATTCCGAAGCTTGACACATGCATTAGACATAATTGTTTTGAGATTTAAAAAAAAAAAAAAGCAATATAGTACTCGAAGATTTTAACAAACTAAATCAATCTACTCGAATTTATGGAGCTTACTCTAAAGTTACTTTTTTAATTTTTGCCATTATGATAAGGAATGAGGGAATCCAACACAATATCTCTCACTTGAAAGATTAGGAAAAATACCACTAAACTACAAAGTCATTGACTTACTCTAAAGTTACTTTAAAAGCTCAAATCAAAAATTGCATCATTGCATATTTTTAGAGTTTGCTCTATTTTAATTATATAGAAAGATCAAGGATTTTTCTTACCGTAATTTCTAATTGTTTGAGTTGTAAACAATAGTTTAGTTGTGATCGTGGTAAAGGTGACAAAGGTTATCATAGAGTTATGTTAGCTTAGGTTAAGTTAGGAAGACAATGCAGTTGGTTTGATTGCTTGGAAGCAAGATGCTTTATACCTTGATAGAAGTTATTGTTGGATAATGGAACAAATAGTTTGAAAGACTAGTATCCAAGTGTGAAGTTGGATTTTAATGGAGAAATCATTATTAGACTCTATAAAAATTTCGGCTGAGTACCATTTACATTTCCATGATTCATATTATATCAAAACTTGTAAAAATTAACTTGTTATAAAAACACTTATTCATAAAAGCACAGCCTACTATGGCCTATTATATGAGTATAACTCAACCAAAAAACATTTTGGACCTATAGGTCCATCTCAAAATATAGTAGTCTAAAGATAGTTAAATTATAGTTATCTATCAAGAAAACAATTTTTCAATGAAATTCTTTTAGAAATTCATAAATGTCCGCATCCTATGTAGCATCATCTACTCAATATACTACTCAAAGTCCACCTTAAACACCTTGGAAGTCCATGTACAAACACACACTTGCATACATGATTGTTAAAATCGCTATTTTACTATTCACTAGAATGCATAGAATCCATAGAATCGTACAAAATCGTGTAAAATCGGTAAAATCATAAACGTATAGAATCTTATGCATAAATTCATAATTTGACCTAAAATCTGCACCTAATCAGTTTTGCATCCATTTTAATTAAGAAAAAACATATGAAATCATAAACTCATAGAAACATGTCTTTGGCTCGCGATTTTGACAATTATACTTGCATGTCAATACATACCTATTCTAATGTAACAATCATAAGTGTATCATATTAGTTGAGAGTCTAATAAGCAAGCATTTCTAGTGTCTTAGAGATACCAACGTGCATAGGAATACTCATGACTCCCACAAAATGAACGAGAAACAGAAGGGGTCCAAAATTTAACATCAAGAGGATTGACAAGCCTTTAGATTTTGTTAGAAAAGAAAAGAAAGTAGTCTCACCTGATTTATCTCCTCATGTCCAGTCATCAGTAAGCACGGTCCATTGCAACCTTTTATGTAAGAGCCCATACCCCCACATAACACTTGCAATTTCACTCTAACTCCAAACTAATCATCTAATCTTAGAAGTTTCCCTATCAACTATCCACCAAGCTTTTTATCATGTACCCCCACGGGGTCTAAGTGACTAAACTACCAAATCTTTCTAAAGTTGAGATCAAGCTCGCAACTCAGTCCAAAGGTGCCACTTCTTCAAGTAAACGGGCAAGCAGTGACCAACACTCATTATGGCTAATTTTAAAACCTGTTAATAATTCTAAAACCTTTCCTTCCTTTTTCTAAGTTCAAACACCATTCGTTGTTCATAAGTTCAAATTCATGCGTTAAGATAAAGTCCCAAGTGACTCAAGTCAATTATTTTTTATTTTCATTAGTTGAATTATTTAGGTTAGGTTCCACATAATTATGGATCTTAATTTGTACTCAACTCACTTGCATAAATTGAGTCTAAGTTATGGATGAGTGATATGTCTTAGGTTTCTATGTTATTAGTTTTATTTAGTCAACTTGTCTATTTATTAGATTAGGATAGGATTGGTTAGGGGGTTTAGGTTAACCAATCCTTAGTGGGCTAGATTTTTGTAGGTTTCAGTTATTGTCCTTTTAGGAATAGATTTTCATAGTCCACCAGTCAAATATAGCCTTTAGCACCCTATCACAATTATTAGACTAACAAGTATGAATAACTTATGTTTAGATAAGACATTTTAAGCTTAATGTGGTTACTCTATGTATATGCTTCTTGAACAGGGTACTAACTTGTTGAAATTGTGATTTTCGGTCTTTAGAAGGTTAGCTAAGCTTAAAGAAAGAAGTGGATCTAGTTTCATGGAATTTAGATAAAGATTTGTTAAGGTATGAAAATTTGTAAAGCGCATGAGCTCATGCAAAGGTAATGCACAACCAGGGGGAGATACATAACCTAGAACATGAGCTCGTGAAGAAGCGGCATAGTTTTTTTTCTAGCCTTCTTTGATCTTTGGTTCCAGGAAAATCTAATGAATGAAGAACTGTTTGATAACTATCTTTGATCTTTGTTCTTTGAAGGTGAAGATATGAATATGCAATCTTTACCGTGTCAAATAAAGGCTAGGGCAAAAGATGCATACAATGCCAATTTAGAGATGAAGAAGGTTCAAAAGCAAGGCTTTGTACGTGTAGAGTGCCTGATTGGTTGGGATATACCTCTGGTAGATTTTTTCAAAATCAATATAGATGGAGCAGCAAAGTTAAGCTCATCTTTAGCTACTAATGGTGGTTTAACCCACCATTCCTAAGGTTGTTGGCTAACTAGTTTTATGATTAATCTTGGCTTTTGGTTATCAATCATGGCTGAACTATGGGGTACTCTTCAAGGCTTATCTTTAGCCTAGAATTCCAATTATAGAAGAGTTATTTTGGAAATAGACAATAAGACAGTAATCAACTGGTTGAATAAAAGGGAAAATGAGATCCATTAATTTCATAACATATTCCAGCCTATTAAAAGTTTGCTTCGGAAAAATAGGTTTGTAAAGATGTAACATGTTTATAAGCAAAGCAATTATGCAACTGATCTCATTGCTAATCCGACATTATCTATGTGTATAGGTCACCATGTTTTGAGTCATATGTCAAATTTAATTAATGAGTTGAGTATGCAGGATGTTATAGGTGTTAGCCTCTCACATATGTGTGCTTTGTAACTTCTTGGCAATTTTCACACTTCTTAATAGCAGCAGCAGCAGTAGTAGTAGTAACAATAATAGACAGGTAGTAACTAATATAATCTTACTTAGTTGATGATTAAGGTTAATAAATGAGTGGAACAAGTCAAGCTTTTAAAAGTTCGCGTATGACTTGTTAAGATACTATCGAGTACATGTTAAATTGAGTTTATACCAAATATAGAAGTGCATTTTGCAAGATGAGTTTGTTAAAAAATCCTCAATCGTGGCTTATAAGCTTATTTAGATTAACAAGAGTGAACGAGTTTTGATTCTGTTAACCCTTGTAGGCTTATTAAATTGTTTCTTTCATTTTATTTTATATAGTTTAGTAAAGACTAATTTCAAAGTGTACTTGTGGACCTATTATCAAACCTATTAACCAGCTTGTTAATGGGTTATTGACGAACATGAATAGAAGTTCAAACTTAATTTATTTAAATAAATAACTTTTATTTTGAGTTTGAGCATAATACATTTTAAATTGGGCCAAACTTGAATAACTTGCATATAGTTTGTATAAATAGTTTGATTTGTTTACAATTCTAAACTTGACTATTAATTTATTAGGGTCTCATAGTTATCGGATTTAAAAATATAACTAAAAGACTAAGTAGTAGTTCCGCTGGTAACAATAGAAATTTAATACCCATTTAATTTCGCAAAGTTAAGCCCATAATAACTTTATATATATATATATATATATAATTATTAAGTGAAAGTCAATTATGCATGTTAAAAATTTAAAAGCAAAGTATTGGCAGCTATTTATTTATTTATTATTATTACGTGAGAATGCTTTATTCGTCTCCAAAATTTTCAAACACTAAATTAGTTCAATTGAAATTACTAATAAATCCCCAACTTTATTCTCTTACGATACCTGAACTTTTTCAATTTAATAGATATATACCAAAAATAAAATTTTGTTATAAGAAAATATCTAAACTTTTTAAATCTTTCATATACGATTCCTTTGGACGGATTCCGTCCAATTTTCCATCTAACTATTGACGTAGCAAACGGAACCAATTAAAATAATGTTTTTTTGTTTACGTGGCCATTTTTTAATTTTTTATTATTATTTTCTTTTGCTCTCACCTCTCTCTCTCTTACTTTCAAACCCGAGACCAAATCCATCAAACTCTCTTTCTCTCCCTCGCCATTGGTGCTCTCTCTCTCTCTCTCTCTCAACTTTTTCCCCTCTTCTTCCTCTCATCTTCTTTGACTATCTACACTAACTCCTTTATCTCTCTCTCTTGCTAACCTCTCTCTTCGCACCACAAAACCTAAACAACACTCACCAACCCCCAAAACATAACCCACTTGTCTATCAACCAAAAGGTCCAAAACACCCTCAACACTAAGACCACCAATAGCAATCAAATCACCACTACAATATCAAGTCACACCAAAACAAACCATAACACCATCATTCCTAACTACCCAAACATCTCAACCAAACTCAAAAACATATATGTAATCGACCTCCGAAACCACTGTAGCTACTTTGACCCAAACCACTACACTATAAACATCGAACACTAAGTCGATAACCCAAAACCTAACTACCTCCTCCAATCTCACAACCACTTCTAACAAAAAAGCAAAATCTCCACCCTACCAAACTTAAAAGTCCTCCAAACAAAACCACCGACAACCACTAATCACTCAAAACAACATCGTAACCTTACAACATACTACCATCGGCCATCCAAACACTAGCCCCAAATGCCTACCACGACCAAAGTCGTGACCCTCACATATGCCGTATGACCACTATTAACCTCCTACGCTAAAGTAGTGACCTTCATCATGTTTGGTGGTAATACGCTTGGTCTAGAGAGAGGGAGGCCAAGTTATGTGTGGGTTTGGGTTCGTATTGGGAGTGTGAAGATGGTGTTTTGAGTGATTGTTGGAAGTGGTCTCTTAGGAGGTGCAGTGACATTTTATGAGTTTGGCTTGGATGTTGATTGGGGTTTATGTGGTTATTGGTTGTCGCTTATAATGGTTGTAGTGTTGTGTTGGTTGGTGGGTGTGTTTGGATCGTTGTATTTGGAGGCTGAAAGGGGTGTTTGGCTTAATGCCTGGTGGTGGTGAGCTTCGTTTCGTTATGGACAATCTTCCGTGATTTGGTGCGGTTGAGTTGTTTATGGGGAAAGTTTAAGAAAGAGAGAGAGTAGGCGAGAGAAAGGAGACACTGAGAGGGAAAGAGGAGAAGGAAGAGAGAGAGAAAGAGGGGACGGTCGGGTTTAGTAGAAGAAGAGGAAGAAGAAGAAGGAGAAGAAGAAGAAGAAGAAGAAGAAGGGGGAGAGAAGAGAGAGAGAAAGTAAAGGAAAATTAAAAAAAAAAAGAGTAAAAGATGCCAACGTGGACCAAAAATAAATATTTTAATAGGGTCCACTTGCCACGTCAGTTGTTGGATAGAAAATTAGATGGAATCCATCCAGCGGCATCATAAGTGAAAGATTTAAAAAGTTTAGGTATTTTTTTATAGCAAAATTTTGTTTAGGTATAAAATTGTTAAATCGAGAAAGTTCAGGTATTGTGAGAGTAATTAACCTAACTTTATATATGTATATATATTTATTATTATTAAGCAAAAGTCAGTTATTCATATTAAAAAATTTAAAAGCAAAATATTGGCAGCTATTTATTTATCTATTATTATTAAGTGAGAAAGCTTTATTCATCTCCAAAATTTTCAAACACTAGATTAGTTCAATTGAAATTACAAATGAGTCCCCAGCCATATTATGCATTCATAAATGCAAAGATAGTAATAAGGATAAAATTGAGAATTCAAGTTAGTATCTTCTTTTTTCCTCATTCCAACTATTCCACGTCTAAGCATCAATTACCATGCCATCCCAAGTTTGGTACAAATCTTTCTCCTTGAATTTTTTTATCCTTTGTAAAGGATTTTATATCAATTTAGTGATATCTTCAATTCTTTTTTAATCCCTACAACATTAACAGTTGATCCATACTCTCGCTATCAAGTTGTCTTCTTCTTTTTTTCATTTCTTTTTTTTTTTTCTTTCAACCACATCTAAGGTTGATGCATCACCACTTCAATTGCGCTTCCCTTTCTCTCCGGTCTATTCTATTTTTCTTGAATTTGTTAGTTAATTTTATTAATTCTTTATTGTTTTAATTCTTAAAGATTAAAATAGACTGTTGTTATATTTTGTTTAATTCATTTTGTTTAAATTTTTTAAGATTTAAATTGATTGTTGTTGCAGTTGAGATTCTTCAATGCGAAATGGGTTGGTGTGAGAGGTGTAAAACCTCATTTTTTTGTATTTTTATTCAAGTCTTAACTTTAATCATAAATACAAAAAGAAGTTAAAAAGAAAAATTATCAACATTTGCATTTGAACCCAGCATGTTTCCCCCTTCTAGGTGAAGTATAGATTTTATTTCTGAGATTATTTGGTTGTTTTGACATATACAATATATATACAGTGCATAAATATTTCAACACGGTACGCTATTTTTATGGTGACATCATATGATGTTTATGTGGAGACTTCTGCTGACTTTAATCTCCTCGCACGTTGTATAGATCTTTTATGGAGTATCTATAGTGTGTTGAGTTCACATAAACAAATATTATCTTGAATTGCAATCAGATTTTTCTGGAAGATAATAAAAAGTAAAAAAGGACGATAAAGAAGACTTTGGAAATCTATCTTCAATGAGAGTAAATAATAAAAAAGGACCTATGCCGTGGGATTATGCATGTCACGAGTGCATCCAACTTTGATGAAAGTGAAAATTTATGGTGATGACAAATCATGTGATGATACTTTGAGATGTTGTTGAAAGCAATTAAATCTACAAATTGAAGGTTTTTCTTCAGGATGTGTCAATTATTTTAAGTTACAAATGATTGAATTTCGGCATTCAACATCTTAATTTAGAAGTTAGAACAGCGTGAAAAAAGAAAAAAAATAAATATACAGGTTATTTTATTCCATAACTTATTATCATGTAAAATAACTACTTTTTAGATGATCATATAAAAGAATTTGTTAATTACCATACATGGGATGTAAGTCACAACTTCAAGTTAATTACTTCTTCATAACAAAAAATTATATATCTTATCTATTATTATTAAAGCCAGAACATTTTAATTCGTCTCTACATAATTTTTTTTAAATTAATATCCACTTTATTTTAGTTGGAACAAGCCAAGAAGTACACGTGTATCTCTAACTTGTGATGAGTATGAATGCTATCATGCCCAAGCAATGGGTTAAACCAAAAAAAAAAAATAAAGCTCTCTTCTTTTTGCACTATTTTATAATTTAAAAATTGTAAATCAAAGTTTAATAACTTAATTATTTGGTAATTTTACTATAAATGGGAATGATTTATTTAGTTCAAAATTCATAATATCCTTCCATTGGATTTTTTCATGGAATTGGCCTTTTTACCTAATTTTTCACTACTTATACATTATTTGTTTGGATCACTATCTGAAAAATGAAAATGTTTAATAAAAAACTATACTAATGATTTGAATATTTATGCATTATTTATTTGGACCTATTATTTGAAAAATGAAATGTATATAATTTAAAAAAAAACATACTAATGAGTAATGAGTAGTAGCGAAATTAGTATACATTATAATATAAAATTTTTTAACACATGTATCGCAAGTGCATCGACCGCTAATGAACCTATATGTGTCTATGAAAAAAAAAACATCCATTTTATCTTTAGACATAATCTTATTGTGCTATTATACCAATTAGCATCAAACTAAGAGCAATTTTTGGCGAATTGTTTAGCACGGAAACCAAAGCTAAGAAATACCATTTTATTCGAGTTGCTTAACTTTGATAAATTGTTTAGCAAGCAACTCAAAAAGTAAATTATTTTTCTTTTTAGTATTTTTATATTAATTATATATAATTTATATAATATGAGATTCATAAAAAATTTTAAAATAATATGTTAAATAACTTTTTAAATAACTCATAAAAAATAATAAACTATTTAATAAAAAATTTTGTTTAAGATATACGTTAAATAACTTTTCATGTCATCGTTAAAGATGGTACAATGCATACTTCAAAAATCAGAACTTTCTAGCAAAGCCTTTGTGGAAAGCAGCAACTGGATTCATCCGGACCATACAAAAGTCCAATCACAGTTAAATCTAAGAATTTTTGGCGCTCATTCTGACTGCTCTTCGGAACATCAGGAGTTAGTCAACAAAGACAGCAACGACCAATCACGGCCAGTCGACCATTTTATAGATCTTGTCAATCCTATGAGCTCCTCTCTCGCCCTCCCTCCACCTCCACAATGGCGAACCCCAGCAGCGATCATTCTCCCCCAATTCCGTCAGATCCAGTCGGAAACGGCGATCCACGAGTGCCGTTATTGAACCTATCAACGGTTCGGCTGAGAATAGATTCGGTGCAGCAGTTCCTATCCGATTCCATCAACTACAACAACATCGTGAAGAAAGATCAGATGGATTTGATCTCCAACGAGATCGAGTCCGCTCTTCACCAGATCATCATTAACGGTGCGGCTCTTCTTGAGTGCGCACAAACTAGTAGTACTTCTACACAAGCGTCTGCGCAAGATGATTCTTCTTTTGGCCAATCGCACCATTGGGATACGAATACGGGGGCTCGAGAGTGAGATCTGTTGGAAGGCAACAGTGAAATGTCAAGCTTTTTTGTACAACGATAATTAATTGTATAGAATGTTGGCTTGTATCATAATTCGAGAAATATATCTATTAATCATCTTCTCGTGTCGAAAAAATCATAAAATAATGTAGGGATAGATATTTTATTGGATGATTATCAGTTGAGTAGTTATCTTTTTCTCTTTTTTTTCTTCCTCTATTATACATTAAATAAATTATATGCATGTGTTCATGCAAAAGTGTTAATGATATTAAATAGTATTAAAATCAATTTAATGAAAAATATTTCTAAATAATATTAAATAAATAAAATATTAAAAATTTATTTAAAAAGCTAAAAGAATTGAAAGAAAGAGGTGTAAAATTAATTTTTCAACACCGATAAAATATTGAGATATTCTTCTATAATTGTTAAATAATGTTGATATTTTTAGATGAATCTTAAGTTAATTGTTTGTTAAAAAAATTGATAAAGGTCATGTATTTGCAAATAAGTTAAAATATATGTAAAACTGTTGCAATTAAGCTTATTATATATATATATGATACATTAAATTGAAATATATATATATATATATATATCAAAAGAATGGTTAAGCACAAATTAAGGAGTATTGTAATTGATGAAAAGAATTCATTTTCTTTTTTCTGAACCATGTATTATAACTATTGGGCACTTCAAACTAGTCAACTAGTAAAAATAAATATAATAATAGGTATATTTAAATGTCTAAATAAGTGACGAGACTACTCTCATTAAAAAATTTGATAATACCTTAGAATTTTCTTATAATTATGAAAAGAAGAATCAAACATGATCTATACCGTTATATGATTTATATTCATACTATTAGACTATAAAAATCTTAATGATCTATGCATTTAAAATGTGATTTTTCACTTTAATCTATTCCCTATAATAAGACACATGCATTATGTGTTACCATAGGAGTAGCATTTACATTAAAGATAGGATATAAAGATAACATTTGTTAAAAGCAAAGATGCTTATAGTGAGTGTATTTATGATGTGTATATGAAATCAATCTTGATTTAACTTTCTAAATCTGTCACTCTCTCTCTCTCCTTTTCACTCCATAAAAGAAATTAAAAATGCACTAAACATTTAATTAAGGTTTTGAGTTTCATCTTTTAATTCAATTGTATACTATGATATGCAAGTTTCATATTTCAAAGATATCAAAAATATTTTACGCGGAAAAAACTACATTTATTTAATCTCTATTTAATTATATTCAAACCTTATTTAATTTCATGATTTTAAGGATATTAAAAATATTTTACGCCCATATACTAAAAAAAGAAAAAACTATGTCTATTCAATCCCTATTTAATTATATTCAAACCCTATTTAATTGTCATGATTTCAAGAATACGAAAAATATTTTATGTCCATATGCTAAAAACATTATATTAAAAACATTTGCACTAAAGACACCAAAAAGGTGGTTTTGCTTTAATAGTATAGATATGTGTATGATATATATCAATTTAGTTAATATATTAAAGAAAATTAATTCGATAAATTGCTAATAAACATAACGTAGATTAATTATGACAAACCGACTTAATTTAATAAAATCATGCTATTGGACCCAAACTACAACCCAAGCGGGTTCATTGTCATTTAAAGCAAAAACCCTAGATGGGCTTTTCACTATAATTAAATTCAAAAAAGACTTACACTTTAAAATGGCTAACTAAGGTTAGTTAATTTAGATGGGGCCATACACTTGAGAATTTGAAATTTTAATGGGTTCAAGTCAAAATTTAATTGGTTTCATTTTCATCTTTAGGACAAGACCCATGTAAGTCTTGTGTAAGTAAAGAATAAACTTAGACTTAAGTTTAGAATTTTCTAATTGGGTTTAATTAGAATATATGGATAAATATAACTTAATTAGACAACTAAGTAAAAATAAATCGTAATTTGTTCAATTAGTTAAATAACCAAACTTAATAAGCCCAGCTTAATCCAAACTTTTAGTTAGGCCTATTTTACAAGTCATACCTTATATGGACCTTAAAGAAATCACTCAGGCTTAAAAGCTTAGACGTGTGGACTCAACGAATGGATTAAAGGTAACTGGAATAAAATAAGTGTCATTAAGTGTACTTTAATATCTTCTAAAATTTGATCTTAATGTGTTTTGATTAAACTAAAAAATCAAATGTCTTTTGTGTTATAAATTTGTAAAGTTCAAAGGGCTATTTGCAATGGTTGAAAATCAAGTAATATATCCACATTTATATTAAAGTTTAGAAAAGTTATTTATAATTTTTCCTAAGATTCGATTATACATGAACTTACATGTTTAATAATGTTTAATTAAGTACTGGCAGAAGAATTAAATTAATTTAATAAATGTATTGACATTTTCTCATAGAGAATTCATCAGAAAAGCACCTCCAGTGATCCATGAGGGTGAAAAAAAAAATGGGAAAAGATTTCTCATGAACAAAAGAAGGGGAATTGCAATTATAAGTGGTTTTTTCTGTGACCACCACAACGCGTTTAATTAAAGAGTGCATGCTTTTTAGGGTGTAATATATGAAAAATGCCCCGAGAAAGCATTTAAGTCTGATATTCATATGTTAAAGCTGTCATGTAACTGGGATTATACAATATTTAGGTATTAGTAGGTTTATCTTACCAGCTGGTACAAGACAAACAAGAAACAGCTATGCTCCACCGTATACAAGTTGATTCGAGTATAATGTAGGTATCTATTTTTATCAATGTCCTTCATCGAGAGTGTGCCACGTAAAAAACCATTAAGACTGCATATAATATCATATGTGAAACCGTTATAGTATTGCATTTTTAGTTATTATACTCTTCATAAAAGATGTTGCTAAAGATAAGCAGCTTTTTTTTTTTTTTCCTATTTGGAATATGCGTGTAAAGGAAAAAAAAAATTAAGCATTTTGATCTTGAAATGATGTTTAAGGACATGCCAAAAAAAAAACAATAGGGATTGATTACTTTTTTTTTTTTTTTTTGCGATTAAATATTATTTTGCATAGAGATACAATTTTGTGTATTTACTAATGAGTATTTTAATTAATTTTTTGTATTTGCTGACGTGACTTGATTTTTTATACATGAGTGCCACACCGAATCCATGTGGGTACAAACAACGCCAATGCCATGCGGACGCTATGTTGGTGTTATGGCAGCAAAAACAAATTGCTTATTCAAATACCAAATAATGAAAGAGTTAAAACTACAACTAGATTAAAAGTACATGCATTAAATTCAAAAGAAATAAAAAAAATTGAGTATTAAATTACTAAAACTTAAATTGAATCATCAATTCTATTTTAGTCATTACATATTTCATAACTTAGAGTATCTAAGTTAGGTAGTTAATACACCAAATTCAAGTAGCAAATTATAAAATAACGGCAAAATTTAAGTGATTAATTGCATATAATAGGCAAAGTTTAGATGCTAAATCTAACTATTACCCTAATAATGTATTTGATGGCATCCCATTGTAATGTCATTTAAATTTAAGAAATAGATTTTCCCTTGATTCTCAATGTTTTAAAACTTTTCTAGTTGATTTCTATATCTATTTTTTATTTAAATCATAAACATTTTTAAAAGTTAACAAAATTGATATTTTTTTTTTATCACCGTTAGTTCTTTGTTAACTTTTAACAAGGAGCGCAATTTCAAATTATTAATTTAACTAAATGAAATGATTACATTGAGATAACTTCAATAAATTAATTAAAATTTCAAAAAAAATAAAAAATAGAAGAAAATACAAATATTGAAATAAAAGTCATCCTAGTCACCTACGGATCACTGGCCAGAGTAGCCATTCACCCCCCGGAAAAGGTCACACAACCCGATTGAGGTGATGGGCTGGGCTACCATCTGTGGAAGATTTTTTTTCAAGAAAGAAAATTAAATGAAAACCCAATTAGGTTACAAATGAGCCCTACAACCTTATCATAACCTCATTGGATTTTCTTTTGATTTCCTTTCCTTTTCTTTTTTATTTTTATTTTAAGTCCAGTAGGAGTATGTTGGAAAACCTACTTCAGGTTGTGGATTACAATTCAACTTCTAAAACATGATTACTTTGGCTGCCCTATGGTAGTCATTTCAAAAACCTTAAAGACCATGGGTGGTTACAACCACATTATTTAATGATTTTCTAGAATTTTATTTTTTTCAAATACTTTTAGCATGTATGAATTATTTATTTATTTAAATTTTATTTTAATTAATTTTTTGAATTTATCTCAATTTTATTATTTGATTTAATTAAACTAACATTTTTAAGCAAGTAAATCACACCACAAGTCAAAAACTAATGAAATACAAACAACATTAAATGAAAAAAACTTTTAAAAAATGTTGAAGAACTTATTAATAAAACGTTTTAAAACTAAAATAGGAAAACATTAATGAAAAGTGCATTTTTTTTCCTTAAATTTATTAAAACATATTTTACATGTTAAATTTTAAAAAAGTACTAGCAGTCTCTCCTATTTAAACCATATCCCAAAATGTAGCTCATTTAGTTTTATTTATTTACATATATTTTCATTTGGTCAACTCGTATACTTTATGATGGAAAATTAAACCCAAGTCATTCCAATAGAAGAACAATATTAATACTACAAAGCCTATAAAAGTCTAAACAAAACATTAATTTTTATTTATATATTTATTCTTTTTTTTTTTCCAAAACCTCTTATTTAAATTTATCAATCTATGATAGCAAGGGTAGCTAAAATGTTAAAAGAATAACATATAGACAACATTTAAAATAGCATAACTTGATTTTGATTCATCTGAATCACACTAGCATGTTTTTTCCAGACATAAGATTAACTAGGCAGCATGTAACGTTACCCAAACATTAACTGAAAATTTAGGGTCAGCAAATTAATTTTCTAGAAATCATATGTTCGGAGAATCACCAGTGTACCCAAATGTAAGAACACATAACAATCTTATTAAAAACCAGTGAGTTTAATGGGGTTGAATGGTAAGACATACTCATGGGTGTGAAATTTTTACCTTCTGCAGTCAACAATGAACTTCTCCACATGAAGCCATAATCACTTGATTGACACACTTTCAAATGCACTCATAATGTAAGAATCTCTGCATAAAGTTACTTGCAATACCCTATCAATCACCACACATCACATGTAGCTCAGGAAATCGGGCAGAACAGAAAATTCAGATGGTTCTTTCTTTTCATAAACAAAATTGACAGATGTCTGAAAATTTGTCACAAATCATGGCATGATGATTGTCCATATTGGCATTACAACATCTGATTATGCCTGTCTTGATAAATTTTCTTTCTAGAAATTGCTTCAAATGCATCATTGGGTACTCATATCATAGCACTTGCACAAAAATCAAATTGCTATACTATGGAATGGATGAGATCTCAACACTCTTTACACTTAGTGGACACAACTATACACAAAACAACTACTCAAAGCCAGAAAAAAAAGAACCGCAAAACTACTACAAACAAGCCCACACCTATAATGTGGAACACCAGACTTTGGATCATTCCTAATTAAGGATATAAGATTTCAGCTTGATAATATTAAGCCAGCTAATGAATATAACACATTCACCTTCCGCCAGACAATTCAATTGCGTCTTGGTTATGCATCGAATCTTCTCCCCAATCAAATCTCCTCTGCAGTCTCTCATATTCTTGCCTCCGAGTAACTTCAACATGCTGCCATTCTTCCCATCTTTCAGCTAGACCTTCCCCTTCCAGCATCCGTACGACATCAGACATTGCCGGGCGATCTTCTGGTGATGGCTGTGTACATAGAAGAGCTACTTTTATCATCATCTCAACCTCTTGCATGCTGTAGTTTCTGCTCAGGTTACGGTCAACAATCGCATCAAGCCTTTTCTCTCTTTCCAGCTTTTTGACCTTCACATGCAAAAGGCCGTGTTTCATCAATTAACTAAGTAAAAAGAACATGCATAGGATAACAGCAAACACTCCGGCATTTATTCACTGAACCAGTGCTCAAACCTATAGGGATGCAGGTGGAATGGATTTGCCCACCCTCCAAACCCATGGTTACAAAAGCCAAACAATATCGGCTGCTCATCAAGACAAAATTCAGCACCAAAATGCATGCCAAGCTTGTACCTAAGATGAATATTTCTCATCAGTAGTCCTAGCATTGCATAGTAGTCCATGTAAATGAAAATGGAAAAAAAAAAAAAAAAAATTTTACAACCTACTATTAAATTTAGAAATTCATTCAGACTTCATTAAATGATAGAAGAACCTGTAAGGCACACTGATCCTAAAATTCTTATTTCTATTGTGAGAGGATGTATTATGGCAGCACCACTCTGATGTCTAAGCAATAAATGATGTAAATGCAAAGTAGGGGTAATAGCTATAGGCACAAAACAATTAGTTCCTCAAGATAGCCTTACATGGTCAAGCAGCAAGACATCATCTTCTTCTTCCAAGCGGGAAAAGTCTATTGCACGTTGACCCGTCACAAGTTCTAAAAGCATAATCCCATAACCAAAAACATCTGTTCTTTCGGAGGATTTTCCAGTTGACAAATATTCAGGAGCGATGTGACCCATGGTCCCACGAACTTGAGTTGTAACATTAGTTTTCCTCACATCGACCTGCTTAGCAAGGCCAAAATCACCAACAACAGCTTCAAAATCCTCATCAAGCAAAACATTGGCAGCCTTCACATCCCGATGGATAATCTTAGGATTACAGTGTTCATGAAGATACTCCAAACCACGAGCCGCACCTAAAGCCACCCTTTTTCTGGTTGGCCAATCTAGAACAGGCTCCCCAGCCTTCAGTTCTGCAGCAATCAACTTAGATGAGCAGATTATAGCAATAAATTGTACATATGATTGTATCGTAAAATCTACTTGAACTTAAATCACCAAATGATAGGGGAAAGGAACATGTATATAGGAGTTTTTTTCAAGGAACATGTATATAGGAGGTTTTTTTAAGGCAAAGGAGACATCTGTCTGAATAATTTTGGCAACTAGAATCCAATAAGTATTCATATAATAGTAACTTGGATAAGATATCAAGGGTATACATAAATACATCATAGTATATGGATGCATTAGACCACGCACAATGCAGAATCCTTAGCACAATTCCCAAAATGAAAGACCCCTTTTAAGGTCATTGTTAAAGGACCCCAAAAGGTTGCCTTTTCCTTTACTCTTCCTCCCCCCCCCCCCCCCTCTTTCTCTCCCTTCCCTTGTGTTACTTTTGTTTAGTTTTGCATTATGGGTCCCATAAATTATTAATTTTTTTACTTTTAACTCCACAACCAACTAATCCAAAAGGTCAAACTTGTACATTTAGTGTGAACTATTATACTTGCATACAATGTTGCATTTATTCATGTGAAAGCATGAATTTATAGAAGAGTTGGGGATGATCATAAAAAGAAAAATTACAACTAGCATGAAACAGAAAAGGAAAAGAAAAAAATCCTAGGAAATTACTATAGATTAGCAACTGAAAAACTTTTTTACAAAAATAAACCACCTAAAATAAAGAGATATACATGCCTAAGAAATATACACAGAAGGAATGCATTCAAACATATCTAAAATCCCTACAGAGGTTAAATAACACACTGGCTACAAGTATTGATGATGTCAAATTTCTGTACCTCGTAAACGGTATGCAACACTTAAGTTTTGCATATAGGGATACACTAACAACCGTTCAGTGGGAGTTGTGCAAAACCCAATAAGCTTTAAAAGGTTCCTGTGAACAGCAACACTTATCATCTCAACTTCACGTTGAAAGGCTGCATCTCCCCCAGGACTCTCAAAATCTGTTAACCTTTTCACAGCTATTTTTGTGCCATCAGCAAGCACTCCTCTGTAAACCTTTCCAAAACCTCCCTGTCCGAGAACATTTTTATCACTGAAGCTGTCTGTTGCAAGCTGCAGTTCTCTCCATGCAAATCTTTTCAATTGACCAAATGCAATTCTCCTGTCTACTTCCCCTGATCATGTAAATAAACAAATGTAGAATATTATGAGTGAGATAGAAACATAAGCAATAAACAAGAAATATATCTAACCAAAACCTAGATCCTTCTAGTTGGTAATGAAGACATCACGGAACTTTAACATGCCTCCTGTAAAAAAGTAGTGCTCAGTCGTGAAGCAGGAAATGTGAATCCATACGACGCATTGAAATGACCCCGATTTTGATAACTAATTTGATTTTAATTTTAGGCCATAGTAAGTACGAAGCCATTTCCAAATGAAATTAAAGAAATTACAATTCAGTTTGACAGTCTCATTACACGTATCAACAAAGCATAGCCAGACTTGAGCTTTAACAATGTCTTCCAAGCTAGCAATGCCATGAATCATTAAAAGTAGCTGAACTTTCAAGTATATATGCAGACATTATCAATGAAAGAACTTCTGAGGTCCGGTAGTCTTGTCTCAAAATTCTGAAGAATGCATACCACCATTCCTATGACACATGAATTAGACGTTCCACAGAAGGGTAACCATGCCTCATGTAATAGAGACGTAAATGGATTTCACTCGCAAAGCTTGCCTTCCAATTTATTATCATACAAATGTCTGCACATATAACAAAATCTGTTCTCCATTAAAGAATCTGAGGTTGTTTACTGGAATCCATTATATTGAGCTTATATATGGAGTTCCAAATGCAAATGATTTTGGAATTGGGTGAAAATGGTCCTTGGAGGAGGCAGAAGGCTATCAACTGGTGCTTCTGAAGTAGGTCTCCAAAACGCCAGGGTTGCATTTTTGAATATTGTATTTAACTAGTAAGAAGGGGTAGTGGGCTTGAATGCTGATGAGTGAGGGAAGGTAAGAAGATTTGAGAGAAGAGAGGAGATTGATAGTGATGCAGGAGGAAGGATGGAAGAAAGGAACTGCATATGTGCTTTAACCTTAGGAAAAGAGCCATTTAGAATGGATTTCTAGAGAGAAGTCAGGGCATTTTCTCTCTCATAAAACAAAATCTGTGAAGACATGCATAACATAACTTGAAATCCTAAAAATAAACATAACTCAATGCGTAGTGTAGCTATTATCATATCATAGCACAATATTAGATGTTATTTTCTACATACTATAGCCTCTACATTCCAGATAAACTTTCTGTTAAGCTAATGATGTCATTCAGCAATACAGTTTACCACAATCTTGCTTATAGAAGGAACTACCAAAACAACTAATTTCCAAAAATCTAATACAAACCTGCAACATCCACAAATACTTCACGCTTGTACCCTTTGTGCCTACCCTTATATAAGAAAAATAGTGAGACAACAAGAAGCAGCACGACAAGCCCCCCAATTATACCTACTATAATTCTAATCTTGGGCTTATTAGAACCACCTGTCAAGAGGGGGAAAAGCACAGCAGCAAAGACTACCAGTTAATTCTGAGTCAGAAAACACAACTGAAATACAGTTCAATCAAGGTATTCCCAAATCAGATAATACTCAAACTTACCTGATTCGCTACTTTCAGATGCACAGTGGTTCGTATTTATTCCACAATTCAGGTTATTTCCAGAAAAACTGCAATAACATCCATAAGAGCACATCATGAAGACGAATTATTCAGAATTTAATGACTCAAAAGACAACAATAGAACTGAGATTCATAATTAGGTAGAGTTAAATTAAACTCAGCAGAATGAAAAGTCACTTCACAATGTTCACTATTTTCATACTTGTATTGGGGCACCTGGAACAGTTTTTGAGGAATCTGACCACCGAAATCATTATCAGCAAGCTGGCTGCACAAACATTGCTAGTCTCATTATGGGTATCCATAAGTGATATAACAGTAGATATATATATATATAAACAATTCCAGAACCAGAAGACGAGTGAATTATTCAAATAACATTTCTGGAACACACAACACCAGGAAAAATAAATGTAGGAAACATGTCTCATATCCTCGAAGGATCATTGCTTACAGATTGATCAAGTTAGGAAGGGAAGCAAGTGATTCAGGAATTGTTCCATCGAGTTTATTTTGACTCAGTGACCTGCTTGATCAATTGACAGATTTAGTGCCATTCTTCAAGAGATTCGGCAAAACAAAATTATAACCGTAAGACTTACAAGAACTGAAGCTTTTTAAGGTTTCCAAGGGAAGGTGGTATCTTTCCGGTCAACTGATTGTTTTCCAGGTCCAAATTGGTCAGATTGGTCAAATTTCCAAACTCCTCGGGTATCTCACCAGTTATTCCATTTCCTTGCAATGTACTGCCAAATTGCAACATAAACACATTTAGATTCCATAAAAATATTCTCTTTTTGCAGATCTTTGTTGAGTTTAGCACCACATTCTAACCTAAAATCTCAAGCTTATAGATTTGATGTAAACTTTTTACTTGTTACTTCACTCTCCTCACTTATGCACTAACACTTTATCAAAAGCCCATTAAATGAGTGACTTAGTTTGATAGGAGTTGAATGACGAACAAACAGCATGAACCAAAAACCTCCTACTCTAATACTATATCTGAGTCGTCTATAAGATAGTTTTCAGTTTTCAGTCAAATTTTCAGCCCACGAGTGAGCAGAAGTAAAATAATAAATGTCATAACCCATACTAAAACTGCACTCAAAAAATTTTAGATAAGAAGATTTTGATTATAATATTAACAATATTTAATATGTAAAATTTGCATGTTCATCGTCTTAATGAAATAGACTGCAAAATATTCGCAACAAACAACAGCATAGTATGATTTTTATATGGAGAAATTAATAAAACAATGTTGAGTGCAATGGCTGGCAGTCTACACACGTGTCAAAAATGCATACAAACATGTCTATCAAATGCATTTGAAGCTGTAAGTCCCAGGTAACAAATAAGAGGGGAGGGGTGAACTAAAATAAATAAAGCTTGAGATTTATAAAGGTTCTCCTTATAAGTCAATACTCTCTTCTAGCTCCACCACTTAGGATCCAGTCTTACACACCAGTCATTCCACTAATCCAATCAAAATAAGAGATTACGAATACCAATGCTATCTTGCTTTATCTCGCAAGCCTCATCCCAAGCTAGTCACAGAAATACAAGATACAAAGATGTAATCATCTCACTCAAACACTCAACCTATCTCTCAAAATAATAAGTAAGGATAGTTTAATGAGATACGATAGAATCTCAAGAAATTAAGTGCATAAACATAAGGAAAGCAGCTTCTGAAATAAATTCTGAAATAAACTCTGGATGAATATCAGTAGGAAGATGAATGATTTGAGCGCTTGTGTTCTTCTTTGAATTTTGAACTTCGTCTCTATTTAAATTGCTTCTATAATGTCTCTCTTGATAAAATCTCATAAAGTTCTTCATAAATATCTTCAAAAAAGATAATCACTATGTCTTCTTGAATCTTGAACGTTTGTAGCTTGATAATATCCCACAATATCCGGTTATACTTATCTTGATGTTATCTCCTTAATTTGAAGCAAATAACCTGATCTGTTCTTTGACTATACTGCCGTTACTTCATTTAAAATTCGAAAACTTCTAAAATAAATAAAGAATGCTTGTTATCTTTTGTTATCAGAAGAAGTCCGCAAAATATAGAGGTGATCTGTTGATCAGCATCTTATCAACAAATTTAGGTAAGCTTTATCTTCAATTGTTGTCTTCGACAAAATTGTTCCTTCATATTTGTAAATATTCTTCCAACAATGTAAATAACAATTTGAAAATAATAAATTTACTTGGCTTCATTAAATTCAAATTTCAACCCAAAATATTATCCCCATAGATTTAATCCTCTTACGTGGAACACATTAGATACATTATCCCAATACATCTAATAAAGCGGCGCTGGATCTTCATTAAATATTTTGATCCTTGTTCAAGATAAATTCAGCTTGATGAATATATTATCTTTTATATTAACTTCCAAATCTCTTGCATAGGTCATATGTTCTTGTAAAACTTCTGAAAAACATTCTAGTAAACCTTCTGTTACACAATACTAAATCTGCATACTTCATTAAATAGATTAGATATCTTTGATTTCTTTTTATTATCATCAAAACTATTAAAAGAATATCCTAACAGAAGCAAACAGAGGTAATAATTATCCCTTTTTTCTACTTAAGATACAAACAAATAATTTAATACTATGGTCCATACCAATCTTCATTTTCCCTCGATGCTAAACTTCGATCATGTAACAGAAAACAATTGAATGATTTAGATCAGTATTTGAATTTGCCAAAATCGTTCCAATCCTTGCTACTATTGATCAAAGTCACAAGTATATCCTAAAAAATACTCTTCTGATTCAAAAGGAAAATGTCATCCTATTAGTTAATAAACTACCACCCACCAAAACCCACCCCTGAAGAATTTAAAAGAAAGCATGAAAAAAGGAAACTACATGTTTCCAATATCACCATACTTACAGGGTATTAAGCGTAATCAAAACTCCAATTTTTGGCGACAATCTACCAGAGAAATTCATTGATGAGAGTGTTCTGCAATCCAGCATCATTAGATAAGAGATAAACATCCTAAGAAGGCCTCTAGCATATCTAAGACACCTAAAGTACAATAGAGAGCAAAAAGGGGAGAACCTACACGGATGTTACTTTAGTACCATCACAGATAACATTGGTCCAGGTACATGGGTTCACTTGATTTGGATTCCAGTCAGTGAGCTGAGTCGCTGATGCATTCAATGAAATTTTCAACGAATTGAGAGCATCCCCTGAAAGAAGATTTCAGTGAAAGCAATTTATATTTATACGTCATCTTAGCAAGCCATAATCCTTGGTGAATATTCTAATCTAGACATGCAAGGAAATACTGGAGTATAAATATGAAAACACACAAATATAAAATCACTCATCTTTCCACAAAATTACAACAGTGGAAATGGGTGGAAATAAGTGGAAAGGAAAAGAAAAAAAACAAAAGGAAAGGAATGTATATACCACTTCTTGTTTGTATTTACAAGATAAAAATAGAAGAAAATGGAATGGAATATTTCCTTCTCATGTTGTTAGGTTGATGTTACAAAAGAAAATGGAAAGATTGAAATATTTCATATACTAAAATATCCCTTATTTTGTCTTTATAGTTCCTCTTTTAGGAATGTTTTATAATTATACATCAACTTACACTCACTTCCACCATTCTCTCAAAAAGTGGGGAGAAACCAACTGGGTTTAAAAGCAGTTTTGTTTCCATAAATTTATCTATATTTCCAATCTCTTCCACTTTTATTTAAAATATTTAAACTCAACATTTCTACCAATTCCATAGTTATACACTGATTTCAGGGTGATAAGCTAGTTGCACTGTCATTTTTACTATCTAATTTACTATAAAGGCCTGCATGCAACCTTTTGGACAGAAAACTTCCACTGTTGGTTATAGTTTATTGAAATTATATTTTCAAGTTAAGAAAAAAATATCAAGCTTCTATATGTACTATCAGCCTAGATTATTTTCAGTTCACTATACATCAGGGGATTTGATTCATATGTATGAACATAGAAGAATTCCTACTGGGTCTTACATACTAATTATGATAATCACGGCATCACTGTATTGTAGAACCCAATTTTGTCAATAAAATTTGCATTATATTGTAGACTCCTTCTAGGGATGCAGAGACGATTTATCTCCTACGGAGATCCTTCAGCTTACTATCCTCATCAAAGAGAAAGAAATCAAACAAATTAAATTCTTCAAGTCAAGATGAATCAAAGAGATCTTTTTTCTCTACCAAGTACTTTTCAGACATAAAATATCAATATTTGCATCCACAAAATCAGGTGTGCTCTCTGAACCTTTTTCCTCTGGGACTGAATGTTTGTGCACATACTTTTCAAAGAGCTCATGGGAACTATCACCATAAAACTTTTCTTCCACATCAAACTTCAAATCAGCCTTCAGTCAAAAACTTCACATCAGTCATCTGCTAGCTATTCAAGCATGCATTGTATTCCTTTTCCGGTATCGTCCTTTTAACCCATGGGAAAAATGGCCCATAATTGTTCTTCAGGTAAATTTGGGACTTGAGCAACCAGTGCTTAAATTCTTTGACAAAGCTAATAACTTTCTCCTCCTGGTGTATAGCCAATTGAAATCTCATTAAGATTTAGAGTTTTGTTGGCCAAAAAAAAGATTTAGAGTTTTGGCCATCATAATGGTGCAACAATCTTATATTGATCTCTCCTATATGATGTAAGCCATTCTTTGAATAAGAACCCAAAAACCAACGCACCACTCTACCTACCATACATATAGAGACCATCTGCCTCCTCCATATCTGGGAAAGTTTGATTCATGTTAAACATACTGTCCGGCCCATGTGATCAAACAAATAAAATCCATACATCAAACAGCAGCAACTCTAGCCTCTTGTCACTGTACACAATTAATCCAAAAGGATCACTAGTTCATATCGCACTGATCCACATCAGATTCAACAACATTTGGTTGTTGAACTCTCTAAATTGGGGTTAGGGTTCTCACATTAAAAAAAAAATTGTATGGTTCAATTCAAACCTAGGGTTTTGCCCCGCGAAATTTACATGGATTTGGCTGCCTTCTGCTACAAAAGCTCTCATAGAATGCTTCACTCCCAATGAGATCCTTCATTCCTCCTCAAGACTCCATTCCTCCTTCAGTACAACTTATGAACTCCTCCATTCTTGGTTGCAGAAACCCCTCAATTGTGTGCTTAAAGCATAAATTGAAGCCAGCTTCTCACTGACCAAGGTAGCCTCCAATGAACTATAGCAAATCTGCTATGGCTGGACCCATTTTCTTGATAAATCAATTTTATGCCCTTTGCTAGTCACATCACTATCTTCTGCGGATTCTCCATCCAAGTTCCCATCTTCACCATTTCATTGTCCTCTTCTCAAGATCCAGTAGGTTGGACCAACCAATAGAAATTAAAAGAAATAGAACTGATTTTATTAAAGAAAAGGAGATTACAAATCCTAATTTTATAAATTTAGGGCCAGCATCAAAGCAAGAAACTCCAATGCACAGAGCTTAGAGCTTTACCTCTAACAATCCGACTTGAGAGAAAAATTATGCTGGAATGATCATTCCTCCAAACTAACCCAATACACTAACTTGCTACACGGGGAATAATCCATTTCAACTGCTTTAAGACTCTTACCACTGAACCTAGACTCATTTAAAAATCTATGGCACACTTGAGTGCAATCATGTAAAACTCAAAAAGCAATGATTGCCAACCATCTAGGTATCTTAATATGCTGTTGCTGAATAATAGTTTGCTGAAGGCCAAATTGGCAGCTCATATTTTATAAGGTACAAAATTACAAAACAGGATAACATTTCATATGATGTATACATGTGTCCTTAGAATCATGAGTAAGCCTTCTGGAATAACTCTGTTCAAGATAAAAGCATAATACCTTGAAAATCACAATTGACGAGGGATTGCAAGCAAGCCAAAGCCAATAATAGCAAAAGTGCTTCCATCATCGGCAGCATCATCTTTGACAATTGCAGCAACAAGAAGTGCACGAGCAACTAAACCACACAAGGGCCATCTCTGTTGATGAAGGAGGAGAACAAATTTAAAAGACTTATTTTGCAATGCATTTAGCCTTGGTTGGATTCCAGTTTTCAATCTAGTATAGGATTCAAAATTTCTTACTTTTTTATTCTTGATGGTTTATGCTTCTTAGTTTTTAGAACTTCTCTAACTTTATTTCTACTATATTAGGAGAGCTATCCCTAGGATACTTCAGTACTTGGCTTTGTTCACTTTTGTAACCATGACTAAAAAAATATGTAAGTTTAACCATAGAGATTTGATGAAATTGTGAGATGATCCTTCACATCTCCCTCATTTGTGGGCTCAAACATTGATTACTGCCGGTCTAGTGGAACATTTAAACAGGCGTGAAATAGTAGTGCAAGGATTTCAACTCATAAAGTTCATGTTCTAATCTTATACCATGTTAGATTTTACATGGACAACTTAATGATCTAAGGTTTAGGTTCTATTTGGATTATCGGATTTTCAACTATATTTTATCAGCACTATAACTTATCTGTATTATATCTGTATCGTAT
The DNA here is from genome assembly GCA_024138025.1 of Combretum micranthum. Lineage (NCBI taxonomy): Eukaryota > Viridiplantae > Streptophyta > Magnoliopsida > Myrtales > Combretaceae > Combretum > Combretum micranthum. Next base: position 948,400 of record JAMXBD010000279.1, read on the forward strand.
CTATTTATCTGTTTATGAATAAAACTATCAGCTTTTCATCGGCATTTATTTTCTTGACAAATATCTGTTTGAAAATGATAAAAATATATTGTCAAAATGATTAGAACATAATGAAACAAACAGACCCTTAAGCTTATAGTTCAGGTGCAATTATGTATTTACTCTTTAGTTGGCTTCATCTTCCTTTAGTGTTTGCTAATTTAGAACCGCCATGATTTCACAAGCAACTATAAACTTCATAATTAAAGCTTTATGCTTTTGGGAATTTTCTAATTTTTTATATGATCAATCGTATGGTTATTTGTCGAGAAATGCTTGGTATGACACCAAGAGGGTTTGTGTAGCTTAAAGAATTTCCGCACTCTGGAAGCACATCTGTTTTACAATGAAAGGATCTAACTATATGGCTAGTCATCAACAATGGAGACAAAAACTTACGACAAAATTGTTAAGGCTACTCAAGTGCTCTAACCAACAAAAATGTTAAATATCAAACAATGAACTTGGGGCACATGATATAGTCAACGATACTAAATATAAAGTAAATTATGGATGAGAATATCTCATCCTGATTTTGAAAATGAGTTAGACTCTAGGGCAGTTTCTGTCACTGATGGACATTTAATTGGAAAGTGTATTAATTAATCTAAGATGATGGCGCAGAATAATACAAGCTATAAGCTTTTTGGGAAAACCACAGAGGGGAACATGGCACAACATGAAGGCTGAATTGAAAGCAAAGTACAAATTATTCAATTATCTGGTGCGACTTACGAGAAGTATGCGCTCCCTAAAGTAGAAAAATGATCTTATGGCAAAGACATACACATTTGTCAAAGTGTTTCCCAAGCTATAGCTCTAGTTATTGATGGCAGGAGAGCTGACATGAAGAGGTGAATGCTTAGCTAAGCTATTTAGCCTTGCCTGAAACTGAATTGAACTATCTATAGAAGGGTTGGTTTTGAAGCTCAGAATTAACAATAAAGGAAACTACCAACCTACACTATGGTTCATGACCATGGAGAATGTTACAGTTAGGGTAAACGCTGAAATTAGTGCCCAAACTTTGCACCAAAAATCAATTTGGTACATAAATTTTAAATTGATCAATTTAATACCCAATTAAACTTTTTGCAACTACTTTTGTCAACTACTTTTACTCTATTTGCTATCTTGAAAAAGACAGCATATTATTGAATTTTACTACTTTTTTCAATATTGTCTACTGATAGGTTATTTCTTTCAAGTTAGGAAACAAAATAAACAATGTTAGTGAAGTTCTAATAATTATTACAAAAAGTTTGATTGGAAATTAAATGGACTACTTAAAAGCTCATGTAACAAATTGAACTGTTATGCAAAATTCAAGTACCAAATTTGATATTTTCCCCTACAATTAAAACTATAACAAGCTCTAAAGGTGTCACTTGTATGTAGATGCTAACATATGGTCATGAGTGCCATTGACCAACCAAAACTAACTTAGCAAAGAGAGAGGGAGAAAGATTTGTGAAAGAAATATTAAAAATAATCAAATTAATTACAGTAATAATGTTGCTGTTAACTCAAATACAATAGTTTAAATACTCATTTTAGAGATGCATTTCCACTTCCCAAAATTTAAGGTCAGCATGACCATCATACTAAGAAAATCATATTGCAGATGAAGGTCTAGGATATTAGATTAGCATTCACATTGAAGTGCCTCACCATTCCAACAAACCATTCTGAGACTGATAAGCTATTCCTATAACTAGTGTCTTCTTTCATTCCATTGTGTGCTCAGGAAGGCCCTATACCATGGAATATCACTCCAAAGCAAAGAACGCCCACTCTTCTTGGGCATTGTTACCTTTAAAAGTGGATGTGAGACATGATTTAGCATACTAGAGATGACTTGTACTGTAGGAGCCAAATCATTGTTTTGCACCCAGTGAGACCACTTGACAATTATACATAAGAATAATCATTAAATTTTGCTTCAATTTATTCTAAATGAATCCCAAATAGAAGTAAACAATTTCTATTGGAAGGCTGTCTTCTCCTTGTCTATTTTGTTAAAGTTAAGACCACAACCATTTGATCTAAAAGTTTAAACTTATAGATATGGCATGGATTATTATATTTATTATATAACACTCCCTCTCACTTGTGGGCCGGTACTTTGATTTTGACTAAGACCCATCAAGTGGACAAGTTAATTTTAATGAGGTTGAAATGAGTGCACAAAGATTCGAACAAGTGACTGTTGCTCTAATACCATGTTAAGGTTAGCACCACAATCATCTAATCTAAAAGCTTAAATTTGTAGATATAGCATGGACTATCATATTTATTATATAACATAGTTGAAAAGGATTTCTTATGCTAAGTATCTGAAAAGAAATTTTGCAAGATCAAGAAAGATGAAATTTCCAGAGAAAAAATGGTCTAGAAAAATAGATTAGGATTTGAATTTCTTAATTCTCATTTCCTATCCGGACAAGATTTATAAGTTTAATTATGTTTGAATTTCTCATATATGAATTTTAGATGCCAAGGAGAATGTCTTCTAAGAATTTATTTTCTTCTAAATGTAGTCATTTCAGCATCAATATATCTCATATTAATGTTTGTTTATCTTTTTCAGATTTGAAGGTAGCAGGTATGTTATTCATGGTTGTGATACTACCAATTCATGAAAGAACTTACATCTGATGCCTAGAGGCCTTTAGTGTGAAGCCTGAAAAATGACCATTCTTCCATATTGTGCTGCTATTGTCATGTCACCTGGGACACAATGTCAAATTTATTAGAAAGTGCAAAAAAACACGAAAAATGGAATCCATGAAACACAGCAATGCTCACACTCAATATGTGTGTGTGTAGTAAGTGATTTCATTGATAATAAAAGAGTATTGCACAAAATAGTTATTATCCTCTTTTAATGAGTTTTTGAACTATACATTATTGACATCAATTGAAAGCAATGATATGCTGGCCCAAAAAAAAAAAAAAAAAAGAAGGGAAAAAAAGTAAAGCAATAATACAAGAGAAAGCTTGAAAATCCAGCATATGGAGGTTTGTCTGCCACTCAAGCTACAATGGAGAGGGCAAAGGGTCATCATTTTGCAAGGATAAGTTATCTCAAAAGGATTTTCCTAGGTTTGGCTTGCAAGTTGCAACTTGCTTATAATGCATAAGTCGAAATCACCTGTAATCGCCAAACAGCAATGTTTTTTTCATTAAGTATTCTAGATATCTTCAATTACATGTAAAGATCATTTCCTTCAAGAGTAAGTTGACCTATTCTGCCAACTTCGAACACATGCCCACTACCAAGGAACTAAAGGACTAAAGATCGACTACTTTAATTCCCATTCCAAAATTAGATAATTGTACCTAAGTGTATAGAAACGGGCGCAGATGTACGAATAGAAGCTGTTGTACAAGTATTCAATGGTCCTAAATCATCAACTGGGTCTCCAAGCACCTTGCAGATTTGTCCCAAGGTTGCTCCATCAACCAAAACACTTAAAGTAGTTGCCCTTGATAATTGCATTGTTGTATCTAGACTATAAAGGCTCACATGCATATAGATTGTTCAATTTGCTCATCAACACCTGACCTTAAGATGTGGATCATCCAAGGCATGTTAGCATAGAATGCTTCTCTGATTCGAACCATGTTTGGAACCAAACCCCACCATAGGAGAACGGATGGGGCAATCTAGGTCATTCTTTCTTAATGATTGACTTAGCCAAAATGACCTAACCCAAGAAGGTTATCCCAATCATTGGTCCTTTCAATACAATCAAATAGAAGGGGACCATATTATAGGAACCAAAAGGATCAGATTTTACACTTCGTTACTCTAAGATAGATTTATTGGTATATGATAGCACCAAAGACCCACTTTTATGGCTTAATAGGTATGGACAATTTTCTCAGTACCAGAACACGTTAATGACTACTTGGGAAGAGGTTGTGACTGTCTCCGAAGAAGTTTCTGGAGTAACCATGACTTCATCGCACAAGTTTTAGTTTGGTCAATAATCATTCATTGTGCTACAAACTCCTCAACCCAAACTAGAGTGAGGTTAATTTCTCCAGTCTCGTGATAGATCAACATCGTAAGAATGGCATTTGCTTGTTTAAATTGCATTTAAAAATTCTTGACAGCCCTACTTGCTATTATTTGAATACCTTGACACCTCCGTCCCCCTTACTAAGCTATGATTGCTTACCCCCTTACAAACTTTCTTGCAGGTTCAGACTAATCTTAGAGGAGATGCCACTATATATAAATCCTTAGGTGTGTAGAAAGTGGAAATGATTGAAAGCTAGAAGGATTGCTTTCTTTCTTTGGTTTTCATCTGTGTTGTTCAGCAAGGTCTCCTGAGTGACCCAGTTTGACGTTGAATCCTATAAAGAATCGTGGAATTAATAAAATTAGGAAGTTTAATCTATATATTCATAGATCTTAGTCTTATTTATATTGTTGGACTAACGGCACTTCAAAATGGATCAGTCGTTCATACCTTGTGTACACTAGGTTATAAAAAAAGCAAAGCAGTTAGTTTATTTTATAAATTGGTGTACCGGCAAAATTATTGCAACTAGACTAACTCACAGCATGACAGTCCTTGGATGGTATCCTCTAATTTAACTCAAAAGGCCAAAAATTAATACCATCACCGTGAGTAAGAGGAACAAGATTGTCATCGCATGGTTTTAAGGAGTATTACCATGTATAATTTGCTCCACCAATCAATAGTATTCCTTTGAAAGAGACAGCAAAGTTGAGTTGTCCAAGTAAGTAAGAGGAATTTATTCTGCAATTCCAAATGCTATTACTAACACATCAGATAGCCCTTTTTGCTTAAGATTTATCTAAGGCCATTTAATTTGATGTGAATATCCATAGTCGCCTAAATGTGATTATGCTATGAGCCTGCCTTGAGCCAATGAGAGGAAGTTGCAACTCAATCGACAACCACCACTTAGAAGCCATGACGTTATAGCATAAGTAGGAAGAGAGAGACTAGTGCATGCAAACGGACCACAAGTTGTAAATCCTTCCACCTATGGTAAACGAAGTGCACCATCTAACCCAAGCAGAGATGATAAATCAACAAACTAAAGGATTGTGCTAAACAAAGACCTTCTCATTCAAGGGCATCATTGCAAGAAGCTCTTCTAGTTGGAGTTAGTTAACAATGTGAAGGGAATAAAGACAAACTTGTCGGAAGATGATTCACAGTGGAAGGGTTGAGCATTTATCTAGACTTAAGGACAAACTCAATGTCCAAGAAGGGGATAATGTTAGAATTAGCATCAAATCAGAAAATAGGACACCGTTATTTCTATTTTTATATTTATGCACTTATAAAAGATCCTGTTAAATTTATGCACATCCTAAGGTATTATACTATTGTATTAATGATAGTTCATACGATAGTAATAACAAAGTAAATGTGTTATCCTAAATGTAGATGGAAAGTCCTCTTAGCTAGCCTTCAAAAGATCAAAGTGTTATCCCTAATGAGCATTCAAACATGTGATAGGATAGGAATGTATATTAATTAGAATAATTTTCATTTATTTTTCTTTCCTTTTTTATCTTCCTTTATATATATAGATATGTATGATCAGTATCAATAAAGATATAGAAAAATATTCCACTCACCTTCTATATGGTATAAGAACAAGAGGTCATAAGCTCAAACCCCTACGCACCCATTACAGTCCCATTAATATTAAGCTGTCCACTTGAAGGAACTTATTAAAAAAAGTCAAAGTCCAGCCCACAAATGAGGGAGAGTAATAATACTATATCTACAAACTTAAATTCTTAGATTACATGATTGTGGTACTAACCTTAAGAAAATACAATTACCATAGGCTCCAATTGTAAACCAGGGAAAATAAATAAACCAAAACACATTGCAAACATTGATTTCAAGGTAAATCTCCTATTAACTAGATGTATAGCCCAAGCATATAATAGCCAGCTCATAAGAGTTACTAAAACCGAACATGAATTCTCTTCATATCAAGTCTCCGATAAAGTTGAATAGCAACTCTACATATTCTCTTTTTTGGCATTCAACCTCATTTCTCCCAGGTCACGAAGTTTCCTGTCGTCCAAATCATTCTTGTCACTGAACTTTCACCAAAGACACCAAGTTTCCAATTGCTTGTTTAAGTTATTCATCAAAATGCGGGTGCATTCGACTCTTTGAAAGTTGAGTTAGATATCATCATATAGCATCAGGCACAAGGCATTACGAGTGAACCCACAGCCCATCTCCTCCTCAACGAGCTGTCGATTATTGGTAATAATTGAACATATCCTATGATTATCTTCTTAAGCTAACAAAGCTAATGTAAAAACTCCATATAAGCTTCCCAATTATGCATGTGTCCAAGAAATCTCCATCTCCTATACTCACAGGGAGAAAAGGAAAGGTGGTCTTGCTAAATCAGCAGAACACATAGCTCAGCAATGTTTCAGATGCATAAATTAAATAACATCAATAAATTAAGAAACCAACCTGAAGGCAACTTCTAAGGACTGCAATCTACCAAGATACCGTGTAGGTTCAAAACATAACTAAGTAAAAGTAGATAATTAAAATAATTCTGCCAACACCTTGTGAAGAGGTAAGAAAACGACCCACATAGACAAATAGCAACGAACTTCAGAGATACTGAAGAAAAAGGCATAAAGTCCAAATTTTTCAACAAACCCAGAATTAAGTAGTTCCTAAAACGTTAAAATGATGCTATAATTCCATAACCCACTAACTAAAACAACCTGAATCAACTCAACAAAGCATGATGCCTGATATGAACTAAGGGCACAATTACATATACATATATATATATATGAATAGGTACTAAGAACAACATATACCTTTACCTAAATTCGAACTTAGGCGAAGAAAACGAAGCGAAAAGACAGGAACGAAAGCGAAAGGTGAATGAAGGAGATGAAGAAAAAGAAGAACAGGAAGGTCAAAAGTTAAAAGTGTGTGAATAATTTTTAGAAGCGTGTTTTGGTTATGACCTATGGCGCATGAGTTGGAACTGAACAAGTTGCTAAGTGCTAATCTACTAATGGTGGACCTGAAGAGTGTGAGAGAGAGAGAGAGTGCTGTTTTGGCATGAGTAGAGTTGGAAAATGGAAGGCAGCAACAACTATGCTATTCCGTTTCATTTTCTGATTTGAGCAGAAACACGATTTTTTGCTAAAATTAAAAAACACAAACGTGTATGGACGTAAAGATAATTTCTTGTTTACAGTGCATAAAAATGTATATAAATATCATTTAAATAAATTTTTAAATAAATAAAATTAATTACCAAAAATAATAGCACATTTATTACACGTAATATATATTATTTTCGGTCAGGTAAATTGCAGGTTCTGTGAAAAATTTTAAAATTACACAAATTCCAGTTTTATAAAAGTTAACAATCAGCCCCATGAAAATTTTATCGATCCCAGGCTTTATTTGAGTTAGCTGAGCATGTGCTATATAATAAATTACAAAAGAATAATTGAAATGTCATTTTTGTGACAATATTACCCTTTTTTTCAAAATAAAAAAACACATCCAAATATATTACAAAATAATCATCTTTTAAAATATCCACTATTTCTTTTGAAAGAATTTTTTTATAATATGCCTTTTTCAATAAAATTTTTATAGTTATTAACTAGTATCTTTACTATGCGGTAACTGGTTGGTATCAAATCTATATTAGTATTACTGCAATAATATTTGAAAATGTATAACTTTTTTTCCATCATAAAAAAAAAAAAAAAAGTACATAACTTTTAGAGCAACAAGTTATTTAAAAAAAACCAAAGCAAATATAGCTAAGGGAAATAGAATAAAATATTATTATTTTAAAAATAATTACGAAAATGCCAGTAGGATCAAAATAATCCCAGTTTTAGGTAAGTTGGCCTCGTCTCTTGTCCTTAGTGACCGACCTCGTCCTTTTAAGAGCGAGGTCCGCACCCATAATATCCCAACCTCTTCTTCTTCCTCAGTCTGTTTAGATGCAAGCAAAAGCCCCAAATCGAAAATTCGAAACCCTAACCCTCATTCCACTAATTCCAAGCCGATTGTCACGCAATTAACTCCATGTATTAGATTATTTGAATCACCAGACGTTGTGGAAGTGTTAATTTGGTGGAGAAGAGAAGCGATTCGTGCGAGCACACCGACATTATTCCGCGCCGAAGTGGATAAGTATTACATTTTTCCCTTAATTTTTTTTCGTTTTGGATGTTGCATTGTTGTATTTTAGGTGTGGTAGGTTTTTTTTATTGAATTTGTTAAGTACATTATGTGGTTTTTATATTAGATTAGTTGTTGCATTATTGTTTAAGTGTATAAGATGATTAGTTGTCTGCTTGGCTTGAGTAGCCAAAAAAAAAAAATAGTGAACCAGCCTTGTTTTTTATACATGTGCTAAGTGGGATGGCAGGCATGATCGCATTGTATATCTGGCAAATATGCCCACTAGTACATCTGATAATTACTTCGACTGATATTATGCGATCACTAGGCGCTGGATTAGTTGTATAAGGGCTATTATACGCTTCATGGTGAGCTTACTGACTACATAAGCTGTATATGAAATGTGTTGTGTGTCTTTTCATTCACTTATATACATGTTTGTTCTTGCTTACTGACAGATTTTATTCATAAAGTCCCCCACATGCCTCCAGAGAATACTCCTACCACTGCACTAGATGTCATTCGTGTAGTGGATGAGTTCATAGGAGTCAATTTGAATGATCTACTGCCACCACTAGCACCAGAGCAGGATTATCTACAACCTTGGCTAGCACAGAGATGACATCTACATAGGGAGAGGTGTGGGCGGGGACGGGGTCAGGAGTGAGGCAGGACTCGATAGTTAGCGATATGAGATGAGCCTGAGCCATTTAACGTGCCAGGATTTGATCAGCCAGGTCCTTCCCAGTTTCTTCATGACGAGTCTGGTCCATCATTTACATCCTACACTTATATGGAAGACACTCCTACACCAGACCCGTTATACAGTGAGTTTCATACCCCCTAGCTCCACAAAAGAGGCATCAGTCACCGTCACACGATATGGGGGAGGGACCCATGCAGGTAGAGCCAGACCCTGTCCCATTTGGTCAGTACAGCCCCGGTGGTGGAGACGATGAGGGCACGCTGACACAAATTAATCCTTCTATAAAACACCCCCATCGGTGTACACCATTCCCCCGGACATTTGCGAGACGGGGATGAGGGAGGCGGGCCAGACAACAGCAGTAAATATTAGTAAATTTTTCCTTTTCTAGATCATTGTTTGCAGAATCTTAGCTTTTATGATTCTTGCACATCATTTTTCTCTATACATTTGATGTATTCAAAGAAACAATCGATTGTTCATTTGTTATTATGTTTGTACTTGCCTGCATTGGGTTTGGAGCTGTGTTTTGGATGGATTGGGTTTGGAACTGTGTTTGGATGGATTGGGTTATGTAGTCTAGAAGTTCTTTAGCTATGGTTGGCGATAGCTAATGAATGATATATGATTTTGACAGGTTTTTATTAACAATGTAAAAATGAGTAATTTTGGGGGAAATAAACGCAGAGGGGGGAGGTGGGGGAGTTTTCTCTAACCTCGTTTCGTAAAGAAACGAGGCCAACTTGCCTAAAATAGGGATTATTTTAATCGCAATGGTATTTTCACAATTATTTTTAAAAATAATACTATTTTATTCCTTTTCCCTATAGCTAATCCCCAAATGTATCCATCTAAATTTATACTAGCTTTAGTTAATTTTACGAGTGTATTTAGCTAGTTCTTTTTTTTTCCCCTAAAGTGATATTACCACAGCAAATAAAACATATGATGTGGTATTTATTTTTCATAATTTATTAGAATTACATATAATCGGCCAAGTTGAATAAATGGTTGGACTCATAAATTTTTTCGGGGATAATTGTTGAGTTCTAAGAAAATTGGGACTTTATGTAATTTTAAAAGTTTTGAGGAGATCTATGTAATTTACCATTTCTAATATGTTGCATGTATTAAATATAATATAACAATTAAAATTTAATCTCTCATGTAATAAATGTGGTTATTAAGAAGTAGATACTGTATTTAATATATACAACATAGTATCACATGTAATAAATACAACATTACAATGATAATTATATAGCTATGTTCATATTATTAATATTTTGATAAAAAAAATTAAAATAATTGTAAACATGATTTTCATCTATACACACACACACATATATGAAAGTTGTGTTTAATCACTATCCATGGATAACTACATGCGCATTTTTGTTTAGGTTTAGCTAATGATTTAAATTTAATCAATTGAGATCTAGGGTATTTTAATTAAAAAAGTTATATTTATGGATTTTAATATATTTATAAACTGAAAATAAAATTATGTGAATAAATTAAGATTGGATTTTATGGACTAATTTCAAACAAACTAGCCATGAATTAATTCAAAGATCATATAACTCGGATGAAAGAAATCATCTTAGCATAGAGAATGCAATATGATATACGAATCTCCATGTTGTTTCACCATGATCTCGTTATAAAATTGACAAAAATAATATCCATTATAATCTAGAAGAAAAAAGATTAGAACAAATAAACAATTTAGGAGATGGCCAAAAAAAATACAATTTAGGAGATGGCCAAAAAAAAATACAATTTAGGAGAATTTATTCTTATAAATCAATTCAAATATCAAAGTCTAATAGGATTTATTAGTCAATTCAAAAAAGGTTTTATCAAAGAATTTCTTTTTTTCGTTTTTTTTTTTAAATCAAAGTTGAATTAACTAATAGATTATAGTCTATATAGGATAAAACATGATTGGAGTTTGGCCAAAGAGTGTAGATTAGCAACCGACGACCTACGTTGAAATGTAGTTGACCTAATTGAGATATGCAAAGAGCTAACGGATCTGCTTCATGATGTGGCCAAACTAGTCCATTCATGCTCAACCAGAAAGACGTAAATAAAGATTGTTTATGGAAGGTTCAAAATCGTAGTAAAATATCATAGTAAAATTACAGCTTGGAATATGCGATTTTACTTATTAAATTTCATCTTGAACCTACGATTTTCATTCATGAAAATTACATATGATCATGTAATTTCTATTTATAAAAAAAATTATTTGTGGAAATTGAATGTACAATATGCAAGTTTAGCCTATCATTTTGGTAAGAGATAATGTCACGTAAATACTACCTAAACTTTGACAAAATATGTAATTATGTACATAAACTTTATAAATTGGTCAATTTAGTATATGAACAATTTTCATATTGATCATTTTAATACTTGAAAGAACTTAATGGAGGTACTGTTAAGATGTACGAAAAGTTTTTTCAAATACTAAATTGATCAATTTTAAATGCCAAGTACTAAATTAATCAATTTTAAAGTCTAGATACTTAATTGTATATTTTATCAAAATTTTAATACTATTTTTTATATTAACCATTTTGGTAATTAATTTCCCTCATAGCCTATTTCGATAATTAACTTAAAACTAAAACTACTTTTAATTTTATTTTTAATTGAATATCTTGTCAACCTAATCAACTCAATTAACCATTTGAAGGACTAATTTGTAACCTAATAAATCTCCCACAACTAAATATCATACAACACAAACTCAAAATTCCAATGAAATTTTCCAAATACTTTGGCTTGTGAAAGGAATCAAAATTAAGTTAGAAAAAAAAATGACAGAGGTAACAACTATGAGCAAATGCTTGAATAATCTAGTTTATAGGATATTAAATGAAACTTTGTTTGAAAATAACAAAAAATAATCAAGAAGGTTTGAAAATACATAACATAATATTGGGCCAAAACACGATAAGGAAAAACTTAAGTCAAGTTTTGTAAAACGGCTTATAGGGAAGATGCAAGATCCACCATTGGATCTTGCATAAAAGTTGTAGGTTTGTTTGAAAGGTGATAGGTGTGGTAGGTCGGAAAAAGTGATAGGTTACAAAGAAAAGTTATAGATTGTAGGTTGTAGGTCAAAAAAGTGGTAAGTGTGGTAGGTCGGCGACTTGACCTAAGTTGATCCCAAACACAATATTCTCAAAGGTAATCAATGTTGAGAAAATTAAAAGTTCTAAAGATGTTAAAGGCTTAGGAACTTTTATTTTCCCGTCGACAATATCGACATGTCAAACATCCAGCCATTAAATTAAATATAGTAAGTGATATATTAAATATTTTAATATTGCGATCGGTGTTGGGTATTAAATTGAACCGTAAAATAACCGACAAGACTCATCCGTTAAAAGTAATGACAAAAATAAATAATTTTCTTAGAGGTTCTCACTATGCTTTATCTATATAAGTAAAGGGTGGTTTCAGATGATGAAACATCTTCTTTTTGGAAAGCTTATAAGAAGTATTAAGACTTATTAGAAAACCCATAAAAATAGTTGTTTGAGGAAGTATGGTGGCTTATACTTAGATCATTTAATGCAAGTTTGACAATTAATCTTGATTACCTTTGGTTATTATATATCGTAAGCAATTTACAGATAATTAACCGTTTCTAGTGTGTGCTATGTGATTTTGTTGTAATTTAAAATTCCTTTTAGGGATCATGAGGCACATTAACATGTCTCTCCTTGATCCTCCCACTGATATCTTTAATTAATGATGATGGGTTTTAATCAAATCTAAATCCCTAATCTTAAATCAATAAGTTCGACATATGTATTAATTATGGCATAAAATAAAGCGGAAGCGTACATTGTTCCATTGATTCAAAGCAATTCGAAAAGTGGATAGATGATCTTCTAGCTATTGTATGCGTAGACTCCTTTTTATGAGTAATGGGAAAACTCTATAGAATGAGAGAGTGAGAGAGAATGAATAAGTGTATTTTTGAAGGCTTTCATAACATCCTTTTATATAATGCATGTGCAGCCAAGGATTATAACCCTAGCATGAAACTTATGGGCCAAGCTACTGAAAGAGCACATCTACTTTGGTAGTAGTCTTACGGTATCTATACATATAAAACTTACATATATATTATAACCCTACACTAATAAAAGATAACAAGGCACATTATAATATTATTAATTTATCACTAACATAAGTGCTAAATAATTTGATTTATTTGTAATAAACATATAATAAATTTTTGTGCAACTGCATATGTGTCTACAATCTCATATGCATTAAATCCACAAGTGCACATGAATTAAGTCCAAATTTTAACAATCTCCCACTTTAATTGTACATTCATGTGCTCAAGTATGTTTCCTAATGTTGTATAAGTACACAACTACCAAGTAGCTAGCTATCAAATAATCGTCGTCTTAACCAATCCTGTCCATTAGTGTCTTTAATATATGGATTGCAGGGTTTCTGCCAAAACTAATCCTCAATTAAACCTACAATAGTCACATATACCAAATCAACTAAATGACCTAGATTGAGTGTGAATATGTAGCATGAAAGTTACATGCAATTTTGATCCATACGTATCTACTTCCATTTGGTCCTTCCAAAATAAGGTCATTAACCAAACATACATTCGGAGTGAAAAATAAAATATTGTATAATTGAATAAATCAAATACAAATGTCATGACACGATAAGATCGCTTAAATGAGAAAATAATACAAACTCCCACTTAATTTAGACATCATCTAACAAAATGACACCCATATGAGTAGTGTGTTCAATAAAAACCTTCGGTGACAATGCCTTGGTTAATGGATTCACTATCGTAGCACTTTACATATATGCTCTATGTTAACTAAACCACTTTGAACCCTTTCTTTTACAACAAGAAACTTAATGTCAATGTGCTTTGACTCTAATGAGCTTTTGTTATTATTCAGGTAGAGTATTATTGCCATGTTGTCACAAAATAATTTAAGTGGTCTCTTAACCTCATTAACGACATGCAGTCCCAAAATAAAATTATGAAGCCAAACAGCCTGATTAGTTGTCCCATAATAAGCTATACATTATACTTCCATAGTAGAAAAAGCAACGCGTGATTGTAAGATTCAAATGAGTACAGACTTGCAAGTAAATCATACTCCCTATTGCTAATGCATAGGGAATTTTCTCTATAGCTTTGGACTCAAAATCACTTTTAAGGCATTAATTTAAACTAAATTTATCACCCTTGCTCACGAAGGTATCATGTGGTTTATAATTTTGTAACACCAAACTTTTGTAGGACCTCCTCAATGTAGGCCTTTTGTAATAATCCTAAGATTCCACGAAAACGATCTCAGTGAATTTGGATTCTTAATACAAAAGAAGCTTTACCTAAGATCCTTTATTTCAAAGTTTTATGAAAGAAAATTTTTAGTCTCTAGCAATAAACATATGTCGCTACTGGTAATTAATATGTCATCCAGACACAAAATTAAGAAAAAAAATGTACTCCTACAAAACTTGCAATACAAACAATCATCAACTATATTTACCTTAAAACCAAATGATAGTACAACTTGATGAAATCTTTAGTACCATTGATCGGAAGCCCGTTTAAGCCCATAGATGGATTTCTTAAATTTGCAAACCATTTGCTTAGAGTCATTATAATTTAGACTCTTAAGTTGCATCATATAAATTGTTTCATCAAGCTTTCCATTGAGAAACGTTGTCTTAACATCCATCTCATGAAGCTCTAGATCAAAATGCACTATAAGTGCTGAAATTATCCTTAAAGAGTCTTTCGAAGAAACCAGAGTGAAAGTCGTTTTAAAATCAGTGCCCTCACTTTGAGTGTAACCCTTAGCAACAAGACGCACTTTATATCTTTCCACATTACCTTTTGAGTTCCTTTTAGTTTTGAAAACCCATTTACACTGGATAGGCCTCACACCATTTGGCAATAGGACAAGATCCCAAGCATCATTGTCATTAATGGATTTCAACTCTTTATTTATGGCATCAATCCATTTATGAGCATTCGAACTTTCAATGGCTTCATAGAAAGCGACTAGGTCATCTTCCAATGAGTTAATGATTTCCTAATGTTCATTGAGAAATACAATATAATCATTTGATATTGCACTTCTCCACTCTCTAGTAGACCTTTTTAGAAGCACTAGTTCTTGAGATTATTGAATAGCTAAGGAAAGAGGAACATTCTCATCAAAATGTTCTTGGAGCTTACTAGGAGTATACTCTTGATTTGGTGTAGGAACAACCAAAGGAAGACAAACATGATGATGTTCAGCACTATGCTCCTGACTTGGAGCTTGAACAATGGGCAATGTAGTATGTTCCTCTTCAAAGACAAAGTTATTAACCTTGTTTTCCCCCTTAACCTCAACATCCTCAAAGAATTGCGCATTTCTCATCTTAAAGATTGCTTTATTTAGAGAATTGTAAAATTTATAACCTCATCATCTCTCAGCGTTACCAATAAAGTGACAACTAATGGTTTTTCAATCCAATTTATTTTCATTAGGCCTATAAGGCATGGCCTCAACTGGACATCCCCAAACCTTTATGTGATTAAGGATAAGTTTCTTACCCATCTATAACTCATATGGGGTTTTAATTGCCATGTTAGTTGGTACACTATTGAGAATATATGTTGCAATCTTTAATGCTTCACCTTAGAGTGAGTCCAGTAATTTTGTATGACTAATCATACTTCTTACTATATCTTTAAAGTTCCTATGTCATCTCTCAACTACCTCATTCATGTTAGGTGAACCAAGTATGGTACACTGAGGAACAAGACCACACTCCTTATGAATTTTGCAAATGGCCTTGGATATTGTTCACTAGAACCATCATTTCGACTATAGTATTTATCTCCTCAGTTAGATCCAATAGATTTAATCCTTTTGCTTAGTTGATTTTCAACTTCAGCCTTAAAGGTTTTGAACGTGTCTAAAGCCTATGACCTCTCATGAATTAAATATATATAGCCATAGTGAGTAGTCATCTATGAATGTCATAAAGTGTTGTTGAGCAGTCCATGAAACAATAGGAAATGATTCACATATATCCGTATGTATTAGTTCTAGGATTTTCTTTGTTCTCTTAGCTCCCACAATTTTCTTGTTTGTCATTTTACCTTTTATACACTCAACACATATCCGTTTATTATCATAATAGTCAAGTGTACTAAGTATTCCTTTAGTCACAAGCCTATCAATTCTCTCTTTGGAGACATGCCTTAATCGTTTGCGCCACAATATACAACAATTCACATCGATTAATTTCCATTTAGTGCCTCTTGACCTAACATGCAAGATTCCATATGTAGAATTAACAATTCCAAGCATATAGATATTCTTTATACAGGATAAAATGCTGGAACCCACAAAATTAAAATTATGAAAAAGATGACATTATCTATTACTAAATAGCAAAACATAACCTTCTTTGTCTAAAATAGACATAGAAACCAAATTCTTCCTAAAAGACAGCACAAGAAATGTCTCCTTTAATTTTAAAACAAAACCAAACATTAAGAACAATTTAAAAACACCAATAGCTTGAACTTCAACTCTACTGCCATCCTCCATATAGATGAATCTCTCACCATCACTTGGTTGGCCATAACTCTGGCAACCCTGCATAGGTATACTAATGTGAGTAGTGGCTCCTAAATCTAAGCACTAAGTATATCTAGGCACTGAAACTAAATTAACCTATGAACAAACAAGAGTTAGAGGCATACCTTTCTTTATGCACCATGCGCAATACTTATGGTAGTTCTTCTTCACGTGAGAGGGATCCTTCCAAAAAGGAAAAAAAAAACACTTTATGTCCTTAGACTTTTGCTTTTTCTTCTTTGAAGCATCCACAATCAAATTACCCTTTCTTTTCTTAAAACTCTTAAACGTATAAGCAAAATTAGCGCTCTCAATCTTCTTTTATCGCATCCTTTCCTCCTTGTGTACCAAAAGAGAGATAAGCTCATTAAGTGTCCATTTTTCCTTTTGAAAATTATAGCTCACTTCAAAATGACCAAACCGAGGAGGCAAAGACATCAAAGTAAAATACAATACTACTTCATTAGGAAGCTCCAAATGTAGTACCTTTAGCTTTGGTACTCTACAAGACATCTCAATAATGTATTCCCTTATGTTTCCTGATCCATTATACTTCATGAAGACAAATCACGCAAAAGCGTAATGATTTTTAGCTTATCACTTTTCACAAAGCATTGTTCTAACTACTCCAGGAACTTTGCCGCACTTGACTCTTTTGCCGTGGTCCCAAGAAAAGTTTCTGGTATTGCACTCTTCATGATCATCGGATTAAGGTGATTTGTGCATTCTCACTGAGCCATTTCTTTCCGTTGTTTAGGAGTAATTTCCTCTGTAAGCTCAGTAGGACGTCGCTTCCTAAGTGCTAGGTTCAAATCAATACAACCTAAATGAATCATGAACTTTTGTTTCCAAAGATTAAAGTTGGAACCATTGTGTTATGAGATGTTATTAGAAGCCTATGGATAATGGTATATGTAATAATTGAAATAAGATAGACACATAATCAATGCATGCTCATGAACATCAAATAAATGAGGAAAAATGGCCAAAACTTATAATGACTATCCCATCACAAGAAAACTAGCATAACACTGAGTCTAGTCTTTAGACAAAGAGTCAGCTTACAATGATTTTCTTGTTGTAGCAATTAAGCTTAAGCGATAAGTTCTTTTCAAGTGTTAGCCTTCTTTTAGGCCAACTAGCACTCATAATGAACACTTCATAGTTATTAGAGTTCATCATCACATGTGATTATAAGCCTTATCCTGATGGTAGGAACCTTCCTTTAGACTGATCACCACCCACATAAAACTTACAATCACAACATCTCGATAGTTTTCTACCTAATGGTTTCCACTGGAGAAAGGTGCCATTTCAATCTATTGGATATACTATTAGACACTTTCTATAGAATTTCCAACTTTAACAATTTCACCTGATAGTATCCATGGAATTATTTACTTCATCCAATTTGAAACTGTCAAAACATATTCATAAAAGCAACTTTATGTCATTATAAGTTTATATGTATCCTTTAAAAATAATAACATAATAGTGTAAGCAATATTCAAATCTCTAAAATACAATATTGCACAATATTACAAGCAATTTTATTTAATTAAATCCATATCAAGAAATAATACAGGAAACCATCTAAAATAAATAGTTGAATTACCTAAATTAATCATATTATCACAAGAGAAAACAAGGAAATTACTACATCAATCACCAAATTCTTTGCTTAAAATATACCATGAATGAAATCACCTTTATGACCTATTTACTTGGAGGTAATAGAGAGGGAATAGAATAATTGTTCTTGGGATTAAGTCTATTACCTCGTTTACTTGCACAAATGAATTAAGCAGTATTATGACCAGTAATCTTTCTATTCCCCCTACATAGGGAATAAAAAAACCACTTACCGTATGGTTTTTTTTTTTATTACCTTCCTATTCCCTCTCTCGTGGTAATAAACATTGAAACAATGTTACTATTTTACTCTTGCTAATTTTAGTCATTGATAAAAAGGAATCATAATAATACACAAAACCCCCCTTTTTTTTGTTTTCGTTCAGACAAGACAAGTCATGTTTTTTTCATTTCTTTTTCTTCATCTTCTAGTCCACGTTCTTTGGCCCATCATCAATGAACAACATAACATCACTTTCCATATCAACCTGTGCTAGGGCAAATAGTCTAAAGAATCAGGTTTCGCTTCAAAAATCATTAATAGCTATTATATGCTTGAGATATGATTTTGATAGTTTAAAAACATGTTTTCACCTTTGATTCCTATTTTTATATGGATTAAATTCCACTTTAAGGTTTTTAGGGAAAAAAGTTATAATATTTTAAGAAAAAAGTTTATGTTTCATTATAGAAAAATATAAAAATTTTATAGTCATTGTTTCTTTATGGAAGAATCTAAGACCCTTGAATTTTATGTTTTTTTTTTTTAATCTTTTTATGACCCTTTATGTGTATGATCTTCGAATTTCAAATTATGGGTCTATTCGTTGACGTGAGAAATTGTATGAGGATGAATTGAATTCATACTTCCAATATCTTTAGTTTTAATGAGGTCTTGTATGATAGTTAGATTATTGGTTACCATCAATTATGTATATTCTTAATAAAATTGGTTTATTGCGTGTGATAAGATAGACTTAAGATATATGTACTTTTTAACTTGGTTCATTGTAATAACATTACGCAATATTTCTATATAAATTCTCTCTTTTACCTTTCCATCAATTGTGTTGTCATGTTTCTTTTATAAGCTTATAATTTAATACCTAATGCTGAGTATTGGTAATCTCATTTAGTTATTTGCAGTAGTGGATCAATTGCTATGTAGAACCAATGAAGGAAGAAAGAAAAGGCTAATGGCTATATTGACCATTTTATTTTCAAATGTTCACGATTATTAGGTTTTTACTTGTCACATTGTCTAGTAGTTATACCATACGACTATAGAGGCTTAAAACTTATGTGGTGAGCTTTTATGCCAAGAGGAAACATATTAGAAGAGTATTACTTAGTGATAATGATAGTTTTAAGGACATGTTAAGAATGTGCAAGAGTGTTTTTTAAGCTTTGTGAAATGTTGGAAGCCTTAAAGGCATTGAGAGCTACTCGCCATATGCTTATAGATGAACGAGTAGTAAGGTTCTTGCATATTTTGGCTCATCATGTAAAAAATAGGATCATAAAACATAAATTTGAAAGATTGGGCAGAACAATTAGTCAAAGTTTTCATAATGTGTTGAAAGTAATTCTTCACTTACAAGGTTGTTTTCTAAAGAAGCTAGAGCCATCTGATAGGAATCATGGGTCGTCTTGACCTATAACTCAAGTTAGAGTTAAAGGGTTGATGAATTTGGTTCATAGGATTTTTAACAAATAATTCGAATAATGATGAAATAGGCTTATTTAGTGGGATTGAATTGCACTTTGGAGTGAAATCAGAGTTTACATGTTTATGGGCTAAAACAAATGTTGGTCGTGCCCAAACTATGAGTGATTGAGGCCTAAATTCTAATGGTCGCAGGTCAAATGATGATCGCGGGTCAAATTTACCCCTCAACATTGACCCTCGACAGTGTTAATTCTTGCATCCGATAGAATATGATGATGACGTGTTAATATTTGATGAAATTAAGAAGATTTGATGCGAAGAAGATAGAGAGATATATTTTCCTATCATATCAGTGGAAGATTGACGCGAAGAAGATGGAACGATATATTTTCCTATTATATTAGTGGATAGACTAAAATCTTTCCTTTATTATTTGTTTCATGTTTTATTGTCTTTAAGGATGATACATTTTTCTATTTAGTCTTTTAGACTTCTTTCCTATTTTACCTATCCATAATATTATAAATAGGTTTGGAAGCTTGTAAGAAGGGACAATTAAGTTTTGATAAATTGAGACTTGTCTTTGAGATAAATTATTCATGAATAAGAATTCTTTGAGTATTTCTTTTCAAGATTTTTCTTTGTTGTTTCTTGTCATCGTGAGTCATATCGATAGACTAGGGCAACTAGTTTGATTTAGTCTTTGGTGCATCATATCCAATGATTAATTCGTTCGCATCTTTAATTTCCTGTTTCATAAAGCATAAAACCCAAAAATATATTAGAAACCCTAAATCGCAATTGGAAGCGCTAGATCCGCCATTAATGAGGATCACCGATCCGTATCACAATCCTTTCAAGCTCGTTAGATGAACGATGGAAATATTTTGAGGTAATTAATAATCTACTTGTTTTTTGAAACCAAATATTAGAAAAATTTAATTAATTTCTAATATGATAATTTGTTTTAATGATAGAATTGTTTAGGTGTGTTAGACAAGACATACATAAAGATAAATGTTCCACTTATTGATGAACCTAGATATCGAACTCAAATGGATGAAATTGCTACAGATGTTCTTCGAGTTTGCACTCATAGTATGCATTTTGTTTATGTCCTCCATGGTTGGGAGGGATCAACAGTTGAAAGTGGAGTTCTTCAAGATGCTATTAACATAAGGAATTGATTGAAAGTACCTCACGATAAGACTTGATATGGTCATTAAAACGGTCCCACTTTACTATGCATGAACTTTTCATGCCTTATGCAACTTGTGTCCATATGTCATCTAGGTACATATTATTTAGTTGATGCTAGTTATCTAGACTATAAGGGTTTTCTAGCACCATTTGGGGGTCAATGGTATCACTTAAACAAGTGTACCAATGTTATCAACCAAGGTCTCTAGAAGAATTCTTTAACATGAAACATGCTACAGCTCGTGATGTTATTGAGAGATGTTTTTGATTGCTTAAGTTGTGTTGGGGCATACTCAAAAGTCCATTATCGTTCTACCATGTCAAAATTCATAACCGCATTATTATAATTGTTTTTTGATTCATAATAATACAAGGAATGAAATGGCTATTGATCCTATAGAGAACGAACCTGGTGAATCTGAACAAAACTCAACTAGCATGGAAGAAGATGATCCTATTGAGATGGTTCAAACTTCTAATGCATGGAATAATTGGAGACAATATTTAACACATAGGATATACAATGAATCGAATGTGTCTCATTCATATGAAATTTAATAGCTGTTTACATAGTGCATAATGGAGTTTAGACTTTGTATTTACATTCATCAATACTTTGTAAATGGCTTTTGCTAGCACTTTGGTCTTTAACTTTTCTATTAACTCAATGAGTACAGTATATTTATTTTCCTAATTTATGCCTTATGCTGGTTTATTTATATATTTTCCTATTATTTATGGATGAAATACTTTTTTATATAAGAATGACATAAACCATGAAAGGAGGCAAGAGAAAGTGGACTCCAGTAGAAAATGCATCACTTGTTACGCGTATAGTGGAATTGAAAACAAATGGTAGATTTAATGCCAATACTAGATTCAAAGCTGGTTACTTATTAGAGCTAGAGAAGATGATGTCAGGCAAGGTGGGAGTCGGATTAAAGGCTAATCTACATATTGCATCACGTATAAAAAGTTTGAGAAAGGAGTGGGCTATTGTATATGACATGATTCATGGAAGTAGTACTGGATTTGGATGGGATAGCAACGGGCATATGCCTATAGCTGAACATAATGTGTGGGAGAACTAGATAAAAGTAAGCACTCATTAGTTCTAATATATCATGCTGTAACTATAAAAAATATTAAATTATAATATTTTAATTATTTTGAAGTCATAAAAATGATGCACCATTTCGTAGAAGGAGTTTTCCTCGTTATGAGAAATTGTCACTTATTTATGAAAAGGGTTTAGCTACTGGAAAAGACGCACAAGGAGTTGAAGACATACTTGAAGAACTAGAAAATAGTGAAAATGGCAACAACAATTAGATAGAAGAACAAGGTAGCGATCATAAAGAAGACAATCTAATAGATATAGAAGATTTGTCTCCAAACCCTCTTGCATTGCATACACCTACCAAGCGAAAAAGGAAAGCTTGACTGAAAGATACTTCTTCCCATGATATGGTGGGTATTATTAAGGATCTTGGGAATGATTTTAGAGATGTTGAGTGTTGGCTTTAATTCAGAGTTAAGTGACACACAAAAGGAAGATTATAGAAAACTACTCGTGGCACTTTGCGAAATTGATGGTTTAACATCAAGAGAAAGAAACATTTATTTAAATAAGCTCTCTTACAACCCATAACAACTATTGCTCTTTTTTGAGTTACCACTATGTGAATGACTAGAATGGGTGAAGACATGCATCGAAGATCATTGAAGGTCGTTGTTGTAGAGTATTGGTCAAATAATTTTTTTTTTTTTTTGGTATTTGGAAACATATATCTTACATATTTTGCCATTTTGTGTTTAATTGGTTTAAAATAACAATGTTTAATCAACTTTTTTATATGACCAACGAAAAAATGCACTAGGTTATTTTGTCTTTTCTTTAAATAAAAGTAAGTCATTTTCTATTTATTTTCTTATTAAGATTTTAGCAAACCATGTACAAAATTACTATGCAGATTATGTGAAACATGTATGAATTATAACTTATATATATATAACTAATAAGTAATATGTGTTTTATGTTTTATAAGTTATATTAGATATGTTATATATATAATGTATTTATGTTCTTTATTAGTTATATATATGACTTACATAAAAAATATATAGATACATGATCTAAAGGTTATAAATATATAAGATATGAATTATATAGGTTATATATATGAAAAATAAAGTGTATTGATAAAATATATAAGTTATAAATTATACACATTGGTTGTATTTTATAAGTTAAGTAATTATTAGGGTGCAAGTGTGAAAATCCCACATAGGAAATATGGGACTTGTGTGAAGAGTTTATAAGAGGGAAGACCCATTAACTCATTGCCTTAAGGTTTTGGGTTACAGATGGTGTCAAAAGCCTATTTGTGCAATCTTTCACAAAGCCCATTGGATTTCTCCCCATTGAAGGCATATTCTAGACCCTAACAATAATTTATATAAGTTATAATTCATAACTTGTATATATAGTATAGAAAAGTTATATATATATATATATAGCTATATTTCATATAGACAAGTTATAAGTAATATTTTATATAACTTATATTAATATATAAGTTATGAGTTACAAGTTATATATATGTTATATAATAGATTAATTATACATATAAGTGGTGGGTTATACATATTAGTCGGTATAAAAAATATAATTAAATAATTTAGACATTATGAAATATATTAGCTGTATATTATATATGTTATATATATATATATATATATATGATAAATGAATCATGTATTGATAAAACACATAAGTTGTATATGAGTTATAAGTTATATATATAAGATGTATTTTATGATTTAGATTATATATAAAATATTTATAACTTATAACATGTATATATAAGTTATCAATAATATATATTTTATGTTATATAAGTTACAAGTTATATATATAAGTCATACTTCATAAGTAGAAGTTATAAGTAATAGTTTATATGTATGTTATAAGTTATATATGTGTGTGTTATATGATATATCGGTCATATATATAAATTATAAATATATATGAATATTAATATACAATCTAGAGATTTCAAATATAAATGTTATGTATTATACATGTTATATATAACAAGTAAATAGGATATTGACTAAATACGTAAGTTGTATCTATATGTTATAAGTTATAAGTTATATTTTAGGTATATAAGTTTTATATGTAACATGTTTTATAAATTATAAGTTATATGTATATATATATATATATATAAGCTATAAGTCAAATATATAAGCTATAAGTTATATAATATATTGTTTTTATTTATAAGTTATGATTTATATATATATATATATATAAATGTCAAACATATATAAGTTAATTATATATAGATTATAAATATTGTATAAATGACAAACAAATATGGCATTGATAAAATATATGAGTTGTAGGTATAAGTTATATATACAAGTTATATGTTAAACACATAATCGATATATATTTATACATAATGTACTTGTTATGAATAGCACATATGTGAGTATGGGTATATAAGTATGTTTATATAGCTTTTTACTTTTTGATCAAAGTAAGGGTATAATGGTAATTTTAATTTTATTCTCAATTTAACACTATAATAAATAAATTAAAGTAAATGCTGAAACATGGTAATAATACTCTGAATGAATTAAATAAGATAATGTATGATTCATAATGTATTACTGGTAACACTATTTCTAAGACATTAGTTTTATATTCCTCTTCTATTCCATTTATTCAAGTAAATGAGACATTAGTGTGCAAATTACTTAACTAAAAAAATTCAATAATATGAAAATTCGGTAAACAACAAAAATATGATTGAATAGAGTATGAACACAAATAGTGAACGCCCCTTCTTTTCATTATTATTATTATCATTTAATCAATGCCGAAATCCTTTTCACATCAACGAAATGTCAAATCTGACCGCAATGCATTTGAATATTGAGAAAACTAATATACAATGAACACGACGATCATCATGTGCGAATCCACGTAACGAGAATGTACAGGTAACCATTACAACATGGTTATTTCCGATGCCCTTGAAAAAATATAAATATTTCCCCTATGTTTACCTCCAATTGCGAGCATGGGAAAGATCAAACTAAATATTAATAAAAGCTCTAGATCTATTGAGATAAAGATTCAATACAATTGAATGAATTCCAAAATATGATTTAATTGATTTTTTCATCTCTTGCAGCTTAACCCTTAAAATTGAAAAAAAAAAATTATACAAATTGAGGCTCTAATGTCACAGATGATGGCTTTGATATCACTTGAAGAGATTTAATCAAATCTAACTCTCTAATATTAAATCAATAGGTTCAACATATGTGAAAATCAGGGTACAAAATAAAGCGAAAGCGTACATTGTTTCATTGATTCATAATAATTTGAAAAGTGGGTAAATGATCTTCTAGATGTTGTGTGCATAGATTCCTCTCTATGAGTGATGGGAGAACCCCATGGAATGAGAGAATGAGAGAGAATGAATAATGTGTTTTTGAAGCTATCACAATATCCTTTTCTATAGCGCACCTTGTTGCTAGGGACCATAACCCTAGTATGAAGCTTATGGGCTAAGCTATCGAAAGAGCCTATTTATTTTAGTAGTAGTCTTAGGGTATCTATACATATATAACTTATATATATATATATGTTATAACCTACACTAATAAAAGATGACAAGGCACGTTGGAATATTATTAATTAATCACAAATATGAGTGCCAAATAATTTAATTTATTTGTAATGAACATACAACAGTTTTTTACGCAATTGCATATGCATTTACATGCCCATATACATTAAACCCACAAGTGCAAGTGAATTAAGTCCAAATTCTAATATATGAAACTTGTTTTTCACCTTACTAGCATTTGGTGGGCTCTTGGATAAACTGACCATTGTTATAAGTGTGTTTTTATAAGTGAGAGAGAATGAATAAGTGTGTTTTTGAAGCTATCACAATATCCTTTTCTATAGTGTACCTTGTTGCCAGGGACCATAACCCTAGTATGAAGCTTATGGGCTAAGCTATTGAAAGAGCCTATTTATTTTAGTAGTAGTCTTAGGGTATCTATACACATATAACTTATATATGTATGTTATAACCTACACTAATAAAAGATGACAAGGCACGTTGGAATATTATTAATTAATCACAAATATGAGTGCCAAATAATTTAATTTATTTGTAATGAACATACAATAGTTTTTTACGCAATTGCATATGCATTTACATGCCCATATGCATTAAACCCACAAGTGCAAGTGAATTAAGTCCAAATTCTAATATATGAAACTTGTTTTTCACCTTACTAGCATTTGGTGGGCTCTTGGATAAACTGACCATTTTTATTATGTACCCCTCTAAGATCTTCCTCTAAAGATCCTTATGGTTTAGGACATATACCTCCCGTCCCTTTTTATATAATATTATATCAAAATTTATTGTTCTAGCCTTCTTTCTCTAGCACCAAATTAACTTAAGATCCTATAAAGCTTATCTTAGTTTGATTTGGTACTTCACCATGCTAGGACACATTTACGTCTTGGCTAGCTTATGGTATAAACCCTTATTCTTTATGAGTCACATCTTCTCTAGGGTTTATGTGTTGGGAGAGAAATAGATTACCAATTTGGTTTTGTTGATAGTGAAATATAGCCATTAGCCCACTTGGTCTCTTGGGCCCAGGAAACCTATCAGCCCCTGAAGGCCTAATAAGAAGGGAGCTCGTTATGACTCGACCTCGAAGAACCTGGCACTTCGGCTATGTGTTGTGAGACTCGACTCTCCATCAAGGACTCACCTCGAAATTTCTCCATAGTCTCATTAGGTCGCTGGGTCTCTCAACTCGGCCTTAACTAAACTCGATCCTGGGCCGTCACCTCGGGTCCTTGTCCCTATTGATTAAGATACACGTCCTAGTCATGTCTCGTGACTGAAGGGACACCAACTACTTAACCACGCTCCATGAAGTCAAGTCTACCAGCTTGGATACCTTTTTCGTACCTAGTATTGATCCTCGTACTAGCTGTCTTGGTATGATCTTGGAACCCTATAAATACCCTACTTTGCCCCTCTAAAAAAGGGGGAGACAAAGAAAACAGAACAGTAAGACATATAGTATAAATAGAAAAACATGATACCTGACATTTTGTTTGTTCAGACACTACACTTTCCCACAAATGGACTTAAGCATTAGAGTGGCTCTATTGGGTAACCCCTGGCATCCCTCTGATCTATCTTTGAGTGTTTGCAGGAGCAATCTCTATCGATCTATAACCTGCTTGTGCAACATGTTCTTTTGAAATGGATGGGTAGGTTACTAATGGGATTTGAGTAGGCAAATCGATCATTAGGTTAGGTATGCCATGTAAGCACTTTAAAATGGCGCATAACTCACCTTTACAATTTTATAGTCCATAAATGCAAAGAAGAAAAACTTGCAAATGTAATTTCTTAAGTATTGGTCAAGTGCTTGTAAACCTCTCCTCCTCTCTCTCTCTCTCTAATATATATATATATATATATAAATAAGGTTGCTTGTAATTACATTTTACTATGCCAAAGTTAGCAATCAATTGTCAAATTGGTAAATCTGCCTCTACGCTTTCTCCTAACACGCCAGAGAATTCAATCTAAATCTAACATAATGTTTTGATAACCGACCTTTTACCCTACATCAAATTGTAAGCTTTTATATTGTAACACCCTAACTATTGGCAATTACAACTCGCCACAAATCTTCTCTTTATAGGACACACAAAGGCTATAACAATCTAATCCATAATATAAAAACATATAATATAATCTCCATAAACTCTCTCAGAGGGTACATTAAAAGGTTCAAAAGTTGTATTAAATATAAATAAAAATCCTTCAAAAGACCCTGCTTAACATAACAAAATTGGCATAAACTTAGGCCAGGCCAACCAAGTTCAAGATAATTCTAACTCCACTTATTACATAATAATCCTTCATATCCTTAAGAGATATTCAAAAACATAAAAATCCAAAATCTTTTAGAAAATATAAAATCTTTAACATTATTCCAAATTTTGCAAAAAATCTAAAAATTCTTTTCTTATAATCATGTATCTGAATCTATTCCTCGGCAGGGTAGTTTAGACCACCATCGCCATCCCCTTAATCTATGTACAGATCATATCCAGATATATCATATACTATGTTATCTTCACCAGTACCTGAAAATGAAAGGAATGAGCAAAACGCCTAGTACGCTAAACCACAAAATAAATGCATATGCATACGCATTATATATATCAAATGCAACTTATTCTAATGCAACCAATCATATTATTA
Organism: Combretum micranthum; assembly: GCA_024138025.1. Taxonomy (NCBI): domain Eukaryota; kingdom Viridiplantae; phylum Streptophyta; class Magnoliopsida; order Myrtales; family Combretaceae; genus Combretum; species Combretum micranthum. Next base: position 976,845 of record JAMXBD010000279.1, read on the forward strand.
TCTTTATTAAGCCAGCCAAAAAACACAGTTCAGAACTATGAATCTCTAGTCCCAAACTTGGAGCAACTCAAACCTTTGAAAATCAACCAACTTTTGAAAATAGGTAATTATATACATATATTGGTGAATGGTAACTCCCTAAACACCCGCGTCCATACTGCCAAATCATCAAAATCTACTAGAATCATCTCCAAGTGCAACTCCACTAGGCACAACGACTCACAAGGATCATCAAGATGCCACACCAATATCACTATCTGCTAAGTCTTTATTATTCATAGCCAGACACACACAACAGACAAATTAATTAAGCCGAAAAGATTTAGATTGATTATTAATTTGTTCCTACAATAAAACAAATAGAATATTAAACCTGCAAGCACATACAACAAACAAGGAATGGTCGTACCTTTTCAATTTGGGGAACAAATCTCCAAAACTACAATCTCCCTTAACAACAACCCAAAATCTCTTAATAATATAATATGAATAGAAACAATTAAAAACTTCAACATGAAACCAAAATCTAACATATCCAATTTCTCTAAAACCCTAACCTTTTAAGGAAACTCCAAAATAACACCTTCTTCCTCGATCAATTTCCTCAAAATTCCAATAAAACAAATCTCACTCCAAAAACCCTAATTTTGCAAATAAGTAAAAACAGTCATGTATAATCCAAATTACATAATATGATAGATCTAGGTTTGTGAAGATAAATTTACCGTGATTAGATCCTTAAACCCTTTGCTAGTCATCAAAAGATCAGATCTTACATAGAATTAGGATTTGCTCCAACAAAAGCTCCTTCAAAATGAAAAGAGATCTGATGAAAACAATCATCAATTTTTGTAATCTTAATGGATCTTGTTTAGATTTGCTTACCTGATCCAAAATCTTTGATCTCCTCTTGATGAAAAACTCACAACAGATCTTTTTAGAGAGGTTTCTAAGTTTAGAAAGAAGAGGAATAGGGTAAAGATATAAATAAACTTTTATGACCCTTCAAATTCCGTAACAATACATTGGAAACGAAAAGATAAAAAATCCTTCAATTCTTGTAAAAGCATAGGAAATAAAAAGACATGAATCCTTCAATTCTTGTAACAGTACAGGAAACGAAAAGACCCCTTTATGTATTATATGACTGTCATATAATACACATAAATAAAACTCATGAGGATGGACCATAAAACCCTCTCATTTTATAATAAATGACACTAATACCCATTGTTATAAAATATTTTCCTTTATATTACATATATTTTAGCATATGTATTACAGTTGTATGCCCTTTATTTTATTTATTATTTTCCTATACATGCAAATTTCACTCCTCAATTTAATTTCTTTTCTTTTTCATTCTAATTGATGACATATTATGTCAAACTAAACCATATTTTTTTTTGTCTCAAAATCTTCCAAATCATAGGATACATGAAAAAATACACATTTGATATGTTACATTTTTTTATTATTTTATTTAAGACTTCGAGTGTTCTTCATTTACTTGGATACTCAATATTTTCCAACTTTAAAACTTACATTCTATTTCGTTAATAGCTAGTTCACTTCATCCAATGGAACAGGGAACGATAGAATTCCACATCAATAGTAATCTAATAGGATTGTATTGATTATTATAATGTTTATTTGATGTAAAAAATAAAATAAGTAATTATTAGAGTAAAATGTAAAATATTTATAATATCTCTTATCTTTATTACAAAGAAAGGATAATTATATGTGATATTTTCAAGATAAGAGTATTTATTACAAAGTTGGAGAATAAACCCTTGAATGGTAATTCATTGGTATGGGGATATGAATTATTATTTATTAATTTACGTAATCACAATTCTTTATGAATTGTCATCCCCCTAAAATAAACAAAGTAACAATAATAATAGATTTATGTAGAATAACAAGGGATAAAATGAATGGATTAGAAGTGTTTTGCATATATTATTGGTCTTTGTTGGACAATTAAGGTGGCTAGGGTTTATACAATTTGTTATGGCTTGTTTTTATTTTCCTTTTTTGTTTATTAAATCAATTATTGTGAAGCAATCGAAAGATATACATGTCAAGAATAAACAAAAATACAAAAAATTATATCGATACAAATCCTAGTTTATAAGCATTGAAGAATTAAATGAAAAGAAATGAAAAAATTCAATCTCAAATAGAAGTATAAGTAAATATTAAATTAGAGGAGAGAGAGAGAGAATTTAGCATTACTCAAATTCTATCTAAAAGTGTGAGTTTTAATAGATATAAAGTGTGTATATCACATTTTATTTAAACTTTACAAATTTACAAATTTTATTATCTAAATTAAAATTTGTATTAATATTTATATGTATAACTAATAGAATTTTTCATAGTGAGAGTCCATGTTAAACTAGAGGTGGGCGTCGGGTTGAATCAGCCTAGAACCGTCAGGCCACAGTTCAGGCCGGGCTAGTTCAAACCGGCAGTTCAGAGCCCATTCATGGTCCTTTGAATAGTAAATGATTTTTTAAAAAAATTTCGTAAATTTTTTTAATTAGATTGATGAAAAAACACATAATTAGACTATCATACAATAGACATATAGAGAATTTTAAATAACAAACTTGTGCAAAATAAACAAAATTTATTAAAGAAAGCATACTTGAATAGAAAAGTTACTCTAGAGTGCACACACTTAGGCTAAAAAAACACTCAAACAAATAAAGGAAAAGAAAATATAATTTCATAATAAATATTATTTATTTACATTAAAATGAGTTTAAATATTTATTTCTTATTTTTTTGCTTGTATTTTTTTAATTTATTTATTTTTTATTTTGACTCACTCCACTTGTGGGATTAAAGGATGGAGGCCTTAAACTAGCTTTAGCCTATCGAATCGTTGGATTAGCTAGAAGATCATGACCCGTACGACCGGGCCGATCCACGGATCATGACTTGCCGATGAGAGTTCGAGCTAGGTCGAAGTCTATGTCAAACACATGGATTTGGAAACTGCATGAAACACGACACAACCCCGACAGCCAGATCAAGTACCCATCATCACTCGATGGGATATAGAGAGCTTTATCTTTTTCTATCACAATTCATTCCATGTTAAATAAACCGCTAGGAAAAGGTACGATGGACTTGACACATACACATACTTAGATGATAAAATATTACAAATATTCAAATCTAAATAACACTATCATAGATTGCCAAATGGACTAGATATCTATAAGTAAGGACAAAACGACATGCTGTGCGGCCAATTAACTTTGATGGTGGTGGCCGGACGAGAAAAGGGACAACCGACCCTTGAATTATTATATGAATTTTAGGGTTTACAAAGGGGACCCAAATGGACAATTTTGATTTTTTTGGCTGAAAATCATAAGTCTTGGTCTTGACATTTGCCAACCCTATAATGCTGGTGCATCTGCATGTTGTCAATTTACGCTATTTAATAGGGCCCAATCCTATAGGCTATAAAGCATCCAAAGTTGAATTATGCAGCCTTACAATCCATGCATCATGATTATTTTCAAACTTTACCTTCAAATTCACTTGATGATGTTTCATTTTTCTTATACTATTCACGTATGTTCAATCAAATAATTGAGATGGTCTTCTTCTCCAGCACATTTCATTGGTGGTTTCATATATCTTTCATAGAAATGGTCCTCCACCTTCTCTTTCGGTCTCTGTTGGTAGATGTGTTTTGCTAATAATATTTTACAAAAATATTTTTCTTTGATATTATGTAACTTTCACAAGTGTCTAAAATTCATGATGGTAAACAAATTTATTTATGTTGTTCACATGACCTGATGGCTTCATTGCCACCTTTTGGAATTATATATTACTGAATCAGAGCTAGTGGAAAGACATTTACCAAATTAATCCTAGAACGTTATAAAAAAAAGCTATAATTTTTAATTATTATACAATTGTAAAAAAAAATCTTATTTAATTAGAAAATGCAAGGAAAAATATATTTTATTAATGAAGACATACTATTAATAATTGACAAACAGGTTACTGATAATAAATTGTTTTAAATTATATATATACATGTAACTATGTTTTACTCTATATATTAATTATCACTATATTTATATTTATGCTACTTTTTAATAATAGTTATGCTCTCGTTTGATTGATTTTTTTTAAAATGCTACTTTTCAATATTCACAGTTCAGTTCATATAAATTCATATTTATATGTATTATTGATAACTATTAATGAATAACTAAGATAAATAAAAACTGCATTTACTTAACATCAAAATTTATCTTGTATAATTCATTTCATTGAAGCATTAATGGTATAATTTTTTTTCCCATGCTATAGGTTGTTTGTTATGCTAATTAGGACAATAAAATAATGATTTTGAAAGTTACATTATCTATATCCTAATGTTTTAATTCTAACTACATTTTCTCATACCTTTACACGGTTCTAATAATATAGTATAATGATCGTGGTGACAATGATGAAGAACGATGTTTCTTCAAGATAGTGATGATAGTAGTGAAAATCACAATTAATGTTGGGTGGTGCTAGTAGTAGAAGCTTGTGGTGGTAATAGTGGTGTGGTGATACTAACTTGGCGCTACTGCTTGTATAGATGATGGTGGCAGTAATAGTGATGATAAAAGTAATCGTGATAAAGTTACATTGAGGTGATGAGGATTTTTGAGCTTGTAACGATGATGGCAGTTGTAGCAATGGAAAGATGATGGTAAGGTGATAGATGAAAAAGCTCAGAGCCTTGATTAGGAGACACAAGGTTTACACAGTACTTGTAAGAAACAAAAATTTTGAGATATGTCCAATAATACGAGATTTTTTTTTCCTTTTTAAATACCATATTTTATAAAAAATTAAATACAATATAATAATTTTTGTTATATTTAATAGCTTAAAAAGTTACAAATTACTACGTTGACTTTTTTTTTTAAGGTTCATAGTGGTGATGGATGATTGATCGACCACTAGATATTGGTACATGAAAGAATAATTTTTAACCCACTTATTAAACACCGTTCATGGTTGCATGCTGACTCAGTAATTTAGCATTTACTTTGCATTTAGCTTCCTTAAAATGTTGAAACTTGAATTACTTTATACCAAGATATCTTTGAGAAGTCTAATTATATAGCATATTTCATTTTTAAATTTCATGTAAACTTAAAACTTAATCGTTTTTCTTTTCTTTTATAGTCTCCCATCTTACCTAGAGATACTAAAATGTATATATTCAAACCTTATAAAAATCTAAATAAAGAAATATTACTTTTTTTTTTTAATTATGAATCTCTTATGTAAGTATAAACGCCAATGTCTTTGAATCACCACAATCAACTATTAAATATTTGTTTTTTTTTTTTATTTTTTTCAACTCCCTATTTTCTGATATGGTATATATCATGAATAGTACCTACACTTAGTAAAATATATAATTAGGTATCTACATTTTAAAATTGATCAATTTAGCATCTATAATAACTTTTTATATGCACCGATAGTTTCTCCATCACGGTGGTTAAAAATGCCACAGAGTATACTTGTTAGCCAATTTGATACGTGCACAAAAAGTTCTTTTAGATATTAAATAAACTAATTCTAAACTTCAAATACTTGATTGCATATTTTACTCGATTTGTGAAATTAACCATCTTTAATATATCTCCACCAACCAGGTTTTGAATTAATACAAATTTATTATATTTAATCAAGGACACAGATAATTCTAGAATGGAACATATGATTGGAGAAAGAAGAAAAACTTATTTTATTATAAATATAAATATATATCATATTTTTTACTTATTTAAACGTACTATAATACCAAAACTCACGATCCCACCGATGACCGACCCTCTCTAGATCTGACCCCTAGGCCCTAATTGGTAAAAATCACGTTGAATAGGAAGAAAACTAGGGATGGTAGCACCTGGACATCGTCGTGGGTTCGAAAACGAACCGAAATTGAAACTGTCGATTTGGGTCTTGACATTGAGGAACTGAAATCAAAACCGTCTTACACGATTTTGGGTTCTGGTTTGATTCAATGGAACTGCCGGTCTCGGTTCCTATTTTGGAAAAACAGAATCGTCTTCTTTAAAAAAAATTAACTTTTATAAAATAAATTTTAAAATTAAAATAATTATTGGACCTAAAAGTATTAAATTATTTAACAAAAATTTTTAAAAATTTATTTAAAATGCACATTTATATGTATACAAACACATCCAATATCAATTATAGTTAGTATTATGATTTTGTAAAATACTTTAGAAGATAAAAAAAATTACAATGTAAAAAATAGTCTCACAGTATTAAGAAAATGAATTTTACTTTTAGGAGATGTTTATTTAATTAATTATATATGATTTTAAGCTATGCTTAATTGTGTTGTTAATAATAATATATTAAATATTGTGAATAAATCATAAATTTTACTATTTGTATGAAATAATTTAAATATTAATAATTATATATTTAATATTATTTTTTATTCTTAATTTTTTTCGATGGAATCGGGTGAAACCGCTGAATTTATTGGTTTTAAATCAAAAAATCGCCTAGGAACTATGAAATCAGTTGCTCTATAACCGATTTTGGAGCCCATCAATCGATCTAGTTATGATCTTAGAATCACCAATAATATTTTCGTTTGATTCCCGATTCAGAAGTGAACTATGCTTATATCTAGTGCCACCTGCCGGGGATGGAAAATTAAGTACATAGACACTTGGTATCTTATTGATAAACGAGGATCGCATTCAATTGCTTTCTAATTGAATAAGATAAAAAATGATGCAACCGAGAAAGGGGATGAGGACGAGGATGTCGAAAGCCAAGCTGAATACATAAAAAAAACCAACCCTTTTAAACAATGTCTCCACAAGAAGGCAGAAAGGAAATAAGAAAATGGAAAGTGGATCTTTGCGTATCGCATTCCGAATAAAAAAGATTAAAGGCAATGAAAAAATCGAAAGTAGGGAAAGGGATATCATATTCCATGTTTGGAATTTAATGAACATGTAAATTTTGCCATGGGGCCTGAGCTCCGAACCTCACACTTTACAGTACACGACAGACAAAAACCAAAGTGGGGTCAAACAATTATGGTTTCATTTTTCAAAGACTATTATTGGTCAACAATCAGGTATTTACCCAAAAGAATAAGGAAATATAATAATAATAATAAAAATAATAAAATAATAAAAGACAATTACTATCACTTATTGAGTTTAAGGCATGGTGAGCTTTCACACTGTCATTCACCAATTCGACATGGCTGTCCTCCATCCATGTCTCATTAATAGGGATGACTTTCAAACACCACGTGGGTTGTGGAGGGCTATCTTTTGTCGCTCCCTTTCAGTTTCCGCAGCTATTTGGCGACCATGGTGATTGTCAGAATTTTTTTATATTAATATTTATTTCAAAATTAATTTATTTTTATTAATTTATAAATAAAATTATCAGTTTTTTATCGATATCGATTTTTTTTTATAAATATCTATTTAAAAATAATATCAAAATAATATTAAAAAGATACCTAAAATACTTATTAGGTCATACTTATCTTCAATGTTTAGTATTAGAATCTAGACTAAAATAACTTTATTATGAAGTCCTTAACTGATAGAAAGACGTTTTCTAATTGCTCATTCATCACCCTAAAATTTTAAAAGGTTATGATGGATAAATTCATCGTATTCCTAGTGTTGATAGTACATCATATGAAAGAATATATTTGATTGTCTAATTTTCATCTATATAATTGAATTTGATATGTATATTTATCTGGTATATTTAATATATTTTTAAATAAAAATATCTGTTATTCCTTCGTATCCATGTGTTTACCGAAGGCTTGAACCCAGCAGCACCGCAACGAATCCAGGACATGACGTTTCTTTATCTAAACCATTCACAATGAGGAGGAAAAATAAATAAATAAAAAGAAAACCCTAGTTCCACAAGGGTGGTGTCGGTGTATGTCCTTCATTTGCAGTTTTGCACGCTGGAGGAATAACTTCCTTCCGTAAAAATGGCGTAATGGGCCTAACAGCTCATGAAGGTTATACGTTCAAATCTATACGAGGCCCATATTTGGAAAAATAAAATGCTGTGCACCGGTAAAGGGCCTAAGGGCCTCCGAGGGCGGTAGAAGGAAGAGACCCGAGCTGTCGATCTACTCGTAGTAATTGACTTATCCGGAACAAGTTTAAAGGAATATCCTCCTTGCGCATTGCAATTATAAATTATAAAGTTGGAATTGGAGCTATACTTCATCACAGAACTGAATCGAAACCGGAACCATCGGTTTTGGATCTTGAAATTGAGGAGCCAAAACCAAAACCGGAACCGGAACCGTTTATCATGATTCGGGTCCGATTCCATGTAATCGCCGATTTCCGATTCCAGTTTTGGAACCACGAAACTGTTTTTTTTAAATAAAAAATAAATAAATTTAATTTTTAATAAAATAAATTTTTAACTTAAAATAATTATTGGATCTAAAAGTATTAAATTATTTAGCCAAAATTTTTAAAAATTTATTTACAATGCACATTTATATGCATATAAACATATTCAATATCAATTATTATTAGTAATATGAAATTATAAAGAACTCTAGAGGATAAAAAAAATTACAATGTCAAAAATAATCTCATATTATTAAGAAAATGAAATTTGCTTTTAGAAGAAGTTTATTTAAACTAATTATGATGATTTAAGCTATGTTTATTTTGTATTGTTGATAATAACATATTAAATATTGTGAATAAGTAATAAATTTTACTATTTATATGAAATAATTTAAATATGAATAATTATATATTTAATATTACTTTTTCAATAGAACTGGATGGAACTGTCGGTTCTATCTGTTTTAGACCCAAAAACTACCTAGGAAGCGTAAAGCGTGAAAGCAGCGGTTTTAGACATCGGCACGGTTCGGGTCGGTTCGGAACCGACCCGAACCGCCAGAGCCGAGGCGGTTCACGGTTCCAAGGAACCGCCGGTTCTGGCGGTTTCAGTTCCGGTTTCACGTGAACCGGTGGTTTTTTTTTTTTTTTTTTTTTTTTTTTTTTTTTTTTTATGGTGAAAGAAATTAAAAGAACCAACACCTTAACTTCTACACCCACCCCCCCCTCCCTCCCTCCCTCCTTCCTTGCCCAGAAACGGTTTCTGGAAACTTGCATATGTTATCTTTTTTTTTTTTTTTTAATATGTGGCGGTTCTGGACCCGTTGGAACCGCCGGTTCCGCCACGAGAACCGCTTGGACCCGCCGGACGGTCCGGAACCGTCACCGACGGGGCGGTTCCGGGTCAGGAACCGCCTGTGATGGTTCGGGGTGGTTCCCGGTTCGGAACCGCCCCGTGATGATGTCTAAGCGGTTTTATAGCTAGGTTGGAACCGACCAACCGACTGTTATATTTGTGAACTCTTTATGAATATTTTTATGCAGAAGCGAATAGATGATAGGCACATGTTAATCAGTTAATGTTAATGGATTAAAAGCTAATGTCGTGGATAATATGACATTGATAATATTTATTTTTATTTTAAAAAAGAGACTATTGTGGTTGAGTTAAATAGAAAAAGGCGTATGAGAAACTAGGATCGTAATACAGGAACAAAATCGTAATTTTATTCCCTCAATTACAAGTATCCTTAACACATGAAAGTTTTAAGAACCTCGAATCCAGAAACAAATTTGCTAGCTCATGACCAACTTAAAAACCACGAAAGTTTCAAGAACCCAAAAACCAAATTCACACCTTATCCCGTGAGCCCAAATTGCTAGCTCACGATCAACAAGACATACGAAAGCTTTTAGAACCCAAAAGCCGAAAACAAAATTACAAGCCCGTGATCAACTTAAAAAAACTTGAAAGTTTCAGGAACCCATAAACCAAAAACAAAACTACCGATGGTCAATTAAAAAAGCACGAGAGCTTCCAGAACCCAGAAACCAAAATCAAATTACAGCTCATCTTGTGAACCCAAAAGTCAAAAAGCACGAGAGCTTCCAGAACCCAGAAACCAAAATCAAATTACAGCTCATCTTGTGAACCCAAAAGCAAATTATGCAAACTAGATCGAAGGTGGACAGGTCTGTTTGCGTAGCTTTTCAATACATTTAATAAATTATTTATTAAGAAATAGATATAAATAAAAAAAATTGATAGTTTTCATGATAAGATCAAATATAGATAAAATATAAATATAAATCGGATATATTTAAACATATTATTTCGATATAGGTACAAATACAGATGAAAAACAGACCATCCAAACAAAATAATAAGATCAATTGATACAAGGAAGAAAAAAAGAAAAAAATAAAAAAAGAGTGAACATATTAAGCTCTTGCCATGAACCTAAATGCAAAGTACGACGACTAACATGAATAGAGAGGTTCCTTTGGGATTTTAAGGTTTTTATGTTGTTATAAAATTTAAATACTTAATTGCATTTTTCGTGAAGATCAAATTTAACTTTTTTTTAATTAAATATAGAAAAAGTTAATCTCTTATAAAAAAAAGGAAAATTCTATAGTTTCATCATTAATTTTAATGGAACCGGTCTCGTTACCATCATACCGAACTTTAATCGAATTACCGAACCTTAATTGAATTACTAAAATAATTAATATTCTATTTATTATATTTATTTTAACGGTAAAATTAATGACAAGAATAGAAGCTCCCAAGATCAATGCGATAATTAAGATTTAAGGCGACCCAAATAATTGCGAGTCATGGATAACAAAATCCGTTTTTTTTTTTTTTTTTTTAGGAGAGAACTTGTGGTAGATTCTAGTAACCGGTGGATCTTTCTTTAACATTTTTAATATAATTCTTTGTGAAATAAACAAAATTTATGTAAAGTTCATGATTTTATACATTTTCTTTTGAGTTAAAATTGATAGAAATACGACATATATTCGATTAGTTTTCCCACCCTATTTTTAAAACTCTTTTGTAAGTTTGTTTTTGTTTATATTTTTCTTTATTTATTTATTTGATAAGTGTGTTTTTAGTCTTTGATGTTTTAAGGTTTTTTTTTTTTTTTATTTGGGTTCTAGATATTAATTTTTTTCTTATTCAAATCCATAACTTTTAATAAAACTAGCAAAAATGAATTTTTGTTAACATTGTTAGCTTTTCCATTAACAAGTGCTACATGGTAGCTTTTGATTGGCTCAAATGATTGATTTAATTATATAATACGTATCAATGATATATATTAGAAAAAAGTAATTAAATGGAAAAAAATTGTTGAGAAAAAAAATTTAAAATCTAAAAAAAAAAAAATTAAAAACAAAAGCTTTAGCTACCCACACTTTATCATACATTATCTTTAACTAAGTAAAACACACAATCGCTACACAGTTACCATTCAGCGCACACCTATGTAACTCAAACACGAAAATGAATGCTCACCACTAGACGCTAGAGCGGTGTTGTGGCAGTGCTACTTCTTGTCCAAAAGCAACAACGACTAATGGTGGATGGTTTGTTAAAAGGTTGAAGCAGACAAAAGGAGGCTAATTCAAACTATTAACCTACACTTTCAAATGGATATTAAAGAGAAAGTTTGTGTCATTTCACAACTATAAATCTTTAGGAAGTTATTCAAAGCAAAATTGAGTGTTAACTTTTCCTATAGAATGAAAATCTTAGAGGAAGAAAGAGAGATTAAGTTTTTGGGTTTCTAAATGGGTTTTAAATTATATAATAATAAATATTGTTACTATTATTTATTTATACATTTATTTGGGCTTGACTTTTGGGCGAAGTGACAACACTTAAAAGAGTTTAGTTTTAATTGGGATGATCAAGAGATATTTGGCATAGGAGACTTGAAGTAGGACATATCGGACATATTTGTTCATTGTTCAATCTTTCTTAATATGGCTCACTCATCATAACGGACTCATCTTGATCACTGAGTGTTAATGTGATTCAATGGACGACGTTGATGACTCAGCTCTATAGATACTTTAAGTTTCTATCCCATTTGAAACATAAAGAAATTTGATAGAAACACTGAAGTGCTATCAAACTTTTGTTTGAGAGATCAAATACTTGTTCATCACTACCAATGTGGTTTAATACTTGATAGCTCCTCTACCTGTCACAAGTACATTTGAGATAGCTGAGATTGCCTATTTCCTCTCTATTTCACTTCTTTCTTGATCATTCTTAACGTGTCAATGTGTGTCACTCCTCTTAAGTTAAGTGTAGTGCAATGCTCACGCAACAACAAGTGACTACTTTTACCTAAATCCATATATCTAAAGGCTTAAAGAGAGAAATGAGACGGTCAAGGGATTTCAAGTGAAAAATCGAGTGCAATTAGTGTTGGGAGAGTTCTCTTTCAAAAAACATGTGTATATCTCCTTCCAAGAATTGAGTATAAATGATGTTAAGATGTGAATATCGAGAATTAGTAAAGGAGACCGAACGAAATTTGAGTTGATGTGGTGCATTAGAGCGTTAAATGTTTATGAAATGAAAGTTGAAACATTTATACCAAGAGAAATCATATCAAGTGGACAATGCGAGAAGATGAGTGGTGGGTAGTGGTGTCCATGTTCAATTTATGTAATTGTAGGTGTTACAACAGTGGCTAGAACCGTGTTAATTGCACATTAGCTAGATAGAGCTTTCTTTCTTTCAATTTTTGAAGTCTAACAAAATTTTATGCATTTTTTTCATTTTATTGCCTTATTAATATACATTATTAATATATATTATACATTTTAATTAAATTAGTTATTTGAGTAAGTTACATTATGCAACCATGTGACATATTTCGTAAGTTTTATTAAACATTATGGACTAGAATAGAAAAAGGCAAATATTTATGACTCAAATAGAAAAACCTTAAAACGTTAAGCACTAAAAACCAATATTGTCGGACTAGAGTAGCCGAATTAGTTTGCCTGGTTCAACATGAACAAGCCATGACAGTAGGCTAATCCATGTATTTGATTTGACCCGAATTTGCATTGAATTAGTTGACTTGAGCTTGGATATGAACTTAGTTAAAAAAAAAAAAAAACTTGCTAGAATTTTAAATATATATTTATACATATCATAAAATTATAAAATATAATTATTATATTATATTTTATTCTCTTTTTAAGGTATATGCTTGTATGGATTTAATCGTCAATTGATGTATTTGATCTAAATATGGATTTTCATCGAGTGATGTCATATATATTTGTTTTTTATAATTAAAAAGTGTTTTATATTTTTACTTTTTATTGACCTGGTTTAATTTTGGTAGATACCCGCTTAAGCTTAATCCTTGACCCTGATGTAGTGTTTGATACACGAGATTGATTAGGAGTAAAATGGAATGAATTAGAGCAGAATGAGTTTTGGAATGATAAATTATTTTTATATTGAAAGTGTACATGGAATAGGATAAAGGATTGACTATAAGTTGTATTTATTGAAAATGTTCTTAGTAATAAATAAATTATGAATATATGGATAAAAAGATAATTAAATTGCATGTAATTAACAAAAATAGAATAGAATTACAATTTATCTTTAAAAGATGAATTGAAATCCCTCTTTAAAGTTGGGATTGTCTATTTAAAGAAATCATAATTTCAACTTCTAAAAGTATATCTAAACATAAAAAATAGAATAAAACCACAAATTGCAATTCTATTGGGTGATTTTACAACACCCCTAGGAACATACTTTATCCTTTTTATTTATTTCTCATTACTGCATGTTACGGCTTGACGCACTCCCAGCTAACAAGAATGCTCGTGCCTGCTCAAACGACAAGGGCGCCAAACAGAAGCTACACAACCTACCTTAATTTTTTCCGAACTCGGACACTGGATCATTCATTCTAATTGCGAATTCAATGGTTAAGATATCAATAAAACAAAACTCATTTCAATTTTCATGTTTTTAAAACCAGTCAATCTCTTTAAGCACTTCCACTCTTCTTTGTCTTGCTCCTCCCTCCCACGTCAACTCACACTTCCACTCACAAGAACTAATCACTTCATCAACACTAAAATTACCCATTTCCTTTCAACCCAATTCACAACCCTCCAAAACCTTCTTCAATCACACTCCTTCATCATCACAACTGGAAGTTCCCACAACTTGTTTATATCAGCAAAGCTTATCTCTCTCTATGCTTCCCTCAACCGACCCATTTCCTCAACCCTTGTTTTTGATCAAATCAAGCATAAAGTCGACACCTTTTTGTGGAATTCAATCATTAAAGCTCATTTCTCAAATGGGTTTTATTCACAATCTTTTGGGTTCTATGCTCAAATGCGAAACTCTAATGCTTTGCCTAATCAGTTCACTATTCCCATGGTCGTTTCCACTTGTGCTGAGACCATGTCGTTAAGTCATGGAATGTATGTTCATGGGTTAGCTTTGAAGTGTGGTCATTTTGATGGGAACTCTGCTGTTGGGTCTTCTTTAATTTATATGTATTCAAAATGTGGAGAAATAATGGATGCGTATAAGGTGTTCGAGGAAATGATCGTGAGAGATGTTGTCGCCTGGACTGCTCTGTTGATCGGGTTTGTGCAGAATGGTGAGAGTGAAAATGGGTTGGAGTTGTTTTGCAGGATGGTCAGATTAGGTGTGTGTGATGAGAAGCCAAACTTTCGAACAGTAGAAGCTGCCGTTCAAGCATGTGGTGATTTGGGTGCATTGGTCCAGGGTAAGTGCTTGCATGCTTTTGCCATGAAAGATGGACTTTTGTGTTCACAAGATGTTCGCTGTTCACTTTTGTCGATGTACTCAAGATGTGGGGTGCCTGATGAGGCTTTTATGTGTTTTGATGAGATTGGGGACAAGGATCTTCTCTCGTGGACATCGGTAATAGGTGTTCATGCAAGGTTTTGCCGAATGGCTGATTGCTTGTCTTTGTTTTTTAAAATGCTGGGAGATGGAGTATGTCCAGATGGAATAGTTAGTAGTTGCTTACTTGTAGGTTTTGGTAATGCTATGAGTATATCTGGTGGAAAGGCTTTCCACGGAACGGTTATTAGAAGACTTCATCTATTAGACCGCGTGGTGGACAAGGCCCTAATATCCATGTATTGCAAGTTTGGGCTGTTACATGTTGCGGAAAAGCTTGTTGATCGATCGTGTGGCCTGGATAAGGAGACATGGAATGCAATGGTATGTGGATATAGTAGATTTGGAAAAGATGAGGCATGTCTCAATCTGTTTAGAGAGATGCAGGATAAGAGTATTGAGATTGACTCAAGCAGCTTGGTCTCTGTTATTGCTTCTTGTTTGCGGCTTGGAAAGACCTGTCTTGGTCGGTCACTTCATTGTTATTCCATTAAGATTTCAATGGACCAGGATGTCTCAGTTGCCAATTCAATTATAAATTTTTATTGTAATAGTGGTGATGTAACTAGTGGCATGAAGATATTCACTGCAACAGATAAGGATATTGTTTCATGGAACACATTGATGTCATTTTATGCTCACAGTGATTGTCCAGGTGATGCTATTACTCTATATGATAAAATGATAAGGGAAGAAATAGAGCCGAATCCGGCAACATTTGTGACAGCTCTTTCAGCCTGTTCAAATCTTGCTTCGCTGGAGCAAGGAGAGAGGATTCATCAGTACATCAAGCAAAAAGGATTTGATCTTAATCTCTCTCTTACTTCCTCGTTGATAGATATGTATGCTAAATGTGGAGAACTCAACAAATCAAGAGAATTATTTGATTCCATCAAAGAAAGGGACGTTGTTTTGTGGAATTAATGATTTCTGGTTATGGGATGCATGGAGATGCAAAATCTGCTATTGATGTCTTCCAGCTAATGGAGAAGTCAAATGTCAGACCAAATGGACTAACATTCCTCAGCCTCCTCTCAGCCTGTGCACATGCAGGATTTGTTGAGGAAGGGAAGTTTCTCTTCAGTAGGATGAAAGAATACTCTGTTAAACCTGATTTAAAACACTATGCATGCATGGTGGATCTTTTTGGCAAATCAGGTTATTTGCAACAAGCTGAGGAATTGGTTGTTACCATGCCAATGCCTCCAGACAGTGGTATATGGGGAGCTTTGTTAAGTGCATGCAAGATGCATGACAACATCGAGATTGGACGGAGGATTGCAAGCGTGCTATTGAATCTGATCCAGAAAACGATGGCTACTATGTGTCACTCTCTAACATGTGTAGCTCCATTGGGAGATGGGATGAAGTGGAGATGATAAGGAGAATGATGATAGAAAGGGGTGTTCAGAAGCAAGCTGGTTGGAGTATAACTTAGGGGGAGACCATTTATTAATGCCTTGCTCTGCTTTCCATTTCAAATCAGTTTAACTGGACAGAAACGGACAGGCAACTCTTTCTGCTTAACTAGATTTGCTCATTGAAATATATGCTTTCTACTAACTGCCCTCCTCATGAAATTGTATGCGGTCATTAATTTCTGTATAGTAACTTGCAATCATGATTCTACACATTCGAGACAGGTTCTCAATAATGATCTGCAGAATGCAGTCAGAATACAATGAAATCAAGTTATTTGGTGTCATTGAATCAATTGTATGCATCCAACTTTCACTGAATCTATTGTTAGATATTTCCAAGCATATGTATTATATGGCAACCAGCAATCAAACAAGTTTGCATAAAGTTACACTTGGACAGGGGACATGATTTTCTCACCAAGGCCTCAATCAAAAACCTTAGCTAGCTCATTCCACCCTGAACTTATTCAGCTTATGAGACTTTCCAGGATTCAAGGGAGCATCTCTTCGTGCTGAAAAATACTATACACAAAAGTATTAATAAAAATGGTCCGTTCGGAAGTAATTGTGACATGATAGTTTATACATCATCACTGTCAATAATTTTTCACCAGGGAAAAGGCATGATGTACATGCACCTAATAAAAAATGCAATTGAACTATGCTAGGTCACCCATGTCTACCATTATTTTTAAGAAAATTATCAAA
Source organism: Combretum micranthum (assembly GCA_024138025.1). Classification (NCBI taxonomy): domain Eukaryota; kingdom Viridiplantae; phylum Streptophyta; class Magnoliopsida; order Myrtales; family Combretaceae; genus Combretum; species Combretum micranthum. The sequence goes on from JAMXBD010000279.1 coordinate 993,860, forward strand.
ATGCAAATTATACAAAAATAATTATATAATTATCAATTCTATATTGCATAGGAGATACACGATACTGAATTTATAAAAGATATTATTCTATCTTGTGCGATACGGTGGTGTATAAGAATTTCTATGCTGTATACAGTACTTTGCGGCGCCAGAATTTGAACTACTATTGCATATATATAATGAAGAAAAAGACAAGACTTTAGCTAAGAAATTTGTTCGAAGAGGCATGGAGAGAAGGAAAAAAAGGCAGAAGGAAAGACTTTAGTTGAGAAGTTTGTCATAGTGGGAAGGATTGACAAGCGTGGGAGGAAAAAGAATGATTTTAGCTGAAAAATTTGTCACAATGGATCAATATCAGATTAATGGCAATGGGCAGAAGGCTTTGTGTATCGTATGTTGCATATGTGGTGTGACACCTTTCAAATATAGATGGTGAAACCTTAATCGTAGAGGTGTTTTTTGGTGTAATGGTTTAGAGTTTGTCGGAACTTCAAAGTTAAACGTACTCTAAGCAGAGCAATTCTACGATGGGTAATCTACTAGGAAGCGCTAGTATCAAGAGGATAAAACTATGTAGCATGTGACTAAAACAGATAATACTTTGGTGGACGGAGTTTTGAGACATTACATGTGGAACACTGTTGATACTTTTGTATTGCATAGATACTATTACAATTTTAGTATTGTATTATTAGTATTCACATAAGATGCGTTTTTCCTTAACTGCGGAGTCTCGGATTGGGGGCATGTTACACGGAGAGCTTGCAAAAGGACGGATGTCCTCTGAAGCGAACACATGTTTTATTAGTTGGGTTTGATTCTTCTTCAAACCGGAGGCCCAACTTGTCGGTCTAAGTGGAATGTTGGTTGAAGTGTGATTGAGACGCCACAATATTGAGTTTTAACTTAGCTAAATTTAGAATTTTTAGATGAAATTTAATTTGAAAGTGATACTCAACAAATTTTAACTTATTTAAACTCAATTGATCTAACACATATATATATATTTTATTTTAATTATAGTAATAATAATTGTTATTATACTTAACTTGAACTTGATGAAGTTCACGAGTCAATTAAGATAGGACTTGATTAATTACTTAAATAGTACTAACTCAAACTTGCAAATAATTTGACTAGGTTTGAAACAAGGTTTTCTCCCATATTTAAAAATTGGAAAAGATAAATATTTTTGAAAACTTTATTAAAAATCCCCTAATTGTTTCTTCATTGAAATAAGGTAACCACCCTATAGAAAGACAGGTATATTATTCTTTGAAAAGATATCATTAATTATCGGCACCACATATATTAAGTAATAATGGTTCTATATTCGAAAATAGAATGTTTCCTCTTAATTTTGGCTCATGGGCACACTTTTCTTCTTGTTAATATATTGATGTTTCTCATAGTGTTTTGATATGAGACTCCACTTAGGCTTCATTAAATTAAGTCGACACGGTACAGTATGAAGCCTAACATTTGAGCTTGATCAAGTTTAAAATATTAAACTCAAGTCTGACTCGAAGTGGTATCATGGAAATTTAGGCTTGATTTACCAAAAAAAAAAAAGAAATTTGATTCTAATTAAAGTAACATTAATATCAACTTCACTTGAGTTTCATTAGTATTTATGCTTTGGCTTGAGTTCAACTAGGCTTGCAAGCTAATTGGGTTAAACATATGAAATTCAAATTCGACTCGCTAAATTGCTTAAATAGCTTAAGTTCAAGTTCAAGTTCGAAATTTTTTTTTCTACTCTTAAATTGAACTTGAGTAATATTCAAATTGAGCTTGAATAATTTGTAAGCTAGCTTAATTCCTTTTTTTTTTTTTTGCCAAAAGCTTAATTCATTTATATGCATAATTACAATATTATGATTTTCTTATCTTACATGTTTATGTGTAAGGGATAAGATTTATAATTCTAATCCATCGATCCTTTAATAATGGCGATTGGGTTTTAGTAATCATATTGTAGCAGTGGACTTATCAAAAGAATATGAAATCATATTATTATTATTATTATTATAAAAAGCAGTTTTAGTTCTCCTATACCCTATTCTTCATATTCCATTGGGGGACCTTATTGCCATTATTAGTGGATGTAAATGGCCCGATTGAAATGCTGGATTGTTTTTAATTATGGGTCATTAAACACGAGATGAGATTGCTTAGTTGGCCACCTTGCAACTACATATCTTGCAACATGAACCCTGTGGATAATTGGGATTGGGTTATCGCGCATATGCTGGTGAAGGCAAAGACAACCTTTGATTATAACAAAGTCATTGGATTCCGCTTCAATATTAGTTGAGAGTTGATAAACCCTCCTTGCCAGTCGCTTTCCACTACCAGTTGTAGATTTGGCGTGTCAAATTTTTTTATGTCCATATACGTGATCATGTAATGATACAACCAGCATCTTCCACTATAGGTATGGAGGAAATTTCCGTTAAACTTTGTGACTCTCAATTAATCGTTGACTTTGATAGAGGTGTTATGAATTTAAGCTTTCTCTCCTTCTCCAAAGATGGGTAAATGTAATATTTGTTATTTTAATTATATCTAAACGTGTAATTAAGTAGCTGAACTTAAAACCGATTAATTTTATACATAATTGACTTTTTAATATCTCGTTCACTTAAGAGGAAGAACCATTCATTCCGTAATTATTCTATGTTAAAACTGTTATTACTGTATTTAGTATTTAGTATTTAGCTAAGGGGACTAACAATTTATAATGAATAGCAATTCATTGCTATTCAATGCTTTATTTTCAATCTTTGTTATAAATACTCTTGTGTTGAAAATATTACTCATATAATTATCATTTCTTTGTACTAAAGACAATAGATACTAAACATAATTTACTTTTATTCTAATAATTATTTGTTTTATTTTTTATACTAAGTGAATATTGTAATAGTTATTATAATTTTATTACATTTCTATTGAATTGGAGTTCAATTCACTCCTAATTTTATATAGCAAAGTGGCTGAGTTGCAGGTGTCGCAATACTACTTGAGTTAAATCTATTATCTTCATCAGATGATGTAGTGCTTCCTATTAGAGAAGCATGACTTGTGAATTTAAGAAATAAAAAAACTCAATATTTAGACAAAGTAAAGAGATTTGGGTTGAGAAATTAAAAAACCAATTAAAAGGGGGAAAAAATAAAAAGAAAATTTTATTACTAGCCAAACTCAATAAGTTTTATGTCTTTTTAATTAAGTATGGTCCAAAGTAACAAGAAGATTCAAAGAACCAAAATGGATTGGGGTAAAAAAGAAAGAAGATCAAATCTAAAACAGACCAAAATTCAAGAGGATAAACCCCTAAGCTTTATTGAATCTATAGTTGTGAAAATCATGATTTTATCCATAGAATTCTACGAGTTTATGATCTTAGGAGGCTCTTTCAAGTTGACTCATATATAGACTCGTTTTTTTTTTAATCTTATGATTTCAACTGAATCCATATGTAAACTCAATAGAAACTTTCGTTTTTAATTGAGTCTATTGATTTTACCTATTTGAGTCAAACAAACTAAAGTGCAAAAATTATGATCGTATTTTTACAAGTTCATTAAGAATTACGAAGATACATCTTCTTTATTGCATTTCAATTTTGTTATCACACACTTTCTCTATCTATTTCTCTCTCTTTTCCGACTCCCTTGTTCTACATTTATAAAATTCATTTAAGTCAAATTATAGTTGTAAAGTTTATAATAAATCTTATTTATCTTATTTATATAATTAAGAATTTAAGATAAGTTGAAAGGTTTTGTTCTTCTCCAATACATAACTTCTTTTTTAAAAAAAATAGAAAAGAACTTCATTTTGACTATATTCACTCGTTATATATATTTAGAGTTATTATAATCTCAAGGCAGTGGGATGAATCATTTTGTGCCTAGGTCTAATACTCTAAAAAAAAGTAAATTTAATTTTTATTCATTTATTATGTATTTCAAAATTTTTATGACTTCTATAAATATATCTATAATTTTTCAAAATTATTTTGCACAAGTTGTAAAAACCAATGTTTATACATAAGTTAAAAAAAAATAATGATTTGCAAAGTTCATATTTTATACGATGTCTTAGTATGGTTTAATATGGATAGAATAAAAATCATTATCTTTCCTTAGTTGTATTTTTCAAATAAAATTGCTTTCTTTATCCAATCCCCTTTCTGTTTTAGGAAAAAAAGATAATATGGGCTAGAATGTACATTATGTAAAGGTTAGGCCTTGAGCATGTCTCATTATAGTTTATTATGGATAGGGCCATCTAATGCTAATATGGACTGAAAAATTTTATGATTTTGTTATTAATTTTGACGGGATTGATCCTGTCACTTACTAATGGCTCATATGCTACTTAAACATGATCGAATAATTAAATTAATTAATATTTTAATTATAATATTTGTTTTAATGATTAAATGCTTGACTCAATGGTCTTGTCAATAGAACTATAGAAGTTCCTGATAGTATAGATAATGCAATGCTAACTTTTACACCTATTTATAGCAAGGGTAACTTTTATATTTGGCTCTTCAATTTGGTTTATTTTTACAATAAACTATTTAGAATTTAAAAATATTATCTATTTTTATAACAAATCATTTTAATTTTTTATTAAATTTTATAATTAACTATGTAAAATTATTTATGTATTATAAATGAAGTTGAAAAGTTTAATAAATCCAAATCTCTAAATTTTAAGTAGTTAATTCGATAAGTCGTTACAAAATTTGATTACATTCTGGGAAGGAGACAAAAGACGGCACGGATTCTTAGCATCGGGATTTACGGGGAAGAAGGCAGCCAGGTCGTTTGGTCATTGGTGTCAGGTCAAGCACTCAATGGCTGACCGATCAGACAATTAAATTATAAGCCTTTGCATTGCAAGCAAGCACGTCTTGTTCCCATTAGCTGGCCTTCTTTGTTTGTAATAAATTATAAATCTCCTTGACAGCGAAATGTAACAAGAAAGGTCTTGAGGTTTCCTCAGCCTGAAAGCGACTCGACAATTGGGATTCCATGACCCATCGTTGAGATCGAGAGAGGAAAAAGAAAAAAAAAAATTATCTATTTAAGTTTCATTTCTTAAACAGTGACGTTTAGTGGGCGAATTTTTTTAGCCGCTGAATTTTGACATTCTTCTTAGAAAATACAAAGATAATATATGACGTTTGTTTAATGATTTGTTTTTTTTATCTATATTTATATATTTTTTTAAAATAATATATGTAAATATATTTAATTTATATTTAGATTTTATTTATATTTAATATATTTAATCTTTTAATGAGAATTGTTAAATTTTTTTATTTATATCTAATTTTTAATAAATAATTTGTTAAAAAAAGATTTAAAAAAAAATACCTATCAATAAATAAACAACCCTATAATTGGTCATGGCTGACCCCTTAATCCCTTTGTTGGCTTCTTATTATTCGTTAGTTTTAGCCATAGCCTTTGTTGGCTTGGAGCGGCCGAGCGGATCATGATTGACCGCAATGGGCCCAAGGGTCGAAGTTGCTAGCCAGAGGGCTATTAAAGATTACCGGGTGGGGTCGGGTTCGGGGTCAATTGCTACAGCTCCACGAGGATACCCCTAACTTTATCACGGTCTCATACATTGTGTAAAACTTAGAAAAAAATAGACAAATAAAAATCCAAGAACAAACCAAATTAGGCTTTTATTGATAGTCTAACCTTAATTAGGTAATCATTGATGATCTAACCTAAATTCTAATCCTACCTTAAAACTTAAATAAACACCAAACACTATTTCCTGTTTTCTGTGTTGATGAAATGGATTTCTGTAAACTCTTACTTTATAGGCAAAAGATTTAGACAATAGTTGCAAAACTAAAAAAGAGACGGGAACTAAAGAGTTAAAGATTTAAATTTTACCACCGAGAAAAAAGATTTAAATTTAAAATTAAATAAATAAAATGTAGATTTAATCTAATTAATTGAAACTTATAAATTTTCAATGGAAAATTTAGGACATATCATATCAAGAGATCCTATGATTAAGAATATCGATTTTATATCCCTTAAATCTAGTTTTTACTGGATGTAAAACTAGAATTTGGAGCACAACCTTTTTAGGGAAAAAAAAAGTACAACCATAAACATTTGTAGGAAAAAATCCTTTAAATAATTAATTAAATTTTAAACCCCAACTTAAGTGAAGATGAAAACAAGGTCAATTTTATGAATGGTACCTAAAATTTTACAAAATATGCAATTAGGTACTTGAACTTTAAAATTGATCAATATATTAGTTAAACTATTAAATTAATCAATTTGATACCTGAAAAAACTTTTCGTTTACACTGACAGTACATTGCCAAGTTTTTTTAGATGCTAAATTGATTAATTTTAAAGTTTTTTAGGTACTGAATTGATTAATTTCATAGTTCATGTATTAAATTGATCAATTTCAAGGTTTAAGTAGTATTCGTGATCAATTTCAAGATTTAGGTAATCTTCGTGATCAATTTAAAGCTCGAGTATGAGTTGAAGTACGTTGCACAAACTCAATCTTGACCAAATTAAGCTTGTTTAGATTTGATCTATGAAAAAATATTTTTCAGTTCTAATTAAAATATTAATAATAACAAGCTCAACTCAAATTCAATCAACATTTATACTTGACTCATGTTCGATTAAGCTCAATCGAGTAAAATAATATAAAGTTTGAGCTTGGTTTGATAAACTACTTTGTTAGTTTTGAGTTCAAGCTTAACTTTTGTTATTCTTAAATTGAACTTGAGTAGAAATCAAAATAAATTTTAGTAGTTTGCGAACTGATTTTGTTCATTTGTGCCTCTAGCTAGTCATAATTGAGTCATGAAAAAGTGGATTTTCATATATGGATTGGGAAATTCAAACTGAAACTACTAGTAAGTTGTGGTTCTTATGACTATGGGTGGATATAGTAGACTAGTCTACTCATGGTTGATATGGGTAGCAAACTCAATTTGGCATCATTAGTAGTTAGTTTATCAATATGGGCCTATAGATTCGAATATCATAGGAATGAGTTTTAAACTCGTTTTTTTTTTTCCTTCCTTTTTTTAAACTCATGATACGGAGGCTATTTCTATATGATGTCTGCCACTTTATATAAGCAATACCTCGAATGCGCATTATAGGTGTTTATTTTCTTGCATTTATAGATTTTTACATTGCACCTAACATAGCATTAGGTGTGCAGGAGAAAGAGAATATTTATGTATATTATATGTCGTATATTATGTACACTAGGTGCTAAATATTAATAAAGTTTAACACATGTAGTTTATACAAAGTACAAGTAGTAATCGTTTTAAAAACTACCTATTTCACTATTAAGCATATCAAATTTTATCAATACTTATTTGTTATGTTTATACACATACAATGCAATGCCCAACTTATTTTCCTTTGTATGTAGAGCTTACTTGCTAGGCAATGTAACTCATTGATTTATGGGATTTTTTATGTAAATCTATAGGGTAAATGTTACTCTACCATTTGAAGTTTATCTATCTTTACAATTAATTATCTGAAATTTAAATGTGTCAAAACATTAACTATTTTTATATTTAACTATTTAAATATCCTATTGCAATTAATTTCTTAATTCAATTACTATGAATGATTTTGAAAAGATTGTATGTAGAAAGTGACACCTTTAAACTTCAGGTAGTTTTGATAAATACAAAAAAAATCCATTTGTAGTTAATTGCAAAAATAAGCATGTTTTCCAAGCCTAGTTTTTACTCACTAAGGATTAAAACATGTGGTGGATTAGCATGCTGCTCGACCTTAGGGCATTGAAATATAACACATTTGTAGGTGTTGGCTAGAGTAAGTGAGAAAGAGCCATGTAAATCTTAAGAAACTTGGTTCTGGAGCATTACCTCATATATCTATACTATTGCACCATTTGATATAATTGTAGGTTGCTTGTGATATTTTATTTTTATTGTTTTAAGGTATTCCACGTTAGATGTATGTATTATAAATGAAACAAACAATACTTAAATTTTGACAAAATATGCACTTAAGTATATGAATTTTAAAGTTGATCAATTTAATACTTAAAAGAACTTTTTTATGTTCACTAACCAATATCATTGAGGTATTGTTAGCGTGCATAGGAAGTTCTTTTAGGTATTAAATCGATCAATTTTATAGTTTAAGTATTAAATTGATCAATTTTTAATGTCATATATTTAATTGTATATTTTTTCAAAATTCATATACTATTCTCGACATTAACTCTATATTTTATAACTTGTGACTGATTCTATTTTTATTATTGGATTGTAAAATAAATGGGTGAACTATATAAAAAGATATCAACGTTTGGGTGTAAGTTTATTTAATGTATCAACGTTTGGGATGTAAGTTTATTAAAGGTATCAACATTTTGAGTGTTGAAAAAGAGGCATCAACGTTTTGCAAAGGGAGTCAAATAATACATTAATAATCGACCTTTGATGAAAATTAAAGAGATTAATTGAAAACTAATTTAAATGTTGATACCTTATTTGATATACTTTACTAAATGTTGATATCTTTTTTTAACTTTTAAAAATGTTAATACTTCAAATGAACTTATTCCCAAATTTCGATACTATTTAGTGTAATTTACCCTAAAATAAATGCAAATTGAATCCTTAACAAACTGGACTAGAGGTTGCACATGTTTTAATATCTATATGATCGAGGTCAAACATGTTTTGTTATTAAAGGCCAAATATTAATAAATAGAAAATTAAATAAATTTTAATCAAAATATATTATAATAATTAGTTATTTTTTTATTTTGAATTTTTTAGGATCGAGTCCTATTGCTATGAGTATCAGCCCTTTCTTCAATCTATCTTATAAGAGCATCCAAACTGGTGGTGCTTGATATGGGAATCTAGGCGAAGGACTTTAGTGAGGTCCTTATGGATTTGGACGGTTCATTTAACTTTTTGGACTCCTTGCAAAGAATCCCAAAAAGTGAGTTCTTTTGAAATATTTTATTACTATTTTATAAAAGTAAGGTATAATGTAAAAGTAAATAAGGTCCACAAAAATATAAAAAAGAAGTGAAGAAACTAATATGAAGGATCTTAAAGATAAAACGGTAAGATTTTTTGAAAGAAAATTTTTTTAAATGCTGATATGATACTTTAAGAATCTTGTGAAAGATTCGATAAATATGAATACTCTAATATACCAATATATTTAAATTATTTATCAATAAGAACCCTTTTGTAATGCAGCACTTACCCATTTATAATCTTTCTGTTCAAAGAAAAGTCCAACCTATTCTTTCTTTAGTCCTTACTTTCTAGAAGTTATTATTAATGGTCGTTGTCATGGGCAAAAAAAAAAAAAAAAAACAAGATTATAAATGGTTGTTCCACGATGGAGGGCATTAAAGAGAATATGACGTCATTCCACTAACCCCAAGGAGGTCCGAACTTTAACCGATCACAGTCTCATCTCGTGCCTTTTTTCGTTCACGTGGCAGGTCAATCCCGAAAGTATCAAAGATCTAAGGGGTAACTTTGTGATTTGGCCCGCCCTCATGACTTTTATGAAATTTTAAAAGGTCCTTCATCAGCAATAGAAATGTTGAAATTCTTAAGTAGATAATATTATAATTAAATCTTAGTAAAACGAAAATGTGTCCAAGTAGTTATTTCCCACAGATTATTTATATGAGTCCATTAACAAAGCATTTGATTTTCATTGTTCCAAAGATCAAGGGGCAATTGATTAAAAAATATGTTTCCCGAAACATGAATAACACAATCTACTAAGCAAATATTTCCTTTTTTTTTTTTTAATCCTCCACACCCGTTTAGACATTTTTGATTCACTAAAATTTCAACTTTTAGTCTCACTTTTTAATTTACTTAGAGATCTTAATTGTCATTTTGGTAGAAAAGTGGAGTTAAGTAAACCCTAGCACCATATTTTATTGTACATTGTTGATATTAAAATACGAAAAATATCTTTATACTACTGCACTCATTTATTCAAATATTCCTTCTCAAAACAGAGCATATATATCATATGCTTCTAACTTGTTATAAATATAATTCATATGAGTTTCTTAAAGTGATTTAAGAAATAAATAGACAAGTTGAACTTCTAGTCTCACATAAGTTATATCAATCACTCTCTTCAGCAACATTTCACAAATAAAGTAACAATCAATTTCCATATGCTTCATCCATTCATAAAACACCAAGTTTGATGCTCTATATTTAGCTTTTGTGTTTGATCTTGCTACCATAGTTTGCTTCTTGCTTTTCCATGAGATTTGATTACAATCAACAAAGACACAATATCCTATTATTTTTAACCTATCTAACAGTGAAACTACCCAATCAGCATTTGTATATCTTACAATATATATTATATATATATATCCACATGACCTTCATAGTTATACAAAATACCTTGACTTGGGGATCCTTTAAGATAATTCATGACACAAATCACAAAATTCTGACGAGTAGTGCGAGTGAACCCATGAATTGACTTACTATATTGTATACAAATGATATAGGATGATGTGTTTTTGTGAGAAAAGTTTACCAGCTAACCTTTAAACCTCATCAAGTAAGAGCTTAACATAATGATCTATGGTGAATCATTAGGTTTTGCTTTAGTTTAACTAATATCATATAATATGTTAAGCACATTCCTCCATTAAGACATATATATACCTTGTTTAGATTGAGCAAATTTAATTCCAAAAAAATATTTTGATTTAGCCATATCCTTAGTTTGGAATTTTTATTGGGGAAATCCTTCAGTTTCTTAGTCCTGTCATTTCCATGTACACTTCTTCTTCATGATCACCATGAGGAAATACATTTTTAATACCTATTAGATGTAGAAGCTAATGATAAGTGGCAACAAGAGAAATTAGAAGATGTATAGAAGTTATCTTAGCTGCTAGCGGAAAAGTATCTTATAATAATGCTATATGTTTGAGTATAGCCTTCGGTATTTAGATGTCCCTTCAATCAATCAACTGTACAATTAGGTAAGTTTTCACAAAGGATAATCATTGACATTTAATTGTAGATTTGCCATTGGGAAGAGGCATAAGAACCCAAGTGTTATTATGATAAAGAGCAAACGTTTCTTCTTGCATTGTTGTAAGCCATCCAAGATAAGTTATAGCTTCTTAAACAAAGTTTAGAATAGAAATTGTAGATAGTGATTTAATAAAGAAAGTATAAGAAAGTGGGAGAAAGATATATGTAATGACACTAAAAAGTGGATGTCAACATATGCATGTCATGACAATCTAATGACCGAGATGCAATCTTCAATTAATTAGATATTTAATCATATATCTCACTTTATTACTTTAATAACTTGCATATATCCTTCTTTAATGTGTTAACTTAAGAATTTAATATAATTGACCAAATTCTTCAATAGTCTTAATTCAACTCCAAAATCTCCAAAATTCGATCAATTATCCATAAATTTTTAATTCAGTCCATTAAGTCCCTGAAATAAAAATAATACCTAGTTATGCAATAAAATCAGTTAAAACACCTTTAAATTACAAAAAAATAAAAAGTGCAAATTATTCTTTCTAAAATAGATATAAAAACGATTCATCAAATTTCCTCACATTTGAACATTTGCTTGTCCTCAAGTAAAATAATATAAATCCTTCAAATTCTATTAGGACAAATAACAAATTTAACATCTATGATCAATCCATTAATGCATGGCATACCGAAGAAAAATGCTTAATGTACATATCATAACAAAGCACAAATTCTTACAACTAGTCTTTCATAACATAAATTCTATCCAATCACCTTTCACGTGCTTTATGAACTTTCATCTTCAATTCAACATGCATCACAATTCAAACATACTATACCAAAGTCAACATCTACAATTTAAATAAAGACTAGCTACTCAAAACAAGGAGTAACAAATTAACTAAGAGCAACTATCAATATTTTGTACACTTAGCTAAGATGTAGATATTCCCCCTTTCCTTCTCGTCAAGCAAAATAGTTAGAAGTAAAGGCATATTACATCCATTCACTCTCTAGGTCTCTTCCTTTGATATGTTTTTATTAGGAGTAATTTATTTATTTAATCAATCAAAATGGTCTCATTGGTTAGTAAGTCCTAAACTAGATGATCTTAGGCTTTAGGTTATAAAATGCCCCTACAAGCCTCTACCACTTCAATCAATTCAATTAAATTAGTTCTCTTAGACTTTCTATTGACCTTTTTAGTGAGTTTTTAGTCAATAATCTTAGACTTATCACTCAAGTTAATAGGTGTTATTCCCTTAAGGCACCCCCTAGACTAATTATGTGAGTTAGTGACGTTCACTTTTGAACTATTTTTACCAATTTTAAGACATTTCAAATAATCTTAGCCTTAATATCTATTTTTAGTACTCAAATGTCTTGAGGAAGGTTTAAAACATACTTGAGGTTAGCATCCAGACGCCAACAAGATTCATAACCTTCTCTGCATTGTTTTTACATATAACATCCAAACGATAACTTGTGTTGTCTTATTGTTAATTGACAAAAACTAGTTGTTGGAGTCAAAGAGGGAGAAAATGTGTAAAATGACTACTTTTCTAGAGAAGCTACAGATAGAGGACTTTGGGTAAATTTGAAAAGTTTGTTGAGCACATTAATTTGCTATTGAATCACTTGTATCACTCTTCCATTTGAATTCGTCTTTGTATTATTCTCTATATAAAAAGTGTCGAGTAGTTCTATTAAGTTCTAGTTGCAAATGCTTTGCAATGAACTACTTTAGATTAGCTCAAGTGATTTTGTAATGTAGGTCCTCAGGAGTAATTTGTTGTAATTAGTAAAGTACTTGTGAAGTCTTCTATATTGTTCATATTTTATCTAATTCATTAAATTGCATCATTTAGGTATTTGAATTGTAAAAAGAGATAAGTTAGCTCAAAAACTTAATTCATTCCTCCTTCTTAAGTTTTAACCTAGGTGTTAATAGCATTTACATTAGGATTGTTATATGTATCTATAAATAGGAAGAATCATGTCACTAATTAGTTCAATTATTTCTTTATTTTTGGAGTATTGACATTGTGTCATTCTCTTTTTGAGTATTGGGTGAATTTTTACTTATGTCTTTATTAAATTTGTGTTGTTACCAATTTATAGTGTAGTTTGTAGGAATAAGTAATAAAATCCTTCAATTCTTTTAACATCAAGGTACTTTTATAATTTATGTTGTTTGTCAAATATATTTAAAAAAAACCAATTTATTTTTTATATTCGTAGCACCTCTCAGATATTAATTACACCTGTATCTTTATTTTATATTTATTGTAATAACTTTAAAAACTAAGAATTATTAGTTTTACATTAAATTAACAACCTTGTTGAATTTGCATCAGTTTAATATTAAAGCGAGAAGGGATTCACATGAAGATTTGTTAGGTATATAAATTCAAAAGAGAATATATGTATGTATATGTATATAGTTATATCGGTGCACATGTATTATTATCTTCTTCATAACACGAATAGATGCCAAATGGGTAATAAACGGACAGACTTAAAATATTGCAAATGATTAACAAAGTAAATGAATTCGCCAAGAAAAAAGAAAACAGACGTAAATTTGAATCTGACCAAACCCAGTATGGCATGCTGGGGTGACCATGTTTGCGGGTCAGCCCAACCTCACACCATAACCATGACCATGGCAACAACCATATCACACACTTTGTTTGTTCCCCCATGACACAGTTTCTTCAGAAACGAACAAACCCAATCATATCGGGAACTCAGAACTCTCCAACCAAACATCAAAACAGCAAAGAGCCAAACTTGAAACACAAACTGAGGGAAAGAAAAAAACCAAAAAAGGCCAAACAAACAAATTGACTGAAACCTTAATCCATCTGACATGGCAAAGTGTTTCAGTTTCACAGCCACGAGAAACCAATGCTTTCGTTACTCATTCTCACATTCAGGCCTTAAGTCCACCATAACAGACCTTGGTGATGGCACCATCATGCACTGTTGGGTCCCCAAATCATCCAAACCCAATAAACCAAACCTCCTGCTCTTGCATGGTATCGGTGCCAATGCAATGTGGCAATGGAATGACTTCATTTCACCACTCGTTTCCAGGTTCAATGTCTATGTCCCTGATTTGGTCTTTTTTGGGGATTCCTATACCACCAAACCTGACAGGTAATGTTGAGGAACTAAGAGGCTGAGGGTTAATTCATCGTTGTTGAAATTTAGAATTTTTTTTTTCTCATGCATCATCAATTGAGAAATCGCAGATTTTGCGTGATTTTGTTAGCTGAGTTTCCTTATTTTATGGGACTCCCCAATTATTACCTCTTTTTTTTTTTTTTTTTTTTGGTGGGGTGGGGTGTGGGGTGAGGTGTTTCAGCTGTCAATCAATCTCTCTAGGAAGATTAGAAATTGAGAATTTAAGTATATCCGGCATAATATAGTTTTTAATGCAATTAGTTTTCAGTTCATGTTTGCTTTTTAGCTGAGTGGTTTGGTATGAACACAGGACAGAACAGTTCCAGGCTCAATGTGTTTTCAGGGTTATGGAGGTCAATGGGGTCAAGAAAATGAATGTTGTGGGGATAAGTTATGGTGGGTTTGTTGCGTATAGTGTGGCGGTTTTGTTCCCTGAGAGTGTGGAGAAGTTGGTGTTGTGTTGTGCTGGTGTTTGCATGGAAGAGAAAGACATGGATGAAGGGATGTTTCAGGTTTCAAATGTTGATGAGGCTGTGAAAACTTTGTTGCCTCAGACACCAGAGAAAGTCCATGATCTGATTCGAATTTCATTTTACAAGCCTATCAAGAAAATGCCCTCATGTTTTCTCCAAGATTTTATTGATGTAAGTCTTTATAAATCAACTGATCACCCTTTATTTCATTTTCATTTTTATTTATGTTTTTCATTTGTAGTGTCTTTTTGATGGTTTATGAGACTGGTCAGACTGTGAGGGGCGATTTGTGTTTTCTTTTCAAACCATGAAATGGAGTTTTACGTAAATTTAACCGTAGAAAATCAACTTGTTGTATGATAATTTTTCCACGATCTTGTTGACTTGCTTGATTTGGAATTGATAGCAAACTTAATGATCCTAGTTTCTGAATTCTGTTGCATAATATTGGATTGAACAACTGAGTAATATGATAGATTGATGCAGAGAAAGAGTAATAGGCATAATTAGCTTAGGAGGTTAATCTTATCTACAGAAATCAGGTCATCATTGACAGTGCACTACTGCTGTGAATGAGTAAAA
Source organism: Combretum micranthum (assembly GCA_024138025.1). Lineage (NCBI taxonomy): Eukaryota > Viridiplantae > Streptophyta > Magnoliopsida > Myrtales > Combretaceae > Combretum > Combretum micranthum. The sequence goes on from JAMXBD010000279.1 coordinate 1,009,199, forward strand.
GTGGGAAGCCTCTAATGGAGGTAATTCCTCACATTGGGTCAATTATAGATGCGCTCTGTATCCACAATTTACCTGCTTCTACGGCCGCTTTTGTGAGCATTTCCAGGTAGAACTCTTACTTGATTTTGTTAATTATTTTCATTTTTGACCAGATGTAGGCCTCTCATCTAGACTTCATCCTCTAAACGAAGCGTGCATTGAGAATTTTGGAGAATGAGATTATATTTACATATCCGTGTTGTACTTTTGCATCTTCTTCCTTGATAGCACTTTTAAGTCATGGCTTGTTTAGGTTTTTCCCTTCTGAATTATAATTCCATATCAGGTAACGTTTTGAGGTATACAACTTTCTGCAATGAAATGTTCCTCAAAATTTATCTGGAAACATAAGCTGCACTTTCTTTTTCTTGGTACAGCATAAGGTAGTTCCATCTCATATGAGCATGAGCATGTATATCCAGTATCATACAACTGGCAATGGTCAGTCTTTGCAAAGTCTTGAATCAGCATTAGGATGTAAAAATCCTGACCTCTAGAATTAACTAAATGTCCACAAACATAGTGCAGCATTGGACTTGTTTTGTCCAAAATGTAACTAATACAGATTAGAAGAACAATCTCAATGAGCGATGGTGAACTTTGTTAAACCGGAAAGTAGATATCTATTAAATCATTCACCAGACACTTTTTTTGTTCTTTCTGTAGGAAATGTGCACTGAGTATCTTCAAGAAAAGATTGAGTTGATCCAAGCGCTACACAAGGACCGAAAACTGTCTAATATACCTAAAATTACGCTGGTGTGTCTCTATTTACCTGTACTTTGATAATTTATTTTAAAGAAATTTTGTTTGCAGCTGACTTCATCTTCATGATTGGTACAGTCACCACTCATCATATGGGGTGAGCATGACCTGGTTTTTCCAATGGAATTGGCTTACAGATTGCAAAGGTATTTTGAGTATACAACATGAATATCTGGAATTGGTATGCCAGTATAGATTTATGCACACCGAAGTTCTTTTGACATGTGTGAATTCTCATGTGATGATATAGGCATGTAGGTGAAAGCGCACAACTAGTTGTCCTAAAAGATGCCGGGCATGCAATCAATGCAGAGAAGCCCAAAGAGATGCTCAAGCACATGAAATCTTTCCTTCTTGATCCAACTTCTCATTCTAAACAAGTTAGCCACAGCATTGTTGAGAAGGCGGATTCCTAGACTTTCTAGATTATGGAGATATGGATTCTCACTTCTTCCAACTGTACCATCTTGGAAAAGATCGTGAAGCACAAAAGAAGTTGCAAGTATGACCACAAGTAGGTGAATGTAAATTGAAGGTGAATGCACATAGGAGTCATTTAATCCAGGAGAGTTAAGCATTACTACATGAAAACATTGTTTCTGGGACACAAATCTCATGTTGATAATTGAGTTGTGTACATGAGGTTCTCACAACATAGTATTTGTGGATAGCCATATTCCAAGTTGGTGGTGATGCCATCTGCAAACATCATCTTGCTGACACAGGCCTCCAGTTAAAAGGTTGTAGTTTTTGTTCTTGCTTTATTTTACAACTTTTTTTCTGTCTTCACCTAGCAACTCTTTAGGCAGTGTAGAGGGTTCTTTGTTCTTGCTTTCTTTTTTTTAATCCTCGTTCTTTCCTTAGGATTTTTCCTTATGTGACTTTGAATGTGAGGTGACTTGCTTTCTACATTATTCAAAGCCTCATGCTTAGGCAGGAAATATTACATGTACCCATGTCTGAATTTACTGATACAAAAGGTTCCAATAAACATAAGCAATTCAAGTCCGATGGCCTGCACTGTAATTCAACAGAGCACAGAATCTTCAAAATTGCTTTTTTTTTTTTTTTTTTAATCGTCGTTCTTTCCTCAGTATTTTTCCTTATGTGATTTTGAATGTGAGGTGACTTGCTTTCTGCATTATTCAAATCCTCATTCTTAGGCAGGAAATACAACTGTTGAGTTTGATAAGTCAAGTAATATGTTTGGGTTAATCACACCCTAGCACAATAGTTTATTATATAATGTAAATATAAAAATACAAAATTATCCTTTAAAACTAAATATTCTTACGCTTCCCTCAAGCTGAGCATATATATCATATGCTCCTAACTTGTTACATATATGATTTAGTTGAATCTCTTGGAGTAACTTAGTAAATAAATCAGTAAGTTGATCTTCCGATCTGACATAAGTTGTCTTAATCTCCTCATTCAACAACTTTTGCAAATAAAATGGCAGTTTATTTCGATGTGTTTTTTGCGTTCATAAAATATTGGATTTGATACTATATGCATTGCCGCTTGGTTATCACATACAGTTTCATTGGTTGCGACTGTGGAAATCCAATTTCTTCAAGCAAATGTTTAAACCAAAGCATCCACAAGTTGTAGATGCCATTGCTCTATACTCAGATTCAGGACTTAATCTTGCTACCATTGTTTGCTTCTTGCTCTTTCATGACACAAGATTATCACCCATAAACACACAATATCATGTAGTCGACCTTCTATCCAATGGTGAATATACCCAATCAATATTCGTATATCCAACAACATGTACATGCCCATGATCTTTATATAAAATATCTTGACGTGGAGATCCTTCGAGATAATGTAAATTACGAATTACAACATTCCAATGACTAGTACGAGGTAAGCTCATGAATTGACTCACTATGCTGACTGCAAATGATACATCAAGGCACGTCATTGTAAGATAATTAAGCTTGCCAACTAACCTTCTGTATTTTTCTAGATCATCAAGAATCTCTTCCTCATTAGGTAAGAGTTTGACATTAGGATTTATAGATGAATCACCTAGTTTTGCTCCAGTTAAACTAGTATCAGATAATAAATCAAGTACATACTTCTATTAGGAGAGATATATACCTTGCTTAGAGCGAGCAACTTCAATTCCAAGGAAGTATTTCAAACTGCCCATGTCTTTAGTTTGGGATTTCTATTGTAAGAAATCTTTTAATTACTTAATGCCATCATGATCATCTCCTGAAATCACAATATCATTGACATATACTGCTAATATAATTTTCATACCATCACACTATTGATAAAATATAGAATATCTAAATTACATCTACAAAGGCCAAATTTCATTACAATTGAATTGAATCTATCAAACCAAGCACGTGGAGATTATTTAAGCCCATACAATGATTTCTTCAAGCGACAAACTGATCTTGTCTCCCCTTGAACAACACAACTTGGTGGTTGTTCTATATACACCTCTTCCTCAAAATCACCATGGAAGAAGGCATTTTTAATGTCTAGTTGATGTAAAGGCCAATAATGAGTAGTAGCAAGTGATATAAGAAGACAAACCAAAGTAATCTTAGCTACTAGTAAGAAGGTGTCCTAATAATCTACACCATAAATTTGAGTATAGCATTTGACAACTAGATAGGCCTTTAGTTGGTCAATAGTATCATTAGGTAAGACTTTCATAGAAAATACCTATTTACATCCAACTGTTAATTTATTACTAAAAAGAGATATAAGATCCCATGTGTTATTATCATAAAGAGCAGATGTTTCTTCTTCCAAAGTAGCAATCTAGCCAGGATGAGCTAAAACCTCTGAAATAGAGTTTGGAATAGAGATTGTTAATAGTGATGTAATAAAAGATGCATAAGATGGGGAGAGAAAAGAATACATAAGAACATTAGAAAGATGATGCCGAATAGATCATTTACCCTTTCTTGATGCAATTGGAAGATCAAGATCTATTGAAGAAGGATTATGTCCAGTGGAGAAGTTAGTGGAGCTGAAGAGTCCTCTGGGCTAATGTGCTGTCAACGAACATAAACTTGCATATATGACCTATTAAGATAAGGGAACCCCTGAGAGACTCTTGAAGTAGTAAAAGTACCTTCTAAGAATGGCATGGCATTAGAGGTATCGTCAAAAGATGGTACCTTGGCAGAGACGTTTTGGTCAACTGTAATCAAGTCAGAAGAAGATGATAAAGGCAACAGATACTAAATGCATGGTCTAGGAGGTTCATTCTTAGAAGATGAAGACAATGTAGAGAACTATGGGGTTGACTCAAAGAAAGATACATCTAAAGAAACATAAACTTTATGGTTTTTTATAGAATAACACCGATACCCCTTTTGACTACGAGAGTAGCCGAGGAAAATATAGTGAATTGATTGAGGATCAAGCGTATCAGTTCTTAGAGAGAGTTGATGGAAAAAACATAAGCAACCAAAGACACGAGGAGGTAGGTGAAAAAGATATTGGTTAGGAAGAAGAAGGTATAATAGAACCTGACCATATATAGTAGATGGCATTTTGTTTATGAGAAAACATGAGTGAGCACAGCATTAGCCAAATGTGCTTAGGCACATTCATGTAGATTAATAATGTCCTAGCAATTTCAATTTGATGTCGATTTTTATGTTCAACAACTCCATTTTGCCATGGAGCATAAGAACATGGTGTTTGGTGCATAATACCATGCTATTGCATATATGACTGAAAGGATTCGGACATGTATTCCTTAACGTTGTCTATGTGAAAAACTCGAAGAAAATAATTAAATTGATTTTGAACTTCAGAATGAAAATGCACAAATATATCAAATAACTTAGAATGAATTTTCATGAAATATGATCATGTCATTCTTGAGTAATCATCAATGAATGTAACAAAATACTTAAAACCATGAAGAGAACCAACACGGGCAAGTCCCCATACATCAGAATGAACTAAATCAAGGGGAGCAGTAGCTTGCTTACTAGTTCTTAAACTAAAAGAAACTCGACTCTATTTACCTAATTGACATGACTGACATTCAAGATTAGGACAAGATTGGAGACTAAGACACATAAGATGAAGAATCTTTAAGGATGGATGATCAAACTGACAATGCATATCCATAGGATTCAGTTTAATAGTTGAGCAAGTAGTGATGGTAGGTGCCGAATCCATATAGTATAGCCCACAAGACTCATGCCCTCCACCAATCATCTTCCTCTTTCTCAAATCCTATATCACAAAAGAAGAAGGAAAGAAAGTGATAGAATAATTAAAGAAAGTTGTGATTTTACTAACAGACAACAAGTTAAAAGGCAATTTGGATATATATAGAATCGACATCAATGGAAATGATGGATTGGGTGAGGCATTACTAATCCCATTAACAGGTGAAGTGGACCCATTAGCAAGACTGACACTTGGTAATATGGAAGAGTAAGTAATGTGTGAAAAGAAATTAGATGTATTTGACATGTGATCTGTGGCTCTTGAATCAACAATTCAAGGTTAAAAAGGAGTTTGAGTAAGGTAGACAGAAGGATCACCTGACTGGACTAAGGATGAAGAAGAAGTAGATGGCTGCAACACATCATGATGTTATGGGAGTTTAGCATATTCTTCTCGTGATATAGTAATAATAGATGATTGGGGTTCTTCCCTGTGCAAATTTAGACCAGGTGCATACATCGGGATAGGTGAACCACTCAATGTGCGGGCACAGATGTGGAATTATTAGACTGAACAATATGAGCCTTAGGAGGATGCCATGTAAAACCTAACAAGTATCTTGTGTATGACCTTATTGATGATAGTGATACCAATAAGGATGTGATCTACGTCCTCATCCTCTACGACCTACACGGAACCCCCACCCCCCCTTCTCCTCAGACTAAATGATCCTCCATGCCCACTATTACGCATTTGACTAACCAAGGCTGAAAATTGGAATGGAAAGTAAGAGATGGTAAAGACTATATAGAAACACTATTGATACGAGGATAAACATCACCTAAAGATGGAAGCTCTGATGAGCCAAGAACATGAGATTTTAATTACTCCAACTCTGGTTTAAGACCATGAAGGAGCTTAACAACTACAAGTTGATTGCATTGTTTTTTCATCTCTCTTAAATCTATACTAAAGGGCATCACGTCATTCATTTCCTTTTAACACCTCTTAACCTCACCATAATATTCAATAAAACCCTTATCTCCTTGTTGCAGCCGAAAGAAATTAGCTAAAACATCATACATACACATATCATTCAAATCATAAAAAAACTTGAGGTAATCCTAAACTTGTTTAGAAGTACCAAAATTGTTACAAAGATTAAATATCTAAGGTTCCATTAAATTCCATAGCAAATGAAGATATTATTGATCGATCTAATTCCATTTTGCAAACTTACCATCTATCTCTTTAGAAGGTAATTCAGTCAATATTTTAAGATGTCCTTGACTTGGAAGAAAGCTTGAACCATACAAGCCCATTGAAAATAATTATTACCATTTAAGTTAACAAAATTAAGTGTTGTAATAGAAGATGTAAGCAATGTAACAACTAATTTGGAATCTATACTAACTATTTAATTCATATATTTTTAGAAAAAGAATTCAAGGAAAACAAAACAATGAAAATTTCTTTTACCACACAAATGAGAACAACTAACCATTCTTTGTGATTATCATGGGCATAAGAACCATCATAACCAATCATATATCGTTAAATATGGCCATTGAGTTTATTGAATCAGGTTGAAACCAGTGTTAACCGATTGATGCGTCACTAATTCAGGTCAAGAAGAGTGTTGATCGTGGATGGGGTCTCGATTCATGAACCTAAGGGTTGTGGTTATATGTGGCTATTATATGGTGAGGTGGTGGATGTGGGTTGATTTTGTGGCTACTAGGGTTTTATGGTGGCGGTATAATGGCCGTTAGGTTTCGTGGCGGCTAATGTTTGGGTGGTAGTGGTGGTTTCCAGCAAGAATTGAGGTGGTGCTGGTGGTGGAACCTGTTAATGGGTGGTTTGTAGGTTAACCATGCTCTACTGTTATGTTAAGTTTGATTAGTTAAATAATAGTTCGGGTTAATCACCCAAGCACAATAGTTTATTATATAATATAAATATAAAAATACAAAACTATCCTTTTCAACTAAATATTCTAACAATTACATGTACCCATATCTAAATCTGCTAATATAAAAGGTTCTGAGAAACATAAGCAATTCAACTTCGATGGCCTGCATTGTAAGTTTCAACAAAGTGTAGAATCTTCATGCTAAACTTAGAGATTGCCAATTAGTTTGAGCATAGCCTCCTAGGCACATGCAACTAAGTTGTAAAGATATTAAGAAAAATATTCCACTTTCTACAAGAGTTTTTGTGCTTAACAATTAAGTGGCGGGCAATACCCCTTGACTCAAAGTTAGTTGTTTTAAGTATACATATTGCATATAGCTATTGTTTGTATAATTCCAAAAAATGTGTTACCAAATGAATTATTGATTACAAGCAAGAGCAATGCCCCAACGCTTGAGATCTTACTAAAAATCTAACAAGCCATTAGAGGTAGTGCCAACTCATCCTATATATATATATATATATATGTACATATGTATTCTATAGGAGCGTAGGTTAATGGGTATGGCATATCTTAAGCAACCAATACATTATGTAAGTATCATGAAATAAATAAATTGATAATATACTTTAACATCAAAACATAAAGAAATGACAAATCTGTATAAGAAAACAAAGTTATTATCATTCGTCAAATGTTGCTTAAACATATAAACTGTCAAGGGCATAAGGAAGATAACTCAAATTATAATACTACTTTAAGGCTTAATGATTGACTTTACAATTGAATTGAGATCCTTACTTCTAAGTCCCCTTTCTATTTGAATTTCAGCTTCATTCATTCCATTGAAATTGCTAGATCCTTGCAACTCTTTATAATCATTGTGAAGAGTTTGATGGTTACTCGTGTGAAACTTAAGATGTAAAATGAGTGAGTAGGTAGGAGGTTTCTCACAAAGTATGTTTAGTAGAGTTAATTTAACAAGCTTTTAGTAAGACTAACAACCTGTTTACTTGACATGGATAGTTATTTATTCCTTCTTCGTTTTATGTAAGGGGAATAATAATTTATAATGAATTGCTATTAAATAAAATGATGAATAGTAATTCATATCTTCATACTCATGAATTGTTATTCGATTTTTTTCAACTTTATCATAAATATAACTTTTTTCAAAATATCATCTATGTAATTATCCTTTGTCTGTAATAAAGAAAAGGGATATTATAGATTTTTTTATCTTTTACTCCAATAATTACTTGTTTTATTTTTTTTATACCAAGTGAACATTATAATAGTCATTATGATCCTATTACATTCATGTTGAATCGTAATTCCATTTTTTTATTATTCCATATGATGAAATAAACAAACCATTAAGGAAAAGAGGAGTAAGATCTAATTGCATGATAGGACTCATGTTTGAAGAGGAGATTGTTAGGATACTAAGTATGGGGTTAGAATAGTCTACGTAGAAAATATATGGATTATATGAAAGGATTTTTAAAAAGGAAGACCTATTAACTTAATACTTTAAGGTTTTTTTTTTTTGTTGTATGTGTGTATATATATATATAGTGTTAAGTCAATTAGTGAGTCTTTACAGAATTTTCTTTCCATTTAAGGCTTTCTTTTCTTCCTAAGAATATAGTAAGCTAAAATGATGGATTTTGAAATTCAAAATAATAGAAATTTCATAAGTATGTAGTTTTTAATAAAGATATATGCATTAATTTTCTTATATGCCATTATTGATAACAAATAAATATTTCAAATACATATGAGATAAAAACATTTTATAAGTATCTCTTACAATTGAAAAGTACAAGTAGTTATCCTACCACTGTCCACTTAAGATCTAATACATGTATTACTTGCCTATTTATCACAGTACACGCAAAATTGTTGCCAGAATTATATATTGGGAAACCATCATAAAATATACAAATAAAATTTTACATGTAATTTTCACTTTTGGCTGGCAATTATACCTAAGTGTTTTAGAAATATAAACGCCACAGACACAGTAAAATCAATAGACAATTGCAAATGAAGGGTCGTAATCCAACTGAGCTTCTACACTCTTTTGCACCCTATTTAACCTAATACCAAAAAATGGTCACAATTATTGATTTCCTTGCATATATTTTTTTACCTACATGGCAACTTAAAAATAATTTTTTTTTTACCCTTGTTTGGTAAATATTGATTCAATTGTTCATTTCCTTGCATTTACTTTTTTCACTTCACCTTATAAATATTAATTTAAAAATTGACATTCTTTATTAAAGGAATGAATTTTAATTAAAAAGTTCAAGGTGGTCACCATTTGGTTTTAATAAGATAGCTTTGAACCCATAAAAAATTTGCTTTTATAAAAGTTGGTTTAATTTTCACTGTAGATTAGTGGGTAAGTTATGATTTAAGAGAATTCATGGAGTGATTCTTGCTTTTTTTTTTTTTAATTTTAATTTGGTAGTGTGTGATTGTTTATTGGTACTCTAAAATCATGAAAATGTATTTAGATTTGATAATTGGATAAGATATGTATAGGTGTAGGTATTTCTTTTGGTGTTGTGACCTAGATATATAATGTAATTCATTGAAGTTTCATGCAGTATGGAGTTGATTTGGATTGAACAAAAGTTTTTTTTTCTTTTTAAAGTTTAGATACTGTCACACATCGAAAGGTATTTTAGCTGTGATAGTCCATGGTATGTCATAAAAAAGTCACAAGGCGAGCCCATTATTCTATTGTGACTTCCATTATAGTGTGGAGGCTTCAACACAAATAGTTACATAAAAGGTCAACAATTATTAGTACATAATCGGCGATAATATCTGTGAATAAATAAACAAAATATATATAATCATGGTTATATGTACAAGGAAATCAATAATTGAGCGATGAGATAAAAACATTGTATAATAATGAAGTATCATTTTATTCAGCCTCAACTATTGTAGTGATGAGATGAAAACGTAAAACTAATTTGAGACTTTATATAGAATATCCTCATGTACATTGTTATAAAAGGATTTAGAAAACAGGGTAGGGATTGCAAAAGAGATTTATTAAACATTGTTTAGAATTTTTTGACACTTTTGAATTTTGAATCATTTGACAGTTTTCTCAAACCTTTCTCTGATTTGATCTTATTAAGTGAATAAATTCTTGTTGTTTTATCGATTAGGCATCATATGATTGATTTAAAATGACTAGTTCAATCTTTCTATTGGTGCATAATATCACAGAAATAGATTGTTCATATCCTTTTCTTTCAATTTTGTTCAAACCCTAAAATTCCAAATATATAATAATACACGATTATAAAAAGCTATTTGAGAGGACTTTGTAAAAGAATTTATGAGAATCAGAGGACATCATTAAGAGAGATTAAAGTTTTTCGAAGAGAGTTGGAACTTCAAAAAACACATAAAGAATAGAACACAATCAAAGCGGATGAATGAAGCTTTATATGGATTGATTATAGAGTTTCAAGAGGATGAAGCTATTCAACAAGTCTCCAACACATCTATCAAGTTGATCAATGTGTTATAAGGAAGTATAAATGATGTAGGCTACCAACCATGCATGAAGATTTGCCATCCTTCATTGTAGGGTTAGTACAATAGTTTTAATGCGACGACCTTCAAGGCCATAGCCGTCGATGGACATGGATTAGCTGCCGGCTTTCCAGCAGCTTTGAGTGATCAGAGAATCAAAATTATTAGGGTCGATGTCAATGCCACCAATGATTATGTTATAGGCCGCCGAACTTTAACCTATAAGCCTGGTTATAGCTGGCAGTGGTTCGGCATGATTGTTCAAATTTCTGTTGTTTTTCTTTGTTTGTTTGTTTTCCAAGGCTATTTTAAAGCCTATATGAACCTTTGTAATGATCATATATCATAAGTTGATGAATATATTTCTCTTGAGAGAGATTTCTCCGGTGTGAAAGTTTTTCTGTTAGTTCTTGTGATAATAACTATTACTTGATAACTTTAATTCTAATTAATTTGTTTAATTGGGGTCAAGTTCTGTATCCTAATAACTATGGTTCCAATAGACAGGTTTGGTTGGGATCAAGTTTCGATTTTGATGGTGTTGATTCTAATCGACATGTTTGATTAGGGTCACGTTCTTATCTTGTTGCTTATTTACTCATTCAAGACGATCTTTGGATTCAATTTTCATTAGCAAATGATTAGGTTGTAGGTTTTTCATATCTAGGGTTTGCACGATCATATCACAAATTGTATATGAAATTCACCCCGTATGAATACACCAATTGAAGGAATGCAACACAGCTTAATAGGGCCTTAGTTTAGGGCATAAATTATTGAGGCTTCAAGTCTAGTCATCCCTACCTATTACTTTTTCTTAGGATAGCAACGGAAGTCTTTATTAAGATGGATCGAAGTCGGAAATAAAATATCATCTAAAATTTAGTGGTACCATGTGCATAGAAGTTTATGCGCATGATTGTGTTTTTATTGGCCAAAAAAAAAAAAATGAACTTCTAATATTTTAATTTTGGGATTAAAAATTAAGAAAGTTTAAAAGCTAAGGTTCTTCTATCCGCTTTTCTGATGTGGCTTTTGCTTGACAAGGATATGAAGCTGCTCGGTTATAAATTATTCAAATCCTTCATAATCCATTAAAATATTAAATCTTTCATGAATGTTTAGCAATAGGATAAAGATTAAGGTCGAATTCAAAAATAAAAAAAGGAATAATAAGATGTGAAATTATCCATGAATATAAAATAGTTAGCAAATTCACAAAGGGTTGGCGACATGATGTGTCCTTTATTTCCATCTTTCTCATTTTCTCTTGAACTACAGTAAATGGGATGATGTAAGTAAAAGCTAATAGATTTAAAATGGAAGCATAGGAAGTAAGATGTGGCTATATATTTAATTAGAGAATTGACGGGCAAAATTCTAGTTCATATGGGATAATGTAAGTAAAGGTCAATAGATATGAAATGGAAGGATAGGGAGTAGGGGCAGAGGTAGGATTATACAACTGATGATGCAAGAAGAGTGGGGACGAATCTTAATTAAGTTAATTTTAAAATTATTTATTAATATTCACTTGCTATTATAATTATATTATATTTTATCTATTTATAAGAATTTTACAATGATTTTAATGTGATATTTTCTAAAATTTCATGAAAAAAATTCGTTTAAATAATAATTAAGAGTATTTAGGGTATTTCATTACAAATAATATAGACGTCACATGAAAATTAATTATTACTAAAAAAATATATGGAGTTAATATATATATAAATTATGCTTTTAATAAAAGTAAATCATAAAATATATCTAGATAGGATATTTATTCAATAATTCGTGTTCATTTTCTTATCATTACATGTAAAAAAATAATATTAAATCAAATTATATAATTAATATGCAATATGATTGCTTTTTAGATACAAATAAATCATAATATATATATAAATAAAATAGCTATTCAATAATTATGTATATTTTAATAACATTAATTGAACAAGAATTTATTTAGTTAGATAATTTTATGATAAAAGAATTTATTGTTATTACTTATTATGAAAGAAAAAGTTAAAAAGGAACATACACACACACACAAAGAGAAAGAGGATCTTGTGAAGGTAAATGTAGAGACTTAATCACTACATCATACGTAATTTTATGTCATAGTCCTCTCTTTATAATGTACATGTAATGTGTAACTTTTTTTCTTTTTAAAAAACATATAAAATTTAATTTTTCTCCAGTTTGGGTTGGAGGGAAGGGGCGTGGCCCCGTCGTCCCCTAGATCCACCCCTAATAGCTAGTGAGACATAAGTGTATCTTTAATTGGATAATTGATGGACCAAGTTCCAATCTATACAGATAATTATAGAATTAAAAGGAAATGAGATAATATAAGAAAAAGTCAATATATTAGAAATGGTAGCATAAGGAGTGGGATGTGGCTATCTCTAATCGCAGAATTGAAGGACCAAGGTCCAATCCATACGAAAAATTATGGAATCAAAAGGAAATGGGATAATGTACAATAGATTTGAAATAAAAACATAGGAAGTAAGACGTGACTATATCTTTAATCGGAGAATTGACAGACCAAGCATAAGGAGTGAAACATGACTATATCTTTAATCAGATAATTGGTGGACCAAGTTTTAGTCCATACAAAAATTAATGCAATCAGAAGGAAATGGGATAATGTAAGTAAAAGTTAATAGATTTGAAATGGAAGCATAGGAAGTGGGATGTGACTATATATTTAATTAGAGAATTGATGGACCAAGTTCCGGTCTATATAGAAAATTATGGAATTAGAAGGAAATGGTTGTAAATCCTATCTCTAATAATTCAGAATTAGAGTGAAAATGAGTTCAAATGATTTCTATATTATCTTTAATTAATAATACTGAAAATTGACGTAAGATTCAGTATTGTCCAACCTAGGGTAAGATGTCTAACTCTAGTTTATGAACCTAATCTTTTTATAAAATTGTTAGAATACAGGTATAACATTAAAGTAAAAAAAAATCCCAAATGAAAATATATAAGTTATGTGAATAATTTATAAGAAGGAAGATCTATTATCTTAATTCCATAAAGTTAGAACACTTTCATGGTAACCTGCTATATGGAAAGAAAGCAAGACTTAAGTTTAATGTAGAGACTCATACTTAGGGTCACAAAAGAGCTAAGCTCATCAACTCATTTAGCTACACGAGTTGAGCCTAGATGAGCTAAGCTTGAGCCTGAGTTTTTTTTCAATATCATGAGTCAACTGGTTAATGGTTTGTTTAATATATTAATATAATATTATAAATATAATTATGTATAATTATGGGTTTGTTTAGGCTCGTTAATCCTCAACAAATTCAAACCTGAGCCTATATATTTTAGACTAGTTAAAAGCTTGGTTTAGCTCAAGCCTATTAATTTTTTAAATAAATCGAGCTTGAACCTTTGAAAACTTGGTTCAGTTGCACCCCTCTCCAGACTTAGACCCATTGTGATGGATCCACATTAAAAGGGAAAGATTGTTAAAAAGAGTCTAATGAAAAAATGTAGATGATATTAAGTCCACTAGTATACCATTGAGGCTTGTCCTCTCTTTAACGAAAATCAGCACAGGTGGTTTTAGACTCTTTTTAACAAAAGGGAAAAATGACCCTGTTGATATTGTTTGTCTAATCGAACTGAACCTAGCCACTTTCTTCAAGTTGGAATGTACTTTTCTTCTTCCCTATTTTGTCAAAAAAAAAAAAAAAACACCAATTTACTTTAAAAAAATGAACCCAAGCCTAGTGAAAAAAAAAAAAAAGATATAGATCTCCATACATTAAATAATTTTACTGCATTATATAAAATATGAATTTTTTAAATATTTTATCAATTTCGACTGGCATTGATTTGATTCCAGTTTAACCTGTCCGGATCTCACTATATTGGTAAAATTATAAAAATAGCACATTTAATAACATAAAGTGGGGATTTATTTCCGCATATCAACCAAATAATTAAAACATTTCATTTGATTTCCAACCACAAACCCAAACAAGAGATGCAAGCAAAGTTTCCTTTCCTTACGTCAAAGTAATGCCATGGTAGAAGAACCTCGTGTTGATGAAGTAAACTGCGATGAATCTGTATTATGTGTGAAGTTCCTCTTGGAGTCATTTGTCCATGATGGAAGTGAAATCATTCCGGGAGTAGCAGTTGAAGGCGTGAAATATGTAGCCACAGGATACTCCGTTGGTAGACTGGGCAGTGGATTTCCAGACTCCAGAACGTGGACAACTTGTTTTGCGGAAGGCCTCGTATGACTATCAGGATGAGCACACCACAGCCCGACCACCATCAATCTCTCCATCTGTTCCTCATTAAAATCTCCAGACAACCTCGGATCTGCAGCATGAAACATTTCTCCTCTCCCATAAAGGTCCCAAACCCACTCAACCAGTATCAGCTGATCATCTTGGGCTCTATGATCCACTGGTTTTCTCCCGCAGGCAATCTCCAGACAAACGATACCAAAGCTGTAGATATCCGATTCTTTGGTAGCCCTATATGTTACAGCACATTCTGGGGCCATATAGCCCATGGTCCCTGCCAGTGCAGTGGTTTGGCCCCCTTTCTCATGGTCTACTAACCTTGCCAATCCAAAATCCCCAAGTTTAGCATTGAAATCAGAGTCCAGCATAACATTACTTGATTTTATGTCTCTATGCACAACACACTGTTCCCATTCCTCCTGCAGATATAACAAGGCCGAAGCCAGGTTTTGCGCTATTTTGTATCTTGTCGCCCAAGATAACAGGCTCCTCCCTTTCAATAGATGCAGGTCCAAGCTTCCGTTGGGCATGAATTCATAAACAAGAAGCAAGTCCCTTCTCTGATGGCACCAGCCGATAAGTTGAACAAGATGGCGGTGCCTCAATCGACTAATGATCTTTACTTCTGATGCATACTCCTTCATTCCTTGAGTAGAGGTATTCGATACCCTTTTAACAGCTACATACATGTTCATTTTCTTCAAGAATCCTCTGTAAACGCCCCCAAATCCTCCCTCACCCAATTTTTCCTCTGACTTGAAGTTACTAGTGGCATTAGCCAATTCCGAATAGGAAAACTGCTTGCCTCCTGATCCCGTATGAAACTCTTCGCCCATGTACTGATTGAACACATCCTCAATTTCTTTATCTCGATTTCTCTTCCTCCATATGAGAAAAAGGATCAGTGCCGACCCAATGACCAAGATGCAGCCCATGGCAGTACTCAAACCCACAATGAGTCCTTTTTTTGTACTTTTTCGAGCTTGGCCTACCCCTACTGCATCCGTACTTACCTCTAAGCTAGAAGTGAAATTCCATGCCAAAATAGTATGTCCAGCAGATGCATTACCGGTGGCTGCACTAAACCCAATGTCAACCCATTCCGGTAGCCGAGATCTCAAGTCAACGACATAACTAAGGCACTGAACTATGATCGTGTCGTTTTGATATCCCGTGAAAACAACAGACAAGTTTTTTGTACTTGAATTATACGTTATCCAAGCTTCATTTTTTTCCCATCTCTAATATCGCCAGCCCAAGAAACGTTATTAACAGACACGAGAGAATTAATGTCTACACCAACGTGTGTGCCTGAAGGATCCCAATTGTTCTTATAAATATCAAACTCAACAGCAACAAAAAGGAAGGAAGTTGAATTCAACACCTGATTGTTGTAAGTGAGGCCAAGAGTTCCACCCCTCGTGACGTTGTCTGGCATCTTCGTGCCGTTCGGAACTAGGAAAAATGCGATTCCATCGCCATAAGCTGTTCGATTCCTCGAGTCGATGATGAATGAGAAGTAAGTGCTGAAATCAGTAAGATTTCCTGAGGCTTTGTCCCATAAATGCATAGGTTGATTATACGTGGCACGGCCAACGTTAGCCACGTGATCTTGAGTTAATGTAATAACTTGGTTAGAAGCATAAGCTCTTTCGTATGAGATATTGGTACTGTCTCCACTGAAACTAGTGTAATTGAAGGAAAGAGCATTTGAAAATGGGATTAAGACAAGAAAGATGATCAGGATCATGGTTTTTGGTGGTACTATCATTCAATTGGGTTGAAGATGAAGGTGTTTCTTTCTACTTCTAGATGACATGTTAATTATATAGGACACTGGAAATTTTTCAATGTAAGAAACCAAAATTAATTCTTTAACTCAATCAAACAGCCTCAGCCAACGGCCTTGACCCGTTTCAGAATATTATATAAGAAGTACCCAAAAAGGTCATGTTGTTTGGCTTTCATACTCCAGATTATATAAAGACGACGACTTCAGAAGCAGAAGTTGAGTCAACGGTAGCAGTTTCCAATAAGAAGGCAGGGAGTAAGAACCCGCGATTTCTCGGAAAGCGCTTCGCCGCTTCCTGACAATTGTACTTCAGAAATATATATGTGTGTTTCTATTTTAAAGAAAAGTCACGGTCCCGTACGAGAAAAAATTCAGTAGATGTTGCACGTGACGTGTAATATATACATATATAATTTTTAACGAAATTCTAACATATAGATATATATTATTTATGTGATAACATATAATTAAGAATTACACATCACGTATATCTACGTGGCGTGTAGTACTCATCCAATATTTTTCCGTCCCGTGCCACATTCATCCGCTGTGCCCACGATGCCGAAATGTATTTGGTGCCCGAGTCTGCTGCCTCTTACGAGTATTTACGAATAAATATTCAATACGTATTAAAGATATTAAAAAAATAAAACATTTATAAAATATAAAAAGTACTTATAATATATGTTAAATATTTATTTATGAAAACATAAAAAGAATAATAAAGTGAAGACAACAAAGTTTTTTAGAGAAATTGATATCCTTTTAGGATTATGCTATACGACAGATCTTGAGTGTTTAAATTTTATATGTATAAAAGCCTTAGTTAATTTTGAATAGTTCAAGATTTTTAATTAATGTTTTGGATAAATAATAATTAAAATAGTTCGAATATGTCTAACTTATTTATTTTAACTAAATCCTAAATTTTAATTCATAATAGTTCCTAAGTAGAGACAAAATCGTAATTTTTCGAAAACAGAGTCTAATTTTAGTTGCATTGTTTCGATTTTCACTCTAAAAATTTTTATTCAAAAGAACCATTATTAAATTCTACTTTACTTTATTTTGATATTGGAATGTTTTTTAAATTTTGTTTCTTGGTTTGAGGCAAAATTAAATTTTTTCAAAATTTAGCTATTTAAATTCATACATGACTTTAATTGGCTTATATTGACTTTATTTAATTTTGATTTTTTATAATTGATATCTGCATGATATGTTTTGCACATAATTTATATTTTGTGTATACCATATAATTTATAAAATCTATAAAGTTATACATATAATCTATAGTTTAATATACATATGAATTCTTAATATTAATATATAATTTATACAATATTGTATATGTAATTCATATTTTATAAAATGGGTTGTATTCGTATAACATATTCAATTAATGTAGCAAATCAACTATAACATAAAATATACTTTTATAATGCATGATATGCGTTATACATAATTAGGTAAATTATATCCAAATGTATTAACGTTTTATGTAGTAAAAAAAACTATCAATGTTTAATAAAATGAGTCAAATAAGTATAATAATTGGCCATTGATAGAAAATTAAAGAGATTTAATTACAAAATAATCTAAACGTCAACACCTTAATGTCACATTTGGTAAATAGGAATTGTCAAAATGGAATGGATTGGAATAAAATGAATGAAATGAAATGGAATCAATAAAGGAATGATAAATCCATCTTGGTTTGGATACAAACATGAAATGCAATGGAAATGAATTAGTTTATATTGCAATTTAGCAAAAATACTGATAAATATCCTAAGACCCTCAATAACTATGCTTTATTATCATATTTTTTTAATGATATTTTGTTGATCTACTAGAGAAAAGTATACTTATTGAATAAATTATTCATGTCAAGGTTAAATAGAGGTTAATTGAGCATTTTAAAGGATTAATAATCAAACAAATGAAGATTTGACAAAGTTTTGAAGCTATCATTGCGTATTGGAAGTACATTAGAGGAGTGAACAACCAGTGTATAAATTACGGAGCAAACAACAAGAAAAAATATTTAGTTCCAGGAGTATATGACTAGTGTACATGGGTCGTCTATATTGGGTAGTGTATATTGGGTAGTGTATGATTAAATAACGGAGAATTTGTGCGTTTGTTCTAGATGCACATGACCTACATATATGGATCATGTAGGGAGGCCGTGTACATTTGACAAACTATAAAAAAGCACTATATTTTCATTATTTGGATATCTAATCACTTGCATTCCTTCCTAAACCCTAAAGGACATATCCTGGAGAGCTTTTCAAGGGAAAGTTTCTACATAAACATCCAGAGTCAAAAACAATTGTTTTCAAGGGCTTAACCGATCATGCTATCTCTAAACTCTTCTAGGTTTTATGTTTTTATTGTTTATTTTATGGAAGAGTAGATTTGTATGCTCTAGGTTTTTTAAAACCTTAACCTATGTTCTAAATCTTTGTTAATAAATGAAAAGTTTATGTCATGTTTTATTAATGTGATTTTATTGCTCTTGTGATAATTTCTAGCCAAGATTATTACATATATGATTTTTGTTAGTTAGAAATAGATTTTAACTAATAGAATAGATCATCCACGAAGGAAGAATTTGCATGTTTCACTTAGACATAGGGAGACTTTGGATTTCTGTAATAAATTTTCAATCTTTAATTAGGGTTCATGAGTTTCATGCAATTTTACATTGGTGTTAGTGAAGAAAGAGATTCCCGCTATCTCATGTAAGATTAAGAATCAATTGGTTTGAAGAGAGTAATTGGTTTAATTAAAAAACTCTGCAATTCAAGGCTTAACTAATTATTAATTAATCCTATCATAAGTAGTAAGGGTTAAAATAGATCAAAATGGGGGGCATCATTTGTGATCGAATTAAAAAAACCATGAAAAGCTCTCATATCATTAGTTAGGGTTGTGTAATAATTAGTTTAATCATATTTAGTAATTTAGAGTTAGTATAACCATTTTGATAAGTTAGGCTAAATAGTAGTAAAAGGGAAATACTAGAACTTGCCTATAGATCCTTGAGGACGACAACGAGTTTAATTCTATACTACAAGATAGGTACGCTTACCTTTGCTAGATCATAGGATTATGACGGGTTTTATTTTATTATTCTTGATATGATTTGCTCGTAATCAAGTTTAGGCACCGTTGCCAGGGATCTAACAATATTAGAAAAGCCTAAGTAGTTGCTTTTTAGCCATTCTATTATTATTATTATTTTTCTTTTTGGTTTTTGGGGTTGTTCATTTCATTGATTGTGTTCTTTAGTTGTGTGACTGTACGAACCATAAATTGCATGAGATTTATGTGTTTTGTCACGCCTTAAGTGGTACCCTAAAGGTTACAATCCAACGTACACAATACTGAAGCCTAGGAATGACTCTTTAGTCATGCAAAGGATTTTATATCATGTACAAGGCGCACATCACAACCAATGGAATGCATCGAGTAGTGAAATTTATATTGATAATAATTAAGTAACAAAGCAAGGAGAATACTTATCATGAACATAAACGTGGTTGATTATATAAATCTTAGGGGTATACCCCCACTATTCTCTTCAAGTTTGGATAAATACATTACTTTAGAAATCTCCATAATACTAACATAGCGTACATTACAATAAGGAAATCACAAAATAACTTCATCTTATATTCCCATTGCTTCCATAAAAGTTTAAAATCCATCAACGAATTCCTTAATATCATGATCTTCGAATAGAACCACATGTATACCTATTTTAACAAAAATCTATGGGGGTATATGCTTACAACTAGCTTAGTGAAATATTCTCTTTATTTGCGCCATGATATCAAGCAAGCTCATTTAATTTTTTTTTCACACATATGCTATGCAACAATCACATGTTACACGAATATATATAGTTATCCAGAAACTATATATAGAACGGATTTACCCCTCCGCGTCGAATGGTTAGGGAATTATTGATGAAGATCCTCAACTTTCTACTACTAGTCCTTAGGCCCCCGCCCAAAGTGTTCTGTTGGCTCGACTACAAACCTAGAGTCACATTCCTTGAGCAATGTGGATTCTCTAGGAAGGAGCAGGGCTCGTGTCACAGTATGATATAAGCCTATCCAATTCTATGCATAGGAGTAGTAGCCTTCCGAAAGAAATGTGACTCGATGGATGCTATGCATGAACGTTTTATTTTTCTTAAGTTAAATCTTATTAAGATTTCTTAGGGGCGATTAAACGATTTAGTAAACAATAAGCAAGCATATATGTTGGTAAACAAAATATTTAAACAAACAATTCGAAGTTGCGATATTCTTAATTCTCATTTCATCACATAAGCATAGAATTGCATATACAAAAATCCTTAAATTCCCCATACATAACCATTTTTATCTTTTCTTAGTATACTAATACCACTATTCTACAAACACAAGCAAGTAACAAATTTAACAAGAATAACTCACTCGTCCGTTTCGCAATCTTCTTAGTCATAATAATTCTTAGAAAGGGAAATCTTATTCGCATCACCTAGACAAAAGAAATATCCGAGATGAGTATTTCGTAGAAGTTCTACTTAAACTTTTTAATTATATTTCACTATGTTCGTTAAAATTGTGTAGAATGAAATTCCAACTTAAAATTGCTATAACTTGCTCATTTTAACCTGGAATTTTGCATATTATATACTGTTTTCTACCTATTTGAAAAGATCTATCCATTTCTAAGGTTGTTTTTGTCATATAAAGTCGTCTGGGTTCCAAAACCGTAGGGTACAGATTCATCACGAAAATTCCAGTTTTCAAAACATAAATTTGCAAACTTTTCTTTATAAAAAAAATACTATACCAAAAATGTAAATATTAATAGTTGGAAAAATCCTTTGAATATATAATATATATATATAATATATATACTCCTATTGTATGCAAAATCCCAATGTGTTGTCTCAATGATTATATTTCATAAAACAATGTCTCACGGTGTTGAAGACTTAAATCTTAACAATTTCTTTTCTAAGTGTTTTGAAAGAATTTTATAATTTCTTAGGTTATTATAAGTAAGTATATTCTTATTTTATTTTCCAATTTCTTTTCTAAAATAAATAAATTTTCTATTAGCTTTGTTCTTCTACAAATCTTATTTCTAGTGATAAAAATGAAGTTTGCAAGATTTTTATTAAGTTGTGGATAACTTATAATAATTTAAGTTGTATATGTTTTCCTTTTAAAAAAATTGCTTTGATAAAAAAGTCTTTTTCTTCTTGTATTTTCATTTTCCAACTTCTTTTAAATTATCATCATTTCTAAAACTTGGTCTTTTAACTCTTTGACCAATTTTACTTGAAAGGAAATCATGTTTCAATATTTTCTTAAGTTTTTTTTATAATATCTATTGTCCTTCTGTAACTTGTCATGTTTATATTCCTTTTTATTTCTTTTGAAAATGGTTTATCATTTAAAAACTTGGCAACTTCTATACATATATATATATATATTTTTTTTTTTTCTAAGTGAGTTTATAATTTAGTGAGTAGATTTTATCTTAACTTATAAAACTTAGTCTAGCTATTACTTTTTATTATGGAATTGGCAAAATCCTATAAGTAAGCTTTTTGAGAAAAATTTGCTTACCAAAGAATTATTAATACTAAGTGTTGATAAACTTTATGTGACTTATCATAATAAAAGAAAATGTTAATTTTGTTAGTTAACTTCTTTGAGAAAATCATTTTCATTGTTATTTAAGAAAAATCTTGGTGGGTTTGAAAAGAAGTTGTTGAAATAATGTTTTCTATGTGGGTGATAACAAAATCTTAATTTAGTAGTGAGGATATATACACATTAAGAGAGGTTGGTTTCATTTTTTTTCCTCGTTTTCTTGGTAAAATTATCCTTGTTGACACTTAGGAAAACTTTGGGAAAGTTTGAGAAGAAGTTGTAAAAATACATTTTCTAAGTTATTGTTGACAAGTTTCTTTATTTAATGACAAGTTTTACAGCAAAAGAGTTTAGTTTCATGTTCTGTTACTAGAGAAAATTTCACTTTAGATTTTATTGAGACAATAACATTATGATGTTGCATGTATATAAGTATGTAGTATGAAAATGAAAATATGAGAAAAATGTAAAAAGCAAATAATAATCAAGATAATAATATCAAGTATTGAGAATCTTAGCTTCATCAAGGTAACCCGGTCAAGTATTGTGAGC
Source organism: Combretum micranthum (assembly GCA_024138025.1). Taxonomy (NCBI): domain Eukaryota; kingdom Viridiplantae; phylum Streptophyta; class Magnoliopsida; order Myrtales; family Combretaceae; genus Combretum; species Combretum micranthum. The sequence continues at coordinate 1,031,948 of JAMXBD010000279.1, forward strand.
CTTAGCTTCATCAAGGCAACCTGGGACTAAGAATAGACTAGTCTTAAAAAGTAAAAGAAAAAAGAAACAAATGAAAAAGCAATAACAATAATAAAAGCAAGTTAGTAAGTGAGCATTTAGGCTCTATGAAATATATGTATGCGTATAGCTAATAATATATATATGTTGTTAAGTTAGAAGCATAATAACAATAATAACGATATAAAATCATAATAACAAGATAATAAAATTAGAATTTTTTGGCATGTGCAAGAACAAAAACATGAACATATTGTTGCTTCTACAACTCATGTGAATTTTAAGAAATAATACCATAGTCATGCTAAGTCATATGACATGGGTAAATAGATGGTAGAAAGCTTTACTTAAGAGTATTTATGTGGTAGGAAGAAGATGGTGAATATAGGATTATGTGGTTAGTGATATGTGGTAGATAGTTTGTGTGTAAAGAAGGATTTTATGAGGAATTGGTAAAATAGGGTTTTGCTAAAAGGGAAATTGTTTAGAGAGAATTTGTGGAGAGATTTTGAGAGAGTTTTGTTATGTAAAATGAAGGTGTGAAAGAAGTGGAGGAAAATGGGGTATTTATAGTTGAAGATGGAGGGAAATTATGTGTAATAAAATAAATTGAAAAAGAAAAATTGAGAGGAAAAGTACATTTTGGGGGGGTGGGGGGAGGGAGGCCCGGCCATTGAAGAAAAGGGGGAGAGAGATTAAATTTGTAATTTTTAGGAAAATAATTAATATGCAAGATATGATTTGATATAAGATGTATTGAAAAGGTAAAGAATAAAAAATAGGTGTATAGGTAGTAAGGAAAAGTAGAAATAGGTGGATAGTAATGAATAGTAAGATAGGATAATGAATAGTAGACTAGACAAATAAAATACCGTAGTAATAAAAATACGCGTAAACGGGCTATATAAGATATTTTTATATTTCAAAAAATTATAAAATTGATATTTTTGGAATCCTTGTATTATTACAAGTCTAATGGTGTTATCGGAATATTTTTACTATTTGGAGTATTAGTGCACGATTTTCGAAAATTGATCCTGTTCGGATCCAAAAGACACTAGAAATTTGCGAATCTGATATTTTTAAGCTTCCCCATATTATTACGAGCTATTATAAACAATTATTTCAGTTCTATTGTTTAGGATTTAAGAGCACGAGATTGCCAGATCTAAACATTAAGGTTTGTTGTAGACTTTTTAACTTTTAGGATGTCGGTTTGATTTCTGGCTGGTTGAGTTATTCACAAGATCTTAAAATTTTGGGTTTTTTGACAGTGTTATATTTTTTATTCAACATTTTTGTTTTATTTTATTTTATTTGATATTTATTTAATATTTTTCTGTTCCGGGATTGTTTAATCGAGTCTAAGGTTATAGGGCTGACTCCGTTTGACTTTAGGTAGTAATTGAAAATTTTAATTCTAAAATTCACTGAAGGATTTAAGGTTTTAGTATTTTGTATCTAGCGTTATTTGAATATATCATCTTAATTTGTGTGTTAGAGATAGGATAGATGATTTGGTAACATACGGATGTTGAATCAATCGATTGTTGGATTTACCATTTTGTTTTGAGAGTTCTCTTTTTCTCAAGGTTAAGAATTTTTCGTATTTAATCTTATTTAGAATTCGGTTTTAACTTTGAGTTGGTTTTTAGGGTCTCAGCTTTAGTATTTGACTTCTAGAATTATTTTCTAAAAATTATGTAAAATTTAGGGTCTACATGTTTGTATTATGGAGGTGATCATGAGTCTTATAAATGCCCTATTCCATGCTATTATCCTTCCAACTCATTTCATACAAATACATTTTCCCCTGTTGTTCCTTATCAAGAGTTTCTAAGTACTATCCCTATGACTTTTGATGATATGATTTTTAGGGAGTGTGGTGGTAGAAATTGGACTTTTGAATGTCAAAGTGAGAAACTTATCTCTCATTTTTCTCAACACTCGCATTGCGACCATACTAATCTACCTTGACGGCATCATCTTCTTCCTTAAGTCATACAGATGAAGATCCTTAAGCAAAGGCTATGTTGGAATGGATCATCAAGACAAGATATGAAAAATTCGACTAATTTGTTGATGATTCAAGTGCTTTTTGAAATTGACTCATGGAAAGCTTATGCTCCTATTCTTTACAAACTCATAAGCTTGGAAGAATTGATCACTCTTCTAGAATCATCTCAAGAGTGGGCATCTAGGTTAGTTGAATCTTTAGAAACTCTTGAGAGACATGAGGGAGTAAATAGAGAGACGATTATGTGTCCTTTTGATGAATCAGGTGAAAATGATCCTCATATAATACTTGAGGAGTCAATGAAAGTGAAGGATGAGTTGGCAGAGAAGAAAAATGAATTTGTGGATCATAAGGTAGATCTAAATAGTAATGAAGATGAGTTAGAGTTTACTAAGGAAAATGATGAATGTGAGGAGACTGATGTGTTATATCTAAATTCTTTACCTAGTACTCTAATCCTTAAAAACACAAATCTAGAGGACATTCCATGGTTTACCCTAGAAGAAAAGAAGGTTAGAGAGATTGAGGATGAGATAGAAATTGAGGATAACGCTTTCTATCCATGTATTGAGCTAATTGAGTGTTTGGGAGATGATGAACCTCATGAGGTGTACCTAGAGCCTATGGGTTATATCATAGAGTTTGAGCTAATACCAGTTTATAAATTCACTCTCAATAAAAAGCTATGATATTTAAGAATAGGAGAATCGAAATTAAAAGAATTAGATCATGAATGAGAAAGGAATCCCCTTATTAACTTCAAAAATATGGGAGTAGAACACATTCCCATGCGATTAGGTGGAAAGGTTAACACCAACCATCGAGCTAACGACATAAAACAATAGAGCTTCAAGAGAGGCAGCCCATGTTTGACATAGATTGGTAGTTTTCTTTTATTTTTTTAATTTTCCCTATCCTAGCTCCACCTAATTTTTGTAGATTTAAAGCAGCATCATGAGAGGCAGTTGTGCTTTCAAACTAAGTGTGGGGAAGAGCATCCACAAATAAGATTTGAGGGGTAAAAACACTTTCTAAATGTTTAAGGTAATTAGAATCTATCATGCATTCTCATATGATACAACATTCAGAGGAATTTTTTTTCACTTGAATTTTTCTAGTATACACCACCAGTGTACACGATTCGTGTACTTTGGTAGTGTACAACTTTTCAACTTTCTAAGGAGTCATGACCGGTCCTACATGACCCGTGTATGTAGTCGTGTATGAGCATTTTAAAATTGCAAACTTTCTATGGAGTCACTAGTAAACATACATGCCTAGTTACATTGGTCGTGTATGTTTGTTTTATTTTTGCAAACTTTCTAGGAAATCATGAGTGATTGTATATGACCTATATATATGGGTAGTTTACATTCAAAATTAAAAAAGAAAAAAATTTGACATTTTGACTAGCATGAGTTAATGTATACGACTCATGTACCTTATAGTGTACAAGGATGTGTGAGTTTTCAAACATTCTGACCATTCATGAGTAGATTACATGAGTTGTATACATTAGTAGTGTATACCCTTACATGGAAAAACAAACGTTTTGAGTAGTTACTGGTCATTCTACATAACCCGTATATACGAGTAGTGTACACATACGCATAAGTACCATACATCATTTTACTATCACTACACTTCATCCTTTTTGTCTCAGTCATATGCGATACTTTACCTTCTTCTCTACCCACTCACTCATTAACATACTCCTTGCACCGTCACATTCTCATATCATCTTCATCAATAATAGGCATGTGATTTTCTTCTCTCTTTTATGTGTTCTTTTTGAGTTCTCCTAGTGGGAAAACTCTTTATCTGTTGTGTTTGATGCTTAAGGTGGATGCTCATGCTAGGTTATCTCTTTCTTTTTATTTATAGTTTTTCTTTGCTTTTCTTATTAGGTCATGATGGTTCAAACCTATTTTTAGGTTCACAAAAATTTAAAGATGTTACTACAATTTTATAACTCTAGCATCAGTTGCTCTTGAAAATTGATATCAATTTAAAACCGAGGAAGTTCTCATTTCCCTTTTTCTTTTATTTTATTATTTTCTTTAATTTTTACCTTTTTGTGATTGAATTAGGAGACATTGAGGATATGTCTCAATCAAGTGCGAGGAAGGGATAGTTTTGAAAGGAATAATTTGGTTTGGAAAATTAATCATATTAATTTGTGCTGAATTTGTGAACTTGAATTTGATCAAAAGTCTCCCATTTAAAAGTTTGCAATTGAATTTAAAAATTGGGCTTCAAAGTTAAATATGAATAGACTGAATCTTGAAAATATACTCAAAAATTTGTTTCGAATTAGCATTCATATGAGCAAGCAAGCGCCTCACATAGTACTTTACTCACCTATTTTGTGGTTAGTATACTTTGTCAAAATTTTAGGATAAAATCTAGGTGGGGTGATCGTACTTGCTATTTAGTAATGGAATTTAGAGTCTAGAAGTGGATTGTAGTCCATAGTTGAAGTTTAAATGGCTACATTTCTAAGCTTGTTAACTTGTATATTCTCTTTTAAAAAAATTTTGAGTGCCTATTTAATATCTAGTGAAAGAGCATATGGTATTTTGCACTTGGTGATTCTTTTAGAACAAATTCTTTAAAAATCTATGTGCTAATTTATTAATAAGAAGTTTAGTTGATATGGGTAGGCTTTGGTCATTCAGAAGAGTGAAGTCTAACTCTGCTATTAACTATACCAACCTCTTATTGAAAAAAAAAAAAAAAGAGCTAAAATGGAATAGGCAAAAACCTATTCAGGGGAAAAAAGAAAAGATGGAGGCTAAAACCTCCCCGTCTAGAGGTTTAAAAATTTTGGAGAGATTGAGATAATACAAGAAAATTTTGCAGAAAGGTGGATGCAAATTACTTTCACTCTAGATTATTATCCTTAGAGAAATGGTTAAAGAATTTATATACTAGTTAATGGGAGGTGCAATGTAATTATGTCTCTTTTGCTATTGTTTGACTTCATTTTTACTTTATGGCTTTGGAATCTGCTATTAAATGGTGAGGGTAATTTTGACTTACCTGGATTAGCTTTAGAATTTTGACTATAGTATGCTATTTACATTATATGATAGGTTTGAACAGTATATACAAAGTGAGTTGCTATGATCTGAAAGAATTGATGAATGATATGTGAACTTCAAACTTGTGAAAATTTTGAGTATATTTAATGATAGATTTTCATTATCCTTAGTTGTTTGCTTGAGGACAAGCAAACAGTTAAGTGTAGGGAAGTTTGACAAGTGTCCTAAGACCCTTAATAATTGTACTTTATTTATCATATTTTTTATGATATTTTATTGATAAATTATTCATTTCAGGGTTAAATAGAGGTTAATTGATCTTTTTAAAGGATTAATAATGAAACGAATGAATATTTGATGAAGTTTTGAAGCTATGATATTAGAAGTACACTAGAGGAGTGCACAACTAGTGTGCAAATTTCGGAGTAAACAATGAGAAAAATATTTAGTTCCAGAGTATATGACTAGTATACACAGGTCGTGTATATTGGGTAGTGTATCATTGAATGATGAAGAATTCACACGTTTGTTCTAGGTGTACACGACCTAACTACACGGATCGCATAGGGGGGCCATATACATTTGACAAACTATAAAAAAGCACTATGTTTTCGTTATTTGGATATCCAATAACTTGTATTCCATTCCTAAACCCTAAAGGACATATCTTGGAGAGCTTTTTAGGGGAGAATTACTACACAAATATTTAGAGTCATAAATGATTGTTTTCAAGGGCTTTGTTGATCATGCTATCTTTAAACTCTTTTAGATTTTTTGTTTTTATTATTTATTCTACGGAAGAGTAGGTTTGTATGCTCTAGGTTTGTGAAACCCTAACCCATGTTCTGAATCTTTGTTATTTAACGAAAAGTTTATCTATTGAGTTTATTCATGTGATTTTACTGCTCTTATGATCATTCTTGGTCAAGATTATTTAACAATTGAAGGTTGCAATTTACCAATTTGACATGTGATTTTAGTCTTATGGGTTTCGTGATGCCTGATAACATTTCTATATATGTAATTAATACACATGTTGATTATAATATTCTAAAAGTTTATGCTCATTATTGAATTTTGTTTGAATATATTTAGATTATTTCTCAAGTTTTTAAGTACTTCCAAACTCAGCAATAAAAGGTTTCTTGTTTATAAGTCATTTATCAAATGTTTTTATCCTTAGGTTATTGATGTACATTCTAAAGTTTACAATTATTTACTTATCCATCTGAATATATATAACATTGGAAACAAATATATTGTATTTGAAGTCCTGTGGAATATGTTATCATCTTATCAAATTACAGGCAGTGTTGTCATTCCACTCGTAAAAGATTCCAAACTGTATCTTAAGGTTTTCTAATTTATATTGTTTAATATTTACAACAACATGTTACAAATCAATAAAAAATTTTATTCATTATCAAATCTTATAGATATAGTCATTCTATAGTTGAAAATTTTCATAGTTCATTTTAAAGCACTAACGTCCATGTTTTCGTGATTGAATATTATATATATATTTTTATTTTCCTAACATTCTCTTCAAATCTTCTTAGAATGTTAGTACCTATTTTCACAATCGTCGAAATTTGTTTTGCATTAAATGATGGGATTACATTTTTCTCTAGAAATAATACATTTATAGTTAAATTAGTTTAAAGAAAGCTGGAATACCCTAAAAACCTATTATGTCAAAAATTTAACTTATTATACAAGCTTAATCCCAAAGCCTAAGCAAAGTCAATTTATTTCTTCTACAAGCCAAAGAGTTCATCTCATGCAAGAGAGAAGTACACTGCATTTATTCCCTTTTTTTATATTTTAAAAAGCTTCCTAGGTAGGTTAATTAAAATAACTAATATCCCTAATTTTTTTTCACACTAATTAAACTTTATGGGGGTTTTTTTATTAGTTTGGAGCACTTGGATAAATTAATTACTCAAATAAGGTTGGTGAGAAACTAATTATCATTGAATTAGACACATGTTTTCATTATTAAGTGAAAACATGCTATTTTTATTATTCCAGGTAATTTATCATCTTCCTGTGTTTTTGGTCCTCTCCTTACAAATACTCTTTTCTCTCTTCTCTCCATCAATCTTTTTATTTTCTTTGGGTTTTTTTTTATTAGTTTGGAGCATTGGATAAATTAATTGCTCAAATAAGGTTGGTGAGAAATTAATTATCATTTTATTGTATTAGACACATTTCATTATTTAGTGAAACATGTGATTTTCATTATTTCAGGGAATTTACCATCTTCCCCCATTTTCGGTCCCCTCCTCACATATTCTATTTTCTATCTTTTCTCCCACTAATCTTTTTTTCTTTTTTTTCAATCTGGAAGGCTTTCTTTCTTGAAACCCCATTTAAACTTTCAACTCAACTCTTTTTTTTCCCCTTATTTTCTTGGTTACATTTCAATTCCAATGTCTAAGTCTAGATCTATAGTCTTGATATCATGATGATTTACAGATAATTTCCAAACCTTACATCTAATCTAATCCCATCCTCATTCCTTGGGTGCTAAGTTTGGTTGCAAATATGGCTAAGGTTCACAATAATTAGTAGAGACTTGTTAAAGCAACATTAAAAGAGAGAAACTTTAACATGCTTGTAAACCTGACATGAGAAACACTTAAAATACAAAGTTACTTTAGCTTACATTGAGAAAATACAACATTTGGTATAAGTATAATATGTAATTGGATTATAAATTAATATGATAGATTTAACCGAACAATAAAAGGTAATAATGATGTTTCTAGTGTATACTTTGTTGGTTTCTCTCAATCAAGGATTTTGATGATAACAAAAGTACTAAATAACTATTATCTTAAGTTATGTTTTGTCAGAAAGTTATCCAGAAAGTTTATTCAAGAGGATTCGAATATTTATAACAAATAGCAGAAGGTTTAGCAGAAGGAAAAATGAATAGTCAGAAGCTTCGCAGAAGGAACGTTAGTTATGAACAAGTAAACAGATGAAAGGCAGAAGGAATGTCAGAAGGTATGATATGAAGAAAACATGTTATTTGATATGATGAAGACCTAGCTCCAATGATTGAATATATTTGGGAAATATATTTAATCTGTTCCACAAAAGTTGGTTCATAATCCACAGGGTATTATTATTATTTTCGAACTAAAATAATTTGAGAAAGTCTAAGTGATTTGAAAATTAAATTGGAATAAGATTATGCAAGTGATGTTCGAATTTTTTTAATAAAGGAATCATAATACATATACAAGATTTCAGGAGCTTGTCAGAAATCAGTTGGATTTCGAAATTTATGAGACAGGAAATTCGAAAAATAAATGTTCCAGACGTGATACTTTGAACAGATTCAAGACGTGATCAACAAGAAGAATATTTGAATTTGTTTGTTTGAGATTTTTATGCAAGATTATAAAGATCTGAAGTTATCTCAATCTCAAGGAAGCCTATCAGATGTTCAAAATTCAAATACAAGTGAAGATAGACTTGAAGAGATTTTGTATTCGAAATATCAGGAAACAAATCTTTAATTTTGCGAAAGATCAGGAAATGAAGTTTATCTGGAACGGCAGCAGATTGTTTTCAATTGTCGAGAGAACAAATATATACGAACAACTTCAAAACAGAAAAACAAAAAAGCAAGAAAACGAGAATTCAAAAGCATTCAAGAGCGAAATTACTGTCATATTTTTATTGTTCATTTGCATTGTTCAAAAACGTCGAGGACCTTTACTATATTTTCCTCAGATTTTGCGAAATATTTTTGAGTGATTGTGAGTTGCAAGTAGGCTCAGTAGATTGGTTGTTAAGAGAATCAAGCTGAGTGAATTGTGAACTTCTTGTAACTATTCTTATTGATTGGATTAGTGGAACAAAACCGGTGTGGATTACCGGTGACCCTGGCTTGGAGCTGGAAGAGAGGATTGACGCTCAAGGCGGAACCTCTATAATTCGTTTTGCATTTCTCTCTTACTCATCTCTCTTTAATTAGTGCAATTTTAATTTGTTTTATTGCATTTGTTCGTCGGTCAGAAGGTTAATCAGAGAGTGTTGTTCTTATTGTTCTTGAGTCAGAGAGTTGGTCAGAAGGTTCCGAGAGAAAGTTTTCAAACTTGAGTTTACATATTCGTGAGATTATTTATATAGGATTATTTTGGTTTATTGTTTTAAAGAAGTTATTCATCAAATTCATTTATTTTATAAAGTTCAAAGCCATTTTAGTAGTATAACCAAGTGTGTGAAAATTTGTATAAAATTTTTCAAAACAAAGTTTTATAACCAATTCACCCCCCCTCTTGGTTATCATTTCGGGACCAACAATTGGTATCAGAGCGGTTCTCATCTATTTTTGAGTGATCTTTTCAAATGGCTGATAATAACATTGCTATCAATCGAGCTCCATATTTTGATGGAACAAATTATCTATATTGGAAAATGCGCATGTCTACCTACATAAAGGCTAATGATTATGCATCTTGGCAGGTGATTTCTTTTGGAGACACACAAGTGGTTATGAATGAAGATGGCAGTTTTACTGATGAACAATTGAAGCACATTGAGAAAAACAATAAGGCTAAGAATCTCTTACTCACTACTATAGCTCCTTCTGAATTCTATTTAATTTCTTCTTGTGAAACTGCAAAAGAAATTTGGGATACACTATCCAACACTTATGAAGGAACTAATACTATTAAGGAAACAAAGATTAATTCTTTGTTGCAACAATATGAGTTATTTAAGATCAAACCTGAAGAGAAAATAAGAGAAGCTTTTAATCGTTTTACTGCTATAACTAATGAACTAACTTCTCTTGGAAAGAAAATGGATGATTCTGATTTAGTCAGGAAGATACTCAGAATATTGCCAAAGTCATGGGATGCTAAAAAGACAGCAATTGAAGAAGCCCAAGACCTGAACAAGCTAACTCTTAGTCAACTAAGGGAGAAACTATTAGCTTATGAGTCACACATTAACACAACTGAAGAAGCCGAAGGAAGCTCAAGAGCAATAGCTTTCAAAGCAAGGAAAATCACAAATGATGAAACTGATTCCGATGATGACAACATGGAGGAAAACATTGGCATGCTTGCAAGAAGATTGAGCAAGTTCTTCAAAGGTAAGAAATATAATAATTTCAATAAAACTAACAAAGCAAGTGCAGGAAAGAATTACAAAGAAAAAGAAGAAAAGAAAGAAAAGAAGGAACTCGTGTGTTACGAATGCAAACAACCTGGTCACATCAAATACGAATGTCCTGTATTGAAAAAGAAAATGAAAAAATTCAAGAAGAAAAGCCGTGCTATGATGGCGACATGGAGTGACCTTGATGAATCAGAAGGTGAATCAGAAGATACAAGTGACAATGAAGAAGAAGCAAATTTGTGCTTGATGGCTGCATCTGAGGTACATTCTGATTCCGAAGAAGATATAAATGAAAATGACATTTATTCGAAATGAAGAAGTTACTTAAAGCATTAAAAAGGGCAGATGTAAAAATCACGAAATTAGAAGTAGAAAATAAAGCTCTTAAGAATGAAAAGGATGTTTTGCGTCAAACTAATAAACTTCTTATTGATGAAAATGATATTTTGAAAAATGAAATGAGAAGTTGTTTGTGAAAACTGATGGTGTCAAAAAGGAAAATGAAGTTTTGAAAACCGAAATTAAAGAATTAAAAGGAAGGGTTGAAGATCTTTCTCAATCGATAAAGAACACGTTCAACAAATTTAATGAAAGTGATAAGAAGTTGAACATGTTAATTGGGAAGTCAAAGACCACCTTTTATCAAACATGGGTTAGGATATGAATCTGGAAATTCATCAAACAATATGAAAAAGACGATTTTTGTGAAAGAAAACAAACCAACGAATAATCAAGCTGCTGTCCATAACGAGAAAAGCAAGAACAGTAACAGCAGAAGGAACATCAGAAGGTATGTTCAACCAAGCTATCCAAGCAGAAGGTACACCAGAAGGTACAGGTATGCTTATAATGATTATCCGACACATTATAATTATAAAAGAGGAAATCAAAGGTATTATCAACAACCATATGCATGTTCATTTTGTAATAAAGTAGGTCATATTGAAAAATATTGTTTCTATAAAAGAAACAAGCTCAGTTCATATCAAGTTAAGAAGCAAGATAAAACGAGCTTGACTTATCAAGGACCCAAGTTTGTTTGGGTTCCTAAGAAGGTTTAATCACCTTATTTTTTGATTGCAGGAACAAGGAGCAAAAATAAAAGGAACATGGTACTTGGACAGTGGATGTTCAGGTCATATGACAGGAGATCCTACCTTGTTCACTAGCATAGTTTGGAAAGAAAAAGGGTATGTAAGATTTGGTGATGATAGCCGTGGTAAAATCATTGGAACAGGTACAATTGGTTATCCCCCATACATGATTGAAAATGTTTCATTAGTTAAAGGATTAAAACACAATCTATTAAGTATAAGTCAATTATGTGACAAAGGATATCAAATGAACTTTGAGAAAAACAAATGTTTTGCATATAATTCTGATGGAATTAAATTGTTTGAAGGATATAGAAAAAGAAATGTATATTTAATTACTCCATCTGATATGAATGTTGAATGTTGCTTTTTGACTATGAATGATAGCATTTATGTATGGCACAAAAAATTAGGACATGTGAATTTCAATCATTTGGAAAAATTATCTAAAAAGAATATTGTTGTTGGTTTACCTAAAATCAATATAAAGCATGATGTTAAGTGTTCAACTTGTTTAAAGAACAAAATGGTCTCAATTTCACACAAAAGTATAAATTTGATGACAACATAATTTCTCTGCTCCATATACACCTCAACAAAATGGAGTAGTTGAAAGAAAGAATAGAACAATTCAAGAAATGACACGTTCTATGTTGAATGAAAGTAATATAGCTAAACACTTTTGGGCTGAAGCTGTAGCAACTGCATGTTATATCATGAATAGAGTATACATTAGACCTCATACTACAAAAACATCTTATGAATTATTTCGTGGTAGAAAACCATCTGTTTCATATTTTCATGTGTTTGGTTGTACATGTTATGTGAAAAAGAATATACATAACCTTGGAAAATTTGATGAAAGATCAGATGAAGCAATTTTTCTTGGATATTCACAACATAGTAAAGCATATCGTGTGTTTAACAAAACAACAAAAATAGTTGAAGAATCTATAAATGTAAGATTTATTGACATAAAAGATGATTTTGATGATGATGATGTTTTTACTTTTGAGAATAAAACTAATGATGTAAATGAGAAGAAGGTTGATACAGCTGATATACATAATTATGAAATCTTACAAAAATCTGCTGAGGCAGAAGGTAAGGCAGAAGGTCAGACAGACAGTCAGACAGAAGGTAAGACAGAAGGTAAGGCAGAAGGTAAGCAAAAGTTAAATTTTGATACTCCTGAAAGTTCAAAGACTTGGAAATATAAATCTTCTCATCCACCAAGTTTAATTATTGGTGATATTGAATGTGGAACTAGAACTAGATCTAAATTACAAGAGCTTGAAAATCATTTTGCTTTGATATCTGAAATAGAACCAAATAACATAGATGAAGCATTGAATGATGAAAATTGGATAAATGCTATGCATGAGGAATTAAATCAATTCCAAAGAAATAATGTTTGGAATTTAGTCCCTAGACCTGAAGATAAATCAATTATAGGAACTAAATGGGTATATAAAAATAAATTGGATGAAAATGGTAAAATTGTTAGAAATAAAGCAAGACTTGTAGCTAAAGGATATTCTCAAGAAGAAGGGATAGATTATGATGAAACTTATGCACCAGTAGCTAGATTAGAAGCAATAAGGTTATTACTTGCTTATGCTTGTTATAAAGATTTCAAATTATATCAAATGGATGTAAAGAGTGCATTTTTGAATGGTTATATTAAAGAGGAAGTATATGTTGAACAACCACCGGATTTGAAGATCATCTTAAACCTGATCATGTTTTCAAACTAAGGAAAGCTTTGTATGGTTTAAAACAAGCACCAAGAGCATGGTATGAGAGACTTAGTGAATATCTCATAACAAGTGGATATCAAAGAGGTGCTATTGACACAACTTTATTTTTGAAATATTACAATGATGATATAATTGTTGTGCAAATATATGTTGATGACATAATTTTTGGATCTACTAATGAAAAATATTGTCAAGAATTTGCAAAGCTTATGCAGGCTGAATTTGAAATGTCCATGATGGGAGAATTAAATTTCTTTTTGGGATTACAAATCAAGCAAACAAAAGATGGAATCTTCATTCATCAAGAAAAATATATCAAACAAATTCTGAAAAAGTTTGGATTTGAGAACTCAAAGGAAGCTGCTACACCAATGAGTTCATCTATAAGGTTAGATGCTGATTCTAAAGGTAAGAAAATCAATGAAAAACTTTATAGAAGCTTAATTGGTTCTTTGTTGTATTTGACTGCATCTAGGCCAGATATATTGTTTTCTGTGTGTATTTGTGCAAGATTTCAAAGTAGTCCTACTGAAACTCATTTAAAAGCTGTTAAAAGAATTTTTAAGTATATTGCTGGTACTGCAAAATTAGGAATTTGGTATCCTAAAAATGAAAATTTTGAATTAATAGGATATTCAGATGCTGATTATGCAGGATGTAAGATTGATAGAAAAAGTACTTCTGGAACTTGTCAATTTTTGGGAAATAAATTAATTTCTTGGTCTTCCAAGAAACAAAATTCAGTTGCTTTATCTACAGCAGAAGCTGAATATGTCTCAATTGGAAATTGTTGTGCACAAATTCTTTGGATAAAACAACAATTACAAGATTTTGGTTTGAATTATAAAAATATTTCAATAAAATGTGATAATACTAGTGCAATTAATTTAACAAAAAATCCTGTGCATCATTCTAGATCTAAGCATATAGAAATTAGACATCATTTTATTAGAGATCATGTACAAAATGGCAACATATGTATTGAATTTGTCTCAACTGAAAATCAATATGCTGATATTTTTACAAAACCTTTGGATAAAATAAGATTTGAATTTCTCAGAAATGAAGTTGGAATGTGTTTTCCTTTTTAAATTTACTTTATAAAATAATAATACATAACAAACGGTTTTTATATACCAACGATTTAAAAAAAAAAATAACAAAAAAGGGAATAATTTAATGATGGGCGGCATTTTTTTAAGACTCTTCGTATCCCACAATACACCTCTTTTTCCCTCTCAAAAAATTCTCTTTCTTCTTTCTGACATACTCAAACCCTCTCCAAATCGAAACCCTAAACAATGGCAAGAAAATCCTCACGTCTCCTTTCAAAGGGATTCAAATCCAAGAAGATTACAGAAGAAATAGAAATTGAAGAAACACAGTCCATCTCGGAAAATCATGTAGAAACCACAACTAAAGATGGAACTCTACGAGAATCTCGTTCAAAGGAAAAGAACGACGAATCACAAACTGGAAAACAAACAAATATGGATCCTCAACAGGCTGAGGAACGACAATCTGATGTCTCCATGCCTGAGTCAGAAGATGACTCAGAGCATACGGTATCTCAAGAAGAACGAGTGCAAACCCCAGCCAAACGGAAAAGAGGAAAGAAATCTTTGATATCTTCTTCCAGATTATCCAAAAAGGTACGAGAATGCTCTTATATCGATTTCAAGTTTTTCTCGAACAATGGCTTTTATTGGAATCATTGGCTGAATAGGATTGGTTGCAAGAACCTGTGTCATGTTCTTGATGTAGTAGATGAAAGGATGATAAAGGAATTTTATGAACATTTGGCTCAGATAGATGATTTTTCTTTAAAATCTAGAGCTGGAGGAAAAGTTGTTAAGATCACAAGGAAAGATCTTATAAACTGTTTTGAGATGAAGGATATGAAGGATGATAGGAAATTATTGACTCTGTCTAGGAATGAAATATTTCAAGAATTAAATGATGGGGTTGGCAGTTTCAAGGAGAAGGATATTTTTTCCACTGATTTTGAATTGCTTATTCGGTTGTTACATAAAGCTGTTGTCGACTGTATTTTGCCAAAGAATGGTAGTACCACCACCATTTCAACCGAAGAGGCTTTAATTGTTTTGGTAATCAATCGCATGAATGCTTGTTTTTGGCATATTCTCAGGGGGAGCATTTATTTATTTAATAATGGTTTCTTTGATGCTAACAAAAAGGGGGAGAAAGATAAACAAAATAATTATACTTGAACTGAACTGGATCTATGATTGATTAAATATGTTTTGCAGATTATAAGTTACAATTTCTGGTTGAATGCGTTTCTGGATGAATATGTATGAATGCGTAATTTTTATTTATTTTGTTTACATATGGGTTTTGTTATCATCAAAAAGGGGGAGAATGTTGGTTTCTCTCAATCAAGGATTTTGATGATAACAAAAGTAATGAAATAACGATTATCTTAAGTTATGTTTTGTCAGAAAGTTATCCAGAAAGTTTATTCAAGAGGATTCGAATATTTATAACAAATAGCAGAAGGTTTAGCAGAAGGAAAAATGAATAGTCAGAAGCTTCGGCAGAAGGAACGTTAGTTATGAACAAGTAAACAGATGAAAGGCAGAAGGAATGTCAAAAGGTATGATATGAAGAAAAACATGTTATTTGATATGATGAAGACCTAGCTCCAATGATTGAATATATTTGGGAAATATATTTAATCTGTTCCACAAAAGTTGGTTCATAATCCACAGGGTATTATTATTATTTTCGAACTAAAATAATTTGAGAAAGTCTAAGTGATTTGAAAATTAAATTGGAATAAGATTATGCAAGTGATGTTCGAATTTTTTTTAATAAAGGAATCATAATACATACAAGATTTCAGGAGCTTGTCAGAAATCAGTTGGATTTTGAAATTTATGAGACAGGAAATTCGAAAAATAAATGTTCCAGACGTGATACTTTGAACAGATTCAAGACGTGATCAACAAGAAGAATATTTGAATTTGTTTGTTTGAGATTTTTATGCAAGATTATAAAGATCTGAAGTTATCTCAATCTCAAGGAAGCCTATCAGATGTTCAAAATTCAAATACAAGTGAAGATAGACTTGAAGAGATTTTATATTCGAAATATCAGGAAACAAATCTTTAATTTTGCGAAAGATCAGGAAATGAAGTTTATCTGGAACGGCAGCAGATTGTTTTCAATTGTCGAGGAGAACAAATATATACGAACAACTTCAAAACAGAAGGAACATAACAAAAAAGCAAGAAAACGAGAATTCAAAAGCATTCAAGAGCGAAATTACTGTCATAATTTTTATTGTTGTTCATTTGCATTGTTCAAAAACCGTCGAGGACCTTTACTATATTTTCCTCAGATTTTGCGAAATCATTTTTGAGTGATTGTGAGTTGCGAGTAGGCTCAATAGATTGGTTGTTAAGAGAATCAAGCTGAGTGAATTGTGAACTTCTTGTAACTATTCTTATTGATTGGATTAGTGGAACAAAACTGGTGTGGATTACCGGTGACCCTGGCTTGGAGCTGGAAGAGAGGATTGACGCTCAAGGCGGAACCTCTATAATTCGTTTTGAATTTCTCTCTTACTCATCTCTCTTTAATTAGTGCAATTTTAATTTGTTTTATTGCATTTGTTCGTCGGTCAGAAGGTTAATCAGAGAGTGTTGTTCTTATTGTTCTTGAGTCAGAGAGTTGGTCAGAAGGTTCCGAGGAGAAAGTTTTCAAACTTGAGTTTACATATTCGTGAGATTATTTATATAGGATTATTTTGGTTTATTGTTTTAAAGAAGTTATTCATCAAATTCATTTATTTTATAAAGTTCAAAGGCCATTTTAGTAGTATAACTAAGTGTGTGAAAATTTGTATAAAATTTTTCAAAACAAAGTTTTATAACCAATTCACCCCCCCCCCCCCCCCCCCCCCCCTCTTGGTTATCATTTCGGGACCAACATACTTATTGATAGTAGTACTCGACTAAAAGACAAATCAAGTTTTAACAATAAAATTAGGATTTACTCAATGAAATGGAGCAATAACATGACTAATAAGGTGAATTATGGCCTTACTTACCTAAATATCAAATCAATATACTCTAACCTTATGAGCTCAAGCATAATACGATGCAATAATACTCTAAATAAGCTTAGAAATTAATATTAGCATGAATAAAGTGAAGGCTAAACGAGTTATTAAATTTTTACTAAATTTCTTGGGAAACTAGGTCCTACACCTAAATTTTTCCTATGCCATTTGAAAGTACATTGAACAAACTTGATAACAACTACAAATACACTAAAAACTAACAAGAAACAAAAAAAAAAAAAAATCATTAAAAATACTAAAGATATCTAAACAATAAAAATTAAGGTTTTATGTGAGACAATTGGTTAGCTAAGCTTAGTGATTAGTCTCATTCTATATCTTATTACTACGATTGATTGGACACTATGTATAGGTGAGTGTCCCAATGATTTCCATATTTGATGTGCTTATAGTATAGTCACTTTTTATTTAATATATCAAAAGTTAACATTGTTTCTGAGGTTTTTGCGGTAACGTGTTTGTGCTTGGGGCTTTACTTTGCTTGCGTAAAACAATCTACTAAAATCAAACGCATAATTGTGTGCATGTATGTGCTATTATGCTATACGATATAGAATTGAAATTTGTGAGTATTATTGGTCATCCTAATAATTGGACTAATATATATACCTAACTAAAATAACGAACATTGATGTATTGCATGATTATATTTAAAAACTTAATGGGTTACCTATGTAACTTGATAACTCTTCAAGGATCATAAGGAGGTGTGACTCTTTGAATGATCTTACACTGGTTATTGAAAAGGATAGAATCACGAATGACACCTGAATTTTGGCAAAGTATGCAATTGGATGTCTAAACTTTGAAATAGATCAACTTAATATCTGAAAAACTTTGAAATTAATCAATTAAATACATAAAGGAACTTGATAGATATATTGTTGCATGTATGAAAAGTTCTTTTAGGTATGAAATTGATCAATTTTAAAGTTCAAGTACTAAATTGAACAATTTCAAATTTTGGGTAATTAATTGCTTATTTTATCAAAGTTCAGATATTATTAATGATATTAACCTTTATTGAAAAGTAGCTGGTAAGTCATGGAATGCTACCTTTTATTTGGGGTCTAGCCTTGTGGTTATTGCATAGAGGTAGCTAATGCTTGTGAGCCATTCACATCCAAATTTGGGGGAAAAAATTAAAAATTAGAAAAAACTAGGGATATTGTCACAAATGGTACCTACGCTTTAGTAAAATATGCAATTAGGTACCTAAACTTTGAAATTGATTAATTTGGTACCTGAATTTTGAAATTGATCAATTTGATAACTGAAAAAAGTTTGAAATTGATAAATTTAGTACCTAAAAGTACTTGACAAATATATCATTAACATGCACAAAATGTTTTTTGAGGTGTTAGATTAATTAATTTCAAAGTTCAGATACCTAGCTACATATTTTTGCTAAAGTTTAGGTACCATTCGTGACTTAACTCAAAAGACTAAAACTTTCCAAACAAGGCCAAATGCTTTATTTTTGAGAGAACAAGAGCGCAACTTATGTTTGAGACCCTAATATTAGAACTCAGATTTTGTATTTATAATAGCAGTTCTTAAAATCCTAGCATCAGTAAGCATAAATCTGCACATGAGAACCTCGAGAATTTTTATACTAGTAAAAATAAATAGAAATGCAAATAAAAATAGAAGATCAATATAAGACTCAATAAAGACCCTAGAATAAACTACGAGTAGTAGTGAACCTATATATAACCTCAAACGCTAAAACGAAATTCCCTAGATAGTAATAGATACCAAAGACAAGATTTCGTAGTGGGTATAAAAAACCCAATATATAGAAATAATTAAGATAAGATTTCAAGTGTATTAAAAAGTAAATAACCAATAAAGCTTATAGTTAGAAAATGATAATTTAAGAATGAACCATTAATGTGGTAAATACATAATAGGAACAAAAGCAAATCAATAATTAACAATCTAGACTTCAAATAAATGTCTAGATTACACCATTGTTCTAGTTAAAGAATTCTAAAGTTCTTAGAAACTAAAACCAAAATTGACCTATTAAGCTTAAAAAACCCTAATCACGTGAGATAAAACCTTAAAAATAATTAATCATATGAACTTTAAACTAAAAAATAAACTCAAAGACAATATAGAAAATTTATAGAAACTTTAAACAAATTTTTGGAGAAAGAAATCCTAAATAACTGATATAAATATACATGTTTAGCTTGATAAACTATCATAAAACTAAGATAATCAATTGATTAAAAAATTTATAGTTTTAGTTGCATAAATCGATAGCAATGGCATGGAATTAGCGGCTGTAAATTGTCCAAATCTCTCAACTGAAATTTTCAAACAAATGGCTAAAGTTTGGTTAAGAATAGTCAAGATAAATAATGGTTAAACCAATCAAAATTGCCCAAATAAGCAGCTCAATTAACATAATGAAAGCCATGCAAAAACAATATGGTTTTCGATGGAAAATTCTCCTTATCTTGGTCGAAAATGTTGCTTCGCATTTTGCTTATAAATACATTACCTTAATGTACAAAAGAAAAAAACACTTAAACACACTTTAACAGCCATATTATCTCCTTCTGTCACCGTAAAATACCAAGAGCCATCGGTTAACAGCAAACACAACCAACAAACACACAAAGCTCCAGTTTAAGAAACCAACAACAAAGGTAAGTAAAATTCGTTTTAAGTTAATATATGCATTAAACAATGTTCTTATGAACTTAGGTTCGTATCAAGACTGGGGAGGGATAAATATCTCCATAACAGCTCCAAATAAGGTAATATCTAACTGTAAAACTCTATTTATACATTATGATATGTATAGAAGCTAAAAAATAAAATACTATGAGGATTATGAGATGTGTTGGGGTTATAGATCCAACTCATATGGGTCTATAACCAAGGACATCCTAAATATACATTGGATATATGTAGAAGAAGACTTAAAGATAAGGAAGTATTTATAAAAGTCAAAGTTGGTCAACATAGAAATTAATGGTAGACTAATGAGAATTTAATAAAGCTTTAAAACTGTCGGTTTTTTGAATGCTAGCTTTAAATGCCAATTTATGTGGCCTCTGAATTTCCTTTTGTGATACTCCTTATGATAGTCTTATAAATTGATTGAGCGAGAGAAACTTTAGATATACATCGCGGAGGTGTAGAGACACGCTGTGAGGCATGTGGATTATACACACTGGGGAGGTGTAGAGACATGCCGTGAGGCATGTGATTATATACACTGGGGATATATAGAGACACATCGTGGGGTGTGTGGAGGGATAAAATGTTGATCCTTGTTCCGGTATACCACCGGTCAACAGTGATGAAAAGTGTTTCTCTTGAAGCAGTGATGAAGAGAAGAAACAGGAGACCAAGATGTGTGTCTCTTCTCAAGTCTAGATAGGATAGATCTAAAGAGAGAAAGAGAGGGAATCCTAGAGAGAGAAACTCTATATGAATAAATCTTATTTCTGTTTGTAATTCTACCGCCTGAAGGTGATGAATTGGTAATCTACTAGAGAGATCTATTGATGAACAACAATCTGTAATCCCATTATATTGTTTATAGTAGATGAATCTATACGCTGCTGGTCCGTGGTTTTTCCCGCTTTGGGTTTTCCACGTTATAACCTGGTGTTTATTATTTATTTTATGCAATTTTGTTTATTGCATGTTTTCGCCTTTTGGCAATAGGAAAAAGATTGGATAATATTTAACTGTAAAACTCTATTTATACATTATGACATGTATAGAAGCTAAAAAATCAAATATGATGAGGATTATGAGATGTTATATGTATTAGTATATGTTACACATTTTGGGACTCAGAATTAAGAAAAGCAATACTTGAACCAATCGAGTACACATGCGGGTCGGGTAAAGATCCAATGACCAGATATAAATTCTTATAACCCGGAAAAAGAACAAACCCTAGCGCCTCTTGTTCACACATAGATACGTAATTTCTAGAACTCTCTCTCTCTCTCTATCTCTGTCTCTCTATGTTTACTTTGAATGTATTCAACTAGAACCCTAACTTTGTGTGTTTGAATGTATGCAGGTATGTGAATAACAAGTTGAGACTGTTTTTAGCATGTCTCCAGCTCCTTGAATTGTGATTTTTGGAAAGTAGGGTAAAATCCCCCTTTTCTTTTATGTTTGTATTTATAGCTTCCTTTCAACATGTATTATAACTAGATCTATGAGTCTGAATTAGGGATGCAACTGGGGCGGGTTTGGGACGGGTCATATAAGACCCGAACCCGCCCCGCTTCCCAATAGAGTTTCCTAAACCCGCCCCGCGACCCTACAAGGTTTTCTATTCAATACCCAAACCCGCCCCTGTAGGGTTTTGACCCTGACCCGCCCCGTTCCTCGACCCGCTTAATTTTCTACTTGTCTTCAAAATACATTAACAACAAAAGCAAATACAAAACATCATCAAATGGGCCTATTGGGATAGATCGGATGCTTGCCGTTTTTGTCCTTTGAAAAAGAGTCCTACTACAATTATTGTCTCATGAAAACGGGATGACGAAATTTTACTACTCTTCCTGATGCTCTAGCTGGACTTTTTATTTTTGCATTGAAGTTCTCTTCCCCAAGAATGTTGATCTTGATAAGGTTGTTTTTCATTCGAGAGTGATAAAATTTCTTCCCGCCAAAAAAAGACAAATAAATTGTTCATCGGTTGTAATATAGAGTTGGCTGAATTTTGAAATTTACTTATTGGTAATTCCAATATGTCGGGAAACTTGC
Organism: Combretum micranthum; assembly: GCA_024138025.1. NCBI lineage: Eukaryota > Viridiplantae > Streptophyta > Magnoliopsida > Myrtales > Combretaceae > Combretum > Combretum micranthum. The sequence goes on from JAMXBD010000279.1 coordinate 1,053,886, forward strand.
CTTCACGACCATTTTTTTTTAATCCGGTAGATTAAAGAAGCATTACAGAGAATGCTTAAAGAGAATAGATCGGGGAGTTTGCATCTCGAACATATTTACAATATATCTAAAGTGCATCACGAAGCAAGATATGGTGAGAATTTCTTCCTTGTGGAACCTTATGGATTTGGGCCCTATGAGAATTTTTATATTACTAATATTCGAGTAATAAACAGGGGAATTGAAGGGGTCTTACTCATAGTCTTTGAACAATTGAGTTCGACAATTGCTAAGGTTGTTGATCTGCAAAGTGATATCGGCGTATCGGATCAACAAATAGATATTAAAGAGAGGAAAAATAAATAAATGAACTGGTCCAAATAACCTTCAATAACGATATATTCTATTATGTTTTATTAATATATTACAATGTTTCCTATGAAAATATTTTTATATATTTTTTCTTCTGCACTAACGTCAAAGAAATAATAAAAATATATTACATAATTGTGAATTTTAAATTTTAGATTTAATTTTTTAAATTATTTATATGATGACGGGTTCGGGTTATCCATCGGGTTTATTTGATGACCCGAACCCGTCCCAAAACCCTATAGGGTCAGCAAGTAATTTTCTAAACCCGTCCCGCGACCCTATAGGGTTTTTAACTGTTCGAGCGGGTCGGATACCCTATAATGACCCGTCCCGGTTGCATCCCTAGTCTGAATATATGCTTAGTTGTTCTAACGGCTACAGATTTTATTTTGCATTTATCTAGCTGTTTATTAGCCGTTTGTAACACTAGATCTATCTATTACATGAATAAAAATCTGTTTGTTATTTTTGCTAAAATATTTGTAACTTTTTAAGGAATATAATCCCTCATCCAGGCTGGCTGTTTCCTATTTCTGTTATATGTAATAGTATATCACCAAAAATAACTGAGGATCATGGAAAAACACAAGAAAAGAAAAAAAAATCAAATATGTAATTAAAATACATATATGGTATAATAAAAATGAACTTCGAACCAGGAAAAAATGAAGAAGATGATGAGCAGTGTGTATGCCGGCCCTACATTGATGGCGTATATGACAAATCTAGCGGCCTTCGAGCCGGCTTACACTAGAGTAACGCTATGCAAAATTTTTATTATGCGTAAAAATGCATGAACACCGGTAGTATACATTGCTAAGGCCGGCAATGTACATGGAAAAGCTGGTGCCTTTTATGATAGTGTTCCTTGGAACATGATAACACAAAATAATTCTTCAACGAAGCTTGAAGGCCGACTATGCATGCATGAAGGCTGGCGGCATTGATTGTCAGTGTACATGCAAAATTTCACATGGACGAAAATTTATTTTGTCTGTAACAGTATCATATATATTTTTATGTAAAAAATAAATCTAGTAAATAAATATAAGTGTTTAAAGATTAGTATATTTAAATACTTGATAAGTATTTAACTTTGGTAACCATTACAAATAAGAAATACTTTTGTTATTAAAAGAAAAGATTATATTATGATAATTGTCCCATAAACAATAGAAAATAATATTCTAAGTAGATAAATAAAATTGACAAACAGAGTAGGTATTACCAATAATTATTCTATATAAGTAAAATATAAGAAATGGAAGATGAGAATAAGTTATAATTAAGAATAATGTAATTCCCATTGATAACAGATAATAACATGAAATGAGATCAGGAGAAACACGATGAAAATAAATGATAAAAAATAAATATCAGTTACTATAAGGTGATTGAACTAAAGAACAATATAAAAATAATAACAATGGTGATAATAAAATCATAAATTATTGAATACAAACTCTATAATTGCCCGATAAAAATAAAATATTTTAAAATTATTATTTATTGGTAAATAATAACTTGGAAAAGATAATATAGATTTAGAAAAGACAAAAACTAGTTTTAAGACACTTAGACAACTAGTAAGATTTATTTATACATGTATACATATATATCTGATTAGAAATTATTTATTTGTCCAATAAGTGATACTGATCAGTTCGTGGATTTTCCTGAGTACCACTATGACTGATCATCATGAGTAGGTGAGTAACTCAGATCTATTACATTGTTTGTGTTTGTAACTAATGGCATATGTAATGCAAAGATAATATCTGTTGAGTATGTGATATCAGTTGTTTGTTTGTGTTGACAAACTAAGATAATAAAAGTGATAATACAAATTGTTTGATGACTTGAAAAAGACATGAAAAATGTTTGTATGTTACGATGATCACCATAAACCTGATTAAGAAATATTGGCTGTATAATTAAAACAATCATACATTACACGAACTGCATTATTGCATATTTTAAAAGTGTGACAGCCTGTTATATATTAGTATTTCGATTCTCTATTAATACTTAGTTGGTCTAAAACTGTTAGTTCTACTCAAGATTATCTTTGTTATGTCGGATCCATAAGAGCTTATTGGCAACAGAGGACACCGCTGATGGTATCACTTTGAAATTACTAATACTTAGGGAGTTTCTAAGAATTAGTGCAAGAAATGGTCAGTTAAAATATCCTTAAAATAAAGTAATCATCTAAAATGAAAAATCGTTGATTTTCTTGTATACTTAGTTTCTCTTAAGCGGGTGGGTTATTAAGTAATGGTCCTTCAAGTCTGATGAGAGGGCATGAATCTCTCAAATGTTTGGATTCTTGATCTTTCAAACTTGTATTTTGGGCATTTGTTTGACTGTTACATTACATATGGTTGTTAATGAACTTGGTTGATGTGTAATATATCTGATTATTCACTGAGCCTGTGGTTTCACTTATACTCTTAAAGACCTTTTAGACTTGTTCTATGATCTTGGCTCATTTCTTCTACGAGTATGACTCCGATAAAATTTAGAAGCTGGAAGAATTTGGGATGATCGGGATAAGTTGTTTATTTTATTTCCTAGTTATAAATTAGTTAGTATTTGAAATATCAGTTTATGCATATGGAGACTTATGAGATAGGAATATGATCTGTAATGTGATATTATTCAAGACTTGTGATGCCAGTTATTTAATCAAATTATGACTTACATGTATTTGTTATTTCTTATCGATGCAACTAAAAGATTCTCTTTGTTTGAAAATATGCCATCTCTGAAGGTATAACTGATAACATTATATGTATGGATTATATACTACTACCAGGATATTCTTGAGGCGCGAAAGTACCTTAATTGAATTTCAAATGTGTAAGTATGATGATGCATTTCATATGCTTGTTGCATATGTTGCATCTTTAATGATTGTTAACTACTTGTACTTGTGTGAAAGTATGGTATCGAAAGAATAATTCACTAAACTTGTTGCAAGCTTACACTCTTATAGATTTGACATATTTCAAGGGTCCACATGGTTTTATTTAACCTAAACCTTTCCTTTGGTGAGTAGTTGCAATAGATGTAGCAATAGTAGCAACACTAACGAACTAAGATGGAGTACTAGGAGATGCAGATGATATTTTTTTTTTCAGTTATCTGGACTTTATGTTATGTTTGTACTTGATAGATTGTATTCATACTATGACCCACTAATGTAGGGCAAATTGATATACATACATACATATATATATTATGTTTATCCATTCGCTCACACTAATTGAAGATATTGTATTAATATTATCATATTGCCCCTAGATAATTGTTTGTGTTGACATCTTACGTAGTGTATGCGAAGTCTAAGAGTAACAATGGAGTCATCCCTTGACTTCTATATAGCGTGTTGCGAGCTGTTACAACTATAGTATCCGTTAGGAGTGCAACAAACTCTTTTGTATAAGATACTCACTTATAACATATTCAATTAAATAAGTTCCATGTGGGCAATGGGGATAAAAAGATAAATTTTGAGTATTTTGAATTTGTTGTCATAGAGTATGATACATGTATGAGGTTTTTATATTCTATAATTTAACTATCAAGGAACTTGTAATCTTATGTATACAAGACATATGTTTTAGTGCACTTGACATATACCCATAAAATATTCCTCAATAATATTCATAGATAAAAAAAAATAATTCTATATGTCCCATCCCATCAGTGTTTAATTAGTAAACCCTAAACAACTAACTCTTAAGCTATCATTGATGTTTTCTTTTTCTTTCCTTTTCTTCTCTTAATAAGTAGTAAACACTAGCTTTACTAAAACCGAGCCTCTCTACTTTCACTTTATTTCTTCTTCACATTGCATAAATTTAAGGGATACTGTTATAAATGGAATATCGACCTTGACAAAATATGCAATTAGGTACATTAACTTCAAAATTGATCAGTTTAGTATCTGAACTTCGAAACCAACCAATTTGGTACTTAAAAAACTTAAAAAATTTTCAATTTAGTACTTGAAATAAAGAACTTGACAAAAGTACTATTGACGTGCACGAAAAGTTCTTTTAGGCACTAATTAATCAATTTTCAAGTTCAGGTACTAAATCAATTAATTTTAAAGTTCAAGTATATAATTGCATATTTTATCAAAGTTTAGATACCATTCGTGACATTAACCGTAAATTTAGAATAAGATTAATGTCACAAATGGTATTAAATTTTAACAAAATATTTAATTAGATACCTAAAACATTAAAAATGATCAATTTAGTTCTTAAACTTTCAAATTGATCAATTTACTATTTGAAAAAACTTTTTATGTATGCCAACAGTATCTCTGTCAGGTTTTTTAATTATTAGTTGATCAATTTCAAAGTTTTTTAGGTATTAAATTGATCAATTTCAAAGTCCATATGCTAAAATGATCATTTTCAAAACTCAGGTAACTAATTGCATATTTTATCAAAGTTTAGGTACTATTCGTGACTTTATCCCTTTAAAATAGCCTAGGTATGAAAATTATTTTTTAATTATTTATAGATTTTGGTTGAGTTCATTGGATGTTTTCTTATAAAGTCCACAAGTTTCACATATGGAATAATTTGTAATATCACAAAAATTAAAATTTATAGTAAATAGGAAAAAGTTATAGGTTTTACATGGTACCATACATCTTATAGATTTTATAAGTACACATCATACGATGGTTGCAGAGTCTTAGAGGGTAGTTTATATAAAAAATTTAGGAATTTGAACCTTACAAGATAAAACTTATACCATACCTACTTTGTACTTGCTTACCTTTATTTGTATATTGTCATGATTTTCCCATTATCACCAATATTTTCATGTGAAGTGAGAAATGTGTTTAAAAGAAAAAAAGATTGACGTTAAAAATGATATTTGAACTTTTGCAAAAAATTTGATTAGGTACCTGAGTTTGATTTTGAACAATTTGAAATCTTAAGTAAGTTTTCGCATGCATTTTTTCTACATGATTGAACTTGCTTTTATTAGGAAAAACATAAGCAAAAACTTACTTCTAGAACCAAATTATACAAAATCAAACTTTATATAGGAAAAATGTATGTGAAACTTATTTCAGGTATCAAATTATCCAAAACTAAATTTCATGTACGAAAAATGTATATGAAAGCTTGCTTTATATCAAATTATTCAAAATTAAACTTCATATAGCTGATCAAACTTTTTATAAAAGTTCAGGTATTATTTTTGACATTATCCAAAGAAAAATTACCAATATTAAAAAATCACCATGACTAAAAGCTAATAGATCTATTTATAGCAAGTTTGATTATTGATCTAAATCTAGATCAAAATATACGATATTAACAAATAAACATAAAAAAAAACAAATGCCAGCTATAAAATTAATATATCCCTTTGATTTATATTAATATTTCCAATTTATTCTTACTACCAGACAGAATAATGGAAGTCGGCAAGGAACATCATGGGCACTGTGGGATCCGCTGCCGCTTCTTTTGACGGTGTAGAATGCCGAAAAATCAACTTTAGAAAGAAGACCGTGATCTCGGGAAATTATTAGAGAAGGAGGACGACATCTGATTAAGTTATTAGGACCATCTGATTAAATTATTAAAGAAGGCCATTATCTCTCTAGGTGATAGGCAGTTTAGGTGATTCGTGTGTACAGGGTTCGAGTCCATAGACCGAAAAGGTCAAACTATCATACTTTATACAAAATTCATAGAAATTATTTCAAACCATCATCGAAAAATAATGTAAATACAACAAGAATGAAAATAGTTACATAATTATCATCATTATTTTACTTGTTGAATATCCGATATATATTTTTTGGTATAATATATCACATATTAATTATGCAATATATATATATATATAATTATTCAACATAGACCTATATTATATATTATTCATGCGATGCACTTATTTTTAAAAATTTACTGGAGTACATCGCGTATTACAAGCTAGAAATGTGATATCTACCTATGCAAATTTTTGTATCACATCTTTAATATGTAATATAGCAATGATAATTATATTTTTTTATAATTTTTTCCCCCTCAAGAATGGCAGAAATATTTTTCACCCAAGTTCATATAACTAAAAAGATGAGACATTCTGATCTATAGTTTTGATTTGACAACGTTATTTACGTCAAAAAATTACACAAAAAAAAAAAAAAAAAAGAAGAAAAGGATAGAACTGTTTAATCAAGAAGAATTACTAGAAGAACAAGTAGTGCTGACATGACTTGTATACTCCACTTGAGCTCCGTCTGAAACTTGAGTCGATGAAAGTGAGTACAATCGAGCACTAGCAGCATTCATGAATGGATCACAATAGGTTGCCGTGAGGAAATTAGCCTGGAAATTGGGCAATGGAGCATCAAAATCAAGAATGCTATACACTGACTTCATTGAAGGCCTAACACGGCTGTTGGGATGTGCACACCAGAGCCCCACCATCAATAACCGCATCATCTGATGCTCATCGAATTTCTCAAGCAGTGCTGGATCCGCTGCTTGCAGGATCTTTCCCTTTCCATGAAGTTCCCTTACCCATTCAACCAATACGACACGATCCTCCTCTGCTGAAAGGTCTAGTGCTCTTCTTCCACAAGCAATCTCCAAGGATACTATTCCGAAGCTGTATATGTCAGACTCTTTGGTTGCTCGAGAAGTTATAGCGCATTCAGGGTCCATGTAGCCTCGTGTCCCTGCCAAAATCGTTGTTTGTGCTCCTTTCGCGTGGTCCACTAGTCTTGCTAACCCAAAATCTCCAAGTTTTGCATTGAATTCGGAATCGAGCATGATGTTGCTTGATTTTATATCTCTGTGCACCACGCATTGCTCCCACTCCTCTTGCAGATATAGCAACGCAGCAGCCAACCCTTGCGCGATGCCGTATCTTTTTTCCCATGACAACAAATGTTGTTCTTTGAACAGATGATGGTCCAAACTGCCATTAGGCATGAACTCGTACACAAGCAACAACTCTCTTTTTTCATGACACCAACCAAGAAGCTGCACTAAATTGCGGTGTCTCAGTCGACTGATTACCTTTATTTCTGATGCGTACTCTTTTATTCCTTGCTTTGAAGAACTTGATATCCTCTTAACTGCTATGTATGTGCTTGTCTTTTCCAAAAATCCTCTATAAACACCACCGAATCCCCCCTCTCCAAGCTTTTGATCGGTCCCGAAGTTACTTGTTGCTTTTGACAAATCGCCATATGGGAATTTCTTCGGTCCTGTCCCAGAGGAAGACTCTTGGCCAATATATTGATGAAACAAATTCTCATACTCCCTATCTCTTCTATTCTTCCTCCACAAAATGAACCAAGTTATTGCCAGGCCAATAACCAGAAGGCAAACACAAACTATTGATCCTATCACTATTCCCATTTGATTTTTCCGGTTGCTTATTACAGTTTTGGTATCAATCTCCAGGTCAGAAATAAAACTCCAAGAATCAAGGCTAAGATTGGTGGAATCATTGTTAAATGATGCAGAGAAACCAAAAGTGACATATTGGGGTAGGTATGCCCTCAAATCAATCACATAACTGAGATATTGAGTTCCCTGGTTTTCATTTCTATATCACGGAATGCAACCGATAAGTTATGCGATGTTGAGTTGTAAGAGATCCAAACTTCAGTAGTATCAAAGCTCAACCATGAGGTATTAGTAAAAGACTTCATAGAGTCAATATCAACACCAACATGCTTACCTGGAGGATCCCATGGATTGCTGTACACATCGAATTCTACAGCAACAAAAGGGCTGTCGCTTGAGTTTAAAATCCTTTCATCACTTGTCAGGCCAAAAGCTCCTCCTTCAGATATGTTACGTGGCATGCTCGTACCATTCGGTGCTAGAAAAAACCCAGCCCATCCCCATAGCTTGTTTGGTTGGAAGTCTGTAGGGTGAAGGTGAAGTATGTGTTGAAATCTGAGAGATTGCCAGAGTCCTTGTCCCAAAGGTGCAATGGATCCGGGTAAGTTTGTCTGTAGGTGTATTGGATCATTCCCTGGTTATTTGTGTTTGAAACTCTCTCATTCCTGAGTGTAATTGAATTGTAACCGGAACTGGAATAATTGAACGAAATAGCACTTGATAGTGAAAATAGGGAAAAGAAGATAAGGGAAATCATTACTTGTAGGAACAAATGAATCGATTTTTGAATCATTTCAGACAAATTTCCCAAAGAACGAGTTGTGCTCTTTTATGGTTTCTGGTCAACAATCCCGTGAGATGAGTATCACAAAAATAATAAAAACCTAAACAAAGGTGGTAGTTTTGCTTCGAGCAGCTTTGATACGAAAAATTTCCTCCTGCTGGCCTGCCGTTGAAAACGAAAGTCAAAGGGCTTATTTCTCTGGCTAAGGGCGGCCTTTCTTGGACTTTTCTTATAAAATCATTCATATAGTTTAATAGAGTAATATTATAAAATGTATTTAATTAAATAACATAATTAAAAACTTTGAAGAGAAACCAGGAACCAGGATGCTAAAAGCAAAGAAAGGTACAACTTTGAATATAGAAAGAGTTGGGGCACCATTAGATTAATTGAAATACAAATGAACTGTGCTTAACCAGCTTAAGGAAGTTTTCTTGAGGACATTTCTTCAAATAACTTATCAATGAATTCAATTGAAGGTCGAAAATTAATGAAGGTTGGAGGTCATGATCGCACACTACTGCTATAAAAGCTGTGTAGCAGATTTTAATTCTTTTTGTTTCCTTTTGCTTTAAATATTTTGTCATGTGATTAATAAACGTACTAAAAGTAGTTAAAAGATTGTGGTAAATCTTAACTTCTAACTCTAAACAAGGGTATAAACCCCCTTAAATCATGGAAAAGGTAGTATTTATCCGTATTTTTTGTAGCAGAATTTTTATGATTTGAAGTAATGATAAAACTATCAGCAGAGATTGACTCAGTTGGTTAAGACCTCATCGTGACCTCAATGGTCATGAAATTAATTCTTATCATAAGCAAAGATATATTCTTTATGCCTAGGATCATAGATCGATCCTTGCCAATATTAGGACACTACTTAGGGTGACGGTTTGGTTAACCGATTCGTGGCCCTATTTTTGAATTTTAACCATAATGATCGGTTTTAGTATTCCAATCCTTAACTGGTCCATTATAAACAGTTATGTCTTAACGTTTAACCAATTTTTTCGGTTAATGGTTTTGGTTTTCGATTTTCGGTTTTTAACCATTTAACATTGATTTTAACAAATCAAGTTAATAGTTACAACAAATCTTATTTTTTAACTTTTATCATAGAGTTTTTCTTTAAATTATTATATATAACACAAGATCTTTAAAAAAAATAGAAAATTAAATTAAGGAAAAGGGAAAAAACAAGCCTTTGGACGTATCATCATCAACAAAATCAAGACAAATCAATTACCACATTAACTTCCATCAAACATTGGACAAAATATAGTACTTTAATGAAAATCTAAGGAACATTAACATATGTAAATCATCTATATATTTTAAAAAATAATTATATGTATATGTAAATTATATATACAATATATATATATATAAATATTGAAATGGTTAACTGTTAACCATCAATTTTTTGTGGTTACAAATCGAAACCGAATACAAAAACTAGAAAAAAATTCGTAATCCTAAACAAAAACTAACGGATTGGTTAATCATATTTTTTGGATTGGTTTTTCAATTTCAATTCGGTTTTTTGATTTCATCAATTTTGTTGCACACCCCAACACTATTGGTAGGTCACTTGTCTCACCCAGTTAAGCATATGATGTTGCCTTAGTGATCTCCCCACATAACATGGGGAGGGTAACTAAGTATCTTGTGATGGTGACCAGAGTTGAAGCCATCATGAAATTTTTTAACTGCAAAAAAAAAAAAAAAAAAAAAAAGTAATGATAAAGCCGTGCCTCTTCTTTCCATCTTTTTTTGCTCCATTTTTAGATTGTACTATACCAAAAAATTCTTTCAAAATAGCTAAAAAGTCCATTCAATTGGTATCAAAGTCAAAATGGATCTTTGTGGGACTATATAAGAGAAAGCAAGTGAGAAATCTCGCTAAGGAAAACCATAAACACTACAGAGTTTGAGTGATTTTTGTGATGGCAACAAGTAGTAAATTTACTGCTCCTTCTCCTCCAATCTTCAAAAGAGAAAATTATCATAAATGGTTCATGAGGATGGAAGCTTATCTTAGAGGTTTGCTAAGAAGTGTCAATTTATTAAAGAAAATGATACTTATTGAATTAAAATGTTGATTTCAGGTGTTAGAGAAGATAATTGAGCTTAGTGACAGTATTTGAATGAATGAGATTTTGATGAAGAATTGCAAAATTTGAAGATTATAACATACATGCGTTTCCACACAACTGGTGTAGGAATTGGTGTAGAGCATGTTTTTTGACCAAAATGCAATTTAAAGCATACACAAGGCAGTTACACAAGCTATATAGACAACTAGAATAAGAAGAAAAAAAATGATAAGAAGGTCTATAGAGGTACCCTACACAAGCTGTGATCAAGGCTACGTAGTGGTGTTTTACCAAGATTCTTCAATATTTAATCCTACAAGGACTCAAACACTAGTCTTGTAAGATGGTTGTGTATGTGTTATTTTAACCCTACTTATAAATAGTCGTCCTTAATCATTTTGACGGATCTTCTTCTCTTTCTTCTGTCTTTTAGAGAGAGAATTAGTCACATTAGAGTTGATAAACGCAGGAGCTCAATTAAGATCACAAGACACAGATCAAGAAATAGAAAAATGTGAACTTTCTACAAAAGATTAAATCTTGATAGGAATCATAATGATAAATGCAATCTTGTTTGTTCTTGATGAGAAAGATATTTCCATTAATTTATATAAGACTAGAAATTAATATTCTTGAAAAATAAATTAATTTAATTAAGGATTCCTCTAGTTCAAAGGCATAGATGCATCATTAAATGGAATATTTATAAGGATTGAGAATAGGGTTAGTGGTGAATCAATAATAAGGTAGTTTTGTGATTTGATATCCATTAAGAAAGCGTGATAATTAAATTGATAGATTAATTTGGGTAATTGTTAGAAATTAGGAATAGGGACATTATTTGATTTAGACTAGCTAAATAGTAGAATTGAGGTAATTACATATAATTGTAGGTTTTGCTGGAACGACCCTTGTGCTTAAATCTATACCATAATTTGACAGGTATTCTTGTTAAAAGATTAATAGTAGAATAAGTACAGAGTTAAAATTAATTGACTGTGAGCGTTTGCAATAAGTTTTTGATGCCTTTGCCGAGTTCTGGTAATATTAAGAACGCTTGAAGTTTGCTAGTTTGGCCAAATTTTGTTTTAAGGTCACTCTTCCTTTCTCTCCTAATATTATTGATAAAGATCTAACTTTGTTCTCCTCTTCTTTAAGTGGCTATTCATGGAGTATGACTAATGGAACTATGATAGAAGCTATTGAAGTGCACTAATAGTATAAAAGAACCCACCTCCATGGACTCTATAAATTTAAAATGTTGGTATTGTGGATATCTACCTTCATGTAAGTGTCCTAATCCATATTACTTTGATTCGGTCCCTTGTATAGTATTGTCTCCATTATATATAGATCAGCAACCATGTGAAAAGGCCCAAGAATATTAGGATAATTGTGAAAGTCTTGATGTAAATACCTTTGTTCCTATCCCAACATAACCTCAGGTATCATACCACTCCTACACTTTCGATGAAAAGGCAGATCCTAATAGCCACTCAATTGAAGCGAATTGGATGAAGGTGAAGAGGATTTTAAGTATCAAAATAAACAATTGCTTCATGAAGAAAAGTGTGAAAATCCTTTATCCTAATTAAGGAGACTGAAGATGTTGACAATAAATTAGAAATCTATGATCTAGAGTCCTCGCTAATTTTTAAGGAGTGTGAGATAGAAAAAACCTATTTTATGTTGGAATGCCTAGAACTTCTAGGATATATGCTTAAGTTTGAGTTGACACATGATTTTTTTGTGTTCTGTTTATTTTTGGAAGCTTTGCAAGATTTGCCATGCAATTGGATTGCTATTCACCAAGAATGAAGAATCACTCATGCGTTCCAGAATTGTGGGAGTGGGACACATTCTCTTAGAATCCAGGTGGATAAATTAAAAACGTCGAGCTAACAATGTTAAACGTAGAACTTCATGGGAGGCAGTCCATGTTTGACATAGGTAGATTTTGTTTCCTTTTCTTAACTTTTTCATCACTATCCTTAATTGATGCTTTGTATATTGCAGGTATACACGCTAATGTATCAAAAGGGATTGGTTTTCCAACTTAAAGTGTGGGGAAGAATCAATCCATACATTGGTTTTAAGCCATGTATTTAGAGGAGAACAAGGGAAGTTTTGACATCATATACAACCATTGAACATGGCTTGTGTTCAAGGTTACTTACAAACATCTTTACTTTCTTTAACGCCATAAAATAAGGACATTATAACCCGCCACGTGTCCTCCTCTTTATAAGAACACGCCAAGGCTATGAAATACTAATCCACATATTTTATAAAAAAATACAACTCCAATACTCACATATAAAAAGTATCTGTTAGATAATTCATCATATAAATAATACTCTTGAATTAACTTGTTGGCATAAATCAAAGCCAACATCATCCTGACTTATAACTTAACTAAAAAGTCCTATAAAGAAATCTTAAGCTCATAAGGTAAATAAAATCTTTCAAACTAATAATAGTTTCAAATAAAACTTCATAAATTATTAAATCGTCTTCCTATCTCTATGTATAAAAAATCTACCTCTATTGATCCTAGCAGAAAAGTCAAGTTCACTATCGCCATCCCCATGATCTATAAAGATGTCATATCCAGTAAGATCATAAATCACCTTATCTTCTCCTATTCTTGAAAAATGAATGGAATGAGCGAAAATGCCCAATACGTTAATCCACAAAACAAATGCATATGCACACACAATATATATATATATATATATATATATCAAATGCAACTTATTCTAATGCAACCAATCAGATATTATCTTTATTAAGCCAACTAAACAACACAGTTCAGAACTATGAATCCCTAGCTCCAAACTTGAAGTAACTCAGACCCCTGAAAATCAACCAACTTTTGAAAATGGGTAATTATATACATATATTGGTATTGGAGAATCATCCACACACCGAGGCCTTTGCCAAAACCTAATCTACCGAAATCATTTCTATGTACGAGTCCACTCGGGACAACCTCACACATAGATCATCAGGGTACCTCGTTAGTATCACACCTTCGTGGTCTTTACTAACCAAAACCAAACACAAGCAGCAAACATAATTTCTTATTGTCATATAGAATTAAGTCAATTTAAAATTCTGATCCTACATCACGATAGCAAACAAATCTAAAGCTACAAGCACATACAACAAACAAGGAATAGTCGTACTTGGTATTGCTTTCAACTCAAATCCACCGACAAAACTTCTTAAAGAAAGGAACCCCAATCTCTTAGATATCCCTGATCAACAATAATACACAATTAAACCTTAATTCCTTAATTTCATAATCTCACTAAAAGAATCTATAACCCTAAATATAAATCTACGAAAAGTAATTAACACACCTGTCTCTTTTGTTCACAATTCAAAGAAACCGTTCAACATATCTTTCTCCAAAACCTCTTAATCTCTCCACGACTTCCTTCAATACATATACGTAAAGTCTCCAATTAATAATTTCAAAATACAATAAGAGATAAATTTCTTTGAACAACAATATAGAATGGATTCTTACGTACCTAGAACTTGTAGATCTTAAATTGGAATAAGAACCCTAATCCATAATTTTCCTGAATTTCGATAATAAACTAAAATCATAAACCTATAATCCTTAAATCGTAGTAATTATAAAACCCTAAGAAAGATTTTACCTTTGACCTTTGAATCAGAGTCTCCCAGATCTCCAATCATTCTAGGGTTTCTCCACAAATCTTAGATCTCCATCAAATCTATAGAACAACTTGTATTAGAAAGATCGAACTAAAGAGAATGATTGAAAAAGACTAGAGAAAGACCTACTTACCTAGGGTTCTGCTGAAGAAAAGATGTGAAAAGGTCGTCGGGGATCTAGGTTCTATTATTAGAGGGAGTTGGCTTTAGACAAACGTAACCCTAGCTTAGGAAAAACACTAGGTTCATGTCTAATTTAAGCAGCCTTCTGCCAAAATCCATTCTTAATCAAGTCTTTCTCATGTGAACACAATACAATTATATTCAAACTTTGATCATAAAACTTTCTTTTTTAATATCCTTTGATACTTTGACCGTTCTTAATAATCCTTTTATGTACTTTAGGGTTGACCATGAAACCCTCTTATTTTATATCAAATGGCAAACTTACCTTTCTTTATAATTTATTTATCTTTATATTACACTTTCTATAGAAATTTTTATCTCTATACAACCATTGAACATAGCTTATGTTTAAGGTTGTAGCTAACTTGTGTTTTTGGCGCCAAACACAGCTTGTGTTCATGGTTATGTAAAACCTCTAATGCTCTCGAGTCAATTTTTTTTCCTACACAACCATAAAACACAGCTTGTGTTTAAAAGTCATGTACAATTTGTGACCCATTCTAGACAAAAATTCGATCTTGCACAATATTAAACACAAGTTGTGTTTAAGGTTGTGTATAACATGCTAAACATTTTGCGAAACTTTTGAGTCTGCAAGACCCTTGAACATAGCTTGTGTTCGACCTTATGCAAACCTCTTAGGTCATTCTGCAACCCCTATAAGACCTTTGAACACAGCTTGTGCTCTAATGGTCGCGTATGCCCAATTTGCCCTGCATATAAATACTTAACTTCCTACACTCCTTCATTTTTCCTTGCTTGTGTATACCCTAAGCACAATCATTTTCTTTCTTTCTGTAAGCACACAACTACTACACTACATTTTGCTCATTCACAACATCTTAGATCACAATCTCATCGCAAGGTGTGTACTTAATTCTTTCTCTTTATTTTATTTACCTTGATTCTCATTCCTTTGCATCTCCATCTCACGAGGATGTAATGTGCGATAATTGTGGGTACTATTTTGCATGATTTAGCTTGCTATATATTTGTTGGACTCATCCGACATGCGTGTCCAAATTTAGACACACTCCATGAGCCTTCATGCATCATACATACTACATGCATTCACAATGTGGGGTTCATGTAGAATTTGAACTGTCACAAAATTTAAGGCTTTTGTGTTTTTCATGCAATTCCTTCATTGTATAACAAAGACAAACATGTAGCATAGGAATTTCATGTGTAATTCATCATAATCGTGATGGTTAAGGTTTAAAATGAAGAAAAATTGGGGCTTTTTCATTTTGAATTCATGGAGTGATGAGTTTTGACCTTTTGAACTTGGTTTGTTTTTGAAATTCTTGTATGAACACGTACACGGGCTTTTACATAAGTAATTTTGCGCGTTCTTATTCAATTCAAATTTTGTTACCTCATATCCTTACATAACTATTCTACACAATGTGTAGGATAGTCATGTATGCCCAGATTACATGTCCCAACATTTTAAAAGTGTGTACTTGTTCATGATGAAATATCTTTTTATTGAGTTGGTTTATGAGTTGTAGATATCCTAGCTTCTAATCTTAATATGAGATTTTGTATACTTCTCTATGGTACTTACACTTGTTTTTGTTTCTATCTTTTTTTTTTTCAAAGAAATAGGGAAGAAGTAGTCATGCCCGAAGTAGCCTTATAACCCCAAAAAACGATAATGCTAGTGATGGGAAAGCTCTAACATCCATGAAAATGAATGGAAGCAATTCGATGAGGAATGGTGTAAGAAGAGATTGGCTAAGCTTTTAACAAAACCTAGGTGCCCGTAGATATTTGGATTGGTCTATGATAGCTAACTATGGCAATAAGTAGAAAATTAGGGATATACTCTCTATAGGTCCATGGGTATCCTTTCTCAGCATTAGGATGCCAGCTTATAAGGGCATCACTTTAGAGGTCCTTTCCACAATGTCACTAGACAAGCCGGACTTTACTCATGGGCTAAAACACTACATTAAATTTCAAGCTTATGATGTGTATCGTCAAATTGCTATGCATCTATTTTGTGTTTATATGGGTCTCTATACCAAAGAAGAGACATGTACGGAGGAATTCAACCACTAATACTTACTAGAAGATCTTGTGTGATAAAGATGTCTAATACTACCTTCCAAGTCGAAGGCTTCATCTATGGTGGAAGTAAATTATACGGTGATTCATTGGTTGTTATCAAACACCACAGGGGCGAGAAAGAGCGGTACAAGGGTAGTTAATAATTGTGAATTGCTACACATATATAGTACTGCCACTCGATACAAGATTAGTGTCGATGTTGAATAAGCTCATTATTTGTATAGACAAGCTTCAAATCCAAGATCTAAAGGAATATAATGTGGTGCATACATAACTAGACTCTTGCAAAGGATGTATTTTCTAGGAACCAACTCTTGGAATACCATGTGTGCAAATCAAGAGGGTTACAGATGGACCTTTTGCTGGTTAGGGACTTAAGAAGCTTATTAAGACCCTTGCAAGATCTTATTCGACATCACCACAACGACCATTCAATTCCTCTAGAGCTTCTGCATCTCAGGCATCAGCTGCACTTGAACTTATAAAGAAAGTGGACCACTTACAGTAGAGATTTAAAAAGTTCAGATCATATATAGTGGAATTCCTCTAGGGATTAGCTCAATATGTTAACCCACCTATAGGTACTCTCCTTACCTATGTTTCCTCTTCTAATAGTGATGACAGGAGCACACTTGCTGTCACGGGACGAGAGTTTGACCCCTCAAAGAGTTTTGTGTAGCGCTCGACCATCCCTTATATCATCGTTTGTTGCTAATCTGGATGGCAAGCCAGCCTATTCTTTCTTGACTTTCCAGGTTTGTTTTGAGCCTTATATTCTCATAATAAGCGTCCCCTTGGCTTTGCTACGATCATCCATATATTTGGGAGGTTCAACTATATCAACTGGTTTCGGCCTACCTTGGTCTTATCAGGAGAACGGCATCAACTCCTAACCAATTTATCTACGGGAGGCTAGACTCGCCTTTAGATATAACCAACACCCCGATCAAACTCTCTGTTGATGCCACTCATAACTCTATATGCCTAAGTTAAACACCCCCATAAAGTCCTTAACTCTCGGACCATGAGACTTTTCCCTACTTAAATTTATGACATCCTCGTCATGAGGCAAATCTTTTGCTGCCACTACCCACTCTAAAGCTCTCACCCCTTCTCCACGCCCATTGTCAACACACCCAAGATCATCTCACCAGGGCTTCGAGCTTCCACAGGCTTCCTCTCGCCTACACCCATATTCTCTAAGATCGCCTCTTGTTGAGTTGCCCAACGATAGGGTTTGAGCATAAGATCTTGCTTCAACCCCAACTCGCGACATAGCCACCCTCAAGCAATGATGTCCTCACTCTAGTGGCCGCTCCGCTTGACTTCATCCATATGAGCTGAATTGACAACAAGACTAGGGTCAAATCTTGTCTCTATGACTCATGACACAGCTATTCTCTGGCAATAATATCCTCTCTCTGGTGGTTGCTCCTCCTGAGCTTTGCCCACACGAACCGCTTCCACAACAAGAATTACCCACTCGTTAAGCACTCTGGGTAGCATCTAAGCGGTTCGATGGAGCTGGGAACTTCTGCTTTGATACCATTTATCACGAGACAGGAGTTTCACCCCTTAAAGAGTTCCCGTGCGACGCTCGATCATCTCTTATATCATCGTTTGTTGCTAATCTAGATGGCGAGCCAGCCTAATCTTTCCTAACTTTCCAAGTCTGTTCCGAGCCCCACATTCTCATAAATAGTGCCCTCTTGGCTTTGCCACGATCCTCCATATGTTTGGAAGGTTCAACTATATCAAATGGTTTTGGCCTGCCTTGGCTTCACTAGGAGAGCTGCATCAACTCCCAACCTATTTGTGTACGGGAGGCTAGACCTACCTTCAAATATAACCAACACCCTGAACAAACCCTCTGTTGATGTGACTCATAACTTTATATGTCCAAGTTAAACACTCCCATAAAGTTCTCAATTCTCGGACCGTGACACCTGCTGCCCAGGCTCCACAGATCCCTCTAGGTAAAAGGGTAAGGCACCAACTGAAGCTCAATAAAAAGATCCTAGTAGTTCAAGTGAGGAAGCAGCTGAATATGAAGAAGAAGAAGATGATAGTGAAGATCGATCTGAAGAAGCAGAAGGAGAAGAGGAAGAATCAGCCGATGAAGATGAAGATGGAAAAGATTGACCAATTGATTGCTTGTTATTTATATGTTTTTAAAGACTTCTAGCTAATCTGTTATCTTAATAGGCATGTATTATTTATAAGCGCTCCTTATTAGTAGACTCTTTAGTGTTTTTGATTTTGACAAGTGCAAAAACTTTGGAAGATAGGCTAACTTCTAGAAGTACATATTAACTATCTTTTGTTTTTCTTTCTTTTTCTATGATTCTGTGCAGCATGAACTACTTCTAGGAACTCAAATGTACAACTGCTTTTGTTATCTTCACAATCACGTCCCTTCATAGCTTTGCCTTGTTTTTCATCTCAAACTATGGAAATTTCAATTCCTTTTCTTTTTATTTTTTTTCTTTTTGCACTTTACTGGATTTATATGATATAGTAAACATTGAGGACAATGTCTCACTTAGTAGTATATACACTGAATGCAATTTCATCATCCCTTGCTGTTTGAGTGTTGGTGACATGCTGGAAATGTGTACGAGCACAGTAATGTGGAGTGAATTCCGGAATTAAGATCAAGTAGATACCTCAAGTAGATCAGCAAGACGCAATTTCTGTCCTTCCAGGGACTAAATTCCTATCTACACTATAAAATGAATTTACAAGCACAATCAATGAATATTTAATACTGCACAACACTTTTTCATACTCCACTTTCCTAAAACAGGATTTAATAATGATTTCAAAAGTTGCATTGAACCATATGTTGTGCTGAGGATATATGTTCTTTCTGCTGCCAGTTGAAATCTATTTTTTAACCGGTGGCTACTACCTTTGCAAGCAGTAGCTCTAAGTCTTCCAAGCTGCAGAAGTAATAAGAAAACCATGAGTTTGAGTTGAAGTTAGCAATCAGAAATAATTATTCAAACTATGGATGAAAATACGAAGTAATCGTACCTTACATTACCCAGGTCAGGGCACTTGGCTATTGCATCTTTAAAATCCTGAATCAATCATCGTTATGTCAATACAGAAAATGCATAATAACACTATGATTTCCACGGTACAAATTTTTTGTTGCTAAAGTTAGATTACCTGGTTAGCTGTTGAAGATGTGTAAGAGATCACGCAGGACATCCCAACACTTGTTGCAACCTACAGAACTTAATTACTTTAGATGGAATCTCATCATGTTTTTAAGTTATAGTTTAAGATACACATAATCATAAAACATCCCCACAAAGTTTTAGGTATCCAAAATGGAACTAATTATGATGCACCCTAATAAATCACATCAAATTTGGTGATTTCTTAATGGATATGATCATCACAAAAACTACTTATCTGTAATCCAATAACACTGTCCTCTATAACGAGACAATCACTCCCGGATACACCAAGCTTCTGCAACAGATAACCGAACAACTGTTATCTATTGTTCTTGGGCAGTTGCAATATTATCTAACTGTGGCCTCATTTGGTTTATTCTATGGAATAGGATCCATCGAATCCCAATCTTTATTGATTTTAATGAGTTTGGTTGTATTGCAATGTCGCAATCAGAAAAACATAAGCTCACGATTTTCAATTCCTTATGAGTCCAAATAACTAGTAAAGAGGAATCCAGTTTTAAGAAATTGAAAGCTATCTCATAATCATAACCATAATATAAGTAAGTACTCACTAACAGTAATAGCAAATTGGATGCCATGGTAAAACCAAACAAAGGTTAAGAGTAGTAACAAAATAAAAAAACCTTATACAATGTTTTAGCTACCTTGGAAGCTGTAAAGTATATGGAAGGATCTGGCTTCTTTGCCTTCACATCATCACCTACAAAAACAGAGGATCTGGCTTCTTTTCATACTCAAGCTTGCATAAAATAGAAGCATGAATGCATATGTGAAACTTGAGCCAGCAAAAGAAAAAACATATGATCAGATGACAGACCGATGATGGGGTTTTGCATTTTAATTAAAAAATAAATGAAAAATGTACAACAAGATGCTATCTGAAGGGCACAGCTAATCCCAATATGCGCTCTATTAGAAACAAGACCACAGATCCTAATGCAAAAGATAGTATTTAAGAGGTTTTTAATCATCAGAAGCTCTGAAAGATCTTTAAATACCATTTAGTGCCATATCAAATAGGATATGTAAATTTAATGTTTTAAAAGATGTTGACTCACCTGCTAGAAAGCAATCTAAACCTTGAAACCGTTCCTGAAAAAAAAAAGGAAAAATACATAAAAAAAGTTACAAAGTCGATCATATTGAATTGAATGCAAGTCCATCAAATAACTTTGCAGAAGAAGAACACCATTCCAATGAGATTTTCAAGACATAGTATGACCGAGCTCTTGGTTGCTGCAGAGCAAACAGCAAGTTTCTTCCCCTACAGCATAAAGTGAGAAAAAGATAGTATCAACAACATTCTACCACGAAAGATTGGCCAAGGAACAAGCAAGTAAAAGAAACAACAAATAGATAGAATATCTGCAGCAAACTAGAAAAGTCCAGTCATATCAGGATTAATATATGCAAGATTTGAGATATCAAGTCAACCTACAATATTAGCTAAATGGCAATATCAGAGTCATTGAACTTTACAGCAGCCTTTGCCTCATCCATCAGTCTCAAAACTCCAGATCTGGGTTTCACCTGTGGATGACATCATACATCATCTGTCAAAAGTAGAAAGCAAACAGTTTACATAAGTAAAAATAATGAAGAATGGCAGCATCTTACTGTTCCAGATTTGATAATTTCTTTGTACCTTTCAGTTTTCCAGTCCTAAAAATACAATAAAGAAGGAATATGAAATAAAAGAGAAAGCATTCCACGATGAAAGTAGAGCAGCAGAAAATCAAAACAAAAACTTAATCAGCCAATTGTCTAGAAACACTGGAATGCTTCTTTCTCCAATTATCTTTGATACTTATGTTTCCAAGTCATAACTGATTCTTTATTCCAGATTTCCCCTCAATAAATAATAGCAGCAATGAATTTCTGAAGGTGAACTTTTCTCCAATAAGTTCGGATGGCTTATACTAAATTCTCTTAAACCAGAGAGTGATCTTTTAATTCAATATCACTTTTCTCCTCCCAGAATATTTTCTGCATAGGCTAGCCTGTTAAAGGATCAAAGCTGGGATAGATAACCATAAAAGAAGAAAATGCAGCACCTGTAGAGTATCAATCAAATATGGATGATGTAGGCCATCCGTGTTCTTTGAAGTACCTTCAAGAATCCAACACCAAATGAAAATGAATGATCACACATATCACACATATTAGATTCAAACAACACACCTTTATATAGATCATGGCCTTCAACATGAGCTTGTTCCATGAAATCCTATGTGAAAAGTGGATCTGTAGATATAGAACTATATGAAATCTATAAAGCCCCATTGTTAAAGTTACAGATTTTGTCAATATCAACCTGGAGATAGAGCCTTGAATTTGGAAATGGATTCCAAAATTCACATCCATTTTTTTTAAGATCATTAAAGTCACATCATGGAATCTAATAATAGGAAAGGGAAAGAAATCCTCAAGATAGAATTACTTAAAAGCACATCATCTTTTGAAAGTAAATGAGCTAAACCCATTCAATCGAGCCGAGTTCAAGTTTGTCGGGTACCACTTAAAATCATGCTTAATATTGGAATATACAATTTATGAACTCAATGACTCCGAATAACTACTCGAATTAGAATATAACCAACCATCTCTTGGGTTTACCACCACCAATCCGGTTCTGCAACTCATCATAGAATTCCTCACCCCAGTTAAGAGTCTCCTGAGAGCAACGGACATTGAAGTGATCAAAGGCATCATTATAAGCCTGTCTATGCAAGTGCTCAGATTCTAGGATGACACCATCACAGTCAAATATAAGAGCTTTAAGTGCACATGAAACCGAAACCGAAGTAGTAGTAGCAGTAGAAGAGGTTTTATAGGAAAATGACTTGTTGGGTTGGGAGCGAAGAAAGGATGGAGAAGTGGGCGTGAGAGAAGAAAGGGAATGGTGGTGGAGAGAGAGAGTTTTGGGAGGAGAGAGAGGGAGGTTTTGGAAGAGCAACATGGAAGCCATTTGTGGGAGTGGAGTGGTGTTGATCGGATTTCGGATACAGTTGGTGTTAGTTAATGAATGTATGGCGGGTTCTGTGGTTTGGCTTTGTGTGGCTGTGGTGTTAGCTCAAAGTGAAGTGGTGCAATGGGCTATGACCATTACTAAATTACTAACACTATGTTTGATGAGTAGAAATGGTATGAAACACTTGGGAATGGAAGTGAAAAAAGAAATCAAAGAAAATGACATTTTGGATTTTTATTTGAATTTATATAAAAAGGAAAGAAATAAAAAAAGAAATTTTTAATTCATATTGTTTGGATTATAATGAATAATGGAAATCAAGGGAGAATGTTGTTTAATATTCAATATCACCCCTTATTTCTCTTAATAAATTTAAAACTTAGGTGTTAGGAAATTTTTTATAATTCAAGATCTTTTCTACTACTTCTCACTACTTTCTCTTAAAATTTGGAGAGAAGAAAAGAAAGCTATTAGGTAAAAAGTTTTTCATCCCTCTTGACCCATTTCATTCCCTTTTCATCCTTTATTAAATAACCCAATTACGTATTTCCATTCATTTTCATAATTTTTGTTTAGTTTCCTTTCCATAACTTCCCAACAATACAACCAAAGAGGAGTAAAAAATCCTAAAAACTCCCATATTTGTTTTGGTCTTCCTTTGAAATTTGGACTTGTGGTTTCTCCTTAGCCCAGTTGGGTTCTGATTTCCTCCTAAGCTTAAAAAGGAGTCAAATGGAGAAGGTATAATGTTAAGCTCAAACTCAAACTCAGCTCAAAGTTTTAAAGCTCAAACTTCGAATGTGAGCTCGATTTTTACTCAAGTAAGACTCATCCAATTTAAACTTAAACTCTGTTGAACTCAATAACACTTAGATTTATCTATTATTTTAAATTAAATAATATTAATTGCTGACCTTTAACTTTATGTAATGATATTTTTTCATATATTTTAGTGTGAATATCGAATTTGGTACCCAAACTTTGTACAAAATTCAATTAGGTACCTGAACTTAAAAAAATTAAATTTAATACCCAATTGAACTTTGTGTGGCTACTTTCACTACTTGCCTTAACTCCGTCTCTTTTATTTTTCTACATTGATGTGATAGCTAATAGATTTTGACACGAGTCACTAGCAATTAAAAAACAAAAAAAAAAGTGTATACGTGTTTGTGTTTGTGTGTGTGTGAGAGAGAGAGAGAAAGAGGGGAAAGAAGAAGAAGAGGTAAATGAAAGGTAAATCCAACTAAGCTCCAAACAAAGCTAATTATCTCTTATTTTTTTAATTAGACACTTGATGGGTCTTTTAAAGAATTAACAAAAGAAACAAAAATGCATAAGAATTGCTTAGAAACTTAAGAAATAAAAAGATTGAAAACTGGTGAATACTTAGGGTGAAAAACCCAGCCTTAAGGTGCTAAAGGGTCCACCCACATCGCCTCTAAGCGACATGTGTAAGACTTCCATTAACTAGGTGGATTGCTATTCAAGTTTTAGTTGTAAAACCATTATTAAGTTTCATAGTAAACAACATATTGCGTAGATTGATGAATTTGTAAGACTATTATACAAAACATGTAGAAAACAATTTAAGTGAGTGAAATAGAAGTTTAAGTTTTGAAACAGTTAAAGATAGCAGCTATAGAAAGGGAGCTAGGCTCAACCCGATAATAAAGTTTGGCACTTGGCCTGAAAACAGTAACATAGCTTTAAGTTTACAATCAACCATTTGAAATAAAAACAAACATTCAAATAGTTTTTCCCAAAGTTCTGCTTAGTCCCCTAATCATTGGGGTCAGTCTCCAAACCTGTCAATCTCGAAACTCATAGAATCATAGTGGAGATCCATATACAAACCCTTATCAGTACTTGAAATAGTAAAATGTTAGCGGCGAAGTCCAATACACAGTAACTAAACATATGCACGCATGCCATGCATGTCTAAGCTAATGCAACAAGTACGAATAAAGTTCGACTAAGTTTTAAGTCAGTAAACAAGTATTCCTAATGTTACCAAAATACAAACACGCACAAGAATAGTTATGACTCCCACCAAAGAAAATGGATAGGGTTCCCTTAGCGAATTAATCATCAAGAGGAGGTTTTGATAAGTCCCCAGCACTTACCAGAAAAGAAAATAAGGAAATAGTCTCGTCTGGATCATTCCCTCATGGAATGCCACGAACGATCATGGTCTATTGTAATGGTTTATACAAGGTCCTATATGTTGTATAACTCATTACAACTTCGTACCTGCTTCTAGTTAACCACTCGATCTTAGAAATTCTCCTATCAACTATCCGCTGAGCTTAACCATACATTCCGAGGGGCCTAAGAGCCTAAACTACCACATCATCCAGAAGTTATGATCTATCTTGCAACCCAGTCTGGGGGTACCACTCCTGGAGTAAGCGGCCAAGCAGCAACTAACACTCAAATTAAATCGAGTTTAAATTCTTAGTCTAGTTACTAATACTATCTTAGGAAGCAACACGCAATTACTGCGTACCTATTGATTGGCTTGAGCTCATTATCTCTTTCCTAGCTTATTGTCCAAATACTGTTCAAAATTGGAATTGAAATAAATTCATGATTAATTATCTTTAATCCTCTTGTATTGTTTTTTATATTTAAGTCACTTCAACTCAATCATTTCACTTAAAGATCATATTTAAAGGGTTATTTAAGTCTAAGGAAGAAACGGGTCAAGTTTTGTGTGATTTTGATAAGAAAAGAGGGAGTTGGAAACAGCATGAAGGTACATTTGGTTTAGAGAAAGGGGTGGGGTGGGGGGTGTTGTTGCACGAGGGGTACACGACATAAGCATTCCTTTGTGTTCTTTTAGGGTTAAAAGGCTTTTGAGATAAGAGAGGAACATGAGGGGATAGGTCATCCCTTGTTCCAATTATGTTTTTCTAGAGACTCAAAACTCGGGGAGAAGCACTAGGGGAACATATTTGGATATATGTCTGTAATCCCCCTAATTTTACATAACCTTATTATAATAATTACTAAAAATATAATATAGAACCATAAAGTACTTTAGGAAAAAGTTCAAAAATCACTCCTATTTTTTCACATTTTAAATTTATTAAAGTGTGAACAAATTGATTATTATGAGAAAAATTACAATCCTACCAATAAAATTTCAAAACGGAAAATATAACTTCCATAACCTAATATAATCAAATATCGATGATAAATTAATCATTACTATAAATTTCAAAGTCATTTTACCTTAAGTTCAGTAATTAGAAAATAAATTCTACACTAATTAGATAATGATATAACAATATTCACGTTACCTCCAATATTTTAAAACTTTGAAGTAACAAAAGGATATTTATTAATATCAACTATCAAAATAAATAATTCTTAGAATATGATTCTACAACACGAGTCAATAACTTAACAAATAATCAAAGTTAACCGTAGTTTTCAATTATAATAAAAGACGATTAATTTTTAAAACTGACTGGTTATGAAAATATAGTTCAAAGATAAATCACTAGGATTACAAAATACGTGATGAGATCAAAAACTGATAAATATCTAAGAATTTATACCTTAATTAAATATTTGAATTACACTAATATTTTAGTTAGAAAATTTTGAATCTATAGAAATTAAAATCCTAATTTAACCTTGTAATCCCTGAAAATTTTCATACTAGTATACAATAATAAATTGGAAAATGCAAATTTAAATAGTAAACCTAGAACCCGATAAAAATCCTAGAATGAACCTTTAAGTAGTAGTAAACTCCTTTATAACCTAAAAACCCGAATAGAAATTTCTTTGACCCTAGTTGATACCAAAGACAAAGTTTCTTATCTTGAGCCAATAACTCAAGATATAATTAAAAGCAGCTCCAAATTTAAAAAACAATAAAAGACAACCCTTTATAGAGTTTATTGGTTATAAAATAATAACTAAAAGATGAACCACCAAGGTTATAAATATGCATCAAGAATAAAAAAATATCCATAAATAATAATCTAGACCTTAAATAAAAAAATGGATTGTACCATAATTCTAGTTAGGGAATTTAGGGCTTATGGGCACTAAAACCCTAATTTTGCCTTTTGGGCCTAGAAAAACTTAATTGCGTAAGATAAAACTCTAAAAATACTTAATTGTGTAAACTTTAAACTCAAAGTTTGAACTCATAGATAGTGTAGCGATTTTGTAGAGACCTTAGATAAGCTTTTAAAGATAAGACCTCTATATAACTGATATATAAATATGCGTAAAGACTAATAAACTACTTGAAAATTTAGATGATCCATAAAACAACTACAATCCTAAATTAACTAAGCAATATATGGTAGGAAAACAAGCTTGGGAATCCGACTGCTACACTTGAAGAAAAATCACGCCTGTTGCTAATATAATTTGAATCAAATGGTCCTCTAAGTCAGATGATAAGGACATTTGAGCTAATGGAAGATCTCCAAGTAAGCTTAGCATTAAATGAACAAATTACCAGCCTAAAATAACTTGCTTAATCAGCTCAAAATGGTCCCTGTTTTTCCGAAAACAACAACTGCATAGGAAACAATAATTTCCCAAGTTGCTACACTTGTTTCCCAAATCTCGTTGCTACAACTGCAAAAAAAAGACAGCTTGCCTTGAAAATTTTACTTGTTCTCACTGTATACTACTTTAGGTATTCTAGGAATAGACTAAGTCAAAAAGTTTTGATGAATGGACCAACTAACCAATACAATTGATGAAGAGTAAAAGCCTTAGCAATTTGCAAAACTAGCTTCCATATTTTGGTCTTCACTTCCATGGCCATAGTTGCTAAAAGAGGAGACAACTCACGTTAGGGTTATTCTCCATGCCTTTACCGTGTTTGGCTTTAAGAACTATAAGTACAACTCAAGCTAACAACTTTGACAAAGTGATCATTAAAACTCCAATAAAAATACATCAAATAGATACATAGATAGATGAAGGTTGACTTGAGAATCAGTTATCCAAGAACACATAAAACCAACTTTTAGCAGTTCCAAATTGTAGACATAAATCTATTCCACAGCCCACAATTAGCACATAAAAATCAATCTAACTTTCACAGCAAACACACCACATATATAGCTATGAATGTGTATTATTAGCTAGTAAACAAACTGACTTTAGAACCTCAAAAATTTTAGATGGAAAAAAAAAAGCCACCAACTTACCATTTCTCATGTCTTAAACATCCCAACTTATACCACCATTACAGCTGTTGTTTGACATATATAAATGAGACTAATTAATAATAAAAAAAAACACATTTACTTCCCCATAACCTTGATCCAAAAATTAGACAAACAACCAAAGCAAACAACCTTCTTCTTCTCCAATAAAACTTCATCATAGCGGACTTCAAAGGAAAAACAAAACAAAGCATAACAACCCCCATTTTTCCAAAAATCCACCAAAAAGCTCCATCTCCTAACCACACAAAACACCACAAACTAACTAAAACTCCTCACTTGATTTTCACTGTGAACCATAAATCAATACCACAGCCAATACTTAAGCAAACAAATTTATGCTTCAACCATAGGCATCAAGAAGAAAGGAGCATCCTATAGCTTGACATAAACAAGGCCTTAGGAACCAAGATCTAAAGGTAAGAATGGTTTTAACTTAGCTAATTTATTTCTAGACTTATAACTACTCATTCTCATATCTCCTAATATAGGGCTCGATTCACATAAAAAGGAAGGAGCTAGTTACAAAATACTATCAAACTAGAGTAAAAATCATACTATTTTAAAGTTTACATTATGTTTAAGTATAGAACTAGGATGAATTGAGTTGCTTTAGAAGAGCTTATAATTCGAATGATTAAATATTTATCTTGTGAATTTGACAAGATGAATCATCAATTTGTTGATGATGTTCGAGCTATTTAGGAATATGGCAATATCAACATGAGAATTTAGAACTCTAAGCTTTAGGAAATTTGGATATAAAGAAGAAGAGATCAAAACCATGTTGGAACTACAACAAAGCTAACTTAAAAATTTGCTAAAATGTATCTAAGACAAGATTCTTAAAGAAGAAATTTAACAAAAGAAATCTTAGAAACTTAACAAGGAAGTTCAACTTTAAGATTACAACATGAATTCTCTCCTATAACTAAGAAAAAAATTATAAAACAACTCATCCCTTCCTTCAGTACAGGCAGTGCAAAAGGTGGGTTAGTGAACAAACCACCCATCCCTTCCACTAGCATAGGCCACGCAAAAGGTAGGGAAGATTTCAAACCAGTATTCTCTCCCGTCAACACAACTCATGTGGTCCCTAGTGTAGAACTTAAAATTCCATTTTTCTTTTTATTTTTAACACAAAAATTAAATTAAACTTTTGGAATTATATTCTACAATATCACGGTTGCATGACTACAAAAAAATATTAATTATTCATTAATTGAATTTAATATACATTTGATACATGTCTAAACTTCATGAGCCTACCAATATGTTAGAAAAATAATTAAAGAACTAGATACTAGAATATGACTCTATAAATAATAAAAATATTGACTCATAAAAAAAAAATAATAAGGTTGACAAACAAAGATATAACAAATAAAAGTCCACTATCAATATAGACACTAACGGATATGAGACTTAATTAAATTAGAACAATGAAAACACTTTAAATAGAAATAAAAAATATTAATTAAGATCAAAACAAGCAAAATGAAAATTAATATTAAATATTAAATATCCATTATTAGAGGATCATTACCTTAAAGATCAATACAAATGATAATATAGGACACCTAGGCACTCATAGGAATTTAGTTATATAATTTTATGTCTTATTGATGAATAATTCTATTCATCTCAATAGGTGATTTTATACTGTTGAGGACTTTCTAGTTGATTATTACGATTAGACAATATGAGTATGTGAGTAACTTTGACCATATCACATCGTTTGTGCTTGTAGTATAGTTACATTTGTAATGATAAATTAAACTGTTATGCATGTGGGATTGGGTATGCTACATGATGATTGGTGTATGTTTGGTTGCCAAAAGATCATACTATAAGTGAAACTTGCATTGTATGATAATTAACATATGAAGCCTGTTGATGTCTGTTTGTGAATTGTATGATCATCTTAAACTCGATTAAAAACTATTAGTACCATAAATCAAATGGACATGCATTGCATAAATTGCTTATACTGCATAACAAAAACATGACCACCTGTTACGTTTTCGTGTTTTGGTTCTTTGATAGTGCTTGGTTTTTCTAGGCAGAAGGCTATTAGTTGTAAACACGATTACCTTTGTTTCTCAGTTCTATAGGAACTAACAGGTAAATGAAGAATGCAGTCTATGGTATCGATATAAAATAACTAACACTTAGTGGAGTCTCCAAGGCTTGAAACAGGAAATGAGTGTTAAGATATGCTTAATATAAAGTGATAATTAAAGTGAGGATTGTTGTTTTCTTGTATGCTTAGTCTGTTCTGGGTAATTAGGTCAATAAGATTTCCTTCAATCCCAATGAGAGGGCATAAATCTACATGCTGTTTAAATTTGGGGTTATCCAAGCTTGTACTTGTGTATATGATTGATTGTTACATTGCATATACTTGCTAATTATATTTGCTTGTTATTGTTTGATGTGTGGTCTAGTTTGGTCATGTTATTTTACTAAGCTATAGTTTCTCTCACCCCCAACAATTTTGTGCAGGAATAATACTAGCTGAGATCAGGTTAGAAATGTGTGAAGAGTGCTTCTCCATCAGACTTTACTGAAGTTAGAAATATAAGATATATTGAACTTAGAATGCGAATAAGTTAAATTGTATAAACAATTGAGACTTTCTATTGTGTAGGTTGAACCAACTTTTATTATTTGGTAGGGGATATCGATTCTCTACGATCTTGGTAAGACGTGAAAAAATCGAATTCCATAGTTAAGTTTCAATAATAGTATTATATGTATATGTATAATTAATAATAAATACGTACAGTCTTATATTTTTTGACTTGCAAGATGGTTCTCATATTGCGGGTATACATGTGGTATGATAACTTCATAATACTCCTATTAGGCTCCTATTTTGAGGTGTGACAATGTCCCTGTGTTCTTTTCAGATTCATAACATTTTTAAAATGGAGAGAACACTAGAGGAACACAGCTGCATGTATCTGCCCATGTTCTTCTGGGATTCATAATGTTTTTAAAACAAAGAGAAGCACAAGGGAACACGGCTGCATTTATCTTCTCGTGTTCTTCTAGGATTCATTGTGTTTGGAAAACAGAGAGAAGCATGATTGGAGAAGTCACCTCATGTTCTAACCATGTTTTTCTAGGAAAACTTGATCTTTTGAGTTTTGAAGCCAGTAAGAAGCATGGGCAAGAGCATGATGTCGTATTCCAACCGTGTACTTCTAGGAAACGTGTTTTCTTAGGGTTTTGTGGATCAAAGAGAAGCACAGGCAATAGTACGATGTTGTGTTCCAATCGTACTTTTTTGGGTTTAGGCATTTTCACGTTTAAACTTGATATTTTTGTCAAAACATATTTTAAGAAAAAATTTAGTCATCTTAAAGGTATCATATGGTTGTGTTCGAGCCTGGTTCCATCTATTTCCATCTTCCATTTATTCAAACACAATTTTTTGAGATTGAAAGCTTAAAACACGTAGTTTAACAACAATTAGCATCTTCTTCATGGTTTTCTTGAAATCTTTAAACTTATAGGCATAAACTATTTATTTTGGTGGCTTTAATATTAACAACATCAAACTTAATGTTTGTTTCATCTCTCTCTTCATAAGCTAGGCACATTACACTTTCTTCACCTCAAAATAAATTTCTAGCAGAACTCTAACTCAACATATGTACATTTCTTCATCTTTTACCTTACTAGAACTGTTCTATTCCTCGATTATCAATCTTTATAATACTAAGAGTTGATTTTAGGTCTTACCTTGTTGTTGTAGGTGTAATGTGGTACTTTGAAGCTACAAAACACTTCTAAAAGTAACTCCTTTGCTACCTTCACTTCCTACTAGCAACCCCTTTGTCAGATTTTACATCTAAAACACTATAAACTTTGTATTTCAATGCTTAAAATCCTCATAATCACCTTATTACAATTTTTTTTTTCAGTTTCTTGATCTTCTCTTTCTCGTAGTTCACCTCTATTGTCCACATTTCCTATCAGGAAATGGATAATCTCAACTGCAGTGGAGCCTAGGGTCTAGGGATTCTCACCTTAGGGTTGTAGTAGGTTTCCTAAAGAAGAAAATGTAGAAAAGTTAAAGAGCACTTATATGGGGACTAGTAGGGTGGGGTCTAGGGTTTTTAGGGTTTTTATTAGAGTGTCACATGTTGCGATCTCAACCATCCATCTCCATTAGGTTTTCATTTGGTAGATTTTGTTAACCTAGATTCCCTTGGTTTAAATTCCTAATTATTTTCTAGCTATTATATTTGAATTTTGAATTTTATGGATGGTGTTTGGGTCATTTCATAGGGTTTGGCTTCAATAAGTCACAAGCTATAGGGGGTTTGGCTTCTACTATGACGAATAATGACAATAACGTATGAGGATGAATTAGCTAAATTAGTTTGTCAAAACACTTGTTAGGTTTAGATTAGATGGATAGGGTTATACATGCAATAGGTATATAGACAATTGAGCAATTTGGTTGTGGTGTTCACAAAAGTTTGGCATGGGGGTTTAGCTTGACTTGGCTCACATGGAGATGGATTTGGAATTTTGGGTTGGCTAGTTGGTTAATGAAGATGGTTTTCATAAGGGTATTGATGGGTTTGAAAGCATCAAGGTCTAATTGTGGTGGTTAGGTTAGGGGTTATGCCAGCAATGGAAATAGGGATTTAGATGGGCGTTGGTGGTTGTGCAGGTGCTTTATGAGAGGAAGGACACAACTTGGTAGTTTCTTTGAACTTATGCAGTAGCTTAATAGTGGTGGTTCGATCGTGTCTGACTTCTCCTCCTCCTCTCCCTCCTTCTCTCTCTCCCCTTTCACTTTTTCTTTTTGTATCGAATACTAGCATCACATGTGAGACATCTATTGGCTGTTAAGTCCATGTAGATAAATGGAAGAGATATAGTTAGTAGCCATTCAAAGTTCAATTCGGTATTAAATTGAACTTTTGAAAATTCAAGTACCTAATTAAAATTTTTGGACAAAGTTTGGATACCAAATTGACATTTACCTTATATTTTATTAGACAAGATAATTAATGATTTAATAGGTAGAGATGCTCAGTATAGGTATGTAAACTTACGAAGCACTCATTGTCCATGTAGATTAATGTTTCCTATAATATATTTATCAATGAGGAATATGAATCTTTGCCTCTCATATTGTCAACATGGTATTAAAACCCTATCACTTTTCTCCAAGATTTTCTTTATTTAGTGCCTAATTGCTATCATCCCTCTTTACCATTACAAAATTATTTAGGAAGCCTTAATTGCACCTTTATTGCTACTAATATTACATTCGTCTTATTATTTTCTTCCAGTTGATTTTCTAACATATCATCATGTCCAATTTTAAGACCACCACTACCAATGGTCTAAAACCTTAAATGCACTTCACAAAGCAAATCAAGATTAAGGAAGCTTTAAATATGAAGGGAATAAATAATGAAGAGATTAAAAAGTTGAAAATGCTACTAAGATCTCTTGAGAAGTCTTCTTGGACTAATTCATTAAATCTCCTAGGTAGATCTGTAATCTCATATAAAATGCACCCCTCTCATAAGTTTTACACAAGTTCTTAAAGTCATAGACCATATAATCTATTCTTCACAAGTTTCCCTTCCATATACTTTGTGCCTTAATAATAGAAAAAATTTAATCTAAATGGTGCCTTTGCTACTATTGTAGGATTAAGAGATATCTATATTACCTTTTCAATTGTTCTTAAAGATGTTCTTCATATGCTAAAAACCAATCTTATCTATGCAAAAGCTTACTAATGATCTTACCTGTTATTTTTTCTGTCTCATTGTGCCATTCAACATCATATCTCAAGAAAGAAAATTGGACTTGTTAAGGAGAGGAACAGGCTTTATTACCTTGAATTGTCTAGAAATTCTATGAGTAAGGTATCCATGTCATTTCTTAGTTTTTCTTCTAATAAAAATGTTATTCAACTTTAGTTTTCTTTTAATAAAAATGTTATTCAACTTCACCATTTTCACTTGGGTCATCCATTGTTTTGAGTTTTAAAAGTTATGTTTCCAAAACTATTTAAAGAATTAGATATCTTTGGGTTTCAATATGAGGTTTGTTAATTAGCAAAACAAATCCAATATATTTTCCTATTAATAATAAAATGTGTTTTTCATATTGATATTTGGGAATCTTCAAATATTCCAAATATTTTAGGGGCTCAATGGATTGCGTCATTAATTAATGATTGCAAACATATTACATGGATCATTTAACTAAAACAGAAGTCATATTTAGAAACATCATTCCAAATTTTCATTATATGGTTCAAAATCAAATTGGGATCAAAATTAAAACTTTCAATTTGACGGTGTAAAGATTACTTTATTCAAGTTTTATCACTTTATTTTTAAAGGGATGATATCATTCATTAATCTTCATGTGTTAACATATCTCAACAAAATGGGATAGCTGAGAGATAAATAGGCATTTGCTTAACATTAATAGAGTTTTATTGATTTTAGAGAATATTCCCAAATCTTATTAAAGAGAAGCCATTCTCGTTAGTACGCATATGATAAATAGTTTGCCCCCACAAGTGTTAAATAAAAAAAGCCTGTGGACAATCTTTAACAATTTTTACCTTCATTTCAAAATGACAAGTGGTCTTATTTCTAGGGTCTTGGTTGCATTGCCTTTATACATGTTCACAATCAACATAGAGGCAAATCAAGTCATTGTGTAATTAGATGCATGTTTTTGGGTTGTCTACCTACTTAAATGGGGTACAAGTGGTAGCACCCTGCCTTAAGAAAAGTTTATGTATTAGTTAGTGTCACATTCATTGAAAATAAGCCATAATTCACAAAATCCCATCTTCTAGGGTGAGTGGGTGCAAAAGTCATAGAAGAAGGCATTTTTGAGCCATTAAGTCCTCTTATTTACCTAAACCCGCTCCTACATTCTCATTCAACGTAAGTCCAATGTCCTCTTTAGAAAGCCCTACACAATAGTTGATCCAAAAGATCCTTTCTCCAAACCATGTGTCTCCTCTAGAGTTAATGAGCATACTCATGGATTTTCAAGATTTTCATAAGTTTATTCTAAACCTATAATAGTCTTAATAACCCAACCTGGCTCTAAAAATAATAACATGGTAAAGATTGATCTTTCCGTGCAATTAGAGACAATTGAAACGTCCACTACAATAGTAATCTCTCTATTACTATTCAAAAGGGTACAAAAGAATGCACTAAAGGACCATTATACCCAATATTTGACCACGTGTCCCTCGAAAAAAATCTATGGTAAGTTTGAGTACCACTTTTACACCAAGTACCACGTTTGAAGCATTATTAAGAAGAAAGTAAAAAGATGCTATAGGATAGGTTATGGATGCTTTGGAGAAGAACATGACATGAGAAATTTTTTATGGGAAAAAAAAAAGAAAAAGAACATAGTAGATGGTAAGTGACTATACACTTTAAAATACAAGCCATATGGACACTTAAGAGATATAAAGTAAGATTAGTTGTAGAATGGTACACTCAAATCTGTGGAGTTGACCATCAAGAAAACTTTTCCCCAATGGCAAGAATGAACATGGTAAAAATCTTATTATCCTTAGTAGTTTACTTTGATTGACACTTCTAAAGTAGATGTTAAAAATGCTTTCATCTGTGGAGACATTGATGAAGAAATTTACATAAATGTTTCACTCGGTTTTGTAGAAGAAAAATTAAGATATAAACTTTTCACACTTAAAATAGTTCTATATGAACTAAAACAGTTTCCTAACACTTAATTTGGTAGGTTCACTAAAATTATGAAGGCTTCTAATTACAACTAAAGGCCAGGTGACCATACTCTATTCTTTAAAGCTTTTAGCCTTGTGGGAATAATTGCACTCTTAATATATGTTCATGGCATTATTGTGATAGGGAATGATGAGAAGGAAAGGCAAGAGTTAAAATAATGATTAGCTAATGGATTTGAATTAAAAGAGCTTAGAAAAATGTGAAGAATTTCTTTGTATTGAGGTAACTTATTCAACTCAAGGGATCTTCACATCACAACAAAAAAACATGCTTAATCTCTTAAATGAAGCAAGAAAGAGTGTAAACTAGTCTTTACTCTAATATCTCCTAATAAAAATACTTGGTAAAGCTAAAGAGGGCTAGCAGCTAATAATAAGATGTTTTAGAGATTAGTCAAATGACTTATACATCTCGCACATACTCGTCCTAGCATAACATATGTTATGAGTGTAAGAAATAAATCCATCTATAATCCAAGATCTTATCTACAATCAACTTATAGGATTTTGCACCATCTTAAAGGAAGTCTCAGAAAGGGATTTTGTTTAAAAAGAATGATAGTCTTACATTTGAAACCTATACTAATGCATGTTATGTAGGATCAATAGTAGATAGAAAGTAAACTTTGGGGTATTTTACACTTCTTGGAGGAAGTTGGTAGCATGCATAAGTAAAAAGCAAGATATTGTGATTAGATCAACTTAAAAATCATACTTAAGGCAATTGCCTACAAAGTTGTGCAAACGACCTTTAGCCCGTAGGCTGGCCCATTTTACCCATTTTAAAAACAAGTCAGATCCAACTTTTTCAACCTGATTAAAAGCAGGGCAAAGTAGGCTAGCCCATGGGTTAATAGCCTGCTAATTTACTTTTATAAATAAACGAATAAATAAATTCACAAGGGAAATGACTATTAATGCAACATTGTATCTAAAATTTTTATGTTTGAGTTTAAACTTATGCTGTAATGGTAACAGAGAATGACAAATCGATACACATGCACCATACCATTTTTAAGTATATATATTATTTTAAATGAAACATGATATCTAAGTAAATTATTTTAGAAAACGTATTCTTATATGTAAGTAGTTAAAATAACAATAGGTCGTTTAACAAGCTTGCATACCTTTAATTGCTTAAGGAATCTATGAGTTGCTATGGTTGAAGATTATTGTTGATGACTTAAAAGTCAAATGGAGAGACCTATAAAGTTTTACAATGACAATAAATTAGCAATAGAACAAAGAACATTAAGATTGATAGACATTTCATTTTAGAAAAGTTAGAATAAAGTATAACCTGCATGTCATATGTCTCTTAGGAAGGCAACTAAGGGATTGAATAGTGCAAGTTTTATGGGATTATTTCAAGCTAGGAATGATAAAGATCTAGTCCTGAACTTAAGGGGAAGTATTGAGCTGTAAATTTTGTAAATAATATTATATTAGACTAGATAACCAATGATGTGGTAGGTAGAGGTGATAGGTATAGATTGGCATGCCTACAAAGGATGCATTATTTGTATACATATATATATATATATATTAATGTTTCTTGTAATATATTTATCAATGAAAAATACAAATCTTTCCCTTACATATTTCTAGGAAAAATAGTTCCCTTTAATATTGACTCGAACTCTATTGATATTGAAATTCAATTCGATCTAGCAGTTACTTGACCTAAACATAATGAAGCTTGGACTCAATTTAACAAATTATAGATAGCTCAAGCTGGAGTTGACTTAACAACGCTTGAGTCCAATTTGAGTAAATATCAAACTGAAGTTAACTCAGAAATAATTTAACTTGTTATTAATCCAACCATAGCCACCCTCCCCCTAACCCCGCCCCTTTTCCCCCCAGATCAACATTTTTTCGTAAGAGTTGATGATTTAATTTGTTAAGATAATAACATAATCACTACCTAAACCTTGGGTGTAAATGAAATTGATAAATGTCATCCCACAATTGAAATTTTTTGTTCACAAACTAAAGTTTGAATTCACCTAATTTTATTTCTGTTTATACCTATTTTACTATCTTCATAAGATAATGTGACCAACACTCATCGATAAAATAGTGTAAGTTTGCAAAAAATTTGTAAATTTAACGGTATATCATGAAGGGTATTTAAATTTTGACAAAATATGCAATTAGGTATCTAAACTTTAAAATTGATCAATTTAGTACTTGAAAGAACTTTTCATGCATGCCAATAGTACTCCCGTCATGTTCTTTTAAGTACTAAATTGACCAATTTCAAAGTTTCAGGTAATAAATTGATCAATTTCAAAGTTTGGGGTACCTAATTGCATATTTCGCCAAAGGTTAGATACCATTATTGATATTATCCTTAAATTTAGTAAGGAAAAGTTCAATTATATACAATGTTTACTAACTTCAAACTTCAAATTGCAAAAAGCACAGATTTTATTTTAACCTCATTCATCACTTCTTTGTGTGTGTGCACGCACGGACGCCATCAAATGTGGTGGAACTTTTATTTGAAATCACTCAACAACAAGATGATTATTGTTGAGAAATTTTTGGCAGTGTTACCCCATTGATATATATATATATATAGATAGATATATATGTGTGTATCTTGACCCTAAGTTTCATAAGAGAGAGATCAAAAACACTTTTGAGAGACTTTTTTCTACCAAGAAACACTTGAAAGTTTGGGAGATCAAGCATTATTGATTATCTCTCATCTTTTATACTGTTCTTCTGTTAGTTTCTCTCAATATTAGTTTTGATGATAACAAAAAGATTAATATTTAGTAACAAATTTATTGAGTGTGAAGTCTTCAAATTGTAAAATGTGCAATAAAGTATGATCAAAAGTTTTATGAAGATGTTTTTCAAAGAGAGATCCAACTTAGAAAGTAACTCAGAATGTAGACCTACTACATGGAAATATTTAAGCATATATTCAAACAAAAAATTGCAAATCATGTTTTCTTCAAATTCTTTCATTAATCCGAAGAACCCGCTCCAAAGTTGAATGTATTTAGGTAAAACATTCAAATGTTCCACAAAGTTGGCTAATTTATCCAAGGGATTTGAAGTTATAAAGGTCCTTAAAGTTTGATTCTTGAAGAATTACTTTTGATAGTAAGTTCAATTTTTTTTTTTCCAAGTTGAAATTCTATTTCCAAGTCATGCCTAAATTTAGTTCGGATTTTTCATAAGAAGTTTACCTAATAAAGATAATTATTGTGAAGTACCAAGGTCATGTTTCAACAGCGGAAGAAGTTCAAATATGTAAAAGATTATGAATGGCAAGATACGGTCTTATTTTAAAGGGATATAAATGTGATTTAATTTGAAACTTATTAGAGGAAGTTTCTCATCAAATATGATCGAAAAATTTTCAAATATCTCCTTAATTGGTCAGCTTTATCTATTCTTTTCCGTTGAAAGAACTAATGATATTAGCGGATTTCATCAACAACAAGGAGCAAAATATCAGGAGCAAATCTTATTTTCAACATTCAAGTTATCCTCATCCAACCATTAAAGAATAGAAGATAAATACCAGTAGAGGTAAAGAAGAAACACACTTGAGTGAAAAAAAAAAGATCTCTTTACTTACTACAAAACATCAATTCACGTTGTGCTTATACTATTACTTTAAAATTTCATTCCTTGCACCGAACTTTGAGGATTTTTACTCTTCTTTATTCCTCATTTGCTTTTGATTACTTTGTGAAAGTTAGATTACAAGTAAACGCTGAGATCAAAGATAGCTAAGTGTGAGTGTGAAGTCTAATAGAGTGAATTAACGATACTATTTGTAATCTTATTGTGATTGGATATAGTGGAACATATTGATATGGAATATCGGATCCTCGGTTTAGAGCTAGAAGAGAGGACTAATGCTCGAGGTGGAACTTGTATAAATCATTGGACTAAAATCTTCAATAGCGATCATTCTTTTTTGCTCACCTGTACGTTTTTTCACTTATATTGAAGTTTTTCCCATGTAAATCTTCGGTGTCATTTTCTCTTTCTTTTTTTATTTAATTGTTTCATGCTATTGATTATTAAACAATCTTTAACCTTATCGATCCTAACAAACTGGTATCAGAGCAAGATTTGTTCAATATTATGTTTTCAATTTCAAGATTGGATTTTTATTCAATTATGATTTCAATGGCATCAACAAAAAAATATTGAGAAGTTTAGCAGCAATTCTAATTTTAGTTTGTAACAAGTGAGAACGTTGGTCATATTGGTACAAGAAGGTTTGAAAAAGCTTTAGGAAGACTAAAATGGGCTAAGATTGATGAAAAGGCATTATCCACTATTCAATTGTGTCTATCTAATAATGTCCTACAAGAGGTATTGTTTGAGAAAAGTGCTGCTAGATTATAGTCAAAACTAGAGAATTTATGTTGACCAAATCTATCAAATTTTTGAAGCAAAGGCTTTATACCCTTAAAATGCAAGAAGGTGCTTCTCTTAAGGAGCACATTATTGAGTTCACCACCATTATAAATGATTTGAAGAATATTGATGTTAAGGTGGAGGATAAGAATCAAGGGTTACCTTTGTTGTGTTCTCTACCTCAATCATATAAGATGTTTTATGAGACCATGATATATGGCTGTTATACTATCATGTTTGATGATATGAAAGGCAACCTATTAGGTAAAGATAAACTTGATAATGAGCTCAATTCATCCAATAGTTCCTTTGAGCATAGTGCCTTAATGTCTCGAGGTAAAGAGCAAAGCATGAAAGGCTTAAGTAATAGAAATAGGTCTTGTTTTAAGTTGAAGTGTAAAATTTTTTTTGTAGATATTGCAAGAAATTAGGACATATAATCAAGGATTGTTTGAAACTACAAAATAAAGAAAAGAAGTAATCTATTGAAAGTGGGAAATCTAATGAAGAGGCTGATGCCAATTTTTGCAGAAATAAATATTTATGATGATCAGTTGCTTGTAGCGGTTAATGATCAAAGACCAAGATCAGTGTGGATTTTGGATTCTGGTTACTCTTACCATATGACACTAAGTAGAGATTAGATCACCAATTTCAAACCTGTTAATTGTGACACAACCTCTATAGGAAAATTCAACTTTTTCCAAGTGTAAGATATTGGTTCAATTCATGTGAAGATGTACAATGGCATTGTTTGAATGCTCAATACTATCTACTATATTCCGGGTTTATCTAAGAATCTTGTCTCTAGTAGTAGCCTTGGTAAAGATGGATGTAGGTGCATCATTGAAATGGTATGATGAGGATTTCTCATGGTCCTCTCAGTTTAATGAAGGGGCTTTACATGCTTTTCAAGGTTCTATAGTTGTCAAGTTAGCTTCAGTTTCTACTGAGTCTGAAAATATAAATTTATGGCATATGAGGTTAGGTCATATGTTAGAGAAAGGGATACACTACTTATGTAGCATAGGTTTACTACCAGAGAAGCTAAGTAGTTTAGATTTCTGCAAGCACTGTGTAAACCCTTAGATTTTTCGGTAATCCTATAAGTAGAACTTCAAAGTCAATACTGGAACTCGAACCCTAAAGTCAAGCTAGGTCAACTATAAACTCTAGAAACCCTAAACCGATTAGATAAGTTCTAAAACCCTAAAATATTAGATAAATTAGAAAAATAGTATGAACCCTAATTATAAGTCGATTATAAAATATATACCTTAGAATAGTAAGTTTTTCCGAAACACAAATCATTTTGAACCTTCACGATATTAGTTTTAGTATCTGATCATTGACATGCAAATTGAGGTAAAATTTTCCAACAAATAATTTATACTAGAATAATACTAAGATAACCATATAATATTAGATAAAATTTTATCAACTCATAAAAACATCAGTTATAACCTTTATATGCATATTTTTATCTCTACCGGTAATTAAATTGTCTTTGCTACTATTCATTAATATTCACATCACTCACATTTTTCTTATACTCTTACATCTTATATAACCTACTTCTTATAATTTACATTTCCACATAACCTATATCTAATCTATCACATAGACTTCACTTTTACTTCTCTCTCTCCCCCTTCTCTATATATCACTCCCCCAACACCCCACCCCCCTTCTCCTTTCCAAAACTCTCTTGTGCCCTCTCCATGTATGTGTGTGTCTTAATGTTTTCCATAAAAATCATCATGATAGATGATGCTACGGAATTGAAATATAAGACAACACATTAAGTCCATGCCATAATATTATGTTTAAATTCAAGTTTATGACGTAATCATTTTTGTTCTTATTTATAATCTACTTTCTATACATAAATATGTATGTGTATATAGTTATAACCTTTGAAGTCTATTGCACACTAATATAACTTTATTTATTTCATGCGCTCCATTTATTTCATATTCTATATTTTCATAAAACTAATCCATTCTAGTCTTAGACTAGTTTAAATATCAAGTTCGAATGAGATTGGAATATTTTAAGTCTCGAGGAGCCTTAATAAAAATCTAAGACTCACATGTCATTTCTTTTTTTTCGTTTGATTTTATTTATTATACATGGTGACTACATTATTTCAAGTCCCAAGAAACCTTGATCATAATCTAATACTCATGTTTTTATTTATTTATTTTTGTATATATATATTTATTTATTTATGACCTTGTGAACTTTTTATCTTTTTATTTGGTGTTAGTTTTACTAAGTCAAATGTTCTGGAGTTTAGTTTATGCTCATATATATAAGTGCTCATAGTGATATTGTCATAATAATAGAATAAATCCTTAAATTGTTAATGTTGATAATTCTTTCTTATGTAATTTTTCCAAAACTTGTTTTTCAAAGCTTTAGAATTTTTTGTAGAAAAGAAAATTTGAAAACAAAACCAACCTAATATTTTCACAAATTTTGTGACCCTACATTGTATGTTGAAAATTTTATAATATGAAATTCTTTTCTTAGAAATACATGAAAAAAAAATAAAAAAAAACTAATGTTTTGGACAAACTAGTTTTCAATAAAAATATTGAGCAAGAATTTAAAAGGAAAAAAATAAAGAATAACACTTTATTTTAAAAGATCAACTCATCTATTTATAAATATTAAGAGATAAGAACTCACTATAAGTTTTTAAGGTTGAAATTTTATAAACTTAAGAATTTTCAAATCATGAAACTGGTCAATGAAAAATTATTCTTTTGAGCATATCACTAGGATCATAATGTATTATGAACTATTATAATTGGAGAATGATTTTCAAGTAATGTGAAATTAACATAGAAAGTTTATATAAGGTAAAATTAGTAAAAAGTAGTAGAAATAAAATCTGGAACTAGTTAGGCGTGATCTATACAGTATATTTTTAGGACTTAAATAACCTTGTTTGGAATAACCTTACAAATGGATATAGCATTCAAAATAGGTAGAAATCAATTACTCACACGCAAAACTTAGAGTTAAAATGAGCAAGTTATGATCGTTTTAAGTTATAAGTTTTGTAATCGAAAAATCTATTCTGGATCGAAAAATCTTCGCACCAGCCATCCATCTCCCTCACACACCACAACACACCACCAGCCATCCATCTCCCTCACGCACCACAACTTGTCTCAGCCATCTCCATACTCCCACACGAACCAGACACGCCACCAGCCCATCTCCTTCACCCGCACGAACCAGACACGCCACCAGCCATCTCCTTCACGAACTAGGTCCGTCACCATCCTTCACCAACACAAGCCCAGATTCGAACACCAGAAACCAAATCAAAACAGCCTCACGCTAACTACTAGACCACTACCGACCACCACCGCCATCTCCCTCACGCAACAGAATAGGACGTCTTAGCCACCTCCCTCACGCACCAAATCTGCACCTGTCCAAACCAGATCCGCTCCTACTCAACACAACCAGGCCTGCACCACCATAGCACCTCCATTCCAACACCCTTCTCCTCTGTGCAACAAACCCAGACCGGCGGACCCCAAATCAATCGAGTCAAACTAGAGACTCCATCATACCCCCATGCCAGAACGTCTTATTTGAAGCCAACTCTCACCGCACTACCAATCCGAATTTCTGACCAATTCTGGTGCCAATCTCCATAGTGCCTGTATTCGTATTTGGAATTAAAATTTTTGACTAATTTTTTTGCTTACTCAGGTTTTAGGATTTTTAGCAAATTTCAGGTAATTTTTTTATATATTTATATAAATATATGTATATATAAGGATATTTCAATTAAGGCCATCTAATTTTTGATAGGATGTGAAGTGGTAACCTTTTTTGGTGTAATAGGATAGCCCGATCCTTAAATCTTTTGTTTAAATATGTTTTTTTTATAAATGCTTTTTAGAAAAAGCTTGTGGATCAGCATAGCTTAAATTAGGGTTGGCTCGCCTACCTGGCCATAATTTTATATATTTTTTTCAATTTATGTTGGTAGCGGTTCCAGAGTTTTAAAATTAAAAATTTTCAAGGAATTTTTCAAAACTTTCTTTAATTGCGTCGAGTATCCGTATTAAATGGCCGAACTTAATATGAATCCAATTAAAGGAA
This sequence comes from Combretum micranthum, assembly GCA_024138025.1. Taxonomy (NCBI): domain Eukaryota; kingdom Viridiplantae; phylum Streptophyta; class Magnoliopsida; order Myrtales; family Combretaceae; genus Combretum; species Combretum micranthum. Next base: position 1,098,186 of record JAMXBD010000279.1, read on the forward strand.
AAGAAAATCTTCAAGCTCGATAATTATTATCATCTTAAAATATATTACTCCATCGGTGTCTCCTATTTATCATGAAAGCATACCTTACACATGATATAAAAGCTTTTACATGACTAAGAAAGTCCTTCTTAAGTTTTAATATTATGTGCAACAGACTGTTGCGTTTATGATACCTTTAGGGCGTGACATATTATGTATTTGGCAAGTAGAAGCGTGTTAGTTTTAGCACGATAGAATATAGAACCAAAGCGTCTTTAGATTATATTCATTCAAATCTCCAGAGGTCAACTCCAATCGCTTCTTTAGGTTCTACTAGGTATTTTCTCACTTTCATTGATGACTTTTCTTGAAAACTCTAAGTCTATTTTTTGCAGAATAAATTAGATGTTTAGAAGACCTTTAAAGATTAGAAGAGTATGATTGAGAAGCAAACTAGGAAGCGTGTTAAGCGGCTCCAAACTGATGACGGTCTTAAATTTGTAAGTAGCGAATTTAATTAATTTTGTGCCTTTAATGGGATTGTCCATCATAGGAATGATGTCTATACTCTACAACAAAATGGAGTTGCAGAAAGGATGAATAGAACCTTTTGGAAATGACCAGATGTATATTGTCTCATGCTAGTCTTAGCAAGGAGTTTTGGGCAAAAACTTAATATTGCCTATCATCTTGTTAATCAGTTTCCTATTTGGTGCTTGATGGAAAGACTCCTAAGCAAGTGTGGTATGGTAATCCACTAAAATATTCACATTTAAAAATATTTGGTTCTCTTGCATATGCTCATGTGAATACCAATAAACTTGATGCCCATTTATTGGGTATGCTATAGAGGTAAAAGGCTTTAAATTGTATAATCCAATGACCAAGAAAAATATTATTAGCAAAGGTATAGTATTTGATGAGTCTATACTTTTATAGTTTGATGTTAAACAGCCTACTATTTAAAGTTAGTCCGATGATACACAGGAAAAGGCCAAGGTTCTTATTCCTACTACTCCATTGCCTAACAATTCACCTTTGATTTCAAGTTAGACTGGCAGTCATACAGATATTTATGGTACATCTCAACTACCCTCTATAGCGTAGGACAAACAAAGGTGGCATATTAAATTACTAGCCATACTTGATAATATGGTGTTTGTGCACTTAGTGTTGCAAATGAGATAAAGTGTGGTGATCAATTTCCTATAGGAAGGCTATTGAAGCCTCATACTCTAATAAGTGGCTCATTTCCATGTAAAAAGAGATGGAGCAACTTTGTAAGAATAGTACATGGGAACTTGTACCACCTCCAGCCTATAAAAAGATTGTTGGTTCTAAATGGTTATTTAAGAATAAAGAATGAGTAAATTCGGATGACACTTGCTATAACGCATGCCTTTTAGCCAAAGGCTACAATTAGATAGAAGGTGTAGATTATATTGATATTTTTTTCACGTGTTGCTAAACATATTACTATTCATATCAATTGTAGCTATGAAGAGTTTAGAACTCAAACAAATGAATGTTAAGATTACTTTCTTCATGGTGATTTGGAGAAAGAGATTATTATGGGTTAACCTGTGGGTTTTGTTGTTCAAGGAAAGGAGGATCACACTTGCTTGCTTAAGAAGTCATTGCTTAAGCAATCTCTCAAGTAATGGTATATACATTATGATGGTTTTATAAAGAGCTTGGGTTGGTAAGGAGTAGTTATGACATTTGTCTTTTTTTCAAAAGCTCTCCAATGGATCTTATATATATGTGCCTTTATATGTGGATGACATGTTGATTAATGTGTCTGACATGGCATATATTTCTAGACATAAATCCCAACTCAATTCTAAATTTGACTGAAAGACCTAGGGGTAGTCAAGTAGATTTTAGGTATGGAAATCTATCGACACAGGGATTCTGGAAAGTTATGGTTATCACAATACTATTATATTCAGAGGGTCCTTGAGCATACTAATATGTCTGGTTCTAAACCAATCTCCACACATTTAGATGCTCATTCAAACTTTTACTACCACATCACCCCAGTTTGATGATGAATCCAAGTACATGACTAAAGTCCCATACTCCAACACAATAGATAGCTTAATGTATGCAATGGTTTGTACTCGTCATGGTTTGGCATATGTTGTTAGTATCATGAGTCGATATATGAATAATCCTTAACAACCAATTACTTTTACACATCTTGTTGTCAAAACTAGATGAATTGGAAAGTTTCTCATGTTTAACCATGACTTGTGCAAATTGAAGAAAATGATAAACTATCTTCATAGAGAAATTAACATTTTGCATGGGAGGTTAGATCATATGTAGATCAATCTTAGACCTTTTCTACGGCTAAAAACCTTTCAAAGAAGGAATCCATCGATCATTACTAACCAACGCTTTAGAACTATTCCTAACTCTCCATCTGCCCCTTCAAACAAAATTTTTCTGCCCTCCAAAGTAATGCTCCATGCCCACAAAACTCCCTTCACTCCTTAAAAAAAAAACGAAAATCTACTGTAGGAAAATTTATACCCTTTAGAAATTTGATCCACAATGCCTTAAGATTTTGTTATACTCTGCATGTTAGTTTTGCCAATAAACTAATATTAAACAAATGTAGATCCTTAAAACCAATGCCTCCCCTTCTTTTGCTTTAATAAGTCTTTCACAAGTCATCAATGAACTTTATTCTCATCATGCCTTTGTCCCTACCATAATTTAGCTAGTACTGAATTCATGTGCTTACACCACTTTTTTATGGAACTTAAAAACCCTTATAGGATAAGCCAGGATAGCACAAGCAACCACTTTAATTAGATTCCCTCTCCCTACCTCAGTTAATAAATGTTGTTTCCATCCCTATAGCTTTTGCAAATATTTTTTTTTAACAAAATTTAGGGCTATAAATTTTGACTCCCACAAAGTCCAAGATACTTTTCTTGATCAAGCATACTTGGAATACCTAATACTCCTCTAATATCACCCCTACACTATTCTAAAGCATTTTATTATAGTACACAATGAACTTAGCAAAATTCACCAATTAGTTCGATGCTACACAATATTAACTAATCGTCCTTTTAAGTCCTTAAACATTATCTACTTTTGCCTCTACAAAGAAAAGTGAGTCATCTACAAATAAGAAATGTATTAAAGTAAGACAAGTAGATTTAACTTATATTCCCTTTATAAGACCCAGAACAACAACTTTAGTTCCTCCATGACAATCAGAGCACATGAATTTTTTTTTTTTTTTTTTTTATGTTAGTAGAAACAACTTCATTAATTCATTTCGATACCTCATTCCAATCATGTCCCATCTATTGTAATGAGTCTCATAAAATTTGTGAAAAACAAATCTCTAATCTCCTCATTCGATCTCACCAATATCAACTTAACCATTTTTCAATTGAAGTATGTCATTCTAATGCCACCTGTTCAAAGTAGTGCAATGGAAAAGAGAAAAAAAAAAGATGTGTTTTCTTCAGTCATCACCGTATAATAACCAATTAACAATAACCAACAAACCTTGGACCATTAGTGACAAAAAAGTCCCTCTCTTCCCCGCCAATCATCAATTTGAGCTTATATTACATCCATATCATTAATTGAGCACAAAGCTGGACCTAATTTTAATTAACCTAATTTCAGCTTCAATTTCTCGATTTTAGCTCTATAGAAACTTCGTTTTGCTCCACTCTGATAACAGTAAGCTACATTCCTCAAGTTTTAACATCAGACCTTCCAAGTTCACCACACTGTTATAATCTTGCCAAACTCCACTTACTTTCTTACCACTCTTTCAAGGACCTCCACAAATCATCAAACTTGAAACACTTATAGTGCCTTTTCTCATCAAAATCTGTATTTACAAGCAATATGCTAACCTATTGCTAGCTCTTGCACAATTCAAGTTCTATGATACAACAATATCCATTTAATCAAACATAAACATCTATCTATTCTATCCTTGACTAACCCTCCATTGAATTTGATGTTTGACTACTGAAATATATTACCAGCTTTCAGATTCCTTGTTCTCTCTCATCTTATAATCAATCTCTCTCTCTCTCTCTCTTCTCTCTCTCTCTCTCTCTCTTGGTGTGAAAAATTACATAAGGTTATTCCAATTTATGCTATACTTATATATGTATTGTTGTGTAGAATACATACACAACTCACTATAAATATAAGAGGTACACGAATAAAGAAAAAAAAATCCTCATTCCATATAGAAAGTCCATACAAGTGTTGGACTCCAATGCCATAGGTCCAGTTGCATTTCCACTGTCCAATTCATGGAAAGAGGAAACTATCCATGCATTTTGATTTTTGAAGAATGGAACAAAGCCTATGTGATGAAGGAAATTGGGCAGCTCCACATCACTGGATAGTTGGACAAGCCCACCTTAGCCTTTCCCTTTTTCATTCATTCCACAGGCTTGCTCCAAAGAGCAAGACACACACATACCTCACAAGAGCATATTTTCTAAAATAATTTCCAAATAGTCTTAACTTTAAGTTATTTATCGAAATAGATTACATGAATAATTAATTACCAAAATGATCACGTAAAATCACATGTTTTATATGCAATCTCTATAAATGGAAAAACTTCCCCACTTAAATCTTCTAGCGAAATCACGATTTTTTTATAAACAAAAATTGCATCTTATGCTACACTATTTGGTAATTAATTTGTATCTTATCTTATTTTGATAATATTTTAAACCTACCGCAGAGCTCTAGCTCTCTACGCTGTTGTTATTTTTTAGAAGTGGTGATGATACAGTGTGGCTTTCTAGTAAAACTATGTGCATGTAAAAACTTGACAGGTTTATAAATCATTAATCGATACACCTGACATATTAGTCTCGTTAAAATATTTTCCCACTAAGCGGTTTTTATATTTTGCATAGTAAAATAACTCGATTTATTTAATATATTTCCCTTTTTATTGATTTATCGTAAACACTTTTTGTTTTTGCATTAAGGGAGGAAGCGTGGACCCCAGAGCACATCTTTTCATTTTGTTTCTTTGAGAAAGACCCATTAAACCCTAAATATGTGCCAAAACCATTATATCTAATAATATGGATTCCATTCTATGGATAATTTTTCTTTTCTATTTAAAAATTGTAGTAAATAAGAAATAAGAAAAATTTAAAAGAAATACCACTATAGATTATATAATATTTTAATTTGAAATCACACAAGCATGGAAAATCGCCAAATAATTCATAAAGATGGATTTTGAAGGCCATTTTATACGTATTTTATATGAATTCCTCACCTATCCAATGACCTACGTTATAAAGGTTTTCCACATGAGAATTTTATGTTTTTTTCTTACTTATTTATTTATTTTTGAATTTTAACCATTATACCACATTTGATCTTAAAACATAAAAAAGCCCATGAATTTTAGCATTTGAGCTTGAATTATCAAAAGAGATAGACAACATCTAAAATGGGATTCATGTGTGTTTTGAAGAAATCGTTGGTGATTCAACTATAGTACTGGAAGCTCCACCATAGAGTTAAAGGAAAATCTCTATTGTGAAGAGCATTCAATTGCTATTTTGGATATAGGCTCATAGGATAATTAAGGAATCGAGATATTAACTATGTTAAAGTTCCTTAGAGATCATGACATTGAAGTTAAGGCAACTTAAGGAAACAGAGGATGTCACTATATATATGAAGAAAAAAGCACCTTGAACTTTTTTTGGTACTCATTTTTGTTTGGGTCCTCTTGAGTTAGAAACTGATAAAACTTCTTTCTTAGCCACCCAAACATACTTGCTTTTATGACCCGAGAGCAAAGCCTTCCTTATTGCACATTTGTGTGCAATATGGCCAGACTTGCCACAATAATTACAAGTGCCATAAGTGGCTTTTACAAACCGAGTCTTATGAGGCTTATAATTCTTGTGCCTATCATAGCCAATCCATATTTGTTAAGATCAGATGTTTGCTCACTAAGGAGAGTATTTAAATTTTTCTTTCCTTGTGTGAATTTAGCTATGATAGCTTTTGAATCATCTAAGCTAGATTTCAGATTTATATTTTCTATTCTTAGCTCATCTAGCTCTTTCAAGAGTTCATTGTTATTGAAGTTGTTGCTAGTAGATGCAGATTTATTATCATCTTTTATAGTTTTCATTTCTAAATCTAAAAGATCATTTTCAATTTTTAATTTACCATTCTGCTCAACTAGAATTTTATTTTCTGTTTTTAGTTTCCTTTTTTATCTAATTTCATTAATTTTTAGATTCATGCTCCTAAGATTTTCATGCAAGCTATCTTTTTCAAAACCTAGAGCTGTTATTATTTCACCTTTTTCTTCATTTTCAGATTTGAGCTCATTAATTTCATCTTGAAACTCTTCTAATCTAACTAAAGTATTTTGCATCAAATTTTTAAGTTGTTTATTATCTTCTTCAGATTTTTTAAGCTTTTTACTAACTTTTTTATACATGTCAAGCAATTCATCATTACAGCAGGAAGTTAACGGATTGTTTATCTCATCATAGATTGCCATGAAGCATAACTCTTCTCCATCAGAATAATGACTCTTCATCACTCCAAGTAGCAATAAGTGCTTTCCTCTTAGATCTTTTTTGTGCTTTCTTGAGGAGAGGGCAGTTTGGTTGGATGTGTCCTGGTTTCTGGCACTTATAGCACACAACATCCTTCCTTTCCTTTTTAAATTTTGAGGAGCTGCCAGCCTTTATAAATTTGTTTAAATTTATTTGTAAACAACACAACATCTTTTTATCTCCTCCTTATCAGAATCATCGTTGATTGCCTTCAAGCAATAGCCTTCTTTTAGGATTCTTCACTTTGATTCTTGATGAGCTCATGAGTCTTGAGTGCACCAAGAAGCTCTTCTTTTGTCAGTGTGCTAAGATCCCTGCCTTCTTCTATTGGTATCCGTTTTGCTTCCCATTCCTTTGGTAATGATCTGAGCATTTTTGAATTTATTTCAATATTAGTAAAGCTCTTGCCCAAAACACTTAAAGGATTAATGATATTAATGAATTATCATTCATTTGATTAATTGTTTCACTAGGTAGCATCTTAAAACTTTCAAATTGACCAACTAACAAGCTTATTTTAGTGTCTTTGAATTGAAGTTCCTTCATAAGTTACTTCAAGTTCATCCCAGATTTCTTTAGCAGATTTACAAGTACAAACTCTATTGAAATCACTTTCATTCAATCTACAATAAAGAATATTCATGGTAGCTTCATTATAATCCAGTTTTTTCGAATCATCTTCTAAATATTGATCTTCGTTTTTGTTTTCAATTGTAAAAGGTCCTTTTTCAACTACTCTCCATATTAATCTATGTGGAGCTTTCAAAAATATATTCATTCTACATTTCCAATAAGGGTAATTACCCTCACTAAGAAGCGGTGGCCTATTTATAGCCTGACCCTCCAAGAATCCTAGTGTATTACAAGCCATGATCTTTTCTCTTTTACGTTTAAGCAATCAATCACAAGAGACTAGGCTTGATACCAATTATTATAAATAATACACAAGAAATACTTAGGAAAGTCAGAAGGGGGGGGGGGGATTAATATTATAATTTTTTTTGTTTTATCAAACCATATTAATTAACTAAGATAAGACAAGAGTTAACTTAAACAAACAAATGCAGCGGAATAAACTAATTAAAACTAATTAACAAATAAGCAAAGATAAAGAAGCACAGAGAGAGAGAAAAGAGAAGCAACACAATGATTTAGCGTGGAGTTTGACCCACTGCCTACTCTCCACGGTGCAAATGCCTCAAAGAGGACTTTTATCACTATATTGATTATTCTAAAATCAATACACCTCTTAGACGAGGAATTACAACAAAGCCTATCACAATAAGACTTTTGCAATTGCTTTTCACAAAGGACTTCCACTTGATAAATCAAGTATTGTGCTGGTAACATACGACCAAACTTCTCTTTGCCCTCCACGAAGGACCCTCCGCCTAATCACAATTAGGACGATATTGGTAACTCCACACTAGACTCCAAATGCCTCCCACTGAGAACTTCCCGCAATGCTTCACACGAGGACTTCACTTTGCCTCCACTGAGAACTTTTCTCAATGCCTCACACGAAGACTTCACTTTGCCTCCACTAAGTCCTTTTCTAAAATAGCTCTCATATGAGCAAATTTACAAACTGAAAAGCTCTTAAAGAAATATACAAATTTTCTTTACAAAGAAACGCTCCTACTTGAACTGATTTACAATAGAAAAAACTTTAGGAATTTTACAAATTCCTTTTACAAATTGAGCTCCCTAAACGAACAGATAATCTACTTTTATAAATCTTAAACAGTGATAAAAAACTCTCATTTAGAGTGTATCAGTAAATTTCGAAACAGAGCATTAATTGTTCTTTAAAAATTTTTTACAAATTAACGAGAACGAGAATGAGAACCAAAACACAAATAAAAAAAGCTTTATAGAACGTTGTTTTCGTTTTTACAGTGCGTTAAAAAATTCTAGTATATTTCATTCTTTTTCAAATAGAAGAGAAAAAATCTATTTATAGCTCTTGATAAGAAATTTGCCTATTATAAAAAAGTTTCTGACAACCCATACTTGTGTTTAATGTACATAAAGTTTTAATAACGTGTAAAAAAAGTTCAAAAGCATTGAAAGAGCATTAAATGTGTCTAACACATGTATTAAATGCATTTCAACAGCTCTTTTCTTTTTCCTTTTACTTATATTATCAAATTATTAAATAATAATAATTAAAGAAAAACTTTTGCTGTCATGCTTTAGAACAGGTCGAGCCTGAAAAAAGATTTTATTCGTTTTATTATTTAAAAAAAATGCCGAGGGTAAACTTTCTGAAGTCGATGGCAAACTTTTGAAGTCGAAGCCTAAACTTCAGCCCTTGACTTTATAAATTTTGCCCAAAACTCCAGCCCTTGACTTTATCATATTACCAAAAACGTAGTCTCTTGTCTTTATCTGATGAATAGTGCCCCACCTTTCTTCTACTGAGCTCGATAGCTTTGTCTTAACTTTTCCTCAACTATTTGTTCTCTTAAAACTTAAACAACATCAGAAAAATACGAAGGATATATATATAAATATTTTAAGTATTTAAACAATTAAGGATATTTAAATAATTAATTGTGTAATAATTATTCCTTCAAACTTATTTGTGAACATAAAGTTTAATAGTATGTAATGCAAAGATAATAATATGATTGATGTGGAAGTCTATTGAGTATGTGATATGAGTTGTTTGTTTGTGTTGACAAACTAAGATAACAAAAGTGATAATGCAAATTGTTTGATGACTTGAGAAATGCATGATAAATATTTGTGTGTAATGTATGATTATCATAAACTTGATTAAGAAATATTGGCTATATAATTAAAACAATCATGCATTACACGAACTGTATTATTATATATTTTAAAAGTGTAATAGCCTGCTACGTATTAGTGTTTCAGTTCTCTTTTAATACTTGGTTTTTCTAAAACTGTTATTTCTACCCAAAATTATCTTTGTTTCATTGGTTCCACGAGAATCAATTGGTAATGAAGGGCACCGCCCATGGTATCACTTTGAAATTACTAATACCTATGGAGTTTTTAAGGATTAGTGCAAGAAATGGTCAGTTAAAATATCTTTAAAATAAAGTAATAATCTAAAACGAGAAATTGTTGATTTTTCTGTATACTTAGTGTAGATATATGGATTTCATTATAAAGGCTTTAAGCCTGATTTATTATTTGGATTTAACTCTCTAGGTTAAAGTCACAGGGCTTAGAGAGTTATGCCCAATTATATTGGGATGATCATGGGAGAATTGGCATGGAAGGCTTGGAGTAGGGCCCGTTGGAATTGCCCTGCCCAATTCCAATCTTTCTCAAATTGGCTCACACACATTACAATGAAGGCCTCAATGGGCTTGGGTTCATAAGGGAGCCCACATCCATATCCATAATGAGAGGGACTCATCTTGGTCGTTAGTCGTCTGTCTCATCTGACGGACGACATCGATGGTTAGATTCTCTATAAATACCTCAGTCCTTACCTCATTTGGATGAGGTGAAATCTTGGACAAACGCTGTCATGCTGCCGGATTTCCACCCTGGTGAATCAAACACTTGATTTACTCAAGAACATACACGAATTCATAGTACTCGGTAAAGTTGATGCTCTTCAGCTCCCTCACCTGTCACGCGTGTGTTAGAGCCTATTGAGACTGCCTACTCCTCCTCCCTATACGATTACTTCCTGATCATCCTTGCACGTGTTGTTTCCCTAGATCACGTGTAGCGTGATAGTCACGCGGCACGCTTGTGATCGTTGTACCCAGAATTATACCCAAACATTTTTTGCGACTCCACTGGGGACAGGGAAATCAATACTTGTGTGATGGCACCTCCAAGAAAAAGACCTACTGATCCCACTGAGGGCGTGACTCAAGAAATTGATACTAATCTTGAGGTTGCTGAGTATGACATGCCAACACTCGAAGATGTTAACCAACTTACTGGTACTCAACCTGACAACGCTGCGATCTTGCACTCTGTACAAGAAAATACCGTACAAGTCAACCAGTCAATACAAGAGTCTACAAGACAATTTCAACAATTCAGGGCGATGTTTGCTCAATACCTACCTGGTATAGCTGCTATTGCTGCCGCGCAACAAGGCGCGACTTCGTTAACCCCTGCAATTGTCGCGCAGCAACGTGCTTCCCAGGCACCTCAAGTGCTTCAAGCTCCTCAAACTTCACAAGCTCTACTCCTGAACATGACACTATTGGAATTAGGGAGCAAGCCCTTCCGTTGGAGCCCATAGTTACACAATTGCTTGTACCTCAGGTAGTGAACATAGGAATTCAACTAGGAGGACCCTCAACCTCCCAGCCTACAGTACATGTTCAACCCGGAGGATCTTCATCCTCACAGACTATGCCACAGATTGTCATTGGTAGACCTGCTGCTCAACCAAATACAATTTCACTCCAGACTGTCACCAGCTACACCAGTTGAAGTTACTACTTCAACTCCTAAAGTTACTTTCGTCATGAAAGAAGATCCAGACATGTACTTGAGGGAAATACAAGCTAAGTCTGATGTGGGAGTATTGGATCTCAAGCTCCCATACAATCAACGTATTGCTGCTAAGCCATATCCTCAAGACTATGTGAGTCCCAAATTCATGCTATTCAATGGTAAGAAAGGAAGCGCTAAGGAACATTTGTTGAAGTTCATTGAAACACTAGAGGTTTATGGATTTGATGATGATCTAAAGTTGAAAGAATTTTCTAAGTCCCTTACAGAGAAAGCGTACACATGGTACGTCAACCTTCCCCCTGGATCAGTAGATTCATGGGCAACTATGTGCAAGATGTTCTTAGAGAAGTTCTTCTCCACACAGGAACGAGTTACCTTGACTGATATGGGACGGATTCGCCAGAAGCCCAAGGAAACTTGATGGATTATATTGAGTGCTTTAGGGAACGTTCACTAGACATTTAGACATATGTGACAAAAGAGAGCTGGTGAAAATTTGCATCTAAGGAATGTTCACCGAATATGCGGTACATCTGAAAAATCTCTCTTTAGCCTCATTCTCCACTTTAGTTGAGAATGCGCGAAGGACTAATAATTCTGTCACGCGACAAAGAGGAGGAAATGTGAAGTTTAACAAAAGAGGACCATCCGTGAATGCAACTCAAAGTGAGGATCCCAAAGATGAGAAGAAATGAAGAGTTTTAAAGTCTGGACGTGAGAGAGCAAAGGAAGTGCTAACATATCCTTGCTCAATGGGAAAGGTGCATGCTATGCTAGATCAATGGTTGAGAGATGGAAATCTCAAACTCCCGAGGGTAGAGCGTTTACCAACTCAGGAGGAGAAGAATGATCCTAAATTTTGTAGGTTCCACAGAATTGTAGGGCATCCTACTAGGGATTATTTTACTTTGAAGAGGATTTTCAATGAAAGAGTGCAGAATGGAGAGCTTGTTATCGAAAATAACGATGTTAAGAACAATCCACTTCCAACCCATAATAATTAGCGTGGTGCCGTTAACGTCGTTATTCATGATCCTGCCACAGTAGAAGCCAATGATGCACCACTTGCCGAAGCAAGTAACGCGAAAGGAAAACAACATGAAGTTGAGGAAAATAATCGTGCTCCCATTGCTGCGGCACTTTTGAAAACTTCTAATTTTAGAAATTTCTTTGATCTACTTAGTTTGATGAAAAGGCAAAGCTTGCAGCAGCAACTGCACTTGCACAAATTTTCGAGGGACAATATGCCGAGTGTAATGCAGCGCAGCCCGTCAAAAGTATGGCTCGAGCGCATGAAAATAAAGGAAAAGTTATCAAAACCTCTATGTTGCTGTTGAAGGATATGAGTAAGCATACTACAAAGGTATCAACAGCTATGTTTCCTTTGCTGAGTTTCCCATTTTTTTTTTTTTTTTACCCTGATCCTATTTCTTGTAAATTCCTTGCAGCAGAGGATGATAAGGTTTTCACTGAGTATGTGCAGATCCGAAGAGGAGCTCAAAACTAGGACCTTCTACTAAAGTGTCTTGCCTTAATAGCTAACTTGAGCTTGGTGTTCAGCTGTTGTTACTTTGAGACCAATATAAAGTAAGTTAGATTTAATTCTCAATGTAGCTTGACATGTGTTACTGTAGTAGTGTGCTCCTATTATACATTTCTGCTCTCTTTGGATCTAGAATGTTTAACATATCCTTGGCTCAATGTAGAATGTGAGCTTGTAACTCAAGTGGGGGCGATAATTTGATGGAATGTAACTCAAGTGAGTTGGTCCGTTGCACCTGGTTGAAGATCTGGATGTCCTAGATCCTAAAGTCGAGCTTTGTAGCGCAAGCTTGTACCCGAGCAGGGCAATTATTGTGATGGGAACTGGGAAGTGAGCTCGGATCATTGAGCCGGACTTGATGTGGCCTTCTCTGGCCTGCCATTTCCAAAGCTGAGATTCAGACAGCGATCACCTCCCGCTCGACAGTGGAAGGATAATAGGCTGGTGTTACTCAGATCCAACATAGTTGAGTGGGTTGGCTTTTGACTTGCTGTCATGTGATTCTTCTCATTGGCTACTTGTCTCTTTTTTTTTTAAAAAAAAAAAAATTCCTTGGCAAACGACCTTCATGTTTCATGAGCTCATAGTCCTTGTTTTGAAAGCAGTATGTTCAAGATCGATTTCGACCTTGATTCATTCCAAATTTACCTAAACCAAAAAAATAAAAGTTAAAGATCTTTCTCTTAGATTTCTATATCATTTTAAATCATCTCGATAGGAGTTCTCATGAGAGAGTATCCACATTTTTATGAACTTTGTCAAATATGGAAAATCAAGGACTTTTGCTGTCATGCAGCAACTTCATAATGAAAACTGTATCGATTTGTTGTGAATCCACCAAAACTCAAAACACGAAATTTTTATATCTTCCTCTTCACTTTCCAAAGAATTTTGAATTACAAAAACGGAGTTCATATGAGAGAGATGTGCACAATTTACAAAACTATCTCAAATCTATAATTTTTGAAGTCACTGCCGCACTTGTAGTAGCTTCATGATGAAAACTGTATTGATGTGTTATGAATACATAAAAACTCAAAACACGAAAGTTTTAGATATCTCTCTTATCTTTCCAAGGAATTTTGAATCACCCCAAACGGAGTTATATGAGAGAGATGTAGGCAATTTACAAAACTATCTCAAATCTGCAATTTTTGAAGTCACCGCTGCACTTGTAGTAGCTTCATGACGAAACTGTATTGATGTGTTACGAATCCATAAAAACTCAAAAAATAAAAGTTTTAGATATCTCTCTTCCTTTCCAAAGAATTTTGAATCACCCCAAATGGAGTTCATATGAGAGAGATGTGCACAATTTACGGAACTATCTCAAATCTGCAATTTTTTGAAGTCACCGCCACACTTGTAGTAACTTCATGATGAAAAACGTATTGATGTGTTGTGAATTCATAAAAATTCAAAACATTAAAGTTTTATATCTCTCTCTTAGCTTTCCAAGGAATTTTTAATCACCCCAAACGAAGTTCATATGAGTGAGATGTGCACAATTTACGAAACTATCTCAAATCTGTAATTTTTTGAAGTCACCGCCACACTTGTAGTGACTTCGAGATGAAAAATGTATTGATGTGTTGTGAATTCATAAAAACTCAAAACATTAAAGTTTTAGATCTCTCTCTTAGCTTTCCAAAGATTTTTGAATCGCCTCAAACGGAGCTCATATGAGAGAGATGTGCGCAATTTATGAAATAGTGTTAGAACTGTCCTGTTTCATCTTTTGATGCATGAATAATTTCTTGATATCTCACCAAACACATCATAAAGCTCCCTATTCTTTTAAATAACAATGAATTTCTTCGACCAATATCTTAAAGATAGAATCAATAAATGTATTGTATGTAATCTTTTGCTTGCTCAATGCCTTGTCTTGTAGAATCATCATAAGTGAGCTTCATACTTGTCAAAGAATATGTATCCTTTTAATGTATATGTCTTCATGATGATAAAATGCTGCATGAGTGGAACCTCTCTTGTTTGTGAAACTAACATATCTTATTCTCTTACTATGCAGGTGATATATTTGATCTCACTCCTATCACTTTTTCTCTCCTCTACTTTTGAAGTGGTGGCACATCAATACTCTTTACATCGCTTGCATTGTTTTCTTTGGAAATGAAGGTGAGTAAAAGGATGAAGAAGAACAAGCTGAATAATGCGAGGAGAAGTGAAATATTAACGCAATCAGATGGTAGTGTGCCACAAGTTCCATCACCACAAGATGAGTGGGTTGACGCAACAATTTCAAAAGACTTCTTTTGGGTAGACATACGAAAACGGGACTTATTTCCACGTCAACCTGTGGATGGTGAGTTGTGCTTCATAAGTCAAGAGTCTCGTGCAGGAAATAGAGCACTCATAGATGCGTCTTCCATATTGCGATTCAAAAATGAAAGGAAAGAGCTACCTCTCTCAGAATGCCAATTTCATTGTCCTAAACAATTTTTACAAGTATGGGGTCCTTGGGTAGGACATATCATTAAAAGATATGGAAGCATCCTACAATAAGCCGGGGTGTATGATTCAATATGGATTAGCTCAAAGTTAAGCTTTGCTCGCACCGCTGACACAGATATGTGGCGAGCCATCCTTTGTCAATGGAGTGTTCAAACACATAGTTTTATCACATCTTAGGGTGAAGTTACTCCTACTTTGGAGGATGTATGTATGCTACTAGGCTTGCACGATGTAGGACTAACAGATATCACTACCGCTGAGATTTCTGAGGAGGATAGTAGCTTGATAGACTTGTTAGAGACTCATATGGGAGTGGTTGTAGATAGTCGTAGGCAGCTCACATTCTCCTCATGGCTTAAATACTTCTTTGGGCAAGAAAAGGGAGGTGAGCTTACCCATGGGCCTGGCTACAATACCAAGTAAGCATCATCGTATCATTTTATTAGCATATACCATTCTTTTTCCAACAATGTCTTAACTCATCCTTTTTTTTTCTTTTTGTTCTAGGGAGGAGCTAGTAGCCTTTCTATCATTGTGGCTTTCCTTGTTTGTATTCCCTGGCGGTCCTGAAGGCAGTATTAGTCCTCGCCTCTTCCATGTAGCGATCTGTATCTCACGTGGAAAGCATTTCGCATTGAGCCTCTTCTATTTGGGGTCTTTGTATCGATGATTAGATCTTTACCATGAGTCCTCGATACGATCCAAGGGACGGTACATGGTGGTATGTTATGTAGATATGACATTCTTGCAATTATTTTTTGCTGAGCGTTACAAGAAATACTATGATCCACCACTTGAAAAACCCGATATAGTTGAACCACGAGCTTAGGCATGGGTGAATAGAAAGCCTTTGGGATTGCTAATTGATGTGATAGATAATGTTCAAGAATATAATTTCCTCCCTTATACTAAGGAATTGGCTGGTTACGAATGGTGCCCAGAATTTTATCCTCGAGGTTTTGAAGACTTGGTTAACTTGGTAGAGAAAAGAGACAATTTGTCTACTGCTGAGATGGGTTTTATCATTTGGTGCACACCTGGAAGTCGCTCTTCACTTCATGACTGATGTGACTCTTCTGAAGAATTTCTTGAGTGTAGTGTTGTGGCCTATCTACCCCATCGGGTTGTTCGTCAGTTTGGATTTGACCAGGGTGTTCCTCGCAGTATCGAGATTACTGGAGATTTCAATGAATGTTGTAAGGAACTTCATCCAGAAAATTGGAAATGTATTTATCCAAACCTCATACAGATCTTCTTCCCATCTAGTGATCGTATTGGCGTCATCTCCAATGGGTGGATGACTTATTGGACACGTTATCTGGAAGAGTTAAAAAATTATATTAATTCAGAGGTTAAAGTAGCACTTCCTGAGCCTTCTATACACAAATTTGAGTTTTACTTTCAGCTTTCAAATAAAAAGGCTTTCAATCAAGTCCAGAATCAAAGAACAAGGTCTCCTATCAAGGTCATCAGGCACATCAAACGTTCACGTGTTCATGAGGTACTAACACTGACTGACTGTATCATTGATTCCTTAAATGCTTTTGATATATCATTAACCCTTTTTTTTTTTTTTAAGGATGAGCTGAGGACAAGCCAATCCAATATCACGAGCCAAAGTGAGGTGAATAGGGATGTTTCTAGTGACAGGAACATCGGCACTTCTGAAATATTTGTTTCGTCAAAATCTTCTTGACCAAACATTTGCCCTTATCCTAATCGTTATGGTGTTGGGAAAGTACTGCAGACAAGGGGTGATGATGTAGTGACTGATGAAGATGATGAAGACGTGGTTGGTGAAGACGAAGCTTCTGACGGCTCTGGAAGTGATAGAAGTGTTGGTCCCGAAAGAATAACCAAGAGGGGGGTGAATTGGTTATTTAATAAAATTTAACCTTTTTTAAAATTCAACCAAATTCACTCTACTTAGTTACTTAAATTAAATGGCTTCTAAAACTCTATTTTGAATAACAAATATTGATAAATTTCAAGTAATATCAGACAAGATCAAGTTCGTAAATAAATAAAAAATATGTTTAAAAATTTATTTTGCTCCCAGTTACTCTCTGACTGATCTTCTGAGTTCAATGTTCAGTAGAATTTAAATTTCCAGTTACTCTCTGACTGGTCTTCTGAGTTTATAATGCAGCAAGAATAAAAATAAATATGCACGAAATTAAAAAGATAAGGTAGAGAAGAGATTGCAAGATCGATTTATAGAGGTTCCGCCTCGAGCGTCAATCCTCTCTTCCAGCTCCAAGTAGGGACCTGGTATTCCACACGGTATGTTCCACTATATCCAAAAGAAATGAGAATACAAGCTTGTTTACAACAAAGAACTTCAAACACTTGCTCAGCCTATCTAGCTTCACTCAAGTATTTATGATTACAGAGACTAAATGTAACTCTCACTTTTAAATCTCATTCGAGATATACAATGCTTTGAAAAAAGGAATAAACGTTTCTAAAATTTCAGCTCAAGAAAATTCCGAATGACAGTAATTTAGCAAGAGATTCTCGAAGGCTTTGATTATTCTCGTCTTTTTCACACACACAACTCTTCATGTCTTCCAGATATTAAATTTAAAATTTCTTCTTCTTCGGTTGAAAACGGCTAGCGAATTTGAATTTAAAAATTAGATAGATGATAATCCAGTAGTTCTGATTTTGTGTTGATATATCTCTGTGATTATCCAAATCTTATCTTGCTGTTGAAAATTGATGTTTATCCATATAGTTGTTTGACCATCTTGAAGGATAGGCTTCCTCGTGAAATATCTTCTAAATCCAAAAGAACAGGATAGAATCTTTCCTTCTTGATGATGTCAAATTGATAAAAACGAATTCTGTAATTTCATGTAGTATATTTTAATCATTGAATATAAACCAAGCCATAATATCAGAATAATCTGATCTTGGATTAATTTGATTTTCTGTCATGAGTTCTTGAGATTTTATTCGTTGATTAAAAAAATTCGAATCCCTTGGATATAATAACCAACTTTGTGGAATATTTGAATGGTATTACCCAAATACACTCAACTTTGGAGTGGGTCTTTAAAATAATGAAATAAATTTGAAAAATTCAAACTGTGATCTTTTGTGCGAATTCTGTTCTTTACCAGTTCCTTTGATTACTTTGAGTAGTTTTGTCTTGTCGATCAGCCGTTTCACTTTCTGAGTTTCCTTCTGAATACTTTTGTCTTTCTATTTTGTCTTGAACTACTTTCTGATTTATCTTTAAATTTCATAACTTCTTACTTAGTTCTTGAAAACTCTTACTTCACTTATCACATTAAATTGAGATTTCTGCATACTCAATAAATTCATTAGTAATACTTAATCTTTTTGTTATCATCAAAACATCAAAAGAGAAATACTAACATTTCTCCCTTTTTGATGATAACAAAACCATCTATTAAAACAAAAATTATTTTTGATAACTTATTCATTTGCATAATTTGCATATCAGAGATAATTCAGTAATTAAAAATAGAGTTTATAACCTGCACAAAAATTTGCATCGCACATAAAATTCATCATCGCAAGATTCATCAAACATTATTTGCATGATTATTTTGTTTTAATATTTTCTCCCCTTTTTGTTATCAGCAATTAGATTAATACCATAAAAGAGAATATAAATAGTCTGAATGAAATGCATTGGAATTAAAAGGATCATAAACAACTGAGTTCTTAAAAAAAATAACAGATGGAAAATAATAGAAAGAAAATTAGGTCTTCTTAATAGGCTTGACGATTTTAGCTGTGGTCTTCTTCCGTCCAGAATACCTAACGATAGATAGATTGAGCTTTCAGGAGGTGGAGGAGAATTAAATGCCGGATTGAATGATTGCAGATACTCTATCAGAACATCAGAAAGAATGATTTGGGGTTGTTGTGGTTGGATGTTGAAGAGGGTTGAGAGATAGGAATCAGCTGAAAGGATTGAACATCTGGTTCCACTGTTGGTGGGGTGGTGAAACTTCACTGTCAGGGTGTGAAGCTTCAGACTTCTCAGGAGGATCAACATTCATTTCAGCATCAAGACTGGTGGAGAAGGGAATAATCATGTTGTGGAGGTGGAGATGAAACAGAGCCATGAGTAGGATCTGTAAACATGTCCTCGAACATGTGTTCTACTTCAGCCTTCATCTCAGCAAATCTTTTCTCCATCAGTCAAGAATAGCTGTCTTAAATGCGATTTTGATGTTTCTCCTGGACCCTTAACAGAGATGCCCTCTGAGTCACTATCTGAGTCAGTGTCCTGATGTTTTCCTTCACCTTCCTTAATTTCAAACTTCCCTCCAGTCATGATTGCAGGTTTCTTCCTTTCTTTTCCTTCATAACCTCCTTTCCTGCTCTTCGCGTTGGAGATTTCTCCTTATCCTTCTTTTGTTTATCACCTTCTGAGCCACTATCTGCTCTTAGTAAGTGCTCCCCTCAACTGCAGACTTAATTTTCTCCCAATCAAAAATTCTTTTGCTGAACTTAGGATGAACATACCAAGCTCCATCCTTAGCAAACCAGAATTTGCGCTTAACATTGATGTTCATTCTCATAAGCACAATTTCCCCAATTCTTTTCAGATTTTGAGGAAACTTAGCATTATCTGGCAGCTTTACTTTCTTAAACCTCAGCAACTTCATCAACATGCTTCCATAAGGCATATTAAACTTAGTTTTCCACAAATGCTTCAGAATCAAAGATGGTAGATCAAGCTTTAAATTTCTTTTTATTGCCAGAATGACAATAGCTTCGTTTTATTAATCGTAGTAGAACTACCATTCTTTGGAAGCAAACAGTCTACAACTATCTTGTGTAGCAGCCTTATCAACAAACTAAACTCAGTATTAAACACATCTTTTTCAGAATATGTTCCCACTCCATCATTTATTTCACGAAACAGATCATTTTTCTTAATGGATACAAAGAAGTCATCATCCTTCTCATCTTTCATACCAAAACATGAAATAAGGTCTTTCCTAGTTATCTTAACTTTTTGCCCAGCTATTTCAGACTTCAACTTCAGTCCATCCGACAATGTCAAGTTATCATAAAATTCCTTGATAACTTCTCCAGCAACTTCACTAGACAAATTACACAGATTTCGACATCCTATTTTATCTAGCCAATGGTTCCAATAGAACCCATTTTTCTTAAAGAAAGAAAAGTCTATGAACGAATTATCAAGAATCTTGATATTCCCATACCTTTTCTTAGAAGAACTTCCTGTCTTCTTCTTCTTTGCTTCTGACATTTTCTTTGGGGATCTTGAAGACATTTTCCTCTTTTTCGAACTTTCTTTCTTTTGCTGTGACTCAGTCATTTCTTCCTTAGAACTTTCTGAGTCACCGTCTGGTTTAGGGTTTGAACCCTTCTTAGTCTTTCCTTCAGATTCTGGGGTAGTAACATCTAAAGATTCATAAGAAGACGAATCTTTTTCCTTTCCTTGCTCTGTCTCAGGGGTGGTTTGTTCAACTTCGACAGATTCATCCTTCTTTTTCGTCCTTCTCTCTCTACTTTCTTGAGGTTCAGAGAGTGTTCGTGTTGAATCAGAAGATTCATCACGAATCTCTATAGTTCCTTTAACAACTTTGCCCTTAGGACCTTTTGAAGCTAATCTTGATGATTTTCGTGGTGCCATGTTAGGGTTTGTAAGAGCGAAAGAGAGCGCGAAATGAGAGAGAATTTTGAAGTTTTGAGAAAAAGAAGAACGTTGGAGGACGAATAGCAGCAGCACAGGGAAATGGAAGAGTCACGTTCTGGCCGTTTGAAAGACGTGGGAAAATGGAGAAGTGATTAATGATTCACTTTTCTTGCACGTTTTCCATAATCATCCGAATTCAATATCACAAACACAAAGTTTATTAATTTATTTACTATTCTTATTTTATATATATATTTTTTAAGAGAAAAAACATATGAATATAAAAATATTAAAAAGGATAACACATTCCAATCTCATTTCTCAAAAATTCAAATCTGGTTTTATCAAGGGGTTTAGTAAAATATCTGCAAGTTGATTTTCAGTTGGAACAAAATCAATACACACATTTCCATTAACTACATGATCTCGTATAAAATGATGTCTAATTTCAATGTGTTTTGATCTTGAATGATGAACTGGATTCTTTGTCAGATTAATTGCACTTGTATTATCACATTTAATCGAAATAAATTTATTTTCAACACCATAGTCTTGCATTTGTTGTTTAATCCAAAGAACTTGAGCACAACAATTTCCAAGAGATACATATTCAGCTTCTGCTGTAGATAAAGCAACTGAATTTTGTTTCTTTGAAGACCATGAAATCAATTTATCTCCTAAAAATTGGCAAGTTCCAGATGTACTTTTTCTATCTATCTTACAACCAGCATAATCAGCATCAGAAAAACCAATCAATTCAAAATTTTGATTCTTTGGATACCAAATCCCTAATTTTGCAGTACATGCAATATATTTAAATATCCTTTTAACAGCTTTTAGATGATTTTCAGTTGGACTACTTTGGAATCTAGCACATATACACACAGCAAGCAAAATATCTGGCCTTGAAGCAGTAAGATATAACAAAGATCCAATAAGGCTTCTATAAAGTTTTTCATTGATTTTCTTACCTTCTGAGTCAGCATCTAACCTGACTGAAGTACTCATTGGTGTAGTCACTTGTTTTTTGTTTTCATAACCAAACTTTTTCAGAATTTGCCTTGTATATTTCTCTTGATGAAGAAAGATTCCTTCTTTAGTTTGTTTGATTTGTAGACCCAAGAAGAAATTCAATTCTCCCATCATAGACATTTCAAATTCAGCCTGCATAAGCTTTGCAAAATCTTGACAATATTTCTCATTAGTAGATCCAAAAATTATATCATCAACATAAATTTGTACAATCAATATATCTTCATTATAATGTTTCAAAAATAAGGTTGTATCAACATTACCTCTTTGAAATCCACTCGTGATGAGAAAATCACTAAGTCTTTCATACCATGCCCTTGGGGCTTGTTTGAGTCCATACAAAGCTTTTCTTAATTTATATACATATTCAGGCTTGAAAGGATCTTCAAATCCTGGTGGTTGCTCAACATACACTTCCTCTTTAATATAACCATTTAAAAATGCACTTTTTACATCCATTTGGAATAAATTAAAATTCTTAAAACATGCATAAGCAAGTAGCAAACGTATGGCTTCTAACCTAGCAACAGGTGCATAAGTTTCATCATAATCTATTCCTTCTTCTTGAGAATAACCTTTTGCTACAAGTCTAGCTTTGTTTCTTACTATTTTGCCATTTTCATCTAATTTATTTTTAAATACCCATTTAGTACCTATAACAGATTTATTTAAGGTCTAGGCACTAAATTCCATACATTATTTCTTTGAAATTGATTTAATTCATCTTGCATGGCATTTATCCAATTATCATCAATCAAAGCAGATTCAACACAATTTGGTTCAATTTCTGATAATAAAGCAAAGTGACTTTCAAAATCTTTTAGTTTTGATCTAGTTCTAACACCAGTATCTACTTTACCAATTATTAATTCAGGTGGATGTGCCGTTTTATATCTCCAAGCATTCGAGCTTTCTGGTGTATTAGCACTAGCATCTGTATTACCTTCTGTTTGACCTTCTGATCTAGCTTCTGAGTAATCAGATATCATTGTTTCTTTAGGTGATTTTTCTTTGGGTGATTCTGATACAGTAGCATCATTAGTAGCATTTTTCAAAAACACAGTTGTATTATCATCATCACAATCATCTTTAATTTCTTCAACAAAACGCACATTTATTGATTCTTCAATAACTTTGGATGTTTTATTGAAAATCCGATATGCTTTACTATTCAATGAATATCCTAAAAATATTGCTTCATCGGAACGTTCATCAAATTTACCAAGATTATGAATGTTCTTTTTCAAAAGCATTTGGCACCAAACACATGAAAATAAGAAACATTTGGTTTTCTTCCTCGAAAAATTTCATATGCTGTTTTTGATGTGAAAGGTCTAATATAAACTCTATTTATGATATAACATGCTGTTGCAGCAGCTTCAGCCCATAAATTCTTTGCAACACCGCTTTCATTAAGCATTGAACGTGTCATTTCTTGTATTATTCGATTTTTTCTTTCAACAACACCATTTTGTTGTGGTGTGTAAGGGGCAGAGAAATTATGACTTATACCAAATTCATCACAAAAGGAAATAAATTGAGCATTATCAAATTCTGATGATCTGATCTTATAGAAATAATTGAAAAACCTTTTTCATTTTGAATTTGTTTTGCAAAAATTTGAAAGGCATCAAAAGTATCAGTCTTACTTTTCAAAAACAATACCCAAGTGTATCTTGAGAAGTCATCAACTATAACAAGTCCATATTTGCTTCCTCCAATACTTGAAACTCTTGTTGGACCAAAGAGATCCATATGTAACAATTCTAAAGGTCTTTTGGTAGATATTACATTTTTACTTTTATGAGGAGCTGATACCATTTTATTTTTAAGACATGTATCACATTTAATATCTTGTTTAAAAATCATTTTTGGTAATCCAGCAACAAGATTCTTTTTGGATAACTTTTCGAGTTGATAAAAATTTACATGTCCAAGTCTTTTATGCCATAAATGCACATTATCAGATATAGAAAGAAAACAACACTCAACATCCATATCAGATGGTTTAATTAGATAAATATTTTTCTTTCTAAATCCTTCAAACATTTTAATACCTTTATCATCATATGCATAGCATTTACTTTTCTCAAAAATCATTTTATATCCTCTGTCACATAATTGACTTATGCTTAACAAATTATGTTTTAGTCCTTTTACAAGTGAAACATTTTCTATAGCATGTGGTGGATAACCAATCATACCTGTGGCTATAATCTTACCTTTATTATTATCTCCAAATCTTACATAACCATTTTCTTTCCATACTAAATTTGTAAACAAGGAAACATCACCTGTCATATGACTTGAGCACCCACTGTCTAGGTACCAAGTTCCTTTTATTTTTGCTCCTTGTTCCTGCAATTAATCATAAAAGGCTATCAAACCCTTTTAGGAACCCAGACAAGCTTGGGTCCTTGATAAGATAAGCTCATTTTCTCCTTATTATTTACTTGATTCGAATTGAGCTTGTTCTTTTTATAAAAGCAATACTTTTCAATGTGTCCTACTTTATTGCAGAAGAAACAAGTATAGGTAGGTCTTAAATTATATCTTGCATTTACCTGGTTCCATCTATTTTGTCTAGGATACCTTGGAGTGTATCGCTGACTGGACCTTCTGAGGTTGCCTCTGACTTGATATCTTTGTTCAGGGCACACTCTGAGGTACCTTCTGTTATTATTGTTTATGGGTCTATTCATTGTTTCCCTTCTGATAACAGGTTGTTGATTACATGCAACTTCCTTTGCTTTCACAAATACAGTCTTTTTCATATGGTTAGAACTACTTCCAATTTCATATCCAAGTCCATATTTATTGTTTCCAATTCTTTGACTAGAAAGTAGCATATTTAATTTTTTATCACTCTCATCAAACTTATTGAAGGTGCTTGTAATGGTTTTTGACAGATCTTCAAATCTTACTTTTAGATCTTTAATTTCATCCTTCAAAACACCATTTTCTTTTCTTAGATTACCAGAATTTACATGCAATTTTTCATTGTCAATTTTCAGAGTGTCATTTTCATCAATAAGCAATTTGTTTGTTTGTTTCAAGACATCTTTCTCATTTTTTAAAGCCTTATTTTCAATGTCTAACTTAGATATTCTTACATTAGCCTTTTTGAGAGCCTTTAACAATTTGTTCATTTCTACATATATCTCACTATCTGTCATATCAGCATCAGACTCAGAGTTTACCTCGGATGCTGCCATTAAACACAAGTTGGCTTCTTCTTCATCTTCACTTGCAGCTTCTGATTCAGCTTCTGACTCATCCAAGTCGCTCCAGGTTGCCATCATCGCTTTGTTCTTCTTTTTGAACTTCTTCATTTTTTCAATGAGAGATGGACATTCATACTTTATATGTCCTGGCTTCTTACATTCATAGCAAATGATTTCCTTCTTCTCTTTTCTTTGTTCTTTTTCTCTATATAGTTCACCTGCATCACCTTTGTAAGTTTTTCTTTTAGTAAATTTGAACTTTTTACCTCTTTTATTCCTGAGCATTTTATTGAGCCTTCGTGCCAGCAAAGTAATGTCTTCATCATCACTGTCATCATCATCTTCGGTTTCTGCTTCACTGACTTTCTTAGCTTTGAAAGCTATGGCTTTCTTGCTTGTTTCAGCTTCTTCCGTGGTGTCCAAGTGAGATTCATACGCCATGAGTTTTTCTTTCAGCTGACTAAGAGTCAATCTCTTCAAGTCTTGAGCCTCCTCAATAGCGGTCTTTTTCGCATCCCACGTTCTAGGAAGAATTCTAAGCATTTTCCTCACCAAATCTGGTTCAGGGATTTTCTTACCAAGTGATGTCAGTTCATTAGATATGGCAGTGAATCTATCAAATGCATCCTTTATTTTCTCATTAGATTTGAACTTAAAAAGCTCATATTTCTGAAGTAATGCATTAATCTTAGTATCTTTTATAGTTTCAGTTCCTTCATATGTCATGCATAAAGTGTCCCATATTTCTTTTGCAGTTTCACAACATGATATCACATAAAATTCAGATGATGCAATAGTCATGAGTAAGAGATTCTTAGCCTTGGAATTTGTCTCAATCAGCCTCTTCTCTGGTGGAGTCAACACTTCATCATCGGAAATCGTTACAGTATGATCACCATGTGAGATAACCTGCCAAGAGTCAAAGTCATTAGCTTTAATGTATGTGGACATCCGCATTTTCCAATATGCAAAATTCGTGCCATCAAAGAAAGGAGCCTTGTTCATTGCAATGTTGTTATCAGCCATTTTCAAAGATCACTCAATTAATCAAAAGAGAACCGCTCTGATACCAATTGTTGGTCCCGAAAGAATAACCAAGAGGGGGGTGAATTGGTTATTTAATAAAATTTAACCTTTTTTAAAATTCAACCAAATTCACTCTACTTAGTTACTCAAATTAAATGGCTTCTAAAACTCTATTTTAAATAACAAATATTGATAAATTTCGAATAATATCAGACAAGATCAAGTTCGCAAATAATAAAAAATATGTTAAAAAAATTTATTTTGCTCCCAGTTACTCTCTGACTGATCTTCTGAGTTCAATGTTCAGTAGAACTTAAATTTCCAGTTACTCTCTGACTGGTCTTCTGAGTTTATAATGCAGCAAGAATAAACAATAAAATATGCACGAAATTAAAAAGATAAGGTAGAGAAGAGATTGCAAGATCGATTTATAGAGGTTCCGCCTCGAGCGTCAATCCTCTCTTCCAGCTCCAAGCCGGGGACCCGGTATTCCACACCGGTATGTTCCACTATATCCAAAAGAAATGAGAATACAAGCTTGTTCTTCAACAAAGAACTTCAAACACTCTGCTCAGCCTATCTAGCTTCACTCAAGCTATTTACTGATCTACAGAGACTAAATGTAACTCTCACTTCTACACAAATCTCATTCGAGATATACAATGCTTTGAAACAAAGGAATAAACGTTTCTAAAATTTCAGCTCAAAGAAAATTCCGAATGACAGTAATTTAGCAAGAGATTCTCGAAGGCTTTTGATTATTCTCGTCTTTTTCACACACCTCTCTTCATGTCTTCCAGATATTTAAATTTAAAATTCTCCTTCTTCTTCGGTTGAAAACGGCTAGCGAATTTGAATTCAAAAATTGGATAGATGATAATCTCCAGTAGTTCCTGATTTTGTGCTTGATATATCTCTGTGATTATCCAAATCTTATCTTGCTGTTGAAAACGTTGATGTTTATCCATATAGTTGTTTGACCGTCTTGAAGATAGGCTTCCTCGTGAAATATCTTCTAAATCCCAAAAGAATAGGATAGAATCTTTCCTTCTTGATCTGACTGTCAAACTTGATAAAAACGAATTCTGTAATCTTCATGTAAGTATATTTTAATCATTGAATATAAACCCAAGCCATAAATATCAGACATAATCTGATCTTGGATTAATTTGATTTTTCTGTCATGAGTTCTTGAGATTTTATTCGTTGATTAAAAAAAATTCGAATCCCCTTGGATATAATAACCAACTTTGTGGAACATTTGAATGTATTACCCAAATACACTCAACTTTGGAGCTGGGTCTTCAAAATAATGAAATAATTTGAAAAATTCGAACTGTGATCTTTTTGTGCGAATTCTGTTCTTGTACCCAGTTACCTTCTGAGTTACCTTCTGAGTAGTTTTGTCTTGTCGATCAGCCGTTTCACTTTCTGAGTTTCCTTCTGAATACTTTTGTCTTTCTATTTTGTCTCTGAACTACTTTCTGATTTATCTTTAAATTTCCATAACTTCTTACTTAGTTCTTGAAAACTCTTACTTCACTTATCACATTAAATTGAGATTTCTGCATACTCAATAAATTCATTAGTAATACTTAATCTTTTTGTTATCATCAAAACATCAAAAGAGAAATACTAACAAGAAGCGATCATGTGGATGAGAGCATACAAGAGGAAGACATTGATGCATATGCGGATGCATTAACTGCGGAGATTTATGGTGAGGGAATTGATGATATCCCTTGTAATAATGCCTCTGAACCCCTGGCACACCAGGATACTACTCTTGCTCTTCCAAGTAATGAAATACCGGAGCAAGTTGAAGGGGAGAACACACACCCGCACATGATAACTTCAGGGGAAGGTGTTTCCTCTTATGAATTCACGGTTCCCCCTATTTACTTGGAGCCATTAAAGAAGTTACATGCACGTGATGGAGATTTTTGGGAAGGATCAATTTGTCCTGGTTCTGAAGTCATAAATGCCATGGTTGTGATGTTAGGTCGGGCTTGTATGTTGCTAGGTAGACCATGGAATTCATTTTCTTCAACTAACTTAGAGTTGTTGGTACAAGCTTTTAATAGTGCTCGTGATTTAGGGTTTAAAATTGATAGCTTGGAGAGTGTTGCTAGTAAGGCACAAAGAATTTTGCACCATCGACCATTAATCCAATGCTACGAGAGGCTCAAAGCTGAACTTGAAGCGACACAACTCGAATTGGAGAATTCTCTTGAGGGTCTTGATACTGCTTCTATCGCAGAATAGATTATTATATTTGATCATGATACTTTTTCAAGGATTGTGTTAAGTATGTAACGTCATAAACCTTGTCCTTGTTTTGTTTCATGTTTCATGGACAATAATTCACGTAATGCTACTTTCTCTTAGTTTTGTTCCCTTCACTTGGTATTGTATCATAATACGATGAACTCGTGCGCTTTAAAGAATGTAAGATTCATATAGCGGCACATTATATGTCATGACTTTGCGCGTTTAAATTATTATTTCTTTCGCGAGCAAAGACTTCTTGAGTTCACAAGAATTGTCAAGGGGGTATTACCCACTACTTGATCATTCCATCAAATATGATGGTTAACATAACGTACTTAGGAAAAAATTCATATGCATGTATTATACCACGCGCTTAGTAAATTTTAACAATTACAAGCTGCATGTTGTAACATAAATAAATGTCGCGCGCATAGGAGACAAGTCTCTTACCAAGCAGCAGCAACATACAAATATAATCATATAACCAACCCGATTGATAAAATAATCATGTGAAAGCAAGCTCATATTATTCAAGCTATCATCATCACTGATCATGCTATTACATATGAAACTTCTTTACATATTGAAAATTTATAGGAGCTGTAATAGCATCAGTCTTTGGATTGAGGAGCTTGCAATACCCGCTATCATGGACTTCACTTTTTTTTACTCTCCATGCACCAAACCAAAGAAAGAGGAATCCTTATTCTCAACCAGCTAAAAGCTTAATATGTCAATGGACAAAGCTTAATGATGGCTGACTCTGGCTAGTTGGAGCTTGAAAGCAACCAATCTACGAGTATGATCACCATGAAGTAAGCTATGAACACAAAGAAACATAAAGCTTCAGAGGAGGGATTTCTTCAATCTTTTTCTGCCTTAGATAACAAAGCCGCTGATTGGGAATAGGGATTCCTCTTTCTTTGGTTTGGTGCATGGAGAGTTAAAAAAAATGATATAGAAGAACGAAGAAGAGAATTCGTTTCTGTCTTGTAGAGCTACAAAATGAAAAGAAAATGAAGAGAAAAGATGAGAGGAGGAAGAAGATAGGTCATTCCTGTTTGATGAAATTGTAAGATAGAGGAGAAATAAAAAGGAAATACAAATGTTGGCAAATAAAGAAAGGTCTGTAAGAAGGAAATAAAAGATGTCCTATGTGCTGGAATAAAAGAAGCATACATGTATCATATTGTACTATAGCTATTAAGATGTTGACACATCAGTGAAATGAAGGGTGAAGATCAACTCTATAAGAGGAAATGCAACTGTACCATGAATTTGCTGATAAAGATGTTGGCTTGCAAAAGTAATATTTGCCTATTGCTGCCATGTACAATAGAAGGGCCTAAAAAAAACAAGATTGAGCATAACGCACAAAATATTGATTTGCAAACAGTCTTTGAAAGCTGACCAGAACAATTTTTAATAGAAAATAAACGATCGACACCAGGATCAAGCCATCATCGACTCCACTGCAACATACTTAAGTCAACGCCCATAAGTACCATTCACTACCTTTATTCTATGCCTCCCTTTCGACGAAACAGCGAATAACTTCCCTTTCTCTATTGTTTATGTAAACATTACATACCTATATGTACGTTATACAGTAGGACAATAATAGAAGTAATGCGTCATAATAGACGCATAGACAATAACAATAGCACATATATATATTACTGAAGCGAGTGGATTTTGGCATTGGGACAAGTAGAGAATTACCTTAAGAATAACTCTTAACTGGCACCGCTTTGACTAGAAAGACAATATATATTGATATTTACGTATTTATATGAAAACCCTCAATAGGAGACACGGATAGCTGCTATTGCTAACAAATATGTGTCTTGACTTGTCACGAGTGGGAGTCTTTGAGAAGTTGATCACAACAGATCTGCTTCGAGTCTGCATTAAGAACCACTGGATCAAGCACATCCACATCCTGCCCTTTCTTGATCTTTTGAAACACCCAACCAACCCGATTCCCCCTTCTCGATTTCCTTGAAATCTGAACCAGTAGGCTCCTTCCCCGTCACCAATTCTAGCAAAATGACACCAAAACTATAGACATCTACCTTGGTGGTTGACCAGCCGCTCTGCCCGTACTCAGGAGGGATGTAACCAAATGTCCCTGCTATATCTGTGCTCACATGAGTCTCACAAGCACTGAATGTTTTTGCTAAAATGCTTGAGAGCACTGCCTTAAAGCCGGATAATTTCACCTTAGCAAGTCTTCTATCTGCCTATGCCAATCTTGGAAACTCAAGACCTGGAAAAGAAATCCATGCTCTTCTTATAAAGAATGAATTTGATATGTCTGAGGCAGTTCAAAATGCTTTGATCGAATCAATTTGATGATTCTAGCTATTGCTTGTTTACTCCTTCAGCATCCAACAAGCACAAACCAACCAATCACATTCTTGCTGCTGTCGCTTGGAATTGCATGTGGTTTTGCTGGAAAGCTCTGAGTGCATATCACTGGCTTTTATTCTGGGAAATTCTTTGCATGGTTCACTTTCTGTCGAATGTTTCACCATTAGCATTATTTGTCATCCTCCGTAGGCCAGCCATTGTATCCGAGGAGACAAACAATAAAGCAATAATGATACCATACTGGGTGTACCGAACTTTGTTCTACTCTACTGTGCTAGTGTTTCTTCCATCGTTTTGTGGTCTTGTACCTTAGGAAACTCTTCTGAGTGGAAGGATCATTTCCCACACCAGGTGGTAGGTAGTTTCACTGGAGGTGATGATTTAAACTAGTAGCAGTTGTACAAGCTATTGGGATTTTCATACAAGGTCTCTATCTATCTAGTTTTTGTAAACTAATCATTGCTTTCTTGCTTAAAAATGGTGAGAAGGGTTTATATTGAGTTCTAAGGGCATTCAAGTTCATAGAAGCTGAATTTGTATTTTAACTGATACATCTGTGTCACATGTAAATTGTAGCTTTGAATCTTTGATTGATTTTTAAAAAAAAAAAAAAAATTCACTTTCCAATTGAACCTTCCCAGCCTTCATCTATTGATGTTTCCCATGGTCTTTCTGAAATGGGAAACCCCCTGCTTGATGTTGTTTTTGTTCATGGTCTTCGAGGTGGCCCTTATCAAATATGGCGCATATCTGAAGATAAATCTTCAACGAAGTCTGGCTTTGTGGAGAAGATTGATGAGGAAGCTGGAAAACAGGGAACATTCTGGCTGGGCGAATGGCTTCCTAATGATTTTCCTCAGGCTCGCCTCTTCACTCTGAAATATAAGACAAATCTTACACAATGGTCTGGAGCAATGCTTCCTCTTTAGGGAGTGAGCTCCATGCTGCTGCAAAAGCTTGTTGATGCTGGTATTGGGAATCGGCATGTAGTGTTCATGACCTACAACTTGGGAGGTCTTGTTGTCAAGCAGTTGCTTTACAGAGCGAAGTTGGAAAATGTTGATAATCTTGTGAACAACATTGTTGGAATTGTGTTCTATAGCTATCCACACTTTAGCAACAAACTTGCAGATATGCCATGGTGCATGGGCCTTGTGCTGTGGCCTGCCCCCACCATAAGTGAGCTTAGAAGTGGTCTTCGAGATTGGTAGAGCTAAATGACTTCATCCACCACCTTCATAAGAAGGGATCACTTGAAGTACTAAGTTTCTGTGAGACCAAGGTGACTCCAATAGTTGAAGGCTATGGTGGATGGGCCTTACAAATGGAAATCGTACCACTTGAGTCTGCCTATCCTCGATTTGGCGAACTTGTGGTCTTGGAGTCAACAGATCATATAAACTCCTGTAAACCAATTAGCCGCTCAGACCCTTCATACACAGAGACGTTGGAACTCCTGCGTAAGCTGAGAGCACAATATTCATGAAAATTGTATACACACCACAAGGAGGTGAAGAGCGAGCGCCTTGAAAGTAGTTAGATGGGGAACGCTTAAGATTTTGTCGAATGATACAATTGACTAAAATATAAATCAGCAAAATTTAAACACTAGTAATAAGGATTCTTTTGTGGATTCAAAACCTCCAGATACCCACATGTACATCAACCACAAACTTCACAGAGCGGGGATCAATCTGCTGGAATTCTAAACTTGCAGAACTTGCAGCAACAATAAGTTGAAATATGATCCCTGGAGTTTTTTTTTTTTTTTTTATGCATTCTTCTCTGAATACTTCTGACTTGTATAGGCACTTGTATAGTGTAATTTATAGCCATATTTAGTTTTCTTCTTTCTCTTGTATATGGGAAAAATATGGGAACCTGCCTCACGTAGGGTTCTTAATTCTTTTGTACTATTAGAATATGAAGGCAGGAATTAAGAATGATTTCTTAAAAAAAAAAAAAGACATACTGCTTTTCTCTCGGTTCCAGTCCAATGCCGATTCTTCGCTAAAAAATAGCATCCTCCCATATTATCCAACCACTGATAAGCAAACAGGAAATGGTACCAAAGTTGGTGTTAAGAATTTTAATGGGATGCTTTGCTATATATCGAAAGCCCATCTAGCGAGTGTGACGAAAATATCTATGCTAGTGTTATCAGTTCTTGTACTACACTTAAGACATTGCTACTAGGGAAGCAAATCTATGCCCGGGTATTGAAGTTTGGATATGCATTTGTTTCCTTTGTTGGGAATTCTCTTATTACGTTGTATACGAGAACGGGTTGTTGCGATGATTCATTATCGGTTTTTGGTTGTATGTTGGAGAAGAATGTTGTTCCTTATAATGCTTTGATAGCTGGCTTAGTGGAAAATTATGAGAATCAAAAGGCACTGAAGGTTTGTAAACTAATGCATCAACAGGGTCTTGTGGTTGATAAGTTTAGCTTTTCCATGCTGTCAGGGATATCCCCTTAGTTCAATAATTTCCATTGTGGGATGGTCTTCCATTGTCTTGCTATGAAGCTTAAACTCAATACCAGTGCATTTGTTGGAAACTTGTTAATGACGATGTATGCAAGCTTCAACTATTTGGACTATGTGGAGAAAATCTTTGTGGATATCAGTGAGAAAGATGTTGTTTCTTGGAACACCTTTTTTTGCTGTGTTTACTCAGTACGCTGATTATAAGAAAGCTTTGTCAATCTTTGAGGAGATGGTAGCTAAATTAGATATGATTCCTGACGAGTTTACTTTTTCCAGTGCAATTACTGCTTGTGCTGGGCTTGCTTCAATACGTCATGGAAAACAAATTCACACTCAATTAATTATGACAAGGTTATGGCAGGATGTTGGAGTCGGTAATGCCCTCATCAACAAGTATGCCAAATGTGGCTACATTTAATCTGCATGTAATACATTTAGTGGCATGCATTTTCAGAATCTTGTCTCATGCATACTATGGTTGCTGCATTGGGTAATCATGGGCCAGTTAAGAGAGTTATTGAAAACTTCGAGCAGATGAAAGCTATAGGAGTAAAACCTGATCATGTCACATTTGTTGCACTTCTGGTGGCATGCAATCATGCAAATCTAGTGGACAAAGGCCTTGTTTATTTCAACATAATGGAAGAAGAGTATGGGATATCTGCTGACCTGGAGCATTTTTCCTACCTCATTGACATGTTGGGATGGGCTGGAAGATTATCTGAGGCTGAGGAGTACATTAGCAAACATGCTTTTGGCAATGATCCCATAATCCTAGGAAGCTTGCTTTCTTCATGCCGATAACACAAAAATGTTCTTATCAGGAAGAAGCTGGCCAATAGACTAGTAATGCTTCATCCTGTGACCGCATCACGTGTTTTGTTGAATTGACATTTTTTCATTAGAAAGTGAAACTACACAGATGACTTCTATCCAACCTTATCTCTGTGGAGAAATGGTACATGGTGTTCTTATGCTAAGACTTCACCTCTTTTACAACAAGCTGAGTATCATCGAAGATTCCATAAAACGCAAGTAAAATCAACTTTCCAAGAAGGATCATTTACATGGAGCACAAGCGAGAGATGATTTCATATATAAAGGAAGTATGCCAATACACTATTGTTTCAGGGATGGTATAATTTCAATATGAAGATGATATGCTCATCAGATGATGCTACAAGAATATCTCTCAAGAGAATTCAATTATTTGACAATATTACCCCGGACTTTTGCATTGCAAGCTATCAAGAAATTGATACACCAAACAGTGGTGCAACTAAGTTATAGCGCACATGCGCTGGATGAGACTTTTGTCATTTGAAAGGAGCTTAATTAATGCCCAAATCCCTCCGGTATGGTCTGAAGTGCTTTGGTCAGGGGGCAAAATATAGATGTATGGATTTCATTATAAAGGCTTTAAGCCTGATTTATTATTTAGATTTAACTCTCTGGGTTAAAGTGATAGGGCTTAGAGAGTTAGGCCAATTATATTGGGATGATCATGGGAGAATTGGAATGGAAGGCTTGGAGTAGGCCCGTTGGAATTGGCCTGCCCAATTCCAATCTTTCTCAAATTGGCTCATACACATTACAATGAAGGCCTCAATGGGCTTGGGTCCATAAGGGAGCCCACATCCATATCCATAATGAGAGGGACTCATCTTGGCCGTTAGTTGTCTGTCTCATCTGACGGATGACATCGATGGTTAGATTCTCTATAAATACCTCAGTCCTTACCTCATTTGGATGAGGTAAAATCTTGGACAAACGCCGTCATGCTGTCGGATTTCCGCCCTGGTGAATCAAACACTTGATTTACTCAAGAACATACACGAATCCATAGTACTCAGTGAGGTTGATGCTCTTCAGCTCCCTCACCTATCACGCATGTGTTAGAGCCTATTGAGACTGCCTACTCTTCCTCCTTATACGATTACTTCCTGATCATCCTTGAACGTGTTGTTTCCCTAGATCACGTGTAGCGCGATAGTCACGCGGCACGCTTGTGATCGTTGCACTCGGAATTATATCGAAACACTTAGTTTCTCCTAGGCAGGTGGGTCATTAAGTAATGGTCCTTCAACCTGATGAGAGGGCGTAAATCTCTTACATGTTTGGATTCTAGATATTTCAAACTTGTATTTCGAGCATTTGTTCGATTGTTGCGTTACATATGGTTGTTAATGAACTTGCTTGATGTGTAATATATCTGGTTATTCACCGAGCCTATGATTTCTCTCACACTCCTAAAGACCTTTCAAGCTTATTCTATGACCTTAGCTTGTTTCTTCTAGGAGCATGACTTCGGTAAGATTTAGATGTCGAAAGAATTTGGGCTGATGATTGCAATAAGTTGTTTATTTTATTTCCTAGTTATAAATTAGTTAGTATTTGAAATATCAATTTATGTGTTTGGAGACTTATGAGATAGGAATATGGTCTATAATGTGATATTATTCAAGACTTGTGATGCTGGTTATTTTACCAAATTATGACTTAATGTATTTGTTATTTTTTATCGATGTAACTAAAAGAAGCTGTTTATTTGAAAATATGTTATCTCTGAAGGTATAATTGGTAATAGTGTACATGTCTGGATTATATGCTACTACTAGGGTACCCTCGAGGGATGACGATACCTTAATTGAATTTCAAATGTGTAAGTATGATGATGCATTTCATATGCTTGTTGCATATGTTGCATCTTTGATGAATGATAACTACTTGTACTTGTGCGAAAGTGTGGTACCGAGAGAATAATCCACTAAACTTGTTACAAGCTTACACTCATATAGATCTGACATATTCAAGGGTCCACATGGTTTGATTTAACCTAGGCCTTTCCTTTGGTGAGTAGTAGCAATAGATGTAACAATAGTAGTAACACTAACGAACTAAGATGGAGTGCTAACTGATGCAGATGATTTTTTTTTTTTTTAGCTTTCTAGACTTTATGTTATGTTTTTACTCAATAGATTGTATTCGTATTATGACCCACTAATGCAGGGAAAATTGATATATATATTATGTTTATCCATTCACTCACACTAATTGAAGAAGTTGCATTAATACTATTATATTGCCCTCGAATAATTGGTTTGCGTTGACGTCTTGCATAGTGTATGCAAAGTCTAAGGTAACAATGGCGTCATCCCTTGACTTCTATATAGCGTAGAGTGAGCTATTACAACTATAGTATCCATTAGGAGTGTAAAAAACTTTGTTTCGTAAGATGCCCACTTATACCATATTCAATTAAATAAGTTCCATGTGGGCAATGGTGATAAAAAGATAAATTTTAAGTATAGTTATTTTGAATTTGTTGTCATAGAGTATGATACATGTATGAAGTTTTTATATTCTATAATAAACCTATCAAGGAACGTGTAATCTTATGCATATAGGACACATGTTTTAGTGCACCTGACATATACCCTATAAAATATTCTAAATAATATTCATAGATGAAAAATAAATAATAATTCTATATGTCCCATCTCATCAGTGTTTAAGTAGTAAACCCTAAACAGCTAAATCTTAAGCTATCATTGGCGTTGTCCTTTTCTTCTCTTAATAAGTAGTAAACACTAGCTTTACTAAAACCTAGCCTCTCAACTTGCACTTTATTTCTTCTTCACATTGCATAAATTTAAGGGATAATGTTATAAATAGAATATCAACTTTGATAAAATATGCAATTACGTACATAAACTTCAAAATTGATCAATTCAGTATCTGAACTTTGAAACTGATCAATTTTGGTATCTAAAAAAACTTAAAAATTGATTAATTTAGTACTTGAAATAAAGAACTTGATGGAGGTACTATTGCATATACAAAAAGTTCTTTTAGGTACTAATTAATCAATTTTGAAGTCCAGATATTAAATCAATCAATTTTAAGGTTTAAGTATATAATTGCATATTTTATCAAAATTTAGATACCATTCGTGATACTAACCCTAAATTTAGAATAGGGTTAATGTCACAAATCTTACTAAACTTTAACAAAATATTTAATTAGATACCTAAAACTTTAAAAATGATCAATTTAGTTCTTAAACTTTAAAATTGGTCAATTTAATATTTGAAAAAAAATTTGTGTATATGCCGACAATACTATGTCAAGTTCTTTTAAGTACTAGTTGATCAATTTCAAATTTTCTTAGGTATTAAATTGATCAATTTCAAAGTTCATATACTAAATTGATAATTTTAAAAACTTAGGTAATTAATTCCATATTTTATCAAAGTTTAGGTACTATTCGTGACTTTATCCCTTTAAAATAACCTAGGAATTAAAAATTATTTTTTAATTATTTGTAGATTTTGCTCGAGTTCATTGGATGTTTTGTTACAAAGTCCACAAGTTTCACATATGGAATAATTGTGATATCATATAAAATTTAAATTTATGGTAAATAGGAAAAATTTATAGGTTTTACATGGTACTATACATCTTATAGATTTTGTAAGTACACATCGTAGCATGGTTGCAGAGTCTTACAGGCTAGTTCATATAAAAATTTTAGGAATTTGTACCTTATCGGGTAAAACTTGTACCATACCTACTTTGTACTTGCTTACCTCTATTTATATATTTTCATGATTTTCCCATTCTTACCAATATTTTCATGTGAAGTGACAAATGTGTTTAAAAAAAAAAGGTTGATGTTAAAAATGGTATTTGAACTTTCGCAAAAAAATCGATCAGATACCTAAAGTTTGATTTTGAACAATTTGAATCTTAAGCAAGTTTTCACATATATTTTTTCTACATGATTGAACTTGCTTTTATTAAGAAAAACGTAAGCAAAAACTTGCTTCTAGTACCAAATTATTCAAAACCAAACTTTATATAGGAAAAATGTACTTGAAAACTTGCTTCATGTATCAAATTATTCAAAATTAAACTTCATGTAGGAAAAATGCATACGAAAGCTTGCTTTATATCAAATTGTTTAAATTAAACTTCAGAGACCTAACTGAACTTTTTATAAAAGCTCAAGTACCATTTTTGACATTATCTCAAAAAAAAATACCAATATTAAAAAATCACCATGACTAAAAGCTAATAGATCTATTTATAGTAAGTTTGACTATTGATCTAAATCTGGGTTTTATAAAATATTGCAATCATAAAATTATCAATTATATATCAAAATATATGATATTAACAACTAAATATATAAAAAAAGAAACGCCAGCTATAAAATTAATTTACCCCTTTAATTATATTAGTATTTCCAATTTATTCTTACTACCAGACAAAATAATGGAAGTCGGCAAGGAATGCATGGTATGGGATCCGCAGCCGCTTCTTTTGAAGGTCTAGAATGCCGAAAAATCAACTTTAGAAAGAAGACCGTGATCTAGGGAAATTATTAGAGAAGGAGGACGTCATCTGATTAAGTTATTAGGACCATTATCCCTCTAGGATAGACAGTTTACGTAATTTTCGTGTGTACAGAGTTCGAGTCCGTAGACCGAAAAGATCAATCTATCATAGTTCA
Organism: Combretum micranthum; assembly: GCA_024138025.1. Classification (NCBI taxonomy): domain Eukaryota; kingdom Viridiplantae; phylum Streptophyta; class Magnoliopsida; order Myrtales; family Combretaceae; genus Combretum; species Combretum micranthum. Next base: position 1,136,832 of record JAMXBD010000279.1, read on the forward strand.
TACAAAATTCGTAGAGATTATTTTAAATTATCATTTAAAAAAAATCATATAAATACAACTTAAATAAAAATAGTTACATAATTACCATCATTATTTCACTTATTCAACATTCAATATACAATTTTTTGGTATAGTATATTATACATATTTATTGTGCAATATATATATAATTATTCAACACTGACCTATATCGTATATTGTTAATGCGTGAACTTATTTTTAAAAGTTTACTAAAGTACATCGCATATTACAAGCTAGAAATGTGATGTCTATCTATATAAATTTTTGTATCACATCTTTAATATGCAATGAAGGAATGATAATTATATAATTTTTATAATTTTTTCCCCCTCAAAAATGACAGAAATGTTTTTCACCCAAATTCATATAACTAAAAAGTAGAGACATTCTGATCTGTAGTTTTGATTTGACAACGTTATTTACGTCAAAAAATTAAAAAAAAAAAAAGAAAAAAGGATAGAACTGTTTAATCAAGAAGAATTACTAGAAGAACAAGTAGTACTGACATGACTTGTATACTCCACTTGAGCTCCCTCTGAAACTTGAGTCGATGAAAGTGAGTACAATCCAGCACTAGCAGCATTCATGAATGGATCATAATAGGTTGCCGTGAGGAAATTAGCCTGGAAATTGGGCAATGGAGCATCAAAATCAAGAATGCTGTACACTGACTTCATTGAAGGCCTAACACGGCTGTTGGGATGTGCACACCAGAGCCCCACAATCAATAACCGCATCATCTGATGCTCATCGAATTTCTCAAGCAGTGCTGGATCCGCTGCTTGCAGGATCTTTCCCTTTCCATGAAGTTCCCTTACCCATTCAACCAATACGACACGATCCTCCTCTGCTGAAAGGTCTAGTGCTCTTCTTCCACAAGCAATCTCCAAGGATACTATTCCGAAGCTGTATATGTCAGACTCTTTGGTTGCTCGAGAAGTTATAGCGCATTCAGGGTCCATGTAGCCTCGTGTCCCTGCCAAAATCGTTGTTTGTGCTCCTTTCGCGTGGTCCACTAGTCTTGCTAACCCAAAATCTCCAATTTTTGCATTGAATTCGGAATCGAGCATGATGTTGCTTGATTTTATATCTCTGTGCACCACGCATTGCTCCCATTCCTCTTGCAGATATAGCAACGCAGCAGCCAACCCTTGTGCGATACCGTATCTTTTTTCCCATGACAACAAATGTTGTTCTCTGAACAGATGATGGTCCAAACTGCCATTAGGCATGAACTCGTACACAAGCAACAACTCTCTTTTTTCATGACACCAACCAAGAAGCTGCACTAAATTGCGGTGTCTCAGTCGACTGATTACCTTTATTTCTGATGCGTACTCTTTTATTCCTTGCTTTGAAGAACTTGATATCCTCTTAACTGCTATGTATGTGCCTGTCTTTTCCAAAAATCCTCTATAAACACCACCGAATCCCCCCTCTCCAAGCTTTTGATCGGTCCCGAAGTTATTTGTTGCTTTTGACAAATCGCCATATGGGAATTTCTTCGGTCCTGTCCCAGAGGAAGACTCTTGGCCAATATATTGATGAAACAAATTCTCATACTCCCTATCTCTTCTATTCTTCCTCCACAAAATGAACCAAGTTATTGCCAGGCCAATAACCAGAAGGCAAACACAAACTATTGATCCTATCACTATTCCCATTTGATTTTTCCGGTTGCTTATTACAGTTTTGGTATCAATCTCCAGGTCAGAAATAAAACTCCAAGAATCAAGGTTAGCATTGGAATCATTGTTACATGATGCAGAGAAACCAAAAGTGACATATTGGGGTAGGTATGCCCTCAAATCAACCACATAACTGAGATATTGAGTTCCCTGGTTTTCATTTCTATATCCACGGAATGCAACCGATAAGTTATGTGATGTTGAGTTGTAAGAGATCCAAACTTCAGTAGTATCAAAGCGCAACCATGAGGTATTAGTAAAAGACTTCATAGAGTCAATATCAACACCAACATGCGTACCTGGAGGATCCCATGGATTGCTGTACACATCGAATTCTACAGCAACAAAAGGGCTGTCGCTTGAGTTTAAAATCCTTTCATCACTTGTCAGGCCAAAAGCTCCTCCTTCAGATATGTTACGTGGCATGCTCGTACCATTCGGTGCTAGAAAAAACCCGCCCCATCCCCATAGCTTGTTTGGTTGAAAGTCTGTAGGGTGAAGGTGAAGTATGTGTTGAAATCTGAGAGATTGCCAGAGTCCTTGTCCCAAAGGTGCAATGGATCCGGGTAAGTTTGTCTGTAGGTGTATTGGATCATTCCCTGGTTATTTGTGTTTGAAACTCTCTCATTCCTGAGTGTAATTGAATTGTAACCGGAACTGGAATAATTGAACGAAATAGCACTTGATAGTGAAAATAGGGAAAAGAAGATAAGGGAAATCATTACTTGTAGGAACAAATGAATCGATTTTTGAATCATTTCAAACAAATTTTCCCAAAGAACGAGTTGTGCTCTTTTATGGTTTCTGGTCAACAATCCCGTGAGATGAGTATCACAAAAATAAAAATAAAAAAAAACCTAAACAAAGGTGGTAGTTTTGCTTCGAGCAGCTTTGATACGAAAAATTTCCTCCTGCTGGCCTGCCATTGAAAACGAAAGTCAAAGGGCTTATTTCTCTGGCTAAGGGCGGCCTTTCTTGGACTTTTCTTATAAAATCATTCATATAGTTTAATAGAGTAATATTATAAAATGTATTTAATTAAATAACATAATTAAAAACTTTGAAGAGAAACCAGGAACCAGGATGCTAAAAGCAAAGAAAGGTACAACTTTGAATATAGAAAGAGTGGAGGCACCATTAGATTAATTGAAATACAAATGAACTGTGCTTAACCAGCTTAAGGAAGTTTTCTTGAGGACATTTCTTCAAATAACTTATCAATGAATTCAATTAAAGGTCGAAAATTAATGAAGGTTGCAGGTCATGGCACACTACTGCTATAAAAGCTGTGTAGCAGATTTTAATTCTTTTTGTTTCCTTTTGCTTTAAATATTTTGTCATGTGATTAATAAACGTACTAAAAGTACTTAAAAGATTGTGGTAAATCTTAACTTCAGCTGTAAACAAGGGTATAAACCCCCTTGAATCATGGAAAAGGTAGTATTTATCCGTATTTTTTGTAGCAGAATTTTTATGATTTGAAGTAATGATAAAACTATCAGCAGGTTGACTCAGTTGGTTAAGACCTTATCGTGACCTCCATGGTCACGGAATTGATTCTTGTCATAAGCAAAGGTATATTCTTTATGCCTAGAGTCATAGGATCGACTCTTACCAACATTAGGACACTACTTAGGGGTGACGGTTTGGTTAACCGATCCGTGGCCCTATTTTTGAATTTAACCGTAATGATCGTTTTTTAATATTCCGATCCTTAACTGGTCCATTATAAACAGTTAATTGCCTTAACGTTTAACCATTTTTTTCGGTTAATGGTTTTGGTTTTCGGTTTTTAACCATTTAACATTGATTTCAACAAATCAAGTTAATAGTTACAACAAATCTTATTTTTTAACTTTTATCATAGATTTTTCTTTAAATTATTATATATATATATATATATATCACAAGATCTTAAAAAAAATAGAAAATTAAATTAAGGAAAAGGAAAAAACAAGCCTTTGGACGTATTATCATCAACAAAATCAAGACAAATCAATTACCACATTAACTTCCATCAAACATTGGACAAAATATAGTACTTTAATGATAATCTAAGGAACATTAACATATGTAAATCATCTATATATTTTAAAAAATAATTATATGTATATGTAAATTATAAATATATTATATTTATAAATATTGAAACGGTTAACTATTAACCATCAATTTTTTGTGGTTACAAACCGAAACCAAATACAAAAACTAGGAAAAAATTCATAATCATGAACAAAAACTAACGGACTGGTTAACCATAGTTTTTTTATTGGTTTTCCAATTTCAATTCGGTTTTTTGATTTCATCAATTTTGTTGCACACCCCAACACTATTGGTAGGTCACCTGTCTCACCCAGATAAGCATATGATGTTGCCTTAGTGATCTCCCCACTAACATGGGGAGGGTAGCTAAGTATCTTGTAATGGTAACCAGAGTTAAAGCCACCATGAAAATTTTTAACTGCAAAAAAAAAAAAAAAAAAAAAAAGTAATGATAAAGCTATCCCTCATCTTTCCATCTTTTTTTGCTCTATTTTTAGATTGTACTATACCAAAAAATTCTTTCAAAAACTAAAAAGTTAATTCAATTGGTATCAAAGTCAAAATGGATCTTTGTGGGACTATATAAGAGAAAGCAAGTGAGAAATCTTGCTAAGGAAAACCATAAACACTACAGAGTTTGAGTGATTTTTGTGATGGCAACAAGTAGTAAATTTACTGCTCCTTCTCCTCCAATCTTCAAAAGAGAAAATTATCATAAATGGTTCGTGAGGATGGAAGCATATCTTAGAGGTTTGCTAATAAGTGTCAATTTATTAAAGAAAATGATACTTATTGAATTAAAATGTTGATTTCAGGTGTTAGAGAAGATAATGGAGCTTAGTATTTGAATGAACGAGGTTTTGATGAAGAATTGCAAAATTTGAATATTATAACATACATGCGTTTCCACACAACTGGTGTAGGAATTGTGTAGAGCATGTTTTTTGACCAAAATGCAATTTAAAGTATACACAAGGAAGCTATACAAGCTATATAGACAGCTGGAATAGGAAGAAAAAAAAATGATAAGAAGGTCTATAGATACCCTACACAAGCTATGATCAAGGCTACGCAGTGGTGTTTTAGCAAGATTCTTCAATATTTAATCCTACAAGGACTCAAACACTAGCCTTGTAAGATGGTTGTGTATGTGTTATTTTAACCCCACTTGTAAATAGTCATCCTTAATCATTTTGAGGATCTTCTTCTCTTTCTTCTATCTTTTAGAGAGAGAACTAGTCAAATTAGAGTTGATAAATGTAGGAGCTCAATTAAGATCACAAGACACAAATCAAGAAATAGAAAAATGTGAACTTTCTACAAAAGATTAAATCTTGATAGGGAATCATAATGATAAATGCAATCTTGTTTGTTCTTGATGAGAAAGATATTTCCATTAATTCATATAAGACTAGAAATTAATATTCTTAAAAAAAATTAATTTAATTAAGGATTCCTATAGTTCAAAGGCATAGATGCATCATTAAATGGAATAGTTATAAGGATTGAGAATAGGGTTAGTGGTGAATCAATAATAAGGTAGTTTTGTGATCTGATATCCATTAAGAAAGCGTGATAATTAAATTGATAGATTAATTTAGGTAATTGTTAGAAATTAGGAATAGGGACATTATTTGATTTAGACTAGCTAAATAGTAGAATTGAGGTAATTACTTATAATTGTAGGTTTTGCTGGAATGACCCTTGTGCTTAAACCTATAGCATAATTTGACAGGTATTCTTCTAAAAGATTAATAGTAGAATAAGTATAGAGTTAAAATTAATTGACTGTGAGCGTTTGCAATAAGTTTTTGATGCCTTTGCCCGAGTTCTGGTAATATTAAGAACTCCTGAAGTTTGTTAGTTTAGCCAAATTTTGTATTAAGGTTACTCTTCCTTTCTCTCCTAATATTATTCATAAAGATCTAACTTTGTTCTCCTCTTCTTTAAGTGGCTATTCATGGAGTATGACTAATGGAACTATGATAGAAGCTATTGGAGTGCACCAATAGTATAAAAGAACCCACCTCCATGGACTCTATAAATTTAAAATGTTGATATTGTGGATATCTACCTTCATGTAAATGTCCTAATCCATATTACTTTGATTCAGTCCCTTGTATAGTATTATCTCCATTATATATAAATTAGCAACCATGTGAAAAGGCCCAAGAATATTAGGATAATTATGGAAGTCTTGATGTAAATACATTTGTTCTTATCCCAACATAACCTCAGGTATCATACCACTCCTACACTTTCGATGAAAAGGTGGATCCTAATAGCCACTCAATTGAAGTGGAATTGGATGAAGGTGAAGAGGATTTTAAGTATCAAAATAAACAATTGCTCCATGAAGAAAAGTGTGAAAATCCTTTATCTTAATTAAGGAGACTGAAGATGTTGACAATCAATTAGAAATCTATGATCTAAGTCCTCTCTAATTTTTAAGGAGTGTGAGATAGAAAAAACCTATTTTATGTTGGAATGCCTAGAACTTCTAGGATATATGCTTAAGTTTGAGTTGACACATGATTTTTTTGTGTTCTGTTTATTTTTGGAAGCTTTGCAAGATTTTCCACGCAATTGGATTGCTATTCACCAAGAATGAAGAATCACTCATGTGTTCAAGAATTGTGGGAGTGGGACACATTCCCATGGAATCCAGGTGGATAAATTAAAAACGTCGAGCTAACAATGTTAAACATAGCACTTCATGGGAGGCAGTCCATGTTTGACATAGGTACATTTCGTTTCCTTTTCTTAACTTTTTCATCACTATCCTTAATCTATGCTTTGTATAATGCAAGTGTACATGCTAATGTATCAAAAACGATTGATTTTCCAGCTTAAAGTGTGGAAGAATCAGTCCATACATTGGTTTTAAGCCATGTATTTAGAGGAGAACAAGGAAAGTTTTGACATCATATACAACCATTGAACATGGTTTGTGTTCAAGGTCGCTTACAAACATCTTTACTTTCTGTAACGCCCTAAAATAAGGACATTACAACCCGTCACGTGTCCTTCTCTTTATAAGAACGCGCCAAGGCTATGAAATACTAATCCACATATTATATAAAAAATACAACTCCAATACTCACATATAAAAGGTATCTGTTAAACAATTCATCATATAAATAATACTCTTGAATTAACTTGTTGGCATAAATCAAAGCCAACATCATCCTGACTTATAACTTAACTAAAAAATCCTATAAAGAAATCTTAAACTCATAAGGTAAATAAAATCTTTCAAACTAATAATAGTTTCAAATTAAACTTCATAGATTATTTAATCGTCTTCCTATCTCTATGTATCTAAAATCTACCTCTATTGATCCTTAGTAGAAAAGACAAGTTCACTATCGGCATCCCCATAATCTATAAAGATGTCATATCCAGTAAGATCATAAATCACCTTATCTTCTTCTATTCTTGAAAAATGAATGGAATGAGCGAAAATGCCCAATACGTCAATCCACAAAACAAATGCACATGCACACGCAATATATATATATATATATATATATCAAATGTAACTTATTCTAATGCAAACAATTAGATTATTATCTTTATTAAGCTAGCCAAACAACATAGTTCAGAACTATGAAACCCTAATTCCAAACTTGAAGTAACTCAGACCCTTGAGAATCAACCAACTTTTGAAAATAGGTAATTATATACATATATTGGTGTTAGAGAATCATCCACACACCACGACCTCTGCCAAAACCTAATCTACCGGAATCATTTCTATGCACGAGTTCACTCGGGACAACCTCACACATAGATCATCAAGGTGCCTCGTTAGTATCACATTCTACGTGGTCTTTACTAACCAAAACCAAACACAAGCAGCAAACATAATTTCTTATTGTCATATAGAATTAAGTCAATTTAGAATTTTGATCCTACATCACATATAGCAAACAAATCTAAAGCTACAAGCACATACAACAAACAAGGAATGGTCGTACTTGGTATTGCTTCAACTCAAATCCACCGATAAAACTTCTTAAAGAAAGGAACCCAATCTCTTAGATATCTCTGATCAACAATAATACACAATTAAACCCTAATTCCTTAATTTCATAATCTTGCTAAAAGAATCTATAACCCTAAATATAAATCTACGAAAAGTAATTAACACATCAGTCTCTTTTGTTCACAATTCAAAGAAACCGTTCAATACTGCTTTCTCCAAAACCTCCTAATCTCTCCACAACTTCCTTCAATACATATACGTAAAGTCTCCAATTAACAATTTCAAAATACAACAATAGATAAATTTCTTTGAACAACAATATAAAATGGATTCTTACGTACATAAAACTTGTAGATCTCAAATTGGAATAAGAACCCTAATCCATAATTCTCCTAAATTTCAATAATAAACCGAAATCATAAACCTATAATCCTCAAATCGTAGTAATTATAAAACCCTAAGAAAGATTTTACATTTGGCCTTTGAATCAGAGTCTCCCAAATCTCCAATCACTTTATTTCGCACAAATCTTGGATCTCCATCAAATCCATAGAACAACTCGTATTAGAAAGATCGAACTAAAGAGAATGATTGAAAAGGACTAGAGAAAGACCCACTTACCTAGGGTTCTACTGAGGAAAAGATGTGAAAAGGTCGTCAGGGATCTAGGTTCTATTTATAGAGGGAGTTGGCTTTAGAAAAACACAACCCTAGCTTAGGAAAAACGCTAAGTTCATGTCTAATTTAAGCAGCCTTATGTCAAAATCCATTCTTAATCAAGTCTTTGTCATGTGAACACAATACAATTATATTCAAACTTTGACCATAAAACTTTCTTATTTAATATCCTTTAACACTTTGACCTTTCTTAATAATCCTTTTATATACTTTAGGGTTGACCATAAAACCCTCTTATTTTATATCAAATGACAAACTTGCCCTTCTTTATAATTTATTTATTTTTATATTACACTTTCTATAGAAATTTTTATCTCTATACAACCATTGAACATAGCTTCTGTTTAAGGTTGTTTAGCTAACTTGCGTTTTTGGCGCCAAACACAGCTTGTGTTCATGGTTATGTACAACCTCTAAAGCTCTTGAGTCAATTTTTTTTCCTACACAACCATAAAACACAGCTTGTGTTAAAAGTCATGTACAATTTGTGATCCATTCTAGACAAAAATTCGATCTTGCACAATATTAAACACAGGTTGTGTTTAAGGTTGTGTATAACATGCCAAACATTCTGTGAAACTTTTGAGTCTGCAGGACCCTTGAACATAGCTTGTGTTCGACCTTATGCAAACCCTTGCAAACCTCTTAGGTCATTTTGCAACCCTATGAGACCTTTGAACACAGCTTGTGCTCTAATGGTCGTGTATGCCCAATTTCCCTTGCATATAAATACTTAACTTCCTACACTCCTTCATTTTTCCTTGCTTGTGTATACCCTAAGCACAATCATTCTCTTTCTCTCTATAAGCACACAACACTACACTACATTTTGCTCATCCACAACATCTTAGATCACAATCTCATCGCAAGGTGTGTACTTAGTTCTTTCTCTTTATTCTATTTACCTTGATTCTCATTCCTTTTCATCTCCATCTCACGAGGATGTAATGTGCGATAATTGTGGGTACTATTTTGCATGATTTACCTTGCTATATATTTGTTGGACTCATCCAACATGCGTGTCCAAATTTAGACATACTCCATGAGCCTTCATGCATTATACATGCTACATGCATTCATAATGTAGGGTTCATGTACAATTTCAACTGTCACAAAATTTAAGGCTTTTGTGTTTTTCATGCAATTCCTTCATTGTATAACAAAGACAAACATGTAGCATAGGAGTTTCATGTGTGATTCATCATAATCGTGATAGTTAAGGCTTAAAATGAAGAAAAATTGGGGCTTTTTCATTTTGAATTCATGGAGTGACGAGTTTTGATCTTTTGAACTTGGTTTGTTTTTGAAATTCTTGTATGAACACGTACACGAGCTTTTACACAAGTAATTTTGCGCGTTCTTATTCAATTCAAATTTTGTTACCTCATATCCTTACATAACTATTCTACACAATGTGTAGGATAGTCGTGTATGCCCATATTACATGTCCCTACATTTTAAAAGTGTGTACTTGTTTATGATGAAATATCTTTTTATTGAGCTAGTTTATGAGCTGTAGATATCCTAGCTTCTAATTTTAATATGAGATTTTATATACTTCTCTATGGTACTTACACTTGTTTTTGTTTCTATCTTTTTCTTTTTTAAAGAAATAGGGAAGAAGAAGTCATGCCCGAAGTAGCCTTATAACCCCAAAAAATGAAAACGCTAGTGATGGGAAAGCTCTAACATCCATGAAACTAAATGGAAGCAATTCGATGAGGAGTGGTGTAAGAAGAGATTGGCTAAGCTTTTAACAAAACCTAGGTGCCCATAGATATGTGGATTGGTCTATGATAGCCAACTATGGCATTTAGTAGAAAATTAGGGATATACTCTCTATAGGTCCATGGGAATCCTTTTTCAATATTAGGATGCCAGCTTATAAGGGCATCACTTTAGAGGTCCTTTCCACAATGTCACTAGACAAGCCGAACTTTACTCATAGGCTAAAACACTACATTAAATTTCAAGCTTATGATGTGTATCATCAAATTCCCATGCATCTATTTTGTGTTTATATGGGTCTCTATACCAAAGAAGAGACCTGTACGGAGGAATTCAACCACTAATACTTACTGGAAGATCTTGTGTGACAAAGATGTCTAATACTACCTTCCAAGTTTAAGGCTTCATCTATGGTGGAAGTAAATTACAGGGTGATTCATTGGTTGTTAGCAAACACCACAGGGCGAGAAAGAGTGGTACAAGGGTAGTTAATAATTTTGAATTGCTACACATATATAGTACTGCCACTCGATGCAAGATTAGTGTCGATGTTGAATAAGCTCATTATTTGTATAGACAAGCTTCAAATCCAAGATCTAAAGGAATATAATGTGGTGCATACATAACTAGACTCTTGCAAAGGATGCAGATTTTCTAGGAACCAACTCTTGGAATACCATGTGTGCAAATCAAGAGGGTTACAGATGAACCTTTTGCTGGTTGGGGACTTAAGAAGCTTATTAAGACCCTTGCAAGATCTTATTCGACATCACCACAACGACCATTCAATTCCCCTATAGCTTCTGCATCTCAGGCACAGCTGCATTTGAACTTAAAAGAAAGTGGACCACTTACAGTAGAAATTTAAAAAAGTTCAGATCATACATAGTGGAATTCCTCTAGAGATTGGCTCAATATGTTAACCTACCTCCAGGTACTCCTTACCTATGTTTCCTCTTCTAATGGTGATGACAGGAGCACACCTGTTGTCACGGGACGAGAGTTTGACCCCTCAAAGAGTTTCTATGTAGCGCTCCACTATCTCTCATATCATCGTTTGTTGCTAATCTGGATAGCGAGCCAGTCTAATCTTTCTTGACTTCCTAGGTTTGTTTTGAGCCTATATTCTCATAATAAATTCCCTCTTGGCTTTGCTACGATCCTCCATATATTTGAGAGGTTCAACTATATCAATTGGTTTCGGCCTAACTAGGCCTTATTAGGAGAGCGGCATCAACTCCTAATCAGTTTATCCACGGGAGGCTAGACTCGCCTTAGATATAACCAACACTCCGAACAAACCCTCTGTTGATGCCACTCATAACTCTATATGCCCAAGTTAAACACCCCCATAAAGTCCTCAACTTTCGGACCATGACACTTTTCCCTACTTAAATTCATGACGTCTTCGTCATGAGGCAAATCTGCTGTTGCCACTACCCACTCTAAAGCCCTCACCCCTTCTCCACACCCGTTGTCAACATACCCAAGATCATCTCACCAGGGCTTCGAGCTTCCAAGCTTCCTCTCGCCTACACCTATTTATCTATCCTCCGAGATTGCTTCTTGTTGAGTTGCCCAACGATAGGATTTCAGCATAAGATCTGGCTTCAATCCTAACTTGCGGTATAGCAGCCCTCAAGTAACGATGTCCTCACTCTAGTGGCCGCTTCGCTTGACTTCATCCACACGAGATGAATTGACAACAAGACAAAGGTTAAATCTTGTCTCCATGACTATGACACAGCTGTTCTCTGGCAACAATATCCTCTCTTTGATGGTTGCTCCTCCTAAGCTTTACCCACACGAACCGTATCCATAACAAGAAATACCCACTTGTTAAGCACTCTGGGTAGCATCTAAACGGTCCGATGGAGTTGGGAGCTTCCGCTTTGATACCATTTATCACGGGACGGGAGTTTCACCCCTCAAAGAGTTTCCGTGTGACGCTCGATCATCTCTCATGTTATCGTTTATTGCTAATCTAGATGGCGAGCAACCTAATCTTTCCTGACTTTCCAAGTCTGTTCCGAGCCCCACATTCTCATAAAGAGTGCCCTCTTAGCTTTGCCACGATCCTCTATATATTTTGGAGGTTCAACTATATCAAATGGTTTTGGCCATTAGCTTCACTAGGAGAGCTGCACCAACTCCCAACCTGTTTGTGTACAGGAGGCTAGACTTGCCTTCAAATATGACCAACACCTCGAACAAACCCTCTGTTGATGTCACTCATAACTTTATATGCCCAAGTTAAACACCCCCATAAAGTCCTCAATTCTCAGACCGTGACACCTGTTGCTCAGGCTCCACAGATCCCTCTAGGCAAAAGGGCAAGGCACCAATTGAAGCTCAGTAAAAAGATCCTAGTGGTTCAAGTGAGGAAGCGGCTGAATCTGAAGAAGAAGAGGATGATAGTGAGATGATCTGAAGAAGCAGAAGGAGAAGAGGAAGAATCAACCGTTGAAGATGAAGATGGAAAGATTGACCGATTGATTGCTTGTTATTTGTATTTTTTTAAAGACTTCTAGCTAATCTATTATCTTAATAGGCATGTCTTATTTATAAGCGCTCTTTGTTAGTAGACTCTTTAGTGTTTTTTATTTTGACAAGTGCAAAAACTTTGTAGGATAGGCTAACATCTAGAACTACGTATTAACTATCTTTTGTTTTTCTTTCTTTTCTATGATTCTGTGCAGCATGAACTACTTCTAAGAACTCAAATGTACAGCTGCTTCTGTTATCCTCACAATCATGTCCCTTCATAGCTTTGCCTTGTTTTCATCTCAAACTAGGGAAATTTCAATTCCTTTTCTTTTTATTTTCTTTCTTTTTGCTCTATACTGGATTTATATGTTATAGTAAACATTGGGGACAATGTCTCACTTTAAGTATGAGGAAGAGATAATTTAGAACAATAAAGAAACTGGGTCTTGTTTTATTCTTAAATTTAATATTATGCACTTCTAAATAAAAATTCCCATTTTAGATGAATGATATTGAGTATTATGAAAATCTTGAAACATTGTACTCCATAGTTTGGCATTCAAAAATTAAAAGCAACTTTGTGCCATACTCACTTACTTTGGATATTTTATATCTGGTCAATTGTATAAAAAAAATCTAGGTGAAGCAAACTTACTTGTTATTTAATGATGGAATTTGAGATTAAAAATGGATGAAACTCCTTAGTTAAAAGTTAATTGGTTATATTTCTAAACTTTTTGAGTTATATATTTTCTTTTCAAATCTTCAAGGCTACTGTGGAAATGCAAAGTGCACGCATGAATAAAACTTTAAGATCTAACAATGATCAAGACTGAATACATTTATTCTCAATTCTAATCATTCCTTCAAAAGCAGACACTCATCATAACTCATAATCACTTGCACACCTAAACAAAACGGTGTAATTGAAAGGAAGAGTAGATTAGTTATGAACATGGCAAGATGCTTGCTATTTGAAAAATAATTGCTAAAGAAGCTATGGGTGGAAGCTATATATACTTCTGTATACTTGCAAAGCAAACTTCTAACCAAAACCACTAATGGTAAAATGCCACGTCAAGCTTGGACAGGTGATAAAACATTAGTAGCACACTCGAGGGTCTTTGGTAGCTTTTGGTTTGTTATGCCTGTACTGATACTTAAAAATGTTCGATGCTTAGTAGTATATACACTGAATGCAATTTCGTCATCCCTTGCTGTTTGAGTGTTGGTGACATGCTGGAAATGTGTACGAGCACAATAATGTGGAGTGAATTCCGGAATTAAGATCAAGTAGATTCCTCAAGTAGATCAGCAAGATGCAATTTCTGTCCTTCCAGGGACTAAATTCCTATCTACACTATAAAATGAATTTACAAGTACAATCAATGAATAGTTAATACTGCACAACACTTTTTCACCCTCCGTTTTCCTAAAAGAGGACTTAATAATGATATCAAAAGTTGAATTGAACCATATGTTGCGCTGAGGATATATGTTCTTCCTGCTGCCAGCTGAAATCTATTTATTAATTGGTGGCTACTACCTTTGCAAGCAGTAGCTCTAAGTCTTCCAAGCTGCAGAAGTAATGAGAAAACCATGAGTTTGAGTTGAAGTTAGCAATCAGAAATAATTATTCAAACTATGGATGAAAATATGAAGTAATCGTACCTTACATTACCCAGGTCAGGGTACTTGGCTATTGCATCTTTAAAATCCTGAATCAATTAGCATTATGTCAATACAGAAAATGCATAATAACCTATGATTTCCACGGTACAAATTTTTTGTTGCTAAAGTCAGATTACCTGGTTAGCTGTTGAAGATGTGTAAGAGATCACGCAGGACATCCCCGCACTTGTTGCAGCCTACAGAACTTAATTACTTCAGATGGAATCTCATCATGTTTTTAAGTTACAGTCTGAGATACACATAATCATAAAACATCCCCACAAAGTTTTAGGTATCCAAAATGGAACTAATTATGATGCAACCTAATAAATCACATCAAATTTGGTGATTTCTTGATGGATATGATCATCACAAAAACTACTTACCTGTAATCCAATAACACTGTCCTCTATAACGAGACAATCACTCCCGGATACACCAAGCTTCTGCAACAGATAACCGAACAACTGTTATCTATTGTTCTTGGGCAGTTGCAATATTATCTAACTGTGGCGCCATTTGGTTTATTCTATGGAATAGGATCCATTGAATCCCAATCTTTATTGATTTTAATGAGTTTGGTTGTATTGCTATGTAGCAATCAGAAAAACATAAGCTTACGATTTTCAATTCCTTATGAGTCCAAGTAACTAGTAAAGAGGAATCCAGTTTTAAGAAATTGAAAGCTATCTCATAATCATAACCATAATATAAGTAAGTACTCACTAACAGTAATAGCAAATTGGATGCCATGGTAAAGCCAAACAAAGGTTAAGAGTAGTAACAAAATAAAAAAACCTTATACAATGTTTTAGCTACCTTGGAAGCTGTCAAGTATATGGAAGGATCTGGCTTCTTTGCCTTCACATCATCACCTACAAAAACAGAGGATCTGGCTTCTTTTCATACTCAAGCTTGCATAAAATAGAAGCATGAATGCATATGTGAAACTTGAGCCAGCAAAAGAAAAAACATATGATCAGATGACAGACCGATGATGGGTTTTGCATTTTAATTAAAAAATAAATGAAAAACGTACAACAAGATGCTATCTGAAGGGCACAGCTATTCCCAATATGCGCTCTATTAGAAACAAGACCACAGATCCTAATGCAAAAGATAGTATTTAAGAGCTTTTTAATCACCAGAAGCTCTGGAAGATCTTTAAATACCATTTAGTGCCATATCAAATAGGATATGTAAATTTAATGTTTTAAAAGATTGACTCACCTGCTAGAAAGCAATCTAAACCTTGAAACCGTTCCTGAAAAAAAAAAGGGAAAATACATTAAAAGAGTTACAAAGTCGATCATATTGAATTGAATACAAGTCCATCAAATAACTTTGCAGAAGAAGAACACCATTCCAATGAGATTTTCAAGACTTAGTATGACCGAGCTCTTGGTTGCTGCAGAGCAAACAGCAAGTTTCTTCCCCTACAGCATAAAGTGAGAAAAAGATAGTATCAACAACATTCTACCACGAAAGATTGGCTAAGGAACAAGCAAGTAAGAGAAACAACAAATAGATAGAATATCTGCAGCAAACTAGAAAAGTCCAGTCATATCAGGATTAATATATGCAAGATTTGAGATATCAAGTCAATCTACAATATTAGTTAAATGGCAATATCAGAGTCATTGAACTTTACAGCAGCCTTTGCCTCATCCATCAGTCTCAAAACTCCAGATCTGGGTTTCACCTGTGGATGACATCATACATCATCTGTCAAAAGTAGAAAGCAAACAGTTTACATAAGTAAAAATAATGAAGAATGGCAGCATCTTACTGTTCCAGATTTGATAATTTCTTTGTACCTTTCAGTTTTCCAGTCCTAAAAATACAATAAAGAAGGAATATGAAATAAAAGAGAAAGCATTCCACGATGAAAGTAGAGCAGCAGAAAATCAAAACAAAAACTTAATCAGCCAATTGTCTAGAAACATTGGAATGCTTCTTTCTCCAAACTGTGTTTCATTATCTTTGATACTTATGTTTCCAAGTCATAACTGATTCTTTATTCCAGATTTCCCCTCAATAAATAATAGCAGCAATGAATTTCTGAAGGTGAACTTTTCTCCAATAAGTTCGGATGGCTTATACTAAATTCTCTTAAACCAGAGAGTGATCTTTTAATTCAATATCACTTTTCTCCTCTCAGAATATTTTCTGCATAGGCTAGCCAGTTAAAGGATCAAAGCTGGGATAGATAACCATAAAAGAAGAAAATGCAGCACCTGTAGAGTATCAATCAACTTTGCCTGATCCTCATCAGTTTCTGGAGGTGTCTCAAATATGGATGATGTAGGCCATCCGTGTTCTTTGAAGTACCTTCAAGAATCCAACACCAAATGAAAATGCATGATCACACATATTAGATTCAAACAACACACCTTTATATAGATCATGGCCTTCAACATGAGCTTGTTCCATGGAATCCTATGTGAAAAGTGGATCTGTAGATATAGAACTATATGAAATCTATAAAGCCCCATTGTTAAAGTTGCAGATTTTGTCAATATCAACCTGGAGATAAAGCCTTGAATTTGGAAATGGATTCCAAAATTCACATCCATTTTTTTTAAGATCATTAAAATCACATCATGGAATCTAATAATAGGAAAGGGAAAGAAATCCTCAAGATAGAATTAGCTTAAAAGCACATCATCTTTTGAAAGTAAATGAGCTAAACTCATTCGATCGAGCCGAGTTCAAGTTTGTCGGGTACCACTTAAAATCATGCTTAATATTGGAATATACAATTTATGAACTCAATGACTCCGAATAACTACTCGAATTAGAATATAAACCAACCATCTCATCTTGGGTTTACCACCACCAATCCGGTTCTGCAACTCATCATAGAATTCCTCACCCCAGTTAAGAGTCTCCTGAGAGCAACGGACATTGAAGTGATCAAAGGCATCATTATAAGCCTGTCTATGCAAGTGCTCAGATTCTAGGATGACACCATCACAGTCAAATATAAGAGCTTTAAGTGCACATGAAACCGAAACCGAAGTAGTAGTAGCAGTAGAAGAGGTTTTATAGGAAAATGACTTGTTGGGTTGGGAGCGAAGAAAGGATGGAGAGGTGGGCGTGAGAGAAGAAAGGGAATGGTGGTGGAGAGAGAGAGTTTTGGGAGGAGAGGGGAGGTTTTGGAAGAGCAACATGGAAGCCATTTGTGGGAGTGGAGCGGTGTTGATCGGATTTCGGATACAGTTGGTGTTAGTTAATGAAATGTATGGCGGGTTCTGTGGTTTGGTTTTGTGTGGCTGTGGTGGCGTTAGCTCAAAGTGAAGTGGTGCGATGGGCTATGACCATTACTAAATTACTAACACTATGTTTGACGAGAAGAAATGGTATGAAACACTTGGGAATGGAAGGAAATCAAAGAAAATGAGATTTTGGATTTTTATTTTAATTTATATAAAAAGGAAAGAAATAAAAAAAAAAGAAACTTTTTAATTTATATTGTTTGGATTATAATGGATAATGGAAATCAAGAGAGAATGTTGTTTAATATTCAATATCACCCCTTATTTTTCTTAATAAATTTACAACTTAGATGTTAGGAAATTTTTTATAATTTGAGATCTTTTCCACTACTCCTCACTACTTTCTCTTAAAATTTGGAGAGAAGAAAAGAAAGCTCCTAGGTAAAAAGTTTTTCATCCCTCTTGATCCATTTCATCCCCTTTTCATTTATTAAATAATCCAATTATGTATTTCCATTCATTTTCATAACTTTCGTTTAGTTTCTTTTCCATAACTTTCCAGCTATACAACCAAAGAAGAGTAAAAAATCCTAAAAACTCCCTTATTTGTTTGGGTTTTCCTTTGGAATTTGGACTTGTGGTTTCTCCTTGGCCCAGTTGGGTTCCTCCTAAGCTTAAAAAGGAGTCGAATGGAGAAGGTAAAATGTTAAGCTCAAACTCAAACTCGGCTCAAAGTTTTAAAACTGGAACTTAGAATGTGAGCTCGATTTTGACTCAACGTAAGACTCATCCAATTTAAACTTAATCTCTATTAAACTCAATAACACTTAGGTTTATCTACTATTTTAGATTAAATAATATTAATTGTTGATTTGTAACTTTATGTAATGATATTTTTTCATATATTTTAGTGTGAATATCGAATTTGATACTCGAAATTTATATAAAATTCAATTAGGCACCTGAACTTAAAAAAAATTAAATTTAATACCCAGTTGAACATTATGTGGCTGCTTTCACTACTTAGCTTAACTCCACCTCTTTTATTTTTCTACATAGATATGATAACTAATAGATTTCAACACGAGTCATTAGCAATTAAAAAACAAAAAAAAAAGCGTATATGTGTTTGTGTGTCTGTGTGAGGAGAGAGAGAAAGGAAAGAAGAAGAAGAAGAGGTAAATGAAAGGTAAACCCAACTAAACTCCAGACAAACTTAATTATCTCTTATTTTTTTTAATTAGAAACTTGATAGGTCTTTTAAATAATTAACAAAAGAAACAAAAATAAGAATTACTTAGAAACTTAAGAAATAAAAAGATTGAAAACTGGTGAATACTTAGGATGAAACAACCCATCCCTTAAGATACTAAAGGGCCCACCAACATCGCCTCTAAGTTCATCTAGTGGTTCCTTTGAGAATAGTGCCTTAATGTCTTGAGGTAAAGAGCAAAGCATGAAAGACTCAAGTAATAGAAACAAGTCTCATTCTAAGTTGAAGTGCAAAAAAAAAAAAAATTGCAGATATTGCTAGAAAATGAGACATATAATCAAGGATTGTTTGAAACTGCAGAATAAAGAAAAGAAGTAATCTATTGAGAGTGGGAAATCTAATGAAGAGGCTGATGCCAATTTTCGCAAAGATAAATATTTATGATGATCAGTTGCTTGTACTGGTTAATGATCAAAGACCAAGATCATAGTGGATTTTGGATTCCAATTACTCTTACCATATGACACCAAGTAGAGATTAGATCACCAATTTCAAACCTTTTAATGGTGAGACAACCTCTATAGGCAAATTCAACTTTTGCCAAGTGTAAGATATTGGTTCAAATCATGTAAAGATGTACAATGGCATTGTTTGAATGCTTAAGATTATCTACTATATTTCAGGTTTGTCTAAGAATCTTATCTCTACTAGTAGCCTTGGTAAAGATGGATGTAGGTGTATCATTGAAATGGTGTGATGAGGATTTCTCATGGTTCTCTCATTTTAATGAAGGGCATAATGCATGGCACTTTATATGCTCTTCAAGATTCTATAGTTGTCAGGTTAGCTACAGTTTCCATTGAGTTTGAAAAATATAAATCTATGGCATATGAGGTTAAGCCATATGTTGGAGAAAGGGATACACTACTTGTGTAGCATAGGTTTACTACCAAAGAAGCTAGGTAGTTTAGATTTCTGTAAGTAATGTGTAAACCCCTAGATTTTTTGATAAACCTATAAGTAGAACTTCAGAGTCAATATCGGAACTCGAACCCTAAAGTCAAACTAGGTCAACTCTAAACTCTAGAAACCTTAAACCTATTAGATAAGTTCTAAAACCCTAAAATATTAGATAAATTAGAAAAATAGTATGAACCATTATCATAAGTCAATTATAAGGTATATACCCTAGAAAAGTAAGTTTTTTTGAAACACAAATCATTTTGAACCTTCACGGTATTAGTTTCAGTATCCAGTCATTAACATGCAAATTGAGGCAAAATTTTTCGAAAAATAATTTATACTAGAATAATATTACGACATCCATAAAATACCAGATAAAATTTTATCAACTCATAAAAACATTTTTATCTTTACCGGTAATCAAATTATATTTACTACTATTCATTACTATTCACATCACTCACATTTTTCTTATACTCTTACATCTTACATAACCTACTTCTTATAATTTATATTTCTTATGTAACCTATATCTAATCTATCACATAGACTTCACTTTTACTTCTCTCTCTCCCTTCCCCCCTCCTCTTTCTCTATTTTATTTTCTTTTTCGATTATTTTTTTCATCTTTAATTCACTCATTTTTCATCTATAAATACCCTTTTCCTCTTGATTTTCCCACTCTTTACAAACATTCTCTCTTTCTCAAAATCACTCCCTCCCACTCTCTATAAAGCACTCCCCCAACCCCTTCCCCCCTCCAAAACTCTCTTGTGCCTTCTCCAATTATTCTTCTTCCATCTTTATTTAGGTAAATACTAAACACACTCCATACATTATGTTATGTGATATTTGTGTGTGTGTGTCTTAGTGTTTTCCATAAAAATCCCCATGATGCATGATACTAGGGAATGGAAATATAAGACAACACATCAAGTTTATGCCACAATGTTACGTTTAAATTCAAGTTTACGACATAATCATTTTGTTCTTATTTATAATCCAACTTTCTACACATAAATATGTATATATATGTATTTATAACCTTTAGAGCCTATTACTCACTGATATAACTTTATTTATTTCATGCGCTCTATTTATTTCATGTTTTATATTTTTATAAGACTAATTCGTTATAGTCTTAGACTGGTTTATATATCAAGTTCAAATGAGACTGGAATATTTCAAGTCTCGAGGAGCCTTAACAAATATCTAAGATTCCCATTTCATTTATTTTTATTCCGTTTGATTTTATTTATTATACATGGTGACTACATTATTTCAAGTCTCGAGAAGCCTTGATCATAATCTAAGACTCTCATGTTTTTATTTATTTTTTTGTATATATATCTATATTTTTTTTTTTTTCATTTATGACCTTGTCAACTTTTATCTTTTTATTTGGTGTTAGTTTTACTAAGTCAAATGTTCATGAGTTTAGTTTATAGTCATATATATAAATGCTCATAGTGGTGTTGTCATAATAATAAAATGAATCCTTAAATTGTTAGTGTTGATAATTCTTTTTTATGTAAAATTTCCAAAACTTGTTTTTCAAAGCTTTAGAAATCCTTGTGGAAAAGGAAAATTTGAAAACAAAACCAACCCAATATTTTCACAAATTTTGCGACCCTACATTGTATGTTGAAATTTTTATAACATGAAATTATTTTCTTAGAAATACATGAATAAATAAAAAACCAATGTTTTGGACAAACTAGTTTTCAATAAAAATATTGAGCAAGAATTTAAAAGAATAAAATAAAGAATGACACTTTATTTTAAAAGATCAACTCATCTACTTATGAATGTTAAGAGATAAGAAGTCACTACAAGTTTTCAAGGTTAAAATTTTGTAAACTTAAAAATTTTCAAAAGTCATGAAACTGGTCAATGAAAAATTATTCTTTTGAGCAAATCACTAGGATCATTATGTATTATGAACTATTATAATTGGTGAATGATTTTCAAGTAATGTGAAATTAACATAGAGAGTTTACATAAGGTAAAAATTGTAAAAAGTAGTAGAAATAAAATTTGGAACTAGTTAGGCGTGATATATATAGTACATTTTCAAGACTTAAATAACTTTGTCTGGAATAACCTTACAAATGGATATAGCATTCAAGATAGTAGAAATCAAATACTCACACGCAAAACTTAGAGTTAAAATGAGTAAGTTATAACCATTTAAGTTAAAAGTTTTGTAATCGGAAAAGCTACTGTGAATAGAATAGATAGAGTAGAAAATTTAGTAAAACCAATATGAATTACTCATTCCTAGCATTTCTCTTATACATGTGACAAGGAATTTGAAGCCCCCTTTCGTGAAGATTATTTTTACTAAGTAGATTGCAATATGGCCCACTGATGTTAATTCTTCGCTTTTTTGTATTCTTACTTATGCTTGTAAAGTAAAGCATAGGAGTAAGACAAAGATAAAAATGGAATTTCTTGTGGGATACCATGGGATGATGCTTGTGTTTCACTGTGATTGATGAATGAATGTTTAAGTTTATTGAAACTTGAATTATTAATTAATACCTCTATTACTTTATTCTGTAGGAATGTGTGCAACCAACTTGATGACCACCTTAAATGGATAATTACTATGTTTGGAACAAACTAATAAAATGGTCACACATGACATGTTAAGTCAGACATTATTTCACTACTACTTTTACGCGTAGAACTGGAAAGTTAAGATACTTAGCTCCAAAATGAGGAATTGAGTTCTTCGGGGAATGCGGCTTCATGGAGAAGCTATGCCAGATTGATCGCTTTAGGTATAAAGCCTGGGGATTAAGTAGTAGCGGTTGTTCAAACCCCAATAGGGTTAGATGGTTGGAAGGATCCTTTTATATTCAAAGCATTTCCTAACCTCTTTATGGAGGGCGCAAATCCATTTTACGTATGGTTTCCGATCAATTATATGTATTTGTTTGATCATATGGATGATGTATCTCATATGTGCGGTAACAAAATTGTTTGTTATTTGTTTCAAGTATGAGATGTAGGAATTTATCTTACTAAGTTAGTTATACTTATACCCCAATAGAGTTTTGTTGCAAAAAGAATATGTGGCTTTACCCTCGAGATGTGTTCACTCTAATAATTGGACTTTTGTGTTGGGGAGTTTTCGATAAATGTTTACTAGAATATTTTTAGAAGTAAACTTCTTTAAAAATCTCTTTTGTAGCAATAGTATCTTAAGATAGATATGATTTCCTTTTAGAGAGACACGATAATACGTAATATTTAAGATTAACAAGGGTCCTATGATGACATAAGACTTTAATTTATGAAGGTTATGTAATTATGATTGTAAATTCTTGTATGCTATTCCATTGTTGTCATCTTAAAATGCATTATTCTATCGGTGTCTCTGATTTGTCATAAAAGCACACCTTGCACACAATATGAAAGCCTTTACGTGATTAAAAAGTCATTCCTAAGCTTTAATATTATGTGTAATAGACCGCTACGTTCAGGGCACCCGTAGGGCATGACATACTGTCTATTTGGCAAGCAGACATGTGTTAGTTTTAGCATGGTAGAATATAAAACCAAAGCATCTTTAGATTACATTCATTCAAATCTCTGGAGGTAAGCTCCAATCACTTCTTTGGGTTCTACTAAGTATTTTCTCACTGTCATTGATGACTTTTCTCGAAAACTCTAAGTTTATTTTTTGCAGAATAAATTAGATGTTTTCAAAACCTTTAAAGATTAGAAGAGTATGATTGAGAAGCAAACTAGGAAGTGCGTTAAGCGCCTCCAAACTGATAATGGTCTCAAATTTGTAAGTAGCAAATTTAATCAATTTTGTGCCTTTAATAGGATTGTGCATCATATGAATAATGTCCATACTCTACGACAGAATGGAGTTGCACAGACGATGAATAGAATCTTTTGAAAATGACCAGGTGTATATTGTCTCATGCTGGTCTTGGCAAGGAGTTTTAGGCGAAAGCTTAATATTGCCTATCATCTTCTTAATCGCTATCCTCATTTGGTGCTTAATGGAAAGACTCCTGAGCAAGTGCGGTCTAGTAATCCACTAAAATATTCACATTTAAAAATATTTGATTCTCCTGCATATGCTCATGTGAATACCGATAAACTTGATGCCCATTTATTGGGTATGCTATAGAGGTTAAAGGCTACAAATTGTATAATCCAAAGACAAAGAAAAAAATTATTAGCAGAAATGTAGTATTTGATAAGTCTATACTTTTATAGTTTGATGTTAAGTAGCCTACTATGATACATTAGAAAAGGTGAAGGTTCTTATTCCTACTACTCCACTGCCTAACAATTCACCTTTGATATCAAGTTAGATTGGTAGTCATACAGATATTCGTAGTACATCTCAACTATCCTCTATAGCATGGGACAAACAAAGGTAGCATATTAAATTACTAGCTAGATTTGATAATATGGTGTTTGTGCACTTAGTGTTGCAAATGAGATAGAGTGTGGTGATCTATTTCCTATCGAAAGGCTATTGAAGCCTCATACTCTAATAAGTGGCTCATTTCCATGTAAAAAGAGATGGAGTAGCTTTGTAAGAATAGTACACGGGAACTTGTACCACCTCCAGCCTATAAGAAGATTGTTGGTTCTAAATGGTTATTTAAGAATTAAGAATGAGTAAATTCGGATGACACTCTATAACGCATGCCTTGTAGCCAAAGGCTACAATTAGATCGAAGGTGTAGATTATATTGAATATTTTTTCACTTGTTGCTAAACATTTTACTATTCATATCAATTGGAGTTATGAAGAGTTTAGAGCTCAAACAAATGAATGTAAAGATTGCTTTCTTCATGATGATTTGGAGGAAGAGATTATTGTGGGTCAACCTGCAGGTTTTTTGTTGAAGGAAAGGAGGATCACGCTTGCTCGCTAAAGAAATCATTGCTTAAGCAATCTCTCGAGCAATGGTATATACATTGTGATGGTTTTATAAGGAGCTTGGGTTTGTAAGGATTAGTTATGACCTTTGTCTTTTTTTCAAAAACTCTCTAATGGATCTTATATATGTATGTGCTTTTATATGTGGATAACATATTGATTGATGTGTCTGACATGTCAAATATTTCTAGACATAAATCCCAGCTCAATTCTAAATTTGATTGAAAGATCTAGGGGTAGTCAAGCAGATTTTAGGTATGGAGATCTATCGACACAGGGATTCTGGAAAGTTATGGTTATCACAATAACATTATATTTAGAGGGTCCTTAAGCATTTTAATATGTCTGATTCTAAACCAATCTCCAAACATTTAGCTGCTCATTTCAAACTTTCTGCTACCACATCACCATAGTTTGATGATGAATCCAAGTATATGACTAAAGTCCCATACTCTAGCACAATAGATAGCTTAACGTATGCAATGGTTTGTACTCATCATGATTTAGCATATGTTGTTAGTGTCGTGAGTTGATATATGACTAACCCCTAACAACCAATTATACACATCTTGTTGTCAAAACTAAATGAATTGGAAAGTTTCTCATGTTTAACCATGACTTGTGAAAAATGAAGAAAATGATAAACTGTCTTCATAAAGAAATCACTATTTTGCATGGAAGGTTAGATCAACATAGTTTCCTTATCTTCCACAAATGGTGTGCTTATAATGGCCTTACGTTCATCCTCTAATATAAATTGCATAAGTTATTACAAATTCCAAACATTAGACTCCTAATTAACCAAATCATATACGATCAAATGTGGATCAATCTTAGACCTTTTCTACAGTTAAAAACCTTTCAAAGAAGGAATCCATTGATCATTACCAACCAACGCTTTAGAACTATTCTTAACTCTCCACCTACCCCTTCAAACAAAATTTTTCTGCCCTCCAAAGTAATGCTTTACACCCCACAAAACTCCCTTCACCTTAAAAAATAATTGAAAATCTACTGTAGGAAAATTTATACCCTATAGAAATTTGATTCGCAATGCCTTAAGATTATGTTGTATTCTGCATGTTAGCTTTGCCAATAAACCAATATTAAACAAATGTAGATCCTTAAAACCAACGCCTCTTGTCACGCCTCAAATGATACCCTCAACGTAACAGTCCACCGCATACCATACGAGACTCAGGAATCATTACCAAAGTCATTCAGAAGTCTAGTATTAGATGCAAGGCGTTCTCTTACGACAATAGAATACTCGAGCAATTGGAGATAGATAGTTTAATTTGATGGAAAAGCATCAAAATACAAACCATAGATATTCAGGATCATGTACAAAGACTAAGGAGCATTCCCCCAAAAGAATAATAAGTCTAGATAATACTTTTGACATCAACTTGAGTATTTAGGGTTTCCTATGGAAGTATATACAAAAGCTAAACGTAAACTTCTAAGGGAAACTCCTATTCTTACTTTACGTGAGTTGAAAAATTCCTGGTTCGCAACCATAGATAAGGGTACTGCAACAAAAAAAAAAAAAGCTTTAGGGTATAAGCTACACTAGCTTAGTGAGTAAATAATTCCAAAATATACGTATCCAACAATTTCATACAATAAAATTGTTTTAATCATCCATATGAAATGCAGCAACAACATGGGCATACAAGACATATGATCAACCGGAAATCATATGTTGAATGGATTTGCGCTCTCCATTCGGGGTTAGCAGATTAACGAATCCTGCGGTACTAACTATAAATTTATTGTTTCGTTTTATGGTTCACGGGCAACCCATTAACTGTACCGTTTTATAGATTACGGACAACCCATTTCATTTATATCATTTATGGATCACGGGTAACCAACACTTCTAAATGCACAATCCCCAACGTGAAATGATTATGTCCATGTTACTTGTTATCTGAGTAATCATTAATACAATTTCATAGGTGACCAAGCAATTCACAAATAATCATAATCATGGCATATAGACATATATCAATAAATCACCCGGTTTCGACATATACTTAACACGTTTTTCTTAATACATCAAGAAAACATACATAATCCCATAATCGCCCATCATGCATTTCCAAATTTATTTTTGCCTATCACTCTAATGCAACTACAAATTACAAGCACAATCAAGAATCGTAAATAGGAAGTATGACTCACTTGGCCATGGTCTCCGATCTTTACTCGTAATAGTTGCGAGGGCAAAGAATCCTTCGATTCAAAATCACCTAAATGAAAGAAATACCCAAATGAGTATTTCAACCATAACTAATCCCAACTTAACAAACAAAAACTTTCAAGTTCATAATTTTCGTAGTTAGTGGAAATTCCAATTTAAAACGATCATAACTTGGTCATTTTAACTCGGAATTTTGTATATAAGTAGTCGATTTCTATCTACTTCAAAATATCTACCTAATTCTAATGTTATTACTAAGTTTTGAAAACTTTTAGGTCTCAAAAAGTTAGGATCAGTTATTGTCAATAGGTAAAAATCATGTTTCCGAAATTGTTTTGTGAAAACTTATATTGTTTCTACCATGTATATTAAATGTACATGCAATATCAACAAGTTAATATCACGAATGACACATTATGAGCTATTTATATGTATGTTCATGATGATATTTGGTTAAAAAGAACTTTTAGATCAATTTCATTTTGCGAAAACTTCAAGAATGCTTGATTTAGAAAAACTAGTTTTGTTTCTTAAAAAATTATCTTTGTTTTTACTAAAATAAAGCCTTGATGACCTATATGCCTAATACCCTCATTATTTTAAGAAATTTCTTCATTTGGGAGTTGGAAAATAGATGTTTAAATGGGGGCCTTACCTAGTTATGAATTTTACAAGAATTGTTGATGATGAAAATAGAGTTTAATTTATGTGTTGAAACTTTTGCTTTGTTTTAGAAATATTCTTTGATAAAATTTATTTGTTCTTGCCACAATTAAATCCTTACTATACCTATTCCCAAAGGCTTCCCTTTCTTAATTAAAATCCTCATTTTGGAATTTGAAAATAGGTATTTAAATATGACTCTTTTCTAAATCCGAATTTTGAAATTTGTTTTGAGATTATTCTTGGGTAAAACTCATTTGATCTTTTTAAAATTGAGTCATAATCAAACCTATTCCTGAAGGCTTCCATTTTTTTTAATAAAATTCTTATTTTGGGGTTGGAAAATAGGTGTTTACACATCAACTCCTCTTAGTTACGAATTTTATGTTCTTGTTAGAGTTAAGACAAAATTCTAATTTAACTCTTGCAAATCTTTCTTATTTTAAAAATATCTCTTAGTAGAACTAGATTTAACTCATCAAAATCATTTCTTTATGATACCTATTCCATCAGCCTTTCATATTTTATATAAAATCCACATTTTGGAGTTGAAAAATAGATTTTCATAATAGGTGTCTTTTCAAATCCGAATTTCAATAATTGTTTTTTATGGAAACAAAAATAGATATTGAGCTTTTGGCAACATCCTCATTACTACCATCATACTACAAGTCTTTTATTCACATAGAATAAATTTTTATGACATGTATATACTCAAAACAAAATAGGAATTCGATGACATTTATGTTATGGATGCAAATGCAAGCTTAGAAGCCTTAGATCATATTCAATGCTTCCTAAGATTAGAAAGACTAGTCTCAAGAGTTAGATTACCATGTTGATGATGTTAGATGCATGAAATGCAAGTTAAATGATTATGATGATGAGGTTAGTACCAGATATATCTACAAAAATATCAATAAGAAGATATAAAGTAAGAATATAGCAAGAATAACTTAAAATAAGAGATCCATAACATTGTGATGACATGAAAATCATGTACAAGTGTTTCCACATCCCTTGCCTAAAGCTCATGGGGATTTTTGGTGGAATCACATATGTATAATCTTGCAATTACATGTTTTACATGTGGTAGGGTTTAGATCTATTACTTATTGAGTATTTGAAAAAGAGAACTTGAAGAAAATTATGTGTGTGTGTAGAGAGAGGGGGAAGCGGGGGGGTGGGGGTGGTGGTGGGGGGGGTGGTGGTGGGTGTCACGACAATTGTGAGGGAGAGAGAGATGAGAGAAAACAAAATGCAAGAGTTTTTGTTAAGTGAAAAAGAAAGAAAGTGAAATGTAAAAGGCATAAAGGGGTATTTATAGAGAATAAGATTAGAGTTTGTGTTAAATAGAGAGAGGGAGTACGTTGGGGGGGGGGGGTGTGGGGAAAGGGGGAGAGATGTGTGTGTTGTGTTGTGTAAGATTTCAAATTTAATTAAGTAGTTTTAATAATAAAATTGTATTGAAAAAGTCAATTGTAAGAGATAGAATGTAAGGATATAAGAAATAAGTTGTTGGGATGTAAGAATAGAGTATGATTAATTGTACTGAAAGGTAATGATTAGAAATCAAAAAGTAGATTAGACAATTAAATTACCGGTAATAATGAAAATACGATAAAAGAACTATAACTTTAATTTTTATAAACCGAAAAATTCTTATAATTATATTTTTGAATTCCTTATTAAATTTTAGTTCTAAAGAGTCATCCGGAATATTTTTCTATTTTTGAGTACCGAGGACTGGTTTTCGAAACCAAATCCCGGTCGGGTTCGAAACAAATGAATTTCTCCGAAATCTTATCTTTTTATGTTTTGATATATTATTTAGGACTATATTCTAAAGCTAACTTATTCTTATTGTTCCAGGGTTATGATCTCAGTATTGCCAGACTTAAGGTTCCTAGGTTCCATACTAACGTTAAATATTCTTTTTAGGGTTTCGGTTTTAGAAACCGAGTTTGGTTTACTAAGAAAACGGAGGCTTACACTCCCCTTCCTTTGCTTTAATAAGTCTTTCACAAGTCATCAATGAACTTTATTCTCATCATGCCTTTGTCCCTACCATAATTTAGCTAGTATTGAATTCATGTGCTTACACTATTTTTTTATGGAACTTAAAAACTCTCGTAGAATAAGTCAGGATAGCATAGGCAACCACTTCAATCAGATTCTCTCTCCCTGCCTCAGTTAATGAATGTTGTTTCCATCCCTATAGCTTTTGCAAAATATTTTTTTTTAAAACAAAATTTAAGGCTTTAAATTTTGACTCCCCACAAAGTCTAAGATACTTTTCTTGATCAAGCATACTTAAAACACTCAATACTCCTCTAATATCACCCCTGCACTATTCTGAAGCATTTTATTATAGTAGTCAATGAACTTAGCAAAATTCAACAGTTGGTTAGATGCTGCACAATACTGACTAATCGTCTTTTTAAGTCTTTAAACATTATCTACTTCCACCTCTACAAAGAAAATTGAGTCATCTACAATAAGAATTGTATTAAAGTAAGACAAGTAGATTTAACTTATGCTCCCTTTATACGACCCGAAAAAAACAACTTTAGTTCTTCCATGACAATCAGAGCACATGAAATTTTGTCTATGTTAGTAGAAACAACTTCATTAATTCGTCTCGATACCTCATTCCAATCATGTTCCATCCATTATAATGAGTCCCATAAAATTTGTGAACAACAAATCTCTAATCTCCTCATTCGATCTCACCAATATCAACTTAACCATTTTTCAATTGAGGTATCTCATTCTAATGCCAACTGTTCAAAGTAGTGCAATTGAAAAGAGAAAAACGGGAAAAAAAAAAGATGTGTTTTCTTCAGTCATCACCGTATAATAACCAATTAACAATAACCAACAAACCTTGGACCATTGATGACGAAAAAAGTCCCTCTCTTCCCCACCAATCATCAATTTGAGCTTATATTACATCCATAGCATTAATTGAGCACAAAGCTGGACCTAATTTTAATTCACCTAATTTCAGTTTCAATTTCTCGATTTTAGCACTATAGAAACTTCGTCTTGCGCCACTCTGAAAACAACAAGCTACATTCCTCAAGTTTTAACATCACAACTTCCAAGTTCACCACTCTTTCAAGAATCTTGCCAAACTCCACTTACTTTTTCACCACTCTTTCAAGGACCACCACAAATCATCAAACTCGAAACACTTATAGCGCCTTTTCTCATCAAAATCTGTATTTACAAGCAATAGGCTAACCTATTGCTAGCTCATGCATAATTCAAGTTCTATGATACAAAAATATCCATTTAATCAAACATAAACCTCTATCTATTCTATCCTTGACTAACCCTCCATTGAATTTGTTGTTTGACCACTAAAATATTTTACCAGCTTTCAGATTCTTTGTTCTCGCTCTCTCTCTCTCTCTCTCTCTCTCTCTCTCTCTCTCTCTCTCTCTCTCTCTCTCTCTCTCTCTCTCTCTCTTGGTGTGAAAAATTACATAAGGTTATTCCAATTTATGCTATACATATATATGTATTGTTGTATAGAATACATGCACAACTCGCTATAAATATAAGAAGTACACCAAAAAAAAGAGAAAAAAAATCCTCATGCCATATAGAAAGTCCATACAAGTGTTGGACTCCAATGCTATAGGTCCAGTTGCATTTCCACTGTCCAATTCATGGAAAGAGGAGACTAGTCCATGCATTTTGAATTTTGAAGAATGGAACAAAGCCTATGTGATGAAGGAAATTAGGCAGGTCCACATCACTTGATAATTGGACAAGCCTACCTTAGCCTTTCCCTTTTTCATTCATTCCATGGGCCTGCTCCAAATGAAAGACGCACACATACCTTACAAGAGCATATTTTCTAAAATAATTTCCAAATAGTCTTAACTTTAAGTTATTTATCGAAATATATTACATGAAAAATTAATTTCCAAAATGATCACGTAAAATCGCATATTTTATATGCAATTCCTATAAATGAAAAAACTTCCCTAATTAAATCTTCTAGCCAAATCACAATTTTCTTATAAACAAAAATTGCATCTTATGCTAGACTATTTGGTAATTAATTTGGATCTTATCTTATTTTGATAATATTTTAAACCTACCACAGAGCTCTAGCTCTCTACAAATGCTGTTGTTATTTTTTAGAAGTGGTAATGATACACTGTAGCTTTATAGTAAAACTATGTGCATGTAAAAACTTGACAGGTTTATAATCATTAATCGATATACCTGACACATTAGTCTCGTTAAAATATTTTCCCACTAAGCCGGTTTTTATATTCTATATAGTAAAATAACTCGATTTATTTAATATTTTTCCCTTTTTATTGATTTATCGTAAACATTTTTTTGTTTTTGTATTGAGGGAGGAAGTGTGGACCCCGGAGCACATCCTTTCGTTTTGTTTCTTTGTGAAAGACCCATTAAACCCTAAATATGTGCCAAAACCATTATGTCGGATAATATGGATACCATTCTATGGATATTTTTTTTTTCTTTTTAAAAATTGTAGTAAATAGGAAATAAGAAAAATTTAAAAGAAATACCACTATAGATTATATAATATTTTAATCTGAAATCACACAAATATGGAAAATCACCAAAAATAATTAACAAAGGTGGATTTTAAAGACCATTTTATACGTATCTTATATAAATTTCACCTATCCAACGACCTACGTTATAAAGGTTTTCCACATGAGAATTTTATGTTTTTTTTTCTTTCTTATTTATTTATTTTTTTTTTTAATTTTATCCATTATACCACATTTGATCTCAAAACATAAAAAGAGCCCAAATATTTATATCATGATTCCTGTGGTGAAGTAATCTTTCTTTTTACAAAATGAAAAAAAGCATGGATGCCATGCACAATTTCAAGCGAGTAAGCCACTTAAAGTGTTATATATATAATGACTTAATTTAATTCTATATTATATTAAAAAAAATAGGGTTGGTACTAACTAAATAGAAGACCTTAGCATTTAATTCATTCTTTTATTCTATGGTTTCTTAATGACTTTATATTCTACACAGAGGTTATGATCCCATGTCCATTTACTTTTACACAAGTTGACATTTCAATACATTTGGTACATACACATTCCAGTAAAGTCCAAGCCCATGCTCAGCTTAATGAACACTGGTCAAAAGCCTCAAAACCCATGTATATTCATAGGTAAATCTGGATTCTGCCAAAACAAAAATAATGAAAAAAAAAAAAAAGAAAAGAAAAGCAAACCTAATAATTGTTGGAATAAAGTGAGTGTTGTTATTCCTAATTTTAACCCCAGGATTAGTCTATTTCAGTAGTACATGCACATAACAGTTTCCTATATACAATCTGGATCTGGAGCATACTATCTTATCCAATTCCTAATTACCACACCATACTCAGCCTACACCCCTATAGACTGCCTTAATAAAACTAAGTAGATAAAGACACATGGACTCCTTCCTTCTGAGTTGGGATTCCCCATATTTGTTTTCCTTTTTTTGTGTTGTTCCTTTCACTCTTCTGCACCATCTTTGTCTTAGCTCTCTTTCTCTTTCTCTTTCTCTCTCCCATTTCTACTATTGAAGCACGCTAGAATAATTAAATGAGTGAACAGGATTATGCAACTTAAAAAATTTTGTGATGTGTTAGGAAAAACAAAACATTGAAACCGTACATAATTTAGTTCAACGTATAAATTTAAGGAAAAATGTGAAACATGCTATCTGAATTTTTTATAAAATTTTAATTTGGTATTTGAACTTTAAAGCTGTAAACTTAATACATAATCAAACTTTTCGTTACTAATTTTACTGCTTCTTAACACTATTTGCTTTCTTATATGGAAGAAGCAATCAATCAGTATTAACTGACATTATGAGAAGTAATAAAATTCAATGATTAATATATCTTTCAAATCAGAAAATAAAGCAAAAGGTATAAAAAACGTAATAAAAATAATTACGAAAAAGTTTTATTAGATATTAAAATTAACAAATTCAAAATTTCAATACCAAATTGAACTTTAGTGTAAAGTTACCCACCAAATTCCACCCTTACACTAAATTCAAATATTCTATATATTAAAAAGCATCAATAGAAGTCGTACCGTGAAATTGGTATAACCGGACAGATGGATCTATCTACGAGCCGACCCACCCGCCCACCCACCACCCTGTCCTCATTTACGCGGAATCGCTTCATTTACTCACACACTCAACAAACCAAACTCCTTATTCCTCTCTTTCTTAGTCAATCTTCCACTCTTTTCAATGAGTTGGAGTTAAAACCACCTTGGAGAATTTCCAATAGTCAGCACCTGGTTTACCCCATATATATATATATATATATATATCTAGGCCTATTTCAATTAATTCATGGTGACCAAAAAATTCTCTCATGAATCATGACCATGAACAGTTCAGTTCACTACTGTCTCCTATCCAGTGTTGCAGTATTCATTATACTTCTCCATCTCCTCTCTCCTTCTTCCAACACCCTTAACCAGCATCCCTCCCCCATCCCCCGCCGGGTAAGTAGCCATAAAAACTAGACCTCACTTGTTTCACTAGAAAACATTTTCCTCGTTTATTCGACGTGCTTGTAGAATGATCAAATGTAAGAGAGATTGTATGGATTTTATGTTGTAAAGCAGCTTAATTCCTAAATACGATGTTGAATTTGTGGTGTTGTATGTGTAACTATATTATTCAGGGATTGCAAATGGAGGAGAAGACAAGGCTAGGTTCAACACCACCAAGTTGTTGGAACAAATGCAATAGGTGTCATCCATGCATGGCTGTTCAAGTACCAACAATGATGCCCAACCACAACAGAGGAATAAGAATTCCAAAACCATCACTATTCCAATGGAGCTCCTTAACCCACTAGCAAATGGATACACCAATTACAAGCCTTTGGGCTGGAAATGCAGATGTAAGAACCATCTTTTCAATCCTTAAAAAGTAAAAACATCATCCAGCAACCTCTTCAATATCTATAATCCTATCAAACTAATTAGCAATTCAGCCATCTTAAGCATGATTTATATATTTTTACATATAAGGTTGGTGGATCGTGCAACCCATCATGCTAATATAATCAGCCACCCAAAGGCTAAGGGTAGACGGTAGTAGAATTTGTTATCCTAGTTTCCTATTTTTTTTTTTTTTTCAAATTTATTTAATTTTTTAGGACTTGCTTTTTTTTTTTTTTTTTTTTTTTTTGTGGGGGTTGATTTTTGTGGTTAAAAAAGGGTGAGTACTGAGTGATTAATTGGGTGGTACCAGCATTTTTAATTATTGTACACAGTGAAATTCATACAATGTACAGAAAATATCGACATCTTTTTGCTGCCAGTTCTGTTCTGATCTTTGTATTATTATTGCTGCTGTACTCGTGACTCTGTGGAAAATTTTTTCTCATAATGTGGTCCACGTTGTTGAGAGATTCTCGTGGTTTGCTTTGATTTGTAGTTGATTCTTTTGACGTTGTTGTCTTCTTGGGATTTTTTAGTACTCGTTTCTCGTCATGTACTGCTGCTTTCTAAATGCCATTATTAAGGAGTCAACTATCATTGACAAAACAAATCAAAGCTCACATGTTTCGTATAATAACATGAAAGCTAAAAAAAATATAATAATATTGATGGTTTGATTATATGTTCAAAGTATACAGTTGATACCTAGCTATCTCCTTTCATGAATTAAACCAAGAAATAATAATAAAAATTAATGGTGTCAAGATTAAATTTTCAAAGGCGGTTAAGGGGTTCGCGTATAAAAATCGAAGATGATTCAATATGGATAGTATTTATTATCCTTCATGTGTAAGTTTCTAAATTAAATTAATTTTTGTGATAATCTTGATCAGTTTGTCCTTCCTATTGATGTTCTTGATATCTACATTGATAAATTGGAAGAATTAGAGTTGTTTGTCAATTATGATGGACAGAAAATTTGGAAGTCTATGTTTGTTTAAACATGGACCTAAAATTATTTTTGCTTCTTCAATTTTGGTATTGTTTTTTGGTTTTTTGGGAATTGGGATAGCTATAGCGCATTATATCGTATTGCTTTTATCGTTAGCGAAAAAATTGTGGACAAGGTCCTTATAAGTGGCCAAATGTTACAAAATTCAATATATTAGGGCTGCTTAGTTTTGAGAAATTGTGAAAAGCTAGAAATATTTGGAATTTTCATATTTTCTTTTCACTTTTTGAAATAAAAATTATGAAAATTCTGAAATAACATGTGCGATCCTCTTCATCAACTTTCTTCCAATATTTTGGGAGAAATGATGGAGAAGATATTGAAGGTTATGTTGAAAATGATGCAGGGAAAAAAGAAGAAAATACGTTGGTTTAATTACAACATTTTAAATCAAAAATTAAATTTATTTATTATAAGGCCATGGATAAAGTTCAATTAATTTATAGTAATGAAGCCGCCTTTCATTAAAAATAGAAAAAAAAGACTTTATTTAATTTTTATATAAAAAGGGTTTTAAATGTGCAAATTGGAAATGAGTAGCTAGTATATATTTCTATCGTCTATCTATAAAACTGTAATTGATGTTATGCCAACCCACCAACCAAACAAAGGCCTAGCCCACCATTTGAATTGCGTAATTATGTGGATTTGATACCTTAGACTAGGTGGTAAATATAGATTTAGTATGTAAGCTTGAAGTAGAAATCATTAGATTAATATATCTGCTCTCAAACTTTTTCAGGAAAGCTCATACACTCAAAGAGACTCTCTTTTGGTTTAGACTCAATAAAAGCCCATAGGAGAATCTAGCATGACAAGAACTCATCTCCATACTAGTAGTTTACACAATCTGGCAGAGCTTGTTAATTGTCAAACTGTATAAATACTCAAGAGGTTCTCTTCTTATAACATTCAGAAAAATATTGTTGTACTACCAGTTTGCAATCCTTAAAGATTGAACAAAGCTTAGAATAAAGAACATCCCCTCTCTTTTTAAGAACTATGGGTTGATACTACATAACTCATCCACCTGTCAAATGGGTATCCAAGAACCCTAAAATTACTTACTCCTCGCCGTCTTTTGTTTCTCAATCATCTCTTCACTTGTTCATCCATGTCACTCCTCTAAGGAGACATATAGCATAGGACATACGTGGCATGCATGTGATCATTACAATCAATCCCCAATACTACAGACAAAATCACCAAAACTTAGGAGACGGACTATAGGTAGATAAGCTATATAACCATTGGACCCATGCAAGCTCAAGTCTATGCAGCTATTGATCTACCTTGAACTAATAGAACCAAGCAAGCCACGCAACCATCGAACCATGGAAGCCTAAGCCCTTGTGAGCATAGCCACCTAAACCAATAAAAATTGTGCAAACCTTGCCACCTCGCTCTCATCATGGATAATAATTGTAACAAATAATGTAAATATTTTAAAGATTTGATCACAACTGCTACTGAATTTGAGCTATTAAATGATTCTGGGACTAGTACTTAATAAAATGATCAAGATTATAAAATTGTTCTTTATCTTTTGTCTTATAGATAGAAACACATCAAATATTATAAATGAAAATTTTTTTTATTTTGCATAAAAATAATCGAATTTTATAATTATTATTTAGTGTTATATATATATATATATATATATATATTGATTGTGTACCCAGTGATCCAAGGTTGGTTTGGACTTGGCACTATGAGTTTAGTTCGAGTCTATCAACGGATAGGCTTGAAATCATACCGATATGCTTACGTGGTTCTCTATAGATGGTAAGACAGAAATTAAAGCTATGGCTTAACATGGATTGGTTTCTAAATATTGGGATCCTTTTGTTTTTATGATCCTTCTTAATTTATTCCTATTGCTCTTTTATGTCTTTGTTAGATAAAATTATAATTATTACATTTTATCTTATTTTTATGGAACATGGTTATTATTCAGCCTTGTTCTTTGAGGTGAACTAAATTGTCCTAATACTGTAAGAATTAAATTTATATATCAAGTTGACTTGATGAAAAGCAAAATACTTCTTTATTGCTTGTTGATTTCTTTATTAAGTGATTGTTGAGGGATATGGAACTTTTAAATAAACCATTTTGCTCAATAAAGAACTATTTCATTGAGAGAATTCCGTTTCTATGGTAAAAATTTTAGCCCTCCAATTTGTCCTTTATCATTATTTCCATGAAAGTTAGATCCTATTTCGAATCAAGTATAGTTATTAATACGGCAATTCATCGGAATATATAAAACAGGCAAAATTTTAAAAAGTCGTGCGAAATTTATAAAATGATAAACATGTATAATTATATACCTAAATTTATAATTCTACCTAAAGTTTGCACCTAAACAATTTCGCATCCATTTTAATTAAAATAAAACATATAAAATCATAAACTCACATGATCGTATATTTGACTCACGATTTTGACAATTATAAATCTAAGTCTATTATTTTGACTAATTATTATAGGGCTTATTGGTAACTTTTTTTTTTTTAATAAAAACTTCAGTTAATCACCCATTTTAACTATAAGTGGTTATTTACGAAAAGAAAAGAAAAGAAAATCCACAAGATATAAGAAAGGCATTATGAAACATTAAGCCTTGCCCCATGAAGGAAAGTTATTAGCACGATATAAACACTAGTAAACATGAATCTACAATAATTAATACTTACATAAATATTGAAAATGATGGTATAATCTAATTAAAATATAAAATTCAAATTTAAGTAAAATAAAAGTAGATATTAGAGGGTGATCAAGATGTAATAAAACTTAAAAGCATTATTGAATTCTTTTTTTTTATGTGCTAATTCTTATAAGTGGATGAGACTTTTTCTTTTTTTAATAAATGATGAGACTCAATAAGACCTTAATCCGTTTTAATATTATATATTTAAAGATGGTAATATTTTGGAATGGAAAAGTAAACACTGTTGAATCCAAGGAAAAATACACTTTCCCTTAAGATTATTCGATTGAAATTAAGCTACATTTACTATTAGTAAGAAGGTATACCTTATTTTTATTGATTTAATGAATACAATGGACTGAATCTGATTGCCGTGATCATGTAAGTACTGCATGCGTCTCGTACCACAAGTGATCATAGAGGAGTGATGTCAAATTACATACAATAAATGACTAAAAGTAAGAAGGTAGGAAAGAGGAGCAGGTAATTTTAGGAAGCTCGAACGCATTAGTGTTAGGTGGAGAAGTTACATAACATCAACCCACTGTTTTAGAGAAGAAACTGTGTGTTTTCCATTCGTTGTTTCTATTAAATTCTAAATCCCTCTAATAAGGGAGACTTATGGATATTTATAAAACTTGACTCTTAATGACATCTGTCGTATCGTATAACCCATCAATGTGTGAGATGTGTCCTCATGTTGATGGGTTCTTATATGGGCTTTTCAACTCCATCGAAAAATTAAAGTTTTTTGAGAAAGGTTGAGAGCTTACGGTTTGATTGATTTAACAATCCCTAATCTAATCCTACCTTGTCAAATCTCCCATAGTCTTCCACAATTTTATAGACTTGAAACTCTGAGCCTTGTCTCTCGCCTAAAGAGTTAAACCTAAGTCATTTCTACTTTAAAATCTAGAATCTAGAATTAGCCCTCCACAATGAATGATAAACAAAACTACAAATTGAAGTGGTCATTTATGAATCATAGCATATTTAAGAATTTTTAAGG
The DNA here is from genome assembly GCA_024138025.1 of Combretum micranthum. Taxonomy (NCBI): domain Eukaryota; kingdom Viridiplantae; phylum Streptophyta; class Magnoliopsida; order Myrtales; family Combretaceae; genus Combretum; species Combretum micranthum. The sequence goes on from JAMXBD010000279.1 coordinate 1,176,037, forward strand.
AAATATCACAAAGTAAATTAGCTTTTGATATTCACCATAAATTAAAGCAGATTTTACAAATACATTTTAATTTTACAAAAATTATAACTCAATTTTATGAATTGACAATAGTTACAACATTTAAAAAACATTATTTCGGGTGATCTTTAAAACAGCCCGGTTGCATTTTAAGTTACCCGGGTTTGTTCTAAAAAGGTACGCCTTATTAACTTGTGGAGATTTAAGATATTGTATATATTTATTGCAATATTCTTATGAATATTGTATATAAAGTAAGGTTATCCTTTGGGGGACGTGGAAATATTACATATTTTAGAGTGAAAGTTTGGTAGGATGACCTAAAAGCAATCGAATAGGAAGATGATAAATGGGGTCCATGACTCCCGTACGCTTTGTATAACCTTGACTTTCTTGTCGCGAAGACCAACAAAATAGGACAATTTTCACATCAATAATGTGTTATGAAGTGTCTACGTCAAACCCATTTATAGAAAATATGATATGGACGGCATTTATTTCACAAGATACGCACAATGTATTACTTTATTGAATTTGAATTTGGGAAAAATGTGATAAACTAAGGTGACCTTGTGACGAACATTGCACTGTAAAATAATAATAATAATAATACCTATTTAAAAGGCGCATTTGGCATCCAGTAAGCTAAAATTCAGCTTTTTTAGTGATATCAATAATTCAATATTTAATAGGCTTTATTATTTAATTGAATATTAATATGGAGATTAAATTTTAGTAATAAGTGTGTACCGCATGAAAGAAGCAGATTTCCTTGTCCTGTATATACTCTATAATATAGGTATAAATTTAAACAATTACAAGTTAAAACCTACTTTGTGATTCCTTGAAGAAGAAGAAGTTTGTGGAAATTATAACATTTTTTATTTGAAAATGATTGATCGCTAATGTAAAAAATCTTGATATTAAAATGTAATTTGACGTAGCTTAAAGGTAACCTATAACAAATAAGAATGCAAATGAATTTCACTAAAAAAAACTAAATATAAAATATATGGGAGTTTTGGACTCTACACTTTTGTCACCTTATAATATTATTTAAATGTCACTCAATATTAGATCAAAATCTATTATCATTTAGTAATAAGGATTGTATCAAGATATTATTGAAATTTTGTCAAACACCTGGTATTTATATATATATATATATATTTATTCGATTCTATAAATATTAATAAATGATCATAGGTGATTATAATGTGATATTAACTTATGATTTATAAATTCTTATCCCACTTCATTCACAATAGTATTTTTTTTTTCAATTCATTTAAGTAATGTTGCGGTCCACACAATGCACATATACTAGCCAATAGCAAGTTATATTGAAAAGTTTTATATTGATATATTCAAATTCAATAACTAAATTTTATATGTTATTTTGGTATAACATGGCAACTTCTTCAGTGAAAATATGATTAGCATAAGTAACAGCTGGAATAAGCAAGAGGAGTAGGTAATATCAACTATCATCCATTGGATATTGACAATTAATGGCCAAAAAAAAAGTTGGATGATGAATAGACTGGGCTAACGACCTTATTACAATCTCACTATATCAAATCTCTCCTAATCATCTCAATTAAAATTGAATCTTTAAGTTTTAACACTTAAAGATTATTATTATTATTTTTAAAGCTCATTGATAAGTGACCATACCAACTTAAATTGAAAATTTTAGGAACATTTGACTTTCTAGCAAAGTATTTGCCAAGTTATAAGCAACCCAGACTTAATTGAATTTTATATTATATTTGTCTCATTAAACTGTATCCATTATGATATCGAACAAGCTGAGTTCATGCATTTTAGCCAAGTTCTGTGATAAATACGATGGAACATTTGTACACTAATCTATTACTAAAAGTTAGAGAAAAATCATAACCTATAGTATCTTATGACATTTGATACTTAACCTATAATCATAAGTACCAACACTCAACCATAATATATATTTAAATATATGAGTAAAATGGTTAAAATCAAGTATACAAAGAAGTATAACCTTACCAATCACCTCTTAGTCCAATAACGTTAACATTAGTCTTTCAAATGGGATAAATTATACCAAAAGATCATAATATTTGAAAATAAATTCATCTAACGTCACAATATTTGAGTAGTTTATAGGTCACAACATTTAGAAAAGTTGGTCAATTAAAGTCATCATTGGCACATGTCAACAGGAGAAAATTTAATTAAACTCAGGAAATCAATGGTAACCTTAATTGACCTATTTCTCTAAACTTTATGACATTAAATGAACTTATCCCTAAATATTGTAACCTTTTGGTACAATTTACCCCCATATATCAAAATTAAATCTCTTCTCCTTCGTTGTAATGATAGAAGAAGGGAAAAAAAGAGAGAGAGAGAGAGACCTCTTATTTCATATAGTTATCCAATCTAAAAGTTAAAATCATTTTGAGCTTTCCAAATACAAAAATTAATAAAGTTTTTTTAATCTCTGATAGTTAATTATAAAAATAACAAAGTTTAGATGTAAAATGTGATATTTACACTAAAATCTGTAGAGCTTTCTCGTTGCAATTAATGATTTATGAGTGGAGTTCTTTCACTGTAACTTAAATACATTTTACCATTATTGAACATTGCTTAGTACTTATTGATCAGTCAAAGGGTTCTCTCGTCTTACAACGTAAAAAGTCTTTATGTTACATCCTTTACTACAAATGTAATTCATTTCAGGATACTCCTGACCCCTTCAAAATGGACAAAACCTTGAAAGGTCGCCTAGAATTTCACTCATCTGGAAGCAACAAAAGTAATTTAAGAAAGAGTTTCTTAATATATATTTTAGAGCAATTTCACTTCTACGAGAAGCCTACGTCATTATATCCCTTTCATCACGTATAATATATACGTATCCCAAAGTGACGGAACCGATCATCTAAATCACAATGTGGGAAATTGTGTGAATTCTTGTAACTTATAAATGCATGGATAGGGTTGGAAAGCTTAAATTCTCGCAGTTAATACTTTATAACAGTCAAGTTCTAACATGTTGTACTGAACAAGTAATATATGTATACATATTATATGGCATGGCTGTGAATAGACATTTTCCCAAGTCGAGTCCATACTAGAAAGTCCTATCTGGTCCATCCCGAGGAGCTGGACAAACCAGCAGTTCCCAAGGGCTCTCTCAGTTTAAAAAAAAAAAAAAAAAAAAAAGATCGAACCCATAGAACCTGTCCTATGAACCGGTAAGTCTATGGGATCAACCCATCCCACCTGAATCACCATATAGAGAGGACCAGAACTGTCGGGTCGAATCCTAAGTCGGACCTGAAGCAACCCAAGGATGAGTAGTAGTGTACAATTCTAATCATTTACAGTCACTAAATAAGCTCAATTTTAATATGTAAACCGTCAATCTAAATGAACATAATTCATGCCCTTGTTTAGATTTGCAAGACAGCTCGTTCAAATTCATTTGCTTTAGATCTTCTGCAACTGGTTTACTAATTACTAGACATCGACAACGGATCCGAACCGGAACCGCCAGAATCGGAGCGGTTCACAGTTCCACGGAAACGCCGATTCTGACGGTTCCGATTCCTGTTCCACGCGAATCGTGAACCAGGTTTTTTTTTTTCAATACAGAGGCCAGCCAAACCCCCACCCTGCGCATGCCCAACCCCCTTTCATCCCACGCGCCCCTGTCCCCTTCCTCAATTCATTCCGTGAACCGTTTTTTTTTTTTTAATTTCTATATGTGGCGGGTCGGAACCGTCGGTTCCACGTGGATGAATGGCTAAGACCCGCCGGTTCCTGTGAGTCCTTCGTCGATTGTTGGGTATGGAACCATCGGGGACGGTTCGGGGTGGTTCGCGATTCGGAACCGCCCCATGCCGATGTCTACTAATTACCCATGTTTGATTTTTTACAACAAAAAACTTGTGTTTTTTAACTTTGTATTAATGATTTTATAAGTATGTCAACATCTTATTTGTCCGAAAATGATTATCTAAGTGAAGTAACATTATAAAATAGTTTTATTTATATAATTTAATAATGACAAAAAAAAGGATTAATCTCAGGAATAACATTTGAATTTTGGCAAAATATAAAATTAGGTACTTGAACTTTGAAATTTGCACACCAACGGTACCATCTTCAAGTTCTTTCAACTACTAAATTAATCAATTCAAAGTTTTTTAGGTACAAAAAAGATTAATTTTAAAGTTCAAGTTCCTAATTACATATTTTGTCAAAGTTCAGGTACTATTCATTATATTAAACCGAAAAAATTGTAGAAAACAAATTAAATATTGGTGTTAGCCATTTTCCAAGCACCTTGGCTGAGTACTGAACGATTGCTAACAAGGATTGTGTGATCCAATCAAGACGTCACCAACCACACTCTAATTTTGAGGTAACTAGAAAATGACCATAAGGCAAGTGGGTCACAATCCATCATTTACCATTATTTAGTCAATAGTTCAACCTAAAATAAGTGTTGTACGGCTCCCTTTTGGTTGTGGGTGATCGTCCACTTCTAGTAAAAGTGATAGAGAGAGAGAGAGAGAGTAATATGTCAACTTGCTATTCTTTTTTTTTTCTTTTTCCTTTTTTTTAAGGTTTTATGCAAGCAACACTTTAGGGTAATAGATTTCATTATCAGTGATGGGTGCAACCTATTGATTTTGTTGGATGTTTTCTTACCAACCCAAGAGATGATCAACAATAAAAAGGGTTAACACGACCACCCTAAGAGGTTATTTTCTACCTCCGACCTTATGTTGGTCATAAAGCATCGAAGGTCCTTCATTTGATTTTTCGTTTTGCAGTTTTTATTTTTCTAAAATTATTTATATAGATACATAATGATATTACTAAACTAATTATACTAGTGAAATGTTGACACATGTCTTCTTTGTAATTAACACGAGATTAGAAAAACACAGGTAACTTCTTTGTTAGAAAAAAAAACACATGTAACCTATTTGCAAAATATCAAAGTAGAAGTGGCATTTTTTGTAATTTACCCTTTATTTATATATTTATTCATTTTGCTTATTTAACTTCGTAAATTTAATGATATTTCAACACTGCAAATGAGTGAAGTCACTTCTACGCTACTCAAGGCTAGTCTCACTTAACTCAAGCTTGATGTGGATATAAATTTCATTCTTCCAAATGAACTGAGTTCAGCCCTATAATTTATAAGTTTAGTAAAAGTTTGACAATGTTCAAATTTTATGATTATTTAGATGAGCTAAGTTTGAATTTAAAAACTTATGTCGACTCCTCTCATTCATTGCTTTAAAGGTATATTTAGTATGCAAGAATAAATTGGAATGGAGTTGTGATTGCAGTTCTATTCCCTTTCCAGTATTTGGAAGCTTTCTTAAAAGCTAGAATCATAATTTATTGGAATCAATGATTACAGCTTTAAGTGGAAATTCTGTTCCGTCTTCTCAAGAAGGGAAACCCAATTCTATTCCATTTGTATTAATAGTTGTTACTTTAATTACATTTTTCTCCTACGCATATGTATTACCTAAATTTATTATTAAAGATGCTTTTATAAATCGCATTCTATACTCATTCACTCCATTCTACTCTGTGAACATATCTAAACGCATAGTTCGATTTATTTATCATCTCCTTATTTATTCTATTTCATTCCATTCTTGAATTCTGATCTATTCCATTTTAGATGATTTCTAGACATGACATAATATTTGTTTTGGATGAGACATGAATTTAAAGCATGCCATGTTAGGAAAATTTTGAAAACCGATACCAATATTCAAAAAGGTGAATAATTCTATAAAAACTAAAAGTACATTGGAATCAAATTACCTAAAAATTTCAAAATGGATTTGAATGTCTTATCTAAGTTCAAAATGTAAGGTTTTCATTTGGAGACTTTTAAATGATGGTCTGCCCTGTAGGATGCAAGCTAAATAAAATTTATCAAAGGCATTACAAATGTCTAAGATGCAACTTGCAAGCAAAAAGATGCATTGCATGCCTTAAGAGACCACCCAGAAATCAGAAGTGTATGGACTGATTTGGATTCTTGTCTAAATTTATATGACCGCTTAAAGAAGAATGTTTCTTTTTCCAAATCAAGTATTACCAGCACACATGTTCCTACATCTATTCCTTTTTCGGCTTTGTTTATGGGCTTGATGGTGAATGCTTGACAAATGAGTATTGGATTTATCATTGGAAATTCAAAAGTAATTTCAAACGGGTGATATTAGATATTTCTTGGTCTCCTCCCTCGGCTGGAATGGCCAAAATTAATACTGATGCATGGTTTTTTCTTCTGGCTTGGCTACAATTGCTGTTACTTTCCATGATGAAAAAGGATAATGGATCGTTGGTTTCGGATGGAAAATTGGGCACCTTACTGCTCTGGAAGCAGAACTCCGCGCACTTTGCTCATGAAGATCAGTTGGCATCTAAAAGATCCTTTAAATGCCAGGCTTTGTGAGTCTTCTTGCTCATGTTTTTGTATCCTGTGAAACTTGATTCCCTGCTGGTTGTAATGGGCATTATGTCCTATTTTTAATTGCAATGAATATATTAAAAAAAAAAACCTGCAACTGTAGAGCCTTGGAAACCCTTCAACTTCATTTATAAGGGATGGGTTAAGAAAATAATATTTATTCACACACCCCAACAGCACAACTCGATCCTGCCCATTTATTGGACTTTTTATTTGATCCATACGAGTATCTTATCAACATAATAAATAAGAAGAAAGCTTAGATGCTATTAGAAAATTTCTTAAGAAAGTATTGGACGTAGCATGAAAATTTTTCTCCAATCATATTCATGATTGTTAGAAGGGATAATTACAAAATATTATCTGTATTTTGAGCTATTTGCATAATCATGGTCAACATTAATTTTTCGTGATAAATAGAAATATGAGTTTCATCTGAAAGTATCAATATTATCTAAAATTTTAGAACATGTATCAATATTTAACTGTTCTTAAGAAATAAATATTTTTTCCTAATTTTCTAGCCTTTTTAAATAATTTTAACATTTTTTTATTTGATTTGATTTAGTAATTTTCTTATTAAATTAATCTTCTTAAATGAATAAAATATTAACATATATCCCTCTAATAATATTGACAATTCTACATGAAATTCAATCACTTGTTCGTTCAAAAAATTAAGATCAAAAAAACAAGTAAACTGTTTATAATTAACTCTTATTGCAATTGATTATACCTTCACAAAAATCAGTTTTTTTCCTTGAACATCCCTAGATGCAAATTGGATATTTGATTTCCAGGATAAGACAAGAAAAATTAGGGCAAAATTTCAAAAACTTAAAAAGGGTAAGACAATAAATTTGATACCTGCCGCCCCTCAGGAGTCAGAACTTTTACATCAGATCCTTGACGGGCCGTTGTTGAAAGGTTTTTGCGCGTTGCAATGCCATGATGTCAAACTAGTTAAAAGTCATGCGGCTCTGGATTTAATTTTAATTATATACGTAATAGAACTAATAAATTTAAGGAAAATTGCAATTAATCCTTTCAATTTTGATCCAAGTAAGGAAGTAATCTTAGATTTTTAAATGTGTTAAATAATCCCTTCAAATTATATCAGCAGCATTAAAAACATTTGAATTTTTTAATTCAATAAAATTATATCAACATCAAAGCTTATGAGGTATTAAAACACGGTTTAAGGGTGTTTAGGGGAATCACTTTCATTTTTTAAAGTTATTTGTTGATTTATCAAAATTTAAGAAAGTCATTTACAACATTTCAAAATTTAAATGGTCTATCTACTCCAAGGTCAATGTTTAAGGAGTTATTTGCATTTTTCCTATGAATACGTTTACGAAATTATCAAAAATAACATGTTAATAAAGTAATTCATAATTATTTTAAATATAACATAGTTACTATTATATCATTTAATTTAAATGATTGCTTACATGATGATGAACAATTTATCTATATTTGTATATAAAAAGTATATCATTTAGAAGAATGACCTCTTCTATGGAGTAAGAGGGATACTTACGGTGGCAGATCCTTAGCAATTAAGAATGTCATGAAATCATTTGCGAGTGAGTGGTTGGCAACACCGATGATTACCATAATCTTGAAATGGGTTCACTAATCCATGTTTGATTGTGTCAAGTCCGAGTAGAGGAAACACGTAAAGTGATCCTAGATCAGGTGCTGTGTGGATGCAATAGTGGACAATTGATTCCCCAAGCCAAGGGACTAGCTCCAATATGGCTTTAGGCCCCATTAAGATTAATCCAGCCTAGAGCCACTAGGCCATCCTATGTGATGAATGGGATGGACTAGACTTGGAAGGTTCATAATCAATATTTGATCGTCAACAAAAAGTATAACTATAAACCAAGATAACTTCTCCAATCCAGTTGATGAAACCATGCAATCAATCATCTAATCATTAAAATAAATATAATAATTAATATATCGTTTATTTTAATTATTCAATCACGATTAAATATAGAAATACTATTAAATAGCTAATAGAACTGGCCATACTAAAATCAATAACAAGACTATAGAATATTTTTATAACTAGCTAAATAGTATTACAAAAGTGTACTCAATGGAAAAATTGCATTTATTCTAAGTTTTTGAAATTATATATTATAATAGATATGGACTAGTAATAAAAAAAAAAAGCATTAATTATAAATTTTTGAAATTATATACTATAATAGATATTTATGTAATCAATAACATGGAAACTGCAACCTTAACAAGCACGTGTGTAACCAAATGTTATATGGATGTTACCAGGTCCAGGTAATATGATATTCAGGCCTCCAATAGATCTTTATCAACCAGTTTATGATCATTGACCAAAGACATCCTATTTTTATTTTAGCATTCCGGCTAAGATGCGAGATGGTCTAATGATAGTGTTGCCGGATAAATGCCATTAAGGCTTGAAAAAGAGCTGGACTTGCTGTGATTATTCCTAACCAAAGATATTGCAAAGGGAATTTCAATTTAAACTTTGAACAACGCCCAATTTGTAAGATTGGAAACGACTCGGTTACAATGAATACAGCAATCAAATTTTTACTTTCCTGTTGCTAATGTGTTATGCCGTTGCTGTTACAGAGCACCCATCATCAAGCATCTTTGCTAGTGAACAATGTAGAAGGAACCAACACCTAATTTCCATGTTTCGGTTTGCGTTTTGATGAATATAGAGTTGAACTATTCCTTTGAAAGCAGTAAATGTGATATCCAATATTGGCAGTAAAAATCTAAATATATTCAGTGAAATGTGAATTTCAAAATCCTCCGCATTCCCAAAAACTGTAAACTCAGTCACAATAGCTGTGAACATCTGCACAGATAATTCAACAGGTATCCCCCTTGCACTAGGCTTCACAACATCTCGAGAGAAAATCGCACAGGCTCAAAAATAATCCCTCTGAAGGATCTGAATTATTCATGTTGTAAGCTTATGATATCAGTAAGGAGTTCACATTTTTTGCATAAAGTTCATCCATCTAAGCAGTGCGCTATTATCTAAACCTGTAAAGCCAATGTTGTTCTTGCTTTGTTCACCACATCCACAGGGGAGTTTTTTATGTCCTGGAACAGCAGCAAATTTAGATCACTCCATCAAGCCCATGCAACTACTAATAACATCAGTTCCAGCTTCTCTTCATCAAGACAGTTCCCCATCTCCTTCGCCCCTTGTTTAAGCATAGCAGGGACCTTCTCAACAAGGTCTTTGGCCTCTTTAAGTCCCAAGCTAGTAAAAGCCCTGACTTCTTTGATCACCTTGATTTTAGCAGCTGCATCAAACTTCTCTAACTTCACATCAAAAGCTGTTTTCTCTACTTTCTTTTCCTCACCCTTTGCAGATCCTGCAGCTGCTCCTCCTTGTGAACCTAAATCAATATCTTCTGTTGAGATTGTTTGCATTTTTGGATGCCTCAACCTTTCTCTGAGAGCAGGTCCGATCTCTGACCGTTCCTTAGGGGGAAGGGCAGCTATCCGTTCCGCAAGCTGGACAATCTTATCTGAAGGTGGTGGTCTCGGGCCATATGGATCATAAGAAGCTGGATACTTGTATTTCTTAGGCTTGGCCTTTGGATCCCTAGGGACAAAATCATGCTGGAATGAACGGAACTGTAAAGGCCCTGTTACACCTCTTAGAGATTGCAGATAACAAGAAGATCGGACAAGCACGGCAAGCCTCATGCTTTATTAACTGGCAAACTGCTGATAGAAACTGTTGTTCAAGATATGTTATCAGCTTAGCTTCAAAGTCATGTCTCCATACACAAAAGACCCCAACAATTCACTTCTTCAACAATCTGTATCACAAGTGACAATGTCAAAGGAAATTGCATTAGTAAGTTGCTAGAGTTGCATATAGTTCGTCATTATGCCAATACAAGCCAACAAAAGAAACACGTAATAACACTTTTTTTTATTTTCCTCACGGTGGTAAATTAACCCATGGATAACTCATTTTGGCAAATCAGCTCATAAGAAAAATAAAGACTGCAGACTTACAATGAGGAAGGAAAGGATCCCTATGTTTTGTACATGTCATTTAATGCTTGATTGTAACATTCAGTAATTTATATTGTGATTTGTAACTGCTGTTTTCCTTTAAAAAGAATAAATAATGAGAGTGCAGATGCGAGTTACCTAGAGTAGACAGAAAAGCTTTGGCGATAAATGTCACACACCATTGTAATTCCAAGTTGGGAATCAGGTTTTTATAAGGTGTCTCTTGTAAAAAGAGAAACAATTGGATTAGAGAGAAAAATTAGTCTTAAACATAATGAACCACGTCAATTATAAAGACAGATTGAAATTATAGCATTTGAGCTTGAATTATCAAAAGAGGTAGGCAACATCTAAAATGGGATTCATGTGTGTTTTGAAGAAATTCGTTGGTGATTCAACTATAGTACTGGAAGCTCGACCATAGAGTTAAAGGAAAATCTCCTTTGTGAAGAGCATTCAATTGCTATTTTGGATATAGGCTCATAGGACAATTGAGGAATCAAGATATTAACTATGTTAAAGTTTCTTAGAGATCATGACATTGAAGTTGAGGCAACTTAAGGAAACAGAGGATGTCTATATAGATGAAAAAAAAAAAGCACCTTGAACTTTTAAAATAAGGTTAGCCATAGTTAGGCTAGAATTTCAAATTAAAAAAAAAAAAAAAAATCCTAATGCATTGACCCAATGTACATGTGACAATATCCTATGAATCTTGTTCAACCTTTATAGTTTCAAGTAAGTAAACTATTTTTAAAGGAGATGGAAGTGTAATACTCTAGTTCAAGAATCCAAGTAAAACATGAAGCAGCGTCATTCTCAGGGAGATACTTAGAATTATGATTACATTGGCAAACAATGTGATTGCAAAGATCTCATTATTAAGATAACAAATTAGTGATAGATGGTGTAAGATCATATGACAACAAAGAGCTATGCATTCATATGTTATATGTTGGGTGGTATTTAAAATTAATGCACAGAATATGCTTCTATTGCAATAGTTTCAAGGACGAAACTACTTTAAGGGGGATGGAGTGTGGTGTCACCAGATTTGAATAACAAAATTTAAGCTCGAACAAGTAGCAGTTCATGTAGGATTGCGTTTGAAACCTTATGAGTTGTCTAGCATTGATTAGATCTAATGGTTGATATAGTCAATAAAAATGATCCATAAAGCTTGTTAACCAAAATCACCATACATTAGCAACATGATATGTCAAAAGTGAACAAAATCTAAATGGAATGTCTAGTATGATATTATGATTTTTGAGTAATTATGATAAAAATCAAAAGGGTGGAGTGTGGCAATCCGAGTTTGACTCAATGGAATTACAATTGAAGTTGCATTAGCTAGCAGATGAGAAATTAGTTATGAAAAGTTTGGCAAGATCGTCTCACGAGTGTTGTAATAGCCGAGATATTAAAAATACAGCTGAAAGCTTAAAGAAATAATAAGTACAACTATAGTGTGGTAAACTTGTAGGTAGAAGTATAAACAGATTGGTATATGCGTGTATGTGTGTGTCTATATATTTATAACACATGTAGAGAGAGTGTGTGTGTGTGTGTGCGTAGATAGATACATGTGCATAATTAAATAATGTAATAATTATTATAATGTATATATTTAAATTATAATAGACTAGACATAACAAGCAAAGGCACTAAAATATAAGTAGGATTTATTAATCTAAATGAAGAGTTATCATTGCAATTAGAGGGAAAAAATAATAATATAAAATAAACTTACACGTGGAACAAGTGGCTTTAATTGCCAGCTAAGTGATTTTGTACGGGGACACGTGCGGATGACTAGTTGAGATCAAAAGAAGTTACACACGCTTACACAAAGGTCATTTTGATAAGAAATCTGTCCAGGCAAGATGAGATTCTGATGTTGCATGTTTTAATCTATAATGCAGGAAGATGACTTTAGGGAGAGGCAAGTGAAACAAGGTAATTTTGATAAGAAATTTAGGTTTTAATATAATAAATTTGAAAATATATGTTAGCACACTGGTTTGATTTTCAGGCTAGGAGGGTCGGCATCAAGCTGCTCTGTGGGCTGAAGTTGACACCACGGGGGTGTTTTCCGACAGGGGCTTGACAAAGGGAGGAGTCATAGGTTACCGGAACAGGTAACTTTGTTTTCTGGCCAACAAAAGAAAATAAAAACTGCCAAACAATAATACTAAAAGAAAGTGAAATGGAAATAATTATTGGAAAAGAAAAGTGGATCCTGATATATTTTAATGGATAGATTGGTGTGGTAATTACAGCAAGCTCAGAATTTCATCTGTTTATTACTGTGCTTAAGAGTCTTAATTGCTAAAGTAGAAGTTTCGATACATAAATAATGCGGTTCTGAAGCTATAACCTTTTCCTTAGACATACCCTCTGTGACTTGTTGTTGCTGTCATAACAAGAAACTCACAAGATTTAATGCTGTTGAAATGTATTTGTTTGAAGGGAAGGTAATTGTAAAAATTAGGAATTTAAACAATACTTTTATTTTTGAAGGGATTTATGTTAGCAGTTCCACTGGAAAGGGCAATTTGAAGTAATCAACGCTGATTTAAATGATTTTCTAGAGAGATATATTAATATCTTAGGCTTTTACTTACACACACACACATAAACAAAAAAAAAATGATGAAATAAATAAATAGAAATCACAATGGGAGAGGTACAGTAATTCATGCATATGTGTGTGTGTGTGTGTGTGTGAATATAAACATAATCTGATTAGGAACATATAAAGTAATCATTTCTTGCTTAACATAGCCATGACTAACTTAAGCTTATAAACAGGAGGAAGCATTGCCTTTTTTTTTTTTTTTTTTTTCCTCCTCCCTCTCTTTGGGCCAAGCAGGAGGAAGTATTGCTTAAACTTACAAGATTAAATACATATTATGAAAGGTGAGTACTTTCCTCTTTCCACTTATTCAAAGTTGTGGTTGACAATGTAGACCGCACTCTTGGAAACTAGGGATATCCTGCGTAAACACTTATTATGTTTATTATAAGAGAATATAGAAATGTGTTGCTGGTTTAATGAAATAATTGCTGTTTATGATCTATGATATTATTTGGTGGTGGTTGCATAATAGTGGTGTGTTTGGTAGAGCAAACTAGTATTGATGATAAGTAGAGCTAGGTTTGGAACAGGAGTTTGGTGGTTTGTTTGACTGATTTAAATGTGTGCTTGACTGGTTATTTGTTCATTTGTGAAATTTAGTTACTTGCAATCAGAGGTAAAGTTATGTTTGTGTATTCTTTTGTTTTTACTGCATGTACCTCTGATGTTTTCATGTCTTACTTTTATTTTATCTGTGTGTACTCACTTTGCTCAATAATGATATGAGGGGTTATTGTCTTTGCTCACCTCAGGTACAAGCAGTGCAGATACAAGTGATTGACTTAAAAAGAAGAGATAAGTGCTATAGCTACTTCTACCTAGAGAAGCCTCGCTTTTGTCCTTCTGGTTTAGTCAAATGTAATTTTGAATAAAAAGTGTTTGCAATTTGTAGATAATGTATGTAACCAATTAAGACAGGTGATTGAGATGATGAACAATATACATAGGAAAATGATTATTGGAACAAGTTAAGCCATGGAGGAAACATGGATGTTTTTGAAATAATTTTGTTTGTAGTTGAAACCTTCATATAAATGACATAAGTGATAACTTTGACCAAATATCATGGCAGGAATATAGAGCTGGGTTCTCAGGCAAAGATACCTTGACTACAACTTATGAATGAATTAGTAAAGCTCAGTGCCTAATCTCTACTTTAGGAATGGCATAACACCTCAATTTTCAGGTATCCTATTACATAGGCTGCTGAAATGTTCAAAAGACACCTTGGGGTTGGGATGTTACATCCAGTATACTAATAAGTATGGCCAAAAAATATTATAACAAAAGGAATGGGTAATTCCACATGACCAGAAGAAGAATCAGACCTAATCGCAGAACCTAGTATCCTCAATATTACAGTAAACCCAACAATCTGAACAGCTTATTTTTGAAAAATCACTTCATTTCATGGATTTACCTCCATGACAGTGTAGAAATCATAGAATTATTTTTGAATGATCATGTAAGGAGGGGAATAAAAAAGAGCTTATTCAAGTGGAAATAAAACTTTAAAGTATGCGATAAGTAACAAGCAAGCAATTGAAGTTAAAGCCTGAAGGTGGAGAAGCAAACTTACCGAAACGAGGAAGAAGAAGATGTTGGAAGCAGCAGCTGGTGAATGGAATTAGGGTTTTTAGTCAGAGGAGACGTGGTTCAGTGCAGAGGTGGTGTGTAGAATTAGGGTGTTGAGTGAGGGGAGACATGGTTCAGTACAGAGGAGGATGGTCTGGCCGTATCCGTATCTATGAGTAAAATTATTTATTTTTTACTGGTATCTGCTTTTCAATAATCAGTTTATTTAAAAATGTTTGTGTGCCATGTGAATTTTTTCTCCGATATATTGAGCTGGACCTTTAATAATTTATATACCAAACCAAAGAATACATTAGTAGTAGGAATGTATAACTAGGACGGGTTCAAGATAAGTCACATAAGATCCAATCTCACCTTGGTTTCCTATAGGATCGCCCAAACTCAGTTCACGGTCCTATAGGATTTTTTTACAATACTCAGACCCGTCCTACAAGGTTATAACACTAACCCGACCCGCCCCACTGACCTGCCTTCATTCCTTGCGCGCCCTCTCTCTCTTACTAGTAAATTATGATTTTTTAATTATAATTTTATCCAGTGATTTAGATTCGTATAAAACCGTAACCATACTATTAAAATATTTAATATAATGATGATTATATTATTTTGATAATTATATAATTAACTTAACAGTTGCTTTGTACGAGCTTTATAACATCAAAAGGTATATTCTGCCTTTTTATCCAAATCATGATGTCGGTCACTGAGTTGCTCTCAAGAGCATTTATATAAAGTATATAACAGCTTTTTGCTCTTTATCCACGGTTCTGGAAAATGCAAAAGGAAGGACATTCCTTCACATACATAAATATACATATAAGGAACCATATCTTATCAAGAACAGGAGAACATGTCCCATCCAAAAGATAGATATACAAACACACACATACACACAGGCATACGC
The DNA here is from genome assembly GCA_024138025.1 of Combretum micranthum. Taxonomy (NCBI): domain Eukaryota; kingdom Viridiplantae; phylum Streptophyta; class Magnoliopsida; order Myrtales; family Combretaceae; genus Combretum; species Combretum micranthum. Next base: position 1,191,748 of record JAMXBD010000279.1, read on the forward strand.
AACACTTCATTCACTCTCCAACAAATAACCCAAATTGCCAACTTCAAAACACACTCACTTCTACCTATCTTCAAAACACATTAACACAAGCAAATACAATACATCACCAAATCAACCAAAATAAATAATATCAAAAATGAAGATCACTATAGTTCAATTCTCCTATTGCATCATAGCCTAGGGAAATGTTCGTATCCTATAAAGCTCTGAAAATCGAAAATTCAATGCAACTTGATTCATTAATTGATTGTGTTTGATATGATCTACCTTTTAGGCACATCACAATTCCTTAGCAAGTTATCAATTGATCTTAAAATGAGTTGCAATAACTACTGGTACTTGCAAATATCCAACTGATACCTTGAAACTTAAATGAGTTGAATATAGCTTAATATTACTTGGCATTACAAGATGAGATAAAAATGCACAATAATATAAAGCTAAGCAAGGAAACTTATGAGTAAACATTAATAATCACATGGTCCTTTAAAATGTATTATTGTTCCAGAAAACTACACTCGGACTATAATAGAAATGCAATACCAGGTTCTCTGTTTGCATCTGTGCACGAACAGAAATGGTTAAACTTATAATCCGCTCAAAATAACAATATAGAAAAAAAACAACTCGATGCAATTTTAAAACAGAGCCAACGTTTGGAAAAAGCATTTAGACCTAAGATGGGGAGACCAAAAACACGCGATTTTGAGACATTCTCAGAAGTTTGGTTAACTTACGGCTTAGTTACATCAAGCAAAAGCGAAAGCAAAAGCCGGTCACATGTTGACTCGTTAAACTGAAATTGAGAAACACTACTATTAATGTAAGCTCACTTCCATCTACATAACACATATTCCTTAATTTGATGGATCGATGCCAGGTGTTTGTTAAAATTCCACAACAACAGAGTTCTAACCCTAAAGGCCTCGTTTTTTTCATTTTGTTTTATGGATGTGAAAGCTGGGTTTAAGTTTATATGGTATCAAATCCCATTAATGCTTAAAGTATACAAAATCAAAGTATCTTAGACAACAATGAAATCAAAACAAAGAAGAAGTAACCATCGAGAGATGAATTATTACCTGACTCGGAAGATTAGCTGGAAGACCTTGGGGTGACGAACTGACAGTGGCGATGGCGAACGACGTACTCACGAGTCACGGAGACAGATGGAGCGAGAGTCGTAAATGGAGCTGTAATGGCGATGGCTGACGGCGGCTTTAGTGTAGTGTTTTGGTTTCAAAATGAAAAGGACACGGTCCACGGAGAGGAGGTAGTGATGGAGCACAGAAAGGCGGTGGCGACGGTCTGACGAAGAGGCGGTAGTGAGTGGTGATGGAGCGACGGAAAGCAGAGGAGCGGTGACGGACTAGGGGATTGTTGCTAGAGCTGGGCATAAGGACGTGGCATGCGGGCCGGTCCATTTACGGATCAAAAAAAGCGAGCCATGGTCAATTTTTTTTACCTATTTAAATATGGGCTAAATTAGTCCAGCTTATTTTGCCCGCGAACTAAGAGTTAAAATATAAAAAAAAAAAAAAAAAAAAAAGGAAAAGAGCAGAAAAATGTAAAAAAAAAAATATAATATAATAACATATTTTGTATTATTTAAAATATATTATAAAAAATAGATTAATATATGAATTATAAGTATTATAATATTTTTTTAAGTATATATTTATTATTTAAACATATGATATCTAATAAATTATTTAAAAGACTTATTTTCATTTCTAATTATAAGTAATTAAATGATAACAAAATTAATTTTTAATATATATAAAACCTTTAAATATTTAAATACTCTAATTTTTACATAAACTAACATAAAAATATAAAAATAAATAAAAAATTTTTCATTTGGTCTATGGGCTGACCCGTTTAGCCGACGGGCCAAAGCGGGCCCGGCCAGAGCCAAAGTAATCTGGCCCTTTTAATCCGCGGGCCGATGCTAGTCGACCCGACTCGATCGCCAAGCCCGTTTGTCCACCTCTAGTTATTGCTACAAAAATGAAAAGGACTAAAAGGCGGCCAAGTTGCCATGAAAACGAAAAGGCATTTTGTTTTTAAATTTTCAAATTGATTTTTTTAATATTATTTTATATTAAATGTACATATTTTCATGGGCCTAGGTTATTTATTAGGTCTCTTTTATGGCCCAAATCTACCCAAAATGGTCGTCGTATGATTTTTTAAACCCGATCCATGGACTTATAGGTTTTTTAGCTGTCAAGCGCATCATATATCCTATAATGATCTATCTAGTTGTATTCTCAATATTTATAGATTAATCAAGCGTTCTTTTTTTTCTACTAATTTATTTATTTATTGTAAAATCAATTTAATTATCTTTTAAAAATTAAAAATATTATATAATTTTCAATAAACATTATATATATTTACACGACAACATAAATTTAATAATATATTCATTTTCCTTTAATAAAAAAAATATAAATGCAAGATTTTTATGTTTTTATGAAATTTGTATATGTTTATTGTGACTTTATAAATTTAAACCTATGTTAATTTTTAATCATTCATATCTTTCTTATCCTTTTAATTTTAAATTTTGTTTTACGGATAAAAAAATTTAAAATTTTAATTATCTACAATAAATATTGTTCTATTCAACATAAAAATATGAATTAGCCACATGTTTCATTAATTCTCAAAATCTTCACATTAAAGATGGACGTATTTCTACAATTTCACTATTTAATTTATACATACATATTGTTTCCATAACAATCAACAACTTTTAAAAATATATACGTAAAAGCACTAATTGCATATTGCAAAATATGTCAGTAATCTAATATCGTAATTATTAACCTTAATAGCATAAATATCAAATTTTTTAAACTCAAGTTTTGTTATATATAATTACATATGACAAAATGTGGAATTAACTGGCTAAACTTTGATTGATTTAATACCTAATTGAATTGTACCACCTTTCTTATATGTGTTAGCTTCATCTAACTAGTTGGACCATCTAACTGATATTAAAATGACATGTGTTACTTAGCCCACCCATTATAAGTCCCCATGTGTAAATAGAAAGAAATTGTTAAAACCTCAAATAAAAAATGAAGCAATAACTTGATATAATATCTTAGAATGAAAAATGAGGCTTTGTTTGGTTCGGCATGCCACCATTTCAATATAGATAATTTGTCAAGATGCATATGCAAATGAAAAAACAAACATTTTTACTAGTAAATACATCAAATAAATCAAATAGAAATAGGATACAAGTGTAGATCAGTTACAAATATAATTACAAGCTAAAATCTAGCAATCCAAGCAGGCATTTAGTTTCCTTCCTGTGTAAGCTCTTTTTTTTTTTTTTTTTACCAAAATCCAATGTAAGCTATAACTAGGTAAGATTACCTTCTTGTAGGTAGTCCAAGTTCATCCAATCAATGGTTTTCGTAATACAAGAAACTGGAGATGTTGTTTTGCAAGACCTTTGCATGTACTTAGTGTTTTCACACAAACTAAAGTTTTGCGGCTATAACTTTTTGGATTTTGATACTTTAGCGCTTCTCCTAAACTAACAACTTCGAATCGTGACCTTGTCACTGAATATGGCTTCAATTAGGTAGCTTAGGTATTCAATTTCATGCAATTAAGGAGTGATTGAGTTTTTCCATTTAGGGCTTAGATCTACTCTTGAATTTTGTCAAGATGGGTTTGTTATATTTATACCTTATAGTTTCATTTTTTTGGTCACTAAACTCATATTAAGGAACATTTTTTCTTTTTCTTTTAGGTTTTCTATCATTGCTTTTTTTTTTTCTATCATTTATAAAACTACAATCTATTCACACATGTAAACTTGCAATGGGCATATCAAGCAACACGTATCATCTTAATATTGGTCGAATAGCTGAACTAAGTAGATAGAGGTAATGGATGCAACGAAGGTAATACAAGAGACCAAAAAAAATTCAAGTAGGTATTAACCAATCAATTCAAAGTTCAAGTAGTTAATCATATATGTTGTGAAACTTCAGATAATGGATTTAACATCTATTCTTTTCAATATATGTGTTCTTGTATAGTTATTATCTGTGTTACTAATGCATTACCTACTAAACAATATAATGGTAATATAATACTACATTAAATTACAAAGGAAAATACATATAATTCCATTTAAAAATTCACTTTGATACCAATACATACTTGAACTTACAAAGTATTCATAAATAGTGAATACTCCTTAAAGGCTATAGCTTCCAAAGAACACTTGATAATTACAAATAACTCCTATAAATATTGACTTAGTTAGGAAATACCTCTTGTACTTATTAAAGTGTACTTATAATACTCAACTGTTTTTTTAAACAAAAAGATAAATGTCCTTTGGTGATGTATATTTATAATTGTTTGTGGTTGTTAAATCAAATCTCATACCGTCTTAGCATTTAATACATAAATGGTAGAGTTAAATAGTAGACATTGTTTCAAACTTTAAAATGTGGAGAAATGCATGGAGGAATGTGATGAAGTTATTGAACAAAGTTAAATAGTAGTGAGGTTGAAGTGCGGAAGTGCAAGGTTCTCCCACAAGTGCCAAGACCTAGCACAAATGTGCACTCCTACCAAAAGAGTTGAAGGACCTGGGACATTCATCAACCCGCCACAAATGAACTGACCTAGTATAGAGCAAAGAACCTAGCACATTCAATAACCCAACTAGGCTATGATATTTAAGCATTACATGCAAGGTTATCATAAACTACCGTTTATTATGATCATTTGCTAATCAGTATTAAATTTTGAAACCATATAAATAGCTTCAGGAAATAACTAAGTTAGCAGCGGAAAACAAACTTTTACAACTATATTTCCAAAAGTTACTCTCTTGAGTAGATCATCATGCATATTCACATTTTAATACCAATCATTAGGTGAAAATATACACTAAGAATACTAAAGAGAGGGAAGGGGAATGAATTAAGTATTTTGCCCAAAAGTCGAATTTTAAAAATTTGAAAATTTAATGTAGCAAAAAAAAAAACTAAATACATTTGCAGCGGATAAAAAGATAATAAATACAAAAGATTTAAAGAGAAGAAGTAAGACAAATATTTAACGTAGAGTTTGGCCCTTTGCCTACTCTCTACGGTCCATCAAATTGCCTCTTTCGAGGTCTTTACCACCACTATATTAATTTCAAAATGTTGGTTCAAGATGAGTAATATTACAAAACTTAAGAAATATAATATTTCCTCACTCTTTCTAAGTGATTTTGTATGCATAGCAAATTAATAAAAACTAAGTACTAGAGTGTTTTTGTCTCTCTTGATAATGTACAAGAGAACAAAGATATTTAAGATCATAGTTAATGAGCTCGTAAGTATGTTTTCTGTTAAAAAATCTTTCTAAACTTTGTATATAAATAGCCTTTGAAATTTAAAAGTCTGTTAAACACTATGTCCATAATCTTCTATGCATTAAATTCACTTCAACGGCTCTTTTTTGTCCATATCAGCTTTGTCATGCGTTAAATGCTTTATCGCGCCTCACTTGTCATGCCCAAACTTGACCCGTGATAGCCTTTCATAGTCGCGCCTCTTTGAGCCTCAATTTTGAGCATGTCAAGTTATAACCATTGATATGCTGAGGCCCAAATTTAACCTTTGACAATCACTCTAATATTTACCTTGGTTTTGGCTGTGTCGAGCCCTAAATCTTGATATGTCGAGGCTTAAATTGGACCCTCAACTTGACCCTTGATATGTAATTCTGATGCGTCAAGCCCTAAACTTGACCATTAACTTGATCGTTGACATGCTCTTGTTTTGCCTTTAACATGCTCCTGTTTTGCTAAAAAAATTGCAAAAAAACTCTTCGAACATGCACAAAACACAGCACACACACATATATATTCACGACTAATTAAGTATAATTTACCACGAATAAATAGTTGTTTATGTATTAAATTATCTCATCAAATTTCACATTGAACTCTCAAGTTCAACATTAAGTGAATTAAAAAAATAATATAGAGTATCTAATCTCTCAAAATATAGTGGTGAGTTTAATATATCAAAATACAAACCATGGGATCATAGATAAGCCCTTAACAAAAATATAAGTTTAAAAGGTAAGATTAAGGTCTTCAACAAAACATAATACAATATGACCAGCACCTGAATCATTCCACCCCTCAAGAAGCTCCTCAAAGTTCGTGCCATACCCAAATAGTCACAAGAATCATCATTAAAGTTATCAAGATTTGAAAAAAGAAAGAAATGAGCCGGAGCCCAGTACAACAACAACACAAACACATGTAACATGGTTTGTGCGCATGTATTCTAAATGCAATACAACATATATCAATTTATATCTTTTTAAATTTAAATATGGCAAATCAACAATAGAGTACTCACAATCTCCTATGCCCATGATCAAGGGTGTCTCAAATTTGTAAAAGATATAGAGGAGAAAACGTCTAGCATCACGATTATAATTTGAGTCGCAATTTGAATCGCAACTTAGATCGCAGTCGTGGTTAGGTTGCGAAATTTATGCCAAGAGGATCATAGGTATTATCATGCTCGTAATCTTGCCATTTGTAAACAAAATAAATCTCCTAAGGAGATAATGCCCTACATCATGCCCGTGACCTACAATACGTTAACTTTAGTGTTCTTCGTTTCCAAGTTTTTGAATTCTTACATCACCGAACTAGTTTATAAGATCTCCTTTCCAATAAAATCATCTTAATATCAACATATAATATTGATATCAAGCTTCAATAAATGTATATGCACACTACAAATTCATAGATTTACATCTTTAATTTCATTAAACATGAAAAGGTTATCATATAAATGTTTAAATATCGAATAATCAACTTCGTTATTAAACCCTTACTTATCTAACCCTCATAACATTACTAACCATACATGCAACAATATATAAACTAAACGAACTCACCTATTTTACAAAAGGAACAAGACAATCTTTGTTATCCTTCTCTTTAAGTTGTAGAAGCTTCTTCAAGTTTAATCCCAACCTAGTCTTCAATTCTAATTTTCCAACTCACCTAAGAGTTCATTGAAATAGAAATTGATTTTGTGGAAGAAATAAATAAGTTTATTAATAGAGAAAGTAAGTATTACTTTACCTAAACTGAACTTGATTTGAAAATTGAGAAATTGAAGAGGATTTGGTGAATTTTTTGGGAGAAATTTCGAAGAGGAAAATGGAACTTCCCCAGCTAAAGCAGTGTTAGAAAATTAGGGCTTTTTAGGGGGTGTTTTTATCATGTAACTTAATTAACTATCTATAAAGTTAGCTTTGACTTTAGTACATTGTGATATCTATCTAATCCTTAGGGGATTATTGGATATATTTAGGTGCATAATAAGGTGTAGGTTTATGGGCTCGTGGACTTATGTTTAAGTAATTAGGCTTGGGTTTTATATTGATAAATGGGGCTTCTATGGTTTTAGCACTTAAAAATAAGAAGATAAAATTGACATAAGAGCCTAGCCAATTTGAACTAGAAATTTATTAAGATGAGATGTGATTAAATTCTTATGAATTTAAGGTTTGGAATTTAAGTCCATATGTGAAATTGAAAGTAAAGTGGACAAGTGAACAAATTGAAATGAAAAATAGATTATACTCATATACCTAATCGCATAATAATATGTATATAATTCTACTAACTAAACTATGTATGACCAATTATATATTAAATCCAAATTAAGGTTCAAAATTACCCATACTTCTATACCGATTAACTAATAATATCTATCTAGCTAACTATGGAAATTTGGGATATTTCACAGGTTCTCCTACAAGTGCTAGGTTGTTTGTGCTAGTTCCTTTTATAAACATTATGTCTTTTGTGCTAGGTCCTTCTACATGTGTTAGGTCGTGTGTACTAAGTATGTGTAGAGGTGCTAGGTCCATTTACAAGTGCTAGGTAGTATGTGCTAGGAATGTGCGGAAGTGCTAGCTTATACCACTCATTCACATAAGTGCTAGTTTATATGCGTTAGGTCTTTCTACAGATGTTATTTTATATGTGGTAGATCTTTTTACAAGCGGCAGGTCTTTTACAAGTGTTAGGTCATTTATGCTATGTCCTTTTGCATATCCATAGGTGCTAGGTTGTCTAACAAGTGCTAGGTTATATGTGCTAGGTATGTCCGTAAGTGCAAGGTCCTCTTACAAGTTCTAGTTTTTAATCATGTACCTCTCTCATCTCCTTAATGTGCTAGGTCCTTCTACAAATGCTATGTTATACGTGGTTGGTCTTTTTACAAGTGGTGGGTCCTTTTGCAAGTGTTGGGTCATTTATGCTAGGTCTTTTTACATATCTTCGCAAGTGCTAGGTTTTATGTGCTAGGTCTTTTTGCAAGTGCTAGGTCATATGTGCTAGATATGTCTACAAGTGCCAGGTTCTCTTACAAGTTCTAGTTTTTAATCATGTACCTCTCTCATTTCCTTGATTTGCTTATCCCTTTCCTCGATATGCTTATCTATTTATTGTGTAAAAAGCCATCATCACTCCATGATAGAAACTTTGAAAAGGAAAAAAAAAAAAAAAGAGGTAGCAAGCGAAACAATACATTAATCTGTGCCCGCAACGAAGCAATCTTCGCCCATAGAGCACTAATATCTATCAGACCTACCACTTTTGCCGACTTAATACTTCTATTAGTAACCTACAACTTCCTTACAGACCTACCACTTTTAATAACCTAGTACTTCTATTGGTGACCTACCACATATATCACTTTGTCAAATTTATATACGTTATACATACATGTACTTATATAATCTATAAAATCTATAAATGATATATATAATCTATACTTAAATATAGATATAAAATCATAATATTAATATATATTTATATAATATGTAATATATAATTTATATTTCATCATATGCACGTGAATATATGCATAACATATAATTATGACCTATAAATTATATATATATATTGATTATGTAATAGTACGTACTAAAATACTATAATATACACACTAATATTATTATAACTTTACTTATACTGTCTTTAGAGTTCTTTCTAAAATAAATTATACTTTCATTAATCTCTCAATTGTTTTACTTTAAAGTTAGCTTCACTTGTATATAAAACTTTTAACTTATAAAACATAAAACATATATAACCTATAAGATATACAAGTGTATATAATTTATATATACAACTCATATAATCTCTAGATTTTGTATTTATGTTTTCTAAATATTCAAATACAGATTCTATCATCTCATTTATATTTTTTAGACATTTAAAAATGATGTTATGAGATTTTTAGTAATATTTCATATTAGTAATTAACTATCTAATTCAATATTTGAAAATTGATAATGAACTTAAATATTTTAGAAATATGTCCAATTGATATCGATGAGAGTATTGGGCTCATATTATGGAATTTAAGTCCATTTAGTGTAAAACTATGTATTGACTATATTTTAGTAGTTTAGACCCTAATTAACTTGAGAAGACTTAATAACATTTGATTTAGCTCATTTCTGTATAAGTAGACCCAATTGGCTAGAAATCAAATTACTAATCTTAGTTATATACATATCAATATGATATATGCTATTAATATAAATTATGTAATATGTTATATATAATTTATATTTTTATCATATGCACATGCATATATATATATATATAGCACATATAATTATGACCTATAAATTTTATAAATATATAAATAAGTTACTTACATACATATGTATCTTATAAGTACTTGTTTTTATATATATTAGGTGGCACACACACACATATATATTTGTTATATATATATATATATATATCTATTTATAGATGAATATATATATATATATAAGTTGAAGAGCATGTATAAATTGTGAATTATGTATAACATATGTCATATAGATATATAAATCATAATCTATATATATATATATATATATCATATAGTATATAGAATAGATATTTGTGATATATATCAATGTATGTACCATATATTTATTGACATACGTTATACATACATGTATTTATATAATCTATAAATGTTATATATAACATATATTATATATAATTTATATTTCATCATATGCACATGCATACATATAACATATATAATCGTGGCTTATAAATTTTATATATGTATAAATAAGTTTTACATGGTAAGATCTTATTTTCAAATAAAATTGATGTTATGAGCTTTTTAATGATATTTCATATTAGCATTGACTAAGTAATTAATGATCTAATATTTAAGATAATGGGCTTTAAGAAATTTGTAAATGAGCCCCTTTAAGTGTATGAATTATATATTTTAGGTGGAATTGCATTTAAAGATATTTTATTATGTCCAAATGAGTAAAATTGGATATTAGATCTAAGAATTAAATAAAAAGGCCAATTGGAATTTAATCTATACCCAGTTAAAGCTTTTGGGCCTTCTAAGTTTCTATTTAAGCCCACTAACTATATTTAGGGTTATAAGCGCAATCAGTGTTACATGAGCCCTTTAAGTAATTCATTACTTGTAAATTGATAATGGACTTAAATATTTTAAAATTTGGCCCAATTGATGTAAATAAGGATGTTGGGCCTGTATTATAGAATTTAAGTTCATTGAACGTAAAACTAAGTATTGACTATATTTCGATAGTTTAGGCTCTAATTGACCAGGAAAGATTTAATAAAATTTGATTTGGCTCATTTCAATGCAACAGATATGATTATGCTATATATATATATATATATTTTGCCGCTATATATATCTGTATAGATGAATATATAAACTATAAAGTATGTATAACATATATGATATAATATATAAAAATAATATATATATCATATGGTATATACAAGAGATATTAGTGATATATATGTGTATGTATATAAAATCTATAATTAATAAATAACACCTATGTTATATATTATAATTAATTTGCTATATAAATTGAATATGTTATATATGCTTGTTGGCAATATAGTATATAGATTATATACAACATATTAAGCAAATTCATATTAATATATAATAAAAATAAAAATGATAAGTAATTTATATAATTATATATAATATGTATATAACATATAAAATGTAAAAATATAAATTATACAAAAATAATATAAATAAGAAAAAATATTTTCTTATTTCACATATCAAGTTATAAACATATATTTTATATATTAAAAGTAATTTAATGCTAGGACCACATGCTGGCATACCAACACTATGAATCAATCAACTAACTTGATATTCTATCAAAAAATTATCATGTTTTCGGAACCCTTAAGATATACCTTCTTCCTCTCCCTAAAAGACTAGAGCATGGCTTTGATACCATTCTCCGAATCATGATCTTTTTGTTGGATATTAATAATAATTAAGATTGATTAATGATGTTAGATATTAATAATTAAAATTTTGAGTAATTGATTCAACTATATCTACAAGAATATAAAAGATATCTGCAATGATTGCTAAAAAGATGAATATTAAAAAGACACATATTCTATCTTGTTTTTTTATATAAAATAATATAAACAGTTGGTATTAATAAGTGTTACCATTGAAAACTGGAGCTTTACTATTTGAAAGAGACATCAATAAGAACTAATGTAGAAAGACTTTGAAAAAAATTTGAAGTTTGAAAGATGGTCCATTATTGTTGCCATTAGAAAGTGGTATTACTAAGACTTTACATTCAAGAATTCACTTTTTTATGGATCAATAATGGTTACTAAATAATTGTTACTAGATCAATTGATCAACAAAGTTACCATTGGAAAATGACACTAGTTAGACTTGTAGGACTTTAAATGTTTCATTAACAGAAATTTTTATAGATTAACTCTTGTTATCTATATTAAAGCAAAACCAACCCTTTTGATGTATTTAGTGTAAATGTTTTTAATATAATGTTTTTAGCACATAGACATAAAATATTTTTCATATTCCTAAAATCATGAAAATTAAATAGGGTTTAAATATAATTAAATAAAGGTTGAATTGACATTTTTTTTTTCCTTTTTAGCATATGAGCATAAAATATTTTTGGTATTCTTGAAATCATGAAATTAAATAAGGTTTGAATAGAATTAAATAGGGGTTAAAAAAACATAGTTTTTTTCGCGTAAAATATTTTTAGTATATCTGAAATCATGAAATTAAATAAGATTTGAATGAAATTAAATAGGGGTTGAATAGACATAGTCTTTTCATTTTTTAGCATATGGACATAAAATATTTTTGGTATCCCTAAAATCATAAAATTAAATAGGATTTGAATAGAATTAAATAGGGGTTGAATAGATATAGTTTTTTTCTTTTTCAGCCTAGGCATGTATCTTTATATACCAATCTAAACGTCTTGTACCATATTTATGTATGGTAGTTACAAAATATGGAGAAGTTACCCGTGTAATTATGATTTGTAATTAATTTCCTAATTTCTAGGACTATTTAAGGTTGTCCTCTTCCAACCTATCAAAACAATATATCTATTTAATTTTTATATGTTGAGTTGTTTTATTTGCACACGCATCGCGGGTACGTCATCTATTTGTATTATATCTATGGTATATTATTCGTTCTTTAATTTGAGTAAGATGTTTCTTTTTATCAATTATTTTGTAAGTAAATAATAATATTTGAGGACTAGCATATTTATTGTGTGTACTTCCTTCTAAATAACTTATTTCAAATTCCAGATTTTCTTTTACTTCTTTTATTTTTTTTAAGTATTTGTTTTTCACCAGCAACATACCCAAATATAATACTCATTATAATGATTATTTCAGGAACAATTCCAACTAGGTAAGCGGGGATGCATATATCTTAACTAATTTAATTGACTTGTAAAAATTGATGATAACGATCTATAAAAATGATCTCTTACAACAATCTCTTCTACGTATACTACTTCTAATTCTTCTTCTTCTATTAATTCATGTAAAGTTCTAGGATCAACTCTAATTTCATTTTCTAAACTTATTATATATCTTTCTACATGGCGTATTGAGTGTAGTTGCAAATCTTCTTCAATCATTTGAAAAAAGCAATTTGTATGATTTATATAAACTAATAGATACAAAGTAATGAATTTAAACTTAATAAAGAGACAAGGTAATAAGTAAAGATGATAGTGAATTTAAACTTATCAAACAAACAAAGCAATAGATTTTGAAAATATTATATAAGAGACTTACAATTTTTTATTAGAAACTTCATATATTCCAGTGCAATACAAGTGGGATAATGAGGATTACAAGAAAAGCTTAAGAGAGTAAATGGTTGTGTCTATCATAAAGTCGTGATGGATAACTTATGATGTGCCTTCCAATTTTGAGCTTCTGCTTTTATAATTGAAAAAGGGTCTTACATTATTGATCACACCTTATATTTGAGGGAATCTTCTATACTGGGGATGATGAAGATTGAAGAAAATCAAAACCTTAACATTGAAGATACTGTTGAGTTAAGTTTGGAAGGGTTGAAGTTGAAGAAGTTAGGGATAATGTCGGATCCAGTTTAGGACTTAGAGTTTTATCTAAGTCAAGGCAATGTGGAATTGAAAGATAGGCATGGACTCGTGCCAAGGGCGATGAGTAGGCCAAAGAAGAAAAATGAAGGAAGCTATAATAGACTTAGTAGTAATGAGTTGTAAACTATTATAGCCTATTATTATTATTATAGCAGTAGCACTAGTAATCAATTAAGTTGTAAATAGAATCTTAGTAGTTATAACTAAATGTGATGTGGCAATTGTTACACATGCCACCTCACTAAATTACACATGTAAAGAGAGTAATTATTTTATGCATATATATCCTCAAATGTAACACAAAAAAATTAGAGAAAATATAAAAAAAAAATTCTCAAATTATACTTGTATTCAAGTATAGTAGGCTTATATTTGAGCATAGAAATTTGCATTTATATTTCAATTTCATCTTTTCATTATTAATTTTGCTCTTCTGCTAAGCAATTGGTATCAAAGCCTTTGTTGAGCTATGGTAGAGGGTACTCATGAATTCAAATGCAAGGAAGAAACCTTCAAAGCATTGATGAAGGAATGGATAGAACATTAAGATGGCTGGGTTAAGCTATTTTTTGACACCCTACAAAAGCAACAAACTGTATTAGAACAATAATCCCAGTCAATAGAAGAATCGAAGCAGCAACTCAAGGGAAAGAAAAAAAAAGCAATTACAAGTGATTCCATAAGAATATAGAAGGGTGTTGAAGATTCCAATATGAAGAAGAATGAAGCTAGTACTATGTTACCTTACGACAGTGCGTAAACTGGTTATCAACTACCTGTGTGTAACACCAAAATAGATTTTCCCACTTTCAATGGTGAAGGACTGCAAACTTGGATCACTAAAGCTAAATGGTTTTTTCTATTAGACAATACACCAGAACAATTAGGGACTAAGGTAGCAATTATGTACCTTGATGAAAAATCAAATGAATGGTATGTTTCCTATTCTAAGCTACATATTGATTCTACTCCCATTACTTGGGAAGAACTTATAGAGGCTTTACGTGCTCATTTTAACAAGCATGTGTTCGAAGAACCAATGGCTGAATGTAAAGAATTGCAATAGTAAGACACTTTACAAGATTATCTAGACCAATTTATGCATTTGTTAACTCAAATACAGCTCATGGAAGCTTAACTCACCAGTTGTTTCCTTAGTGGACTCAAACCTAAACTACAATACATGATCCAAATGTTCTAACCTAACATCCTATCCCAAGCATACACCCTAGCAAAACTCCAAGAAGCCACCCTTACATCCATTAAAACACTTTCAAAACCCACCAAAAACACCTCTCATAACCAATGTTCTACATATACATTCCCAAAATATTCTACCATGACCACTAATACCACAATCTGATATCCCAACCGTTTAACCTCTACAACCACCCCTCAATGTACACCATTAAAACCCTTTAACTTTACCAACAGTAACCTTAGAAACGCTCAACAACTCACACTTGAAGAGCTGAAGGAGAAAAGACGCAAGAAGCAATGCTTCTGGTGCAATGAGCCCTTTGGGCCATGTCATAGATGCAGGAATAAAAGATTGAACAAACTCATTGTTGGGAAAGTGGAAGATGAGTTAGAGGAGACAATGGTGGAGGACGAAATGGGGAAACTAGAGGAGGAGCTTGTTGCACTGTGTTATTGGTGATAATAGCAACAATGTGGAACAAAGTATGAATATACATGGTCATTGTGGTGATCAAGAAGTGAGTATTTTAATTGACAAATGTAGTTCGTCCAATTTCATGGACGAAGGGTTGGCTAAGAGGCTTAGCTGCGCCTTAACTCCTATAGAATCAGTAATAGTTAATCTGGCCAATGGGGTCAAGCTGTTTAGTCATTATATGATCTAGAACTTCAGTTGGTCAATGCAAGGGATGGAGTTCTAGACAGATTTTTATGCTCTACCCATGAAGGCCTATGACTTAATCCTAGGCATGCCAAAGCTAATTTCATTGGGAACTGTTCACTGGAACTTTAAATTACTAAGAATGGAATTCCAATGGCAAGTAACCAAATGTGTCTTATGGGGGCAAAATGAGGCACTTACTCCAATTTATGGTAAGGCTATGTCTCATCTACTCACTACTTCTAATTCTAACTTAGAAGCACAGTGTTGGATCATTTGTAGTGAAGGGTCAATTAAAAAAGCAATTGAATCTATACATCCTTAGATACTTAAATTATTGAATGCATATGATGATCTTTTTAAAGAACCTACTGCTCTACCTCCTATCCAGACTTGTAATCATATAATTTATTTGCATGATTATGCCAAGCTGGTTAATCTACGACCTTATCATTACTTAATGCTCCTAAGTGGAATAATTCACCTTAGCCATAGCCCTATTGCATCTCTAGTTGTCTTTGTTAAAAAAAAAAAAAAAAAAAAAGAAAAGATAATACTTGGAGGATGTGTGTGGATTATGGGGAGCTTAATAAGCAAACAATTAAGGATTGATTTCCTACACCTATTGTGGAGGATTTGTTTGATGAACTCTATGGTGCATGCTACTGCAGTAAGCTGGATATACGTTCGGGTTATCATCAAACATTGATGTATCCTAATGATGTTTATAAGATGGCTTTCCAAACACACGTTGGGCATTATGGATTCCTTGTTATGCCTTTTGGGACAACTAATGCCCCATCAACTTTCCAAGCTTTCATGAATGACTTGTTTAGACCTTACTTAAGGAAGTTTGACTTAGTCTTTTTCGACAAGATTTTAGTTTATGGCACATGTTTGGAAGAACATGTTATCCATCTTATAATAGTATTTGAAGTGATTTGTAAGGAAAGACTGTAAACCCCCAAATTTTTATGATCGGTTTAGCTTAAACCCTAATTGGAAAGTCAACCGGAAACCTTAAAAATCAACAAAACCCTAGTTAGACGTTATAGTTTAAATTCGACAATCCCGTATAAGCAACCCTGAGAAAGTAAGTAAGAGATTAGTATATAGAATAGTTCGTAATTATATAAGAAAGCTTAAAAAGATCAGATTAGTAAAACCGCAAATCGTTTTAGACCCAAACGGATACAGTTCTTAAAAACGTGTCTTGAGGCTTGGAATAGTAAAAATATTCTGCATAAATCGTTAGACTCGTAAAAATCTAAGGTTTTAAAAAATATCAGTTTTATAATTTTTCGGTAAGTAAAAATAACATATATCGTAATTATACGCTTATTTTCTTACTACCGGTACTTTATTTGTCATATCTACTTTACGTTATACTATTTACTACTATTATACACTATTATTTTATCTCTACTTTTTCTAACACCTACTCTTACAACACCATAACCTATTACCTTTACTTTTTACCTTTCTCATAACTTTATTTCACATCTACCTTACTTATTACTTTATTTAATCATTAAAAATACAAAAATTAAATCGCTCTCTCCCCTCTTCCATAAGTGACCGGTGCCCCTTGTCCCCTTCTCTCTCTCATTTTGTTTTATTTTTCCTTTATTTAAATCACATAAAAATTCACTCCTTGTTTCCTATAAATACCCCCTCCTCTTTCACTTTTTTCACATAATTACTACCTACAAATTTACTATCAAATCTCTCTCAAATTTTCCTCCCAACACTCTCTCCAAATACTCTCTCAAAATAATCTCAAACGACCTTCTACATACACAAAACCCATTACCACATAATACTTGAAAAACCCTTTTTAGGTAAACTTTTCTTTACAAGTTCTTTCTTCTCATGTCATGTAACTTTACATGATCATGGTGTGAGTTTCCAAAAACTAAATGTTATGGAAGCTACACTATGTTCATCTATTATTCTTGTTCATGAATATCTATTTATTTTTATATTGTTATTTTACATTGTTCATATTATTATTGTTATTATATCTAACTAAGTATTATTATATATCTACATATATATATTCTTTAGAGCATATAAGCTCACTTGTAATTTATTTATATTCATACAAAGTAGTTTATTTATTTATTCCATTGCAATTTTATTTATTTCTTGTTGTTTTAAGACTAGTCTCTAGTCTTAGACTTGTCCTCATGAAGTCAAAGCAATTTTTCTTTCTTTTATGTTATTTATTTCTTTTTTGGACTAGTCTACTTCTTAGTCTCGGGAGCCTTCAAGAAGCTAAGACTCCCAATACTTGACTTTATTTATTATTTATGTTATTTTTGCTTGATATTATTTCTCATAATCATGCCCATTAAGATTGTTGTCCAAATCTGTAAAGCTTCAATAATATTTGACAAAAAGGAGATTTTATCATCTAAGAATAGTTTTATATAAAATATAAATTCTATGGTTTAACAAAAGTAAAGTTATTTTTTTCCAAGTTCTAAGAAAAACTCACTATAATTTTAAAAATTTTATTTTGTCTTGAAAAAGCTTTTTGAATCATTTTTATATTACTTTGCTTTCTTAAAAGTGACTTTGGTACTCCTTAAAATGAAAATGAGAGTTTCCAAAACCAAGATTTTTCAAATAAATAGTCAAAGGAAACAAATAGGAAAGGTAGCACTAATATTGAAAATTTAGAAAAGAAGAAATTCATTTTTTTATCAAAAAGTCATTTAGGAAAATAGTAAGATAAACATAAAGTAATTCTTTGAAAACAAAAGGAATCAAAATATTCATTCTAAAGGATTTACAAAATAGATTTCTTGTAAACTATAGTTTTCTAAACTCTTAATTAACATTGTTTTACCCAAGAAACATGGTTGGACAACAAACACTTGAGCATGGATAAAATATGAGCTAAGTATCTATGAAAAAGGAATGTTTTAACTATATAGATAACTAAGTATTTATCAAAGCAATTTTTGAATGATCTAATGTTTGAATCAAATTGTTTTTGAGTTAGGAAAAATTAGTGGTGAATCTGATCACCACTGTTTTGGAGTGTAAATGATCTAGTATGATAAAAATAGTTTTAGAAACGGATATATCTTTTTGAGTAGGTAGAAATCGATATATTATATGCACGATTCTGACTTAAAATAACAAAGTTATGGCCATTTTAAATTGGAGTCTTCCTTTATACGAACTTTGACATTCTTATGACATTGTTTTGTCAAAATTCAAGAAGATCATCAAGAAATACTCATTTTGGGTATTTTCCTTGACTAGGTGATTCCAAGGAAAGATACCCATACCGCGAGGATTATTTCGATTGAGTGGATTGTGTGAACGACTCGTTCGTTTAGAGAAACGTCAACATGGCATCGTGAGTTTATTTCCTTAAAGTGCTTTACTTGATTGTGCTTGTAGTTAATCACATCAGAATTAAGAAAAGACAAATTGATATGTATGCGAAGAATTTGTTGAAAGGATCCTAAGAATATTGAGGCGGGAATTGATTAAATGTTTGTTTTAGTATAGCACTTGATTTGTATGAAATTCTACGATCACCTTAAATCTGATAATAATGATGCTATGATATCATAAGTAAATTGATTCATGCATACCACGAAGTAAGTCACATTACATTAGATTATTATTCTTGGGTGAGAAGGATGGTAGCTTAGGTTGAAAGCAACACTTGGCGGTTATGATCGAAAGTGATTGCTTGGCGACATGGAATTAAATGCTTGGCGGAAGTCTGGAAGCATGGCTCAAATCAAGTAGACTTAATATACTTAGCGGTATTGATCGAAAGCATAATTTTAAACTAAAACTAATCGTTTTGAGGTTACATATCACCAAACCCCGAATGGTGGGTGTAAATCCATTCAACATATAGTTCTTGGAAAAACTATATGCTTTGTTTGCTCACATGTATGTTGCATTTCATTTATCTGCTCAAATAACTTGTATGAATTTCATTACACAAGAAGCTATTTATGGAAATAATTCTCACTAAGCCTATTAGCTCATACTCTTATAGATATCTTTTGCAGTTTACCTATTTGTGGTTGAGGCCACGTGGACCCTGCAGTTGGGTATTTTCCTTTTTGGTTAAGGAATTTCTAGATGAAGTTTAGTGTTGGATAAGATGTAGAAATATTCTTGTAATAGGCTACAGTTATTTATTACTGAGGAATGCCCCCTAAGATTTGTAAGACTATTTTTATGAACAAATGAATATTTGTGAATCCTCTTTTCTTAATTTGTTATTATATCTTCTTAAGCTTCATAATTCCATGTATGGTCCTCTAAATTTGTGAGAGCACGCCTTACACTTAATATCAAAGCTTCTAGGAATGACTAAGATTGTCATACTTAAGCTTTAATATTGAGCATGGCAGACTGTTACGTTTAGGGTATCCCTTAGGGCGTGACAAAGACTATCCCTAAAGCAAAGTAAATTTGCATTTGAAGTGAACCAGATTGAATATCTAGTCCACATAATTAACAAACATGGAGTTTCAACAAATCTTAGGAAGATAGAAGCAATAACACAATGGACAACTCCTATTAATGTGTGTCAACTCGGAGGGTTCCTTAGTTTAGCTGGGTACTACCGACAATTTATTCAAGGGTTTGGTGCCATAGCAAAACCTCTAACCAATTTACTTAAGAAAGATAAGTTCCATTGGAGTTTGGAGGCACAAGGAGCTTTTGATAATTTGAAGGAAGCTTTGATTCAATCATCTGTATACTGTTTACTAGATTATGGTAAGAAGTTCATGATAGAAACTGATGTGCACGGGGATGGTATTGGTGATATGCTTATGCAAGAAAACTATCGTATTACTTATATAAGCAAAACTATAGCACCTAGACATCGTGGCTTATCATTTTATGAAAAGGAATTATTAGCCTTGGTTTATGCCATTGACAAACGGCGACACTACTTGTTAGGAAGATCCTTTGTGATTAAAACTGACCACCAAAATCTTAAGTTTCTACTTGAGCAATGCTTAGTGATTCCTAGCCAATAAAAATGGCTTCCTAAGCTATTGGGATTGGATTATTCAATTGAATTCAAAAGTGGTAGTTCAAATCGTGCAATTGATGCATTATTTAGACATGGTGGCAACCAACTCAGCCACCTGAAAATGCGAGCTACTATTCTCTAGATGTTAGAGGAAATAAAGGCTAGTTAAACTTTACTTGATGGGTATGGCAAGTAACTGAGCTGCTTAAAGGAAGACAATAGGTTAAACATTTTACTTTTGACTAAGATGTTTTGATGAGGAAAGGTAAGGTAGTGGTTAGTCCAGCCTTGATTTAAGATCAAGATTACTACAACTATATCATAGAGGTCCACTTGAAGGGCATAAGCTACTTACCAAAGAGTCTCAGTTGTCTTTTATTGGCTTAAATTAAAGCGCCAGGTGAGGCAATTTGTGACTACTCATCATACATGTTAAAGATCTAAGTATAAGAATGTTGCTTATCTAGGGCTTCTACAACCTCGACAATGCCAAATGAGTGTTAGCAGGATATTACAATGGATTTATTGAAGGTTTGCCAAAATCTAATGCAAGGAAGTAATTCTAGTTGTGGTGGATTGATTGAGCACATATACTCATTTTTTTACTCTCTCGCATCCTTACACTGCCTTACAAGTGGCATAACTATAATTGGACCATGTATAACATGGGATGCTTGAGACCATCATTAGTGATTGAGATCCCATTTTCATCAGTGCTTTTTGGAGAGAATTCCTAAGTCTACAAGGAATTGCACTAAATCTATCTACTTCGTACCACCCCTAAATAGATGGGCAAACAGAGGTAGTCAACAAGTGTCTAGAAACATACCTCTGTTGTATAACTGGAGAATATCCTAAGCATTGGGGTCATTTCTTACCCTTAGTTGGATGGTGGTATGATACTAACTTTCGAACTAATACAAAATATACCCCATTCCAGGTGTTATATGGTTATCTACCACCTATCCATGTACCCTATGTTCTAGGAGACTCGAGAAATGTAGCAGTTGATGATGTGTTGACTAACAAGAAGGACATGTTGTGCATGCTTAAATTTCATATAAAGCATGCTCTACAGCAAATCCATCAATGTCACATGAAGAGGAGTGACAAATCTTTTAAGATTAGGGATCCGGTGTTGCGAAAGTTATAAGCTTACAAGCAAGGATCCTTAAAACAAACTATAATACACAAGTTGGCTCCTAAATGCTATAGTCTGTACAAAGTATTAGATAAGATTGGGTCAGTAGCCAACACGACTTGATATACCTCCAAAAGCTACTATTCATCTTACGTTCCATGTGTCACAACTGAAGTTGTATCATGGTCTAAAGCCTATCGGTTCACTTCAACACCTGGAACAAATAAAGATGGAGGAATAGAACCACAAATGATTTTAGAATAAAGATGGTCAAGCAAAAGAATGGCATTGACACCATGGTGCTTATATTATGGAAGAGTCTGTCCCCTTCAGAAGCTACATAAGAGTTTCTCAGTGAACTTTGATTGAGGTATCCAAACAATCCTTCGTGGTCAAGGGTTTCGAAAATAGAGGAGAAGGTACTGGGGATGATGAAGATTGAAGAAAATCAAAACCTTAACATTGAAGATACTATTGAGTTAAGTTTAGAAGGGTCGAAGTCAAAGAAGTTAGGGATAATGTCGAATCTAGTTTGGGACTTAGAGTTTCATCTAAGTTAAGGCAATGTGGAATTGAAACATAGGCGTGGACCTAGGCCAAGTATGATGAGTGGGCCAAAGAAGTAAAATGAAGGAAGCTATAGTATACTTAATAGTAATGGGTTGTGAACTATTATATCCCATTATTATTATAGTAGTAACACTAGTAATCTAATACATTGTAAATAGAATCTTAGTAGTTATAACTAAATATGATGTGGCAATTATTACACATGCCACCTCACTAAATTACCTATGTGAAGAGAGCAATTCTATTATGCACATATATACTTAAGTATAACATAAAAAATAAAATTGGAGAAAATATACAAAAAAAATTTCTGCTCTCAAATTATATTTGTATTCAAGTATAGTAGGCTTGTATTCAAGCACAGAAATCTACATTCAGATTTCAATTTTATCGCTTCATTATTAATTTTGCTCTTCCTCTTAGCATTTTTACTATTGATATCTCCTTATCTTGTCCTGCTTTTATAAAGTAGATTCTTTTTTAACAGTAAAAAGTTTAAATAGTAAAAAGTTTTGAACAAATAAAGTTTTTCTTGTTTGTTGTTTCTTGATAAGTATTGCCGACAATTATTGAACAATTCTTGGATTACCCATTATGCCCCTCTATATTCACTTTGAGCAAGATTAGTCCCAAAACAACCATCCTCATTTTGATAAAGGGAATTACTATCAGAACTAGCTTCTTTTTCTTCTTCAGAAATTCCTAAAGCTAACTCGAGAAATTTTCTTTTGTAGGTAGTTGGGTCAGAGGATCTTGCTAAATTTGATTGAATCTTACTTTTCTCTCTTAAGAATTCACTATTTTTATGAATAGCTTTTTTGTCTTTTGATTAATTAAAATAGGCTTGAACAATAGGTTCAGTTTTGAATTTTTCCATCATTTGACTCTATATACTCTTTTGATAAAAGGACGTTCTTATTCATCATTTTCTAGCACATATGACCATGTTACGATCCATCCTATATTATATCTTCAACAAAATTGAAAAAGTTTGATTGGATCAAAACTCTTGTCATCTTTTTATTAATATATGATATCCTTGATAAATTTCATCTAGGAATATTTTCTTGGAGGGTCCAAAATATTCAAACCAATAAGCAAACCAAGTAGGGCAACTGGCTTAAGTAGCTTTAAATTGAACAAACCAAGAGTGAGAATAATTGATAGAGTTACTCTCATAAACTTAGTAGGAATTAAGTCTCTCTTGACATTAATAAGGCTTAATAAAGTTCCAGTCCAATACAGAATATAATACAAGCAATGACTCGGTCCAATAAGCCCACGAAAACTTCAAAGGAATATGGTACAATGTATGACAAGGATTTGACAAAAAAATACTTGCCCTAGCTACACAGTAGAAAACCTTCGAAGGCAAAGGCAAAGGTATAATCTTCGACCTCCTCAATATGTGATTCTCTATCCTAGGCGCACAATAGAAAACTCTTGAAGGCAAAAGCAAAGGTACAATCTTTAACCTCCTCAATCTACAATTCTCTATTTGCAAAAATAAGTATTCTTTCGTTAATTGATTGATGATATAAGCTTCGGTAACAAGTATATTATACACTAAACATCTGAATATTTCTATCAACTCTAAACTAGGGTTTTTTGTGTATTTTGTACAAGGTAATAGCAAATAAAAGGGGAAGAAAATTACTGAAATTCGAGCTTTGAAATGAGAAGAGAAGATGTAGGGTTTGAGATCTCAAAAACTTTCTCGATAAAACCTTCTTATTGCTATTTTGTATTTATATGATTGCAACTCTCTATTGTTGATATCAATAGGACTTGACCATTATTTGTTATTTCTGCTCATATCATTGAAATAATATACTGTTTCTGTTAACTTTGATTCCTTAAAACGCCCTTACTTGTATGCTTAAGTCTCACTACGTAATCCTTTAAATGTGTTGGAAATTTCATGTTCCTTTGCAATCTAACATGTTGCTCCCCAGACGAAAAACTACCTTGTCCTCAAGGTGAAAATGTGGGTAATCTCAAAAAATTCATCGAAGTCAATCCAAGTAACATCTTCAGGTAGTAAGGATTGCCATTGGACTAATAGTTGCTTCACTTGTTATCCCTGTCTAAGTATCACTAGATGGTTTAAAATAGCTAATGGTTGTGCCAAAGGATGATTCGCTACCGAATCTAATGGTAATGTCACTGTATCCCATTTTTTCCCAAAAGCTCATTTTAGTGGTGATACATGAAAAACAAGATAAATTTTACATCCTCCTAGCACCTCCAACTTATAAGCTATACGACCTATTTGAGCCAAAATTGGAAATGGTCCATAAAAACGTCTAGCTAGCTTCATAACAGGTCGCCCTTTTAATGATGGTTGTCTATAAGGTTGTAGCCTTACATAAATCAAGTCACCTACATTAAAACATTTATCAAATTTGTGTTTATCTGAAGAATTCTTTATCCTTAATTGGACTTGACTCAAATTCTCCTTCAAAAGTTTTAGAACACCATCCCTTTGTTGCAATTCCTCATCTACTACTTCAATGGAACTGGAATTTCTAACATAATCAGCTACTTTAGATGGTTCCTGTCCATATAATGCCTCAAAGGGCATCATTTTAGCACTAGTATGAAAGTAAGTGTTAAAACTGAATTTGACCCAAGGCAAGTATTTAGGCCATAAATTTGGATAATCCATGACAAATGCTCTCACATAATGTCCTAAACAACGATTGATCACTTCAGTTTGGCCATCCGATTGTGGATAGTATGCAGAACTAAAATTAAGTTTGGTCCTACTTAATTGAAAATTTTCCTTCCAAAACTTGTTAGGGAAAATTTTGTCTCTATAAGTAACAATTTAAATTGGAATTCCATGTAGCTTGATCACCATATCTACAAAAAGCTCAACCACTTTTACTAATGTATAAGAGGCTGAAAGTAATCCAAAATGCACATACTTATTAAACATGTCAGCCACTACAAGAATGTAGTCAAAGGACTAACCCCATCTCTTCAAGAGATAAGGCTAGTATAACACACTAATCCCATCTCCTGAAGAGTCGAGGTTAGCACTAGCATATCCCCCTACCCCTTTGAATTTCATATTTCACTCCTTATTACATTAGTCAATAGAAACAATTACAACCTGTTAGAATCGTGTACAATCAGCTTCATTAATCATAATTCACCATAAAGAAACAACTTTGAAACAACATAATCCAACCAAACCCAATCTATTCAATCACAACGGTATTCCCAAACCCAATCCATCCAATCACAGTAGTATTTCGAAATTCTTTACAACCAACATTAGGGAAAACTCATAAAACGTAATATGAAAATAGTTGCAATATTGTTCAATAATTACATCAAATATATATAAAATAATACATGCCATCATTGTAAAACATAAATATAAATAAAATTTAATATAATCTAATCTAATCCTGTGAGCTCTGTCTCCCTTGTCTCCACCTGGTAAAAGTACGATCGAATGGCGTATGCTAATGCAGACCCTACTGAAGATGCTCTATAGATGGATCAACCTGTATGAGTACGACATCCTCATCTCCACCACCAACATTATACTAATGAAATGGGAGAGGGTCTGGATCCACCTAGGTGAGTCCCTCTCCCATATCATGTGGTGGTAACAGTCACATCTTATGTGGAGCTCTTGAGGTATGAATAGCATATGAGATGTTTGGTATTGGTGTGTCCGACAAATGAGCATATGATGATGATGAACTAGACAAATCAAGCTAAACATGCAAATGGCTAAGCTCTTCATGGTATACATGCAGGGGCAAAGGCTTGTTTCTGATATCTGTAGCTCTATATAGGCCTTGCCCTCTCTCCTGACCCCATCCCCACCCATGCCTCTCCCTGTGTGGTTTGCATCTCTATATTGGTTGAGATTGAGGCTGTGGATCACCCTCACTACTAATGATATCAGGTGCAGGGGCATGGTGCTGGATAATCAATATGAAGTCCCATGAACTCATCCACTACACAAATAACATCTCATGCATTGCTAGGAGTATCCTCAGGTGGCATGTCAGAGATCTAGTGAATGAAATCTGCTTGCAATTAATAGTAAACATGTAGATAAGGAAATAGCGAATCCAATATACATCCATATACCTTATTTAATCACTGAACTTACCATATATCGTATAACTAAATTCAATCATGCATCCATAACATACCTACAGTGCTGAAGCACTTCAATGTAAGGAGCAATGTCCAAAACAGCTTGTCAAGGAAGACATGTCCTGCGATATCTAAGTCAACGATTCTCCATTAGAACTTTGTTCCTAGATTTGCCTCTATTAACGCATTAAGTAGATGCGATAGTTCTGCATATGAATCCTCTCAACTTCCATACACATGCTCAATACTTTTTCATTTCGCTTCACGAATTTTCTTAATATGAACATTATACCCAAACTCTTTTAATATAGTCAATTGGAGGTCCTTTGCCCTCACATTTAGAGAATCACGAATCTCTATTATAATGCACCTGAACATGCTGGTGAAGTCCAACTGAGAATGATCCTATCCAGTGGTTTCATCTAAATATGTGTGAGGTTCTTTATGGTCATGTGAAACCACCCACCATGTTTTTTTGTAGCTGCCTCTGAGTCTCCACTTACAACCTTTGTTATAGGTATCAGTGCATTTAACTGCCCATAGCCTTAGGTCTGAGTCCACAACCTTGAAATTATAATGGTTTGATAGGTGCCACATTTTAACTGCCTGTATAGGATGATTTTTAGTCTTGAATCACGTCCTAACCTTGAATTCATCACTAAAGTCCAATTTCCAGCACTCATTTCCTATTTACCATCAAATGCAACATATGCACTACCTACATTAGCAGTGAAAAAGGGTATTGGCACTGAGCTCTCTACTCCATCAACATCTGTAGGAGCCACGAAATAGTATCAGTCATTTCCCTTAGGTTGTTTATTAGTACCGATAACTTGCCGGGATAAACTTGCCATTGAATCATTTATGTCATCATCATAGTCTTTATTGGATTCACTTACTGATGAGTCTTGCATTGCATCAGTATCATGACCACAACTCTAGTCAGTTGCACCCATTTCAAAGTTACCCATTTGAACTTGTGGGCATATTGTTGTTTGACTTGGAGTAGAGTTCAAATTTGCCAACCCTTAGCTACAAACATTTCCATCAATGCCCATGGCGCATTCTGGTGCCTCTGACAATTCTTTTTTAAATATCTGGACATATATAGTCACTAACCCTTTTATGTACACCAACGTCTCTTGTGCAGTATCATCATTAGTCATTGGAATAATATCATATTGTAGCATTCTACCTCCAATAGCTACCCTATGATATAGCTTAACCTGATGCGTAGACTTATTCACCTTTAGTCTACCACAAATGGTGTTTAGTATTTGCTCATATGTTGAGTTCCTATAAACACTGACCACAGCAATTGGTCACCTATCATAACTAAAACTTTCGTTCCTTTCCACAATGTCATCACGAATATACAATATGAACTTGGCCTTATCCATTTCCTCACTTATCCTACCAGCTCATAAAACATAGGTTGAATGCATGAAATGTGATCATGTGTTATGAATTACACTCCCATAATATCGAACATGTTTACTAATGCTAGTTTATCCATCTCGTTCTTATGTAAATATGTCACAACTGCATGTAATTATTAATCGCTACAAGGATATCTATGGAAAAAGCCTTCTACCATAAATATAATAAGTGCTACTTACTTCGTTGTTGGTATGTCATTCTTTTATTTTATTGAATTGAATACAGAGTTCATTGAATTTAAGAAGTAAAATAACTTTGTATGTCATAAATATCACATCGATTCTAGCATTTTTTAAGAACTTAAAAAGTAAAATTTTTTATATAAACTAATATCGAATTATGTCTTAAAAGTAATTTTCAAACTAAATTCAAGTAATTTGAGAATAAACCTGACTCACTTACATCCTATTCCTATGCTAATGCTAATAACTCTATTTAACAGAACCTATGAATTGAATAGTACAAGTTTTGCCAATCACACCTCAGTGAATCCATTTTTTTAATAGCCTGTAAACATGTAATAGCGATAAAGCAGAGAAAGCTCCTATGACTAAATCTAGGTGAAATAGACAAATACACTCAAATTCCCACATCACATTGCTCTCTTAATTATTCCTTAGCGATGACAAAAATATGCACATCAAGCATCAGGTACTAAAAATAACCTAATCAAACTATACACAAACATTTCCAATCAAAAGAGGGAATACCTATGAAGTTCGGCGTGTTGATTTTTGCTCCAATTGATGTCTGAATGATACCAGGTGATTAAAATTTCCCAAGATCATACGCCAATTTGAAGCTTCAAAGGTGTTGTAATGAAGGAATTAAGGGTAGGGTTTCTAGCCAAGAGAATTGGGGTTTTTTTTCCTAGTGCAAATGGGGAAGATGGAGGCAAAAATAGTCGCATCAACCTTATCTCTTTAAGACAAAAGTACCTCCAAGCATTGAATCTTTTTCTCTTGTAAAGACAAGGTCAGACACTAATAATCTTATCTCTTCAAGAAACGAGATCACGTTACCTAAATCTGAAATTATTTTTATCACAGTGACATTTTTATAATTTTTTTTTAAAATTAATATTATTTTTCTTTTCCCTAAATATTGTTGTTGAATATTAATAATTAAAATTTTGAGTAATTGATTGAACTATATCTATAAGAATAGAAAAGACATCTATAATGATTGCTTAAAAGATGAATTTTAAAAATGCACATTCTAGCTTGGATCTTTTTATATTAAATAATATTAACAATTTGTATCAATAAGTGTTACTATTGAAAATTCATTGCATTTTTCCTGTAAATTCATTTAAGAACTCTATCACAACTAACGTGTTAATAAAGTAATTCATAATTATTTTAATTAATAAATATAGAACATTACTGTCATTAAATTTAAATGATTGGTTTTATATTATGATGAGCAGTCTACCTACACTTGTGTATAAAAAGTTATCTATTTATCAAGCCAAAAGAATTGAAACTCGATATTCATTGCACGGTGAACATCTCTCTTAAATAAATAGTTGAAAAGAAAAATAATTAGATGATAGCGACAGAAAAGTACAAGTGATAAAAATATATTACAGGTTTTTGAAATTATATATTATAATAGATCTGTGAGTAATAAGTGGCATAGAAATTACAACCTTAACAAGCATATGCGTAAAGCAACCACATGTTACAACTTAATGGATGTTCCCAGGTAACCATTTATATCTCTGAGGCCTGCTGTAAAATTTTATCAACCAATTTATGATCATTAACGAAGACTTCCTACTTTTCTTCTAGCATTCAGGCTAAGGTGTGAGACTGAATGTTCTAATAGTTTAAATCCATTTGGTTTGTTGGTTTTCCGTTAGTTTGACATTAGATCAATGTCTGAACTAGATTGTTCATTAAAAAACAGATATAAATAAAAAACATACATATTTATTCATAAATATATTAAATACAAATAAATATAGATGCAAATATAATACAAATACAAAAGTAAATTAGACAAACCAAACCGACTTATTTCTTATCTGCCGTAATTTTTTCCAACTTAAGATATTGGGAGGAGAATTTAAACTTAAAATTTGGACAAGGCACGATTTATAAGAACGGAAACAACTCGTGACAATCGATACAGTACACAAATTTTTATCTTCCTGTTGCCAATGTTTTATGCTGTTGCTGCTGCAGAGGGCAATCATCATCAAGCATCTTAACTTTTGAATACCGTAGAAGAAACTTATACCTAAATATGATGTTTCGGTTTGTGTTTTCAGGAAAACAAAGGTGAACTACTCCTTTGAAAACAGTAAATGTAAAATCCCATATTGGCAGCAACAATCTGAATGTATTCAGTGAAATGTGAACTTCAAAATCCTCTGCATACCCAAAACTGGAAACTACTCGGTCACAATAGCTGAACACCTGCACAGATAATTCAACAGGTATTATCACCTTTCACTAGGCTTCAAAACATCTCGAGAGAATGCTACAGGCTCAAAAATAATCCCTATGCAGGATCTGAATTATTCGTGTGGGAATAAGCTTTGACATCAACTAGGAGCTCACATTTCTCACGTAAAGTGGATCCATTTAAGCAGCGTGCTATTTTATCTAAACCTGTGAAGCCCATGTTGTTCTTGCATTTTCCAACCAAAATCACTCTTTGTAAGTCAATCAATGGCAGCAAAGCTGAATTCTCACTCCATTACAGCAACACCACCAGCAGCCTTCAGTTTCTCAATGATCTCGTTCGCCTCCTCCTTAGTGACACCTTGTTTAAGCACAGCAAAGACCTTCTCAACAAGCTCAACAAGCTCTTTGGCCTCTTTAAGTTCCAGGTTAGTAAAAGCCGCAACTTCTTTGATCACCTTGATTTTAGCGGCTGGATCAAACTTCTCCAACTTCACATCAAAAGCTGTTTTCTCTGCCTTCTTTTCCTCACCCTTTGCAGATCCTGCAGCTGCCCCCCTTGTGAACCTAAATCCATACCTTCTGTTGAGATTGTTTGCATTTTCAGCTGCCTGAACCTTTCTCTAAGAGCAGGTCCAATTTGGACATGTTCTTTAGGGGGGAGGGCAGCTATACGTTCAGCAAGCTGAACAATCTTGTCTGAAGGTTGTGGTCTAAGGCCATATGAATCATAAAAAGCTGGATACTAGCACTTCTTAGGCTTGGCCTTCAGGTCCCTGGGGACAAAATTATGCTGAAATGAACGAAACTGTAAAGATCCGGTTACACATCTTAGAGATTGCAGAGAACGAGAAGATTGGACAAGCACAGTAACACGCATGCTTTGTTAACTGGCAAACCACTGATGAAAACTAGTGATCAATATATCTTATCTGCTTAGCTTCAAAATCATGTCACCATGCACAAAAAATGCCCAATGATTCAGTTTTTCAACAATCTGTATCAAAAGTGATAATCTCAAAAGAAATTGCATTAGCAAATTGCTAAAGTAGCATATAGTTCATTCTTATGCCTATAAAAGCCAACAAAAGAACACATTTTAAAGCTTTTTTCCCTCTCCACTTTATTTTTTTTATTTTTATTTATTTATTTATTTTTTCGTGGTGGTTTTGTTTTTGGTTGTTTTGGGGGGGGGGGGGGGTGGTGTGGGGTGGGTGTTAAATTAATCCATCATAATCATTTTGGCACATCAGCTCATATAAAAAATAAGGACAGGGGACTTATAATAAGGAAGGAAAGGATTAAATATCTACAAAATCCAATCAATTCAATGTTGTAATTAATGAATTAACCAAAAAAAATGTTGTCACTAATAAAGTGTCAGCAACCCTTTATTTTGATTAAACAGTTCTACGACCTTCAGTTTAATAAGATATAAAAGATCATTGTCTTAAGCAGCAAATCAGCCTTGCAAGCATCACTATGCCCTCACAAGTCACAAGCAGGTGAAAGAAACTGAAAAACTCAAGTATAAACAGGCCTTTCTAGAGAGGATAGGAGAATCCAGGCAGAAAGAAAGAATGCTACACATGAAGAGCCTCAATGCATCAACTGTTATAGTCAACAAATGCACTAATCAATCTCAGCAATATTGTGCCTTCTAAGATGGTGACAATATTCTGGCTAGTAACACCTGACTAACATGGATTATTGGATTGCTCTCCAATAGAGGCCATTCCTCAAACAAAAGTTGGGGTGGGGGGTAAAGGAAGAAAAAAAGACCTCCAGAGGGGCAGTCACAAGAAGTTATGGACCAAAAATGAAGATTACACCTAAATATAGTCACATAAAACCTTTTACCAATCTTTTTTTCCAATTAAAGAACAAATTTCAGCATATCAGCCAGAGCTCCAAGACCACTAAGTTATTCCTACATATTCGCACTCTTGTTAGGCTTTGTGGTGAGGCTTAGATTCCTTATCTCCACAGTTTGGCTCGTGAGGCACCTAACTAATGAAGCTGAAAATGTTGCCAACTAGTAGTCATGCCCAAAAAAATATGTGGAAAAAAAAAAAAGAAGGTATATCGTCTCAATTGTATCAAAACTTCAAAAAGAACAATACCTTCTACCTCATTCAACATAAGTTTGTAATGTCACAAATCCTATTTAGAAGACATTTGTAATTTCTCTAAACAGCAATACAATTTCACTTTCTCCAATTCCATCCCTCTTCAAAAGACAGTATTGTAAAATCACGCAATGGTTCTAAATCTCTACAATTTATTTAGTGAATAGCTATTTCAATTGGATACCATTGGTGCATTCATCCTTGTCAAATCACTTCAGCTTCTGAATAATCATTAGACTTTTAATTTGAAGCACCGATAAAAATCCAAGTGGAATGAATACAATCAATCATTCTACCACAGGCAAAGATGTCCAATAACACAATCCTTCTATTATTTGTTCATTCTTAAAGAGTACTTGAACTCAACCAAAAGGGTCTCATCTGATGCAGAAGCAAGCTACGGATTTACTATAGTTTACAATGAAGGGAGATTTTATAGTAAAACCCAACAATCTTAACAACTTATTTTTAAAAAATTACACTTCATTTCATGGATTTACCCCCGTGATAGTGTAGAAATCACAAAATTACTTCTTGAACGATTATGTAAGAACAAAAGAGCTTATTCAGGTGAATGTAAAACATTAAAGTTATGTAATAGGTAACAAGCGAGCTTACCAAAACAAGGATGTCGGAAGCAGCAACTAGTGTAGTGTTAGGGTTTTGAGTGAGGGGAAAGGTTGTTCGGTGGAGAGGAGGATTTGAAGTTGCAAAGGTTTGAATAATCAAATCAGGGAAGAAGTGGAAGAGATTACGGGCTGGACTTTTCTCCGAGGTATTGGGCTGGACTTTTAATAATTTCATGCCAAACCAAAGCCAATCGTTGCAAAATAAGTCAGGTATAATCTTTGCACAACAAAATCAGGCATGTAATAATAGGTTTGTCAGGTTAACCATGCTGTTTTTATTTCCCCAGATTTATTTATTCATCGTAAAATCAATTTCATTATCTTTTAAAATTAAAAAATTATATATTTGTCAATAAACATTATATCAATTTACATAGTAGCAGAAAATAACAATATATTCTTTTTATGTTTCTATTAGAGCTATGAACTTTTGTAAAAAGTCCAATCAACCACTTAAGATTTGGTTTTGAACTATTTGGTATATGAAACTAGATTTTATATACATTTTTCCTACTTGAAGTTTTGTTTTGAATAATTTAGTACCTGAAGTAATTTTTCAGGTACATTTTTCCTACTTGAAGTAAGTTTAATCGATAAGAAAAATGTATGCGAAACTTGGTTCAGGTATCAAATTATTCAAAACTAAACTCCAAGTATCTGATTGAACCTTTTGGGAAAATTCATGTACTAAATTATTCAAAACTAAACTTCAAGTACATGATTAAAATTTTTACGAAAATTCATGTATCATTTTTGACATTAACCATTTTTATTATATGTGTATATGTTTATTATGAGTCTATAAAAACATAGCTTATTTTGTAACTATCCATTGTAATGCAATCTTTATTATCCTTTTAATTGTAAATTTCGTCTATCTGCAATAGATATTATACTAGTGTGCATGCAAATTTCTATTTGGCTAGCTTTTTCTGGTGGATAT
The DNA here is from genome assembly GCA_024138025.1 of Combretum micranthum. Taxonomy (NCBI): domain Eukaryota; kingdom Viridiplantae; phylum Streptophyta; class Magnoliopsida; order Myrtales; family Combretaceae; genus Combretum; species Combretum micranthum. The sequence goes on from JAMXBD010000279.1 coordinate 1,225,568, forward strand.
ATACACTTTTTAAAATTTTTTTCTAATAAATTATTTATCAAGAAATAAATATGGATAAAAAAAAATTGGTAGTTCTCATAAAAAATTTAAATAGATGAAATATAAATAAAATATAAATGTAAATCAAATATAATTTCAAATATATTTTTTATATAAATACAAATAAAAAACAGACCATTCAAATAAACCTTAAATTACCTACATGATCCATTTAGTCTTAAAATCTTCATATTAAAGTTGCACGTATTTTTATGATTTCAGTGTTTAATTTACCCATCCATACTATTCCCATAACAATCAACAACTTTTAAATTATCGTAAATTGGTGATTTAATATTATAATTAATAACTTTAATTGGGTAAATGTCCAGTTGTGGAATATGTAATTAATAATTAAACTTTCATCAATCTAATGTCTAATTGAACTTTTTAGGGTGATTTATTTTACCTCCTTTATCTCTATTAGGTCCTCTACATAGTTGGACCATTTGACCAACATTGAAACATCACGTGTTACTTACCCTACCCACTATAAGTCCACATGTGTCAATAAAAAGCAATTAGAAAAAAATAGAATAAAATAATAAAACGATAACTCGAAATAGTGTTTTATAATAGAAAATGAGGCTTTATTTTGTTCAGTATGTCGTTGTTTTGATTTATACTATTTGTCAAGAAACAGATATGGATGACAAATAGATATTTTTATTCATAAACAAATTAAACAGACTAGATATAAATAAGATACAAGATGTAAATCAAATATAAATACAATTAAAAATGAAAATCAGACAATCTAAATGGGCTCTTTTGTAAGCTATAGCTAGATAAGATTACCTTCTTCTAATCGATTGAACTTCCTCCAATTGATAGTTTTCATAACACAAGAAATTAAAGATGTTATTTTGCAGACCTTTGCACGTGATTAGTGTTTTCACACAAACTAAAGTTTTTTTTACTATAACTTTGTGTTTTGGTGCTTCAATGCTTCTCTCATACTATGATTTTGAACTATGACTTTGTCATTGAATATGCCTTCAATTAAGTGGCTTGGGTTTTTGATTCCATGCGATCAAGAAAGGACAAAGTTTTTCCATTTAAGGTTTCAGTCACCTTTTGACTTTTGTCAATATAGGTTTGTTATATTTCTACCTTGTAGTTTCACTTTTTTGGTCACGTGAAGGACTTAACTCAGGTTAAGACACTATATAGGGTTACACTTTTTGCTTCTTCTTTTTTTCCTTTTACATTTAGATTTTCTATAGTTGCTTTCTTTATTTTTTTTGGAAACCATCTATATTTGCATTATATTTACACTTATAGACTTGTCATTGTTGGATCAAGTAACACCTATTGTTTTAATATTGGTCAAATAGTTAAACTAGGCAGATAAAGTTAATAGATGTTACAAAAGTAGTTAAGAAGGCCACGAAAAGTTCAAGTAGATATTAAATCCGTACAAATCAAAGTTCAATTAGTTAATTATACATTTTATGATACTTCATATGGTGGATTTGACATTAACCCATTTTAATATATGTGTTCTTTTATATTTATTAATTCTATTACTAATATACTACCTACTAAACAACATAATGGTAATCTAATACTATATTAAATTGCAAAGGAAGATACATGTAACTCTCTTAAAAAACTGACTTCAATACAAATGCATCATTGAACTTATGAAGTATTCATTAATAGTGAATACTCTTTAAATGCTATAACTTGCAACAAACACTTGATAATTACAAGTAATTCCTATATATCGACCTACTTAGCAAAAACCTCTCATCCTTATTAACATTTACTTTAACACTCAAGTGTTTACTTAAACAAAAAGGTAAATGTCCTTTAGTGGTGTATATTTATAAGAGTTTGTGGGTGCTAAATGAAAAATCATAATGCCTTAGTGTTTAATACACAAGTGGTAGAGTCAAAGAGTAGACATTGTTTCAAAATTTAAAACGCGTGGAAATGAATGTAGGAGTGCAATTAAGTTATTGAGCAAAGTTAAATAGTATTGGGATTGAATATTTTTAAACTCCACATCTAATAGATTCACCAATTCAATTCCTTCACCCTTCGAGACTATCTACCATTTTTCATAGATCTTCTACTAACAAGTCCCATATTAAATGGAAAAAGGCAATTTTGGTTTAAAGGATCTATTATTAAAGGAAAAATGCTTCACCACCAAACTCATCTCATCACCTTTGATTATTTGTGTTTAATCTTTTAAAACCCTATAACAATACAAATACACCAGTCTCCTTTAAAATACTACCTCCACCTCACATATGCTTAGCCTTCACCACAGGGACTAAATCAATCTCTTATAGTAGAAAACCCACATAGTAAATGAAAGACAATTCAGTCTTTGGGGCCCTAATTTAAGGAGTAGACAATGGATAGATTTCAGAAACTTACCCTTTTAATGAACTATCAACAGTAACCGTGGTTAAAGAATCTATAAGAGGAGATAGTTGTGTTTAGGGGTTTTAGTGTATGAGATGCAAGTTTCTATGGAGTTGGTATTTATGGGGCAAATGTTTAGTATGGTTGTTATAAGATGATTGCGTTTGGGCAGATAAATGATTGTGATAAAATCATTTATGAAGTAAAAGTAGATAGGGTGTGCGACTATAAGATATGTGTTTGTGAAGAGGACATAAGCTAGTGGTTAACATAATTTAAAAAGTTCCAAGTATAGATGGCCATACAAGAAACATTGGATTTAGGGAACTCATGGGGTTTTAGTAAATCATCATCATCAGAAGACTTTTGAAATATGAGTTCTTATGAGCCAAGAGCTTAAGATAGACTATCAATAAGGGGTTTAGGATCCAACAACAATAGCTAAGGATGATTAACGATATTTATTTCAAATAATTTTTTGCCATTAACCTTAGCCTCTAAATTAGTCCCTTCACTCCAAATCAAAAACTCATCCCAACAACCATAAGACCTTCACTAAGGTTTATATCTACTGCCTATGCTCACTTATCAATATGACACTTAACAACATGACTAAGTATACCACAAGAAAAATAAAAATTAGAGAAGTAAATCTTGCATCTCATACCCATTCCTCGACTAATCCATGATTCTTTCTAAGGAGTATCTTGGTATAAATTTCAATTTTTAACTCTTAAAAAAAATCCCTTCTACACCACTTGCAAGTTTCATTGGTTCACATTCAATTAATTTTTCCATAGAAGCCCCGGTAATTCTTGCATTCGCATGTCATTTCATCAATCTTCATACCATGCACTTATATCTAAAATGCTACCTTAATTAACCCAATGACACGTTTGTTTTTAAACTCTTTTCAAAAGCACACAAGTTTATCGGGCCGTATATTGGATGCATATGCAGTAATAAGACTAGTGAGTACTAGGTTAAATCCATAGGGAACGAGGGCTAGCTCTCAGCTATATTAGTCTTAATCGTAGCTAGATAAACCAATTAGTTTAATTTTTCATAATAATAGCTGAACTACTCTATGAAGACTTTGCGAATTCCAACATCTAAAATGAATTTGGTTTAAAGCCTAAAGATTCAGGAATTAATTGAATGTATGCTACCTAGTAAATTCATGTTTGTAAAACCAACTTGATAGTAGGTCTAGGTTTTCAATCAATAAAGTACCAAGTAAATACCCCTTTTCTCAAAGCAAGTGATTACTTAAGATTAACCAATCAATTTTTCATATTTCTAGAAAAGTGAATAATCGACTAATCATTTTTAAATCCCAAACCCTAATTGAATCAAAACCCATATACCTATGTGATTTTTAATCTAGGTTAGAGACTCGTAGATTTGATTAGAAAATGTTTTCTCAAACATAATTCTCATCTAACATGAATTCCAAGTATTACTCAAAATACATGTTTGGTGAAATCACACTAACAAACTGAATATAAGCAATGATCAATGGATAGCAGTGAACACCAACTAATTTAACCCAAACATCAACTTAAAACCTTAATAAGTGCAAAAGGAACAAACATCAAACACCATCCATAAAATGGACATAATAAAAAGGATGGAATCACCTTGGTGGTCGAATCTCATCTTTAAATCTCAGTACAAATAATGTTGCCCACTTGATTCTAGTATGGAATCCTCAAGAAGACTAAAAGAAAAAGCTAAAGAAAATGAAGACTGTGTATTTTCTCTATTTCCTTTTCTCTCCAAAATAGCCAAAAAGATGCCATAATTGTCAACACAAGGAACAGTTATAGGACAAACAAAAGAGGGCTTCCAACTGATTATAGGCTTGTGTAAAATATAGGCTGGCTTAAGGCCGACGACGTACCTTGTAGACGTAAATTGTAAGTCGACCTAAATCATGTTGTTGGAGGCCGGCTTTAAGGCTAGCAGTGTAGATTGATGCTTGGCCTATCTAGATTATTCAAATTTCCTTCAATTGTGTAAAACTCCCCTAAATTGTTCGTATTTTCACTCTAACACCTCAAAGACCTGAAATATCACAATGAACATAATTAAGTACCATTTCTTTATAATTTATATAAAATCAATAATAATTAATCATAATTCCCTCAATAAAATACAAGTATAATGTTCCTTTATCACTCTTCTTCCATATTTTTCTCTACTCCATTCTTCCATAACTAGATAATGGCTCGACATAAATCATGATTCTTAATTTTTACATTGACCTCATCATCTTCAAATTATCAAATGGACTTTCGCAAGGTTTTTACAAAACTTTTCTTAAGATACTCAACAACATGAACTTAACACCACTCTATACATGTGGTTCATTAAAGACTATTTTAACCAGTAGAAGGGTATTAAATTAAAAATTTTATCTCTTGATTGAATTTTGTATGTGTTTTCACACTTTTATAAAGATATACTGTGTTATTTCATTCGATAATTAACTAACCTGAAATTTGCTCCATCTTATTTTGTTAAATTTGGTGTTAATTAAGCCATATGGTAGGCCTATGCATACTGAAAAAGACCATCTTCTTCCTTGGATGTATTTTCTTCCCACTCTCTCTCTCTTTCTCTCTCTCTCTCTACAAGATGGCACCAACAACCCCTTGCCTTCGAATAGACTTCCATTGGCCAAATGAAGACTACTGAAGGACCAAAGATGGAGTGATTGGGTTTTGCTTTGTTCGATGTAGGTTTGATGCAGGTGTAGACTGACTTGGTAGGTTATGAAGTATTGGATTTTGGCTTGATTAGGTGAAGGATGAATATGCCAAGATGGGTAATAAGTCCACTCGATGGTTGTCGGCTTTGTGGTTGGCATGACTGAGTTAACTTGATGTATTAGTGAAGGAGGGTCAATTGTGATAGATGGGCAGCTATGTTTGTGTTGTAAAGTCCTCAAACGTGGTTTGTTAGTTTGGTCAGAGTTGGGTGTGTTGATAACTGAGTGAGTCGCAGTGAGTTTGTTGGTATCATAACCCTAACTAGTGAGTTTGCTTGATTATGATGATTGATTGTTCCATTTGATGCGGCCTAATCTTGGCATGGTCATGGTTTAGTCTTGGTTGGCTAGGTTGCAGTGACAACTTAGTTGCAACAGGATTAGGTGGTGGCAAGTGGAATCAATAAAGGGTTTACTCAAGTTAGAGAGAGAGACAACTAGAGAGAGGGTGAGAGTGGAAGATTAGGGAAGAAGATGAGTTATTGTCATTGTTTTGAAGATTTTCTTGTAGAAAGAAGGGTTGAAGAGAGAGTGGGAAAGAAGGATCCCAAGAAGAGGACAGTCTAAGGAAGATGGTTTTTTTTTTTTTTTTTTTTTTGCCATGCACATGCCTTCCACGTCTTCCACATGGCTCAGTTAATGCCAGATCGGACGGAACAAGATGCAAGGTCAGTTAATTACCAAAAGAAATAACATAGCCCGTATCTTGTAACCAACCCAATTTTGAATAATTCATATTCTTAAATTAAGATGCTAACTTTCATCTTCTTAACAGTATTAATTCACATGTATAACAAAATCCATCACCAATGTCTTTAGTCACGCAGTAAATCTTGAGCCATCCCCCCATTTTCGATTACAATGTTTCTTTATTCCATATCTTCATTAATGTCACATCAAAACATGTCAATTTCTTCCCCCAGTGAAAAATGCTAAAAGATCAAGAAGCTGATTGAATAAAATTTGAAAAAAATTAATGCATTTATGTCTATTTATGCTAACTGTTCATGATTGCTTTGCTACATGTCTGCGATTGGTGGTGAAGACTAAATAATCCTGGTTGATTATTCTTTTTCAACCATTGAAACTTTGGATCAACTCCTCGTGTTCCCCAGTTGCATTTAATGATCATAGCTGGGGCTTTGTTAAATATATTACTATCACAGGTTGAAAATTTTCACCAGTGGACATATTATGCTGTGCCCTTTCTTTAGTTAATCCTTAATGGTCTTTTGAATACTGCATTTGATCTTTTGTAAATATGATGTAATCACATACGGATTTGTGTGTTCTAGAACCTGCACGCATGTGGTTTGATGGTCCGTAAAACCTCGTCATTGTCTGTTGAAATGGGAGGGGAAAAAAAGGCCAAAGAAAAAAAGGCCTTCGTGAGAAAACCGCAGAGCATCGTCGGTAGGGAGACTGCCGCTTTTGAATGGACTGAATGTTAGAATTATCCTTGCTTAATTATTAATTTGTGAATAAGTAAATTCCTAATTTTTTTTGCCAAAAAAAGTAAAATAAATTCCTATTTGGTTTGGAAATACTATTTCATGAGCCACCTAATAATAGAGATAATATTGTATCTGGTATCTAAATTCAATTTTCTTTTTTTTTTTATTACTCAAACTTTAACATTGTTAATTTTAGTATTCGATTATTTTTTTTAAGTAATAATATTACATGTGTTATTCCATTTAGAAGCATCAGCCTGACTGACTTTAGTTTTTTCACTCGTTATGAACTACCTATGATTATTAAAATAAGAATGTTCTACATTTTACATATAAAACTTTAAACAGAGAAAACACATCTAGTTAACATGGATGGCAGCCCATAATTGTCAAGAATTCATACATTACTAAGTAAAATATTTTCATCAAAATGATTACTTAAAACGCATAGCATGCGATATCTCGCAAAATGGAACTAATACATATGACAATCCACAATTGTCTAAAAAAAAAAAAATACATAAAATTTTTTTCAGGTGGAATAATTTTATCAAAATAATTATTTAAAACATTTAGCTGTCTTAATTAGTCAGATTAGAAAATTAAATAGCCAGCCTAACATAGAGATAATATTGATAATGAAAAAAAAACTTGAAAAGTCTAATTGTGTAGCAAAATTGATAACATAGTGAAAATTAAATGTTATTAATTGAATAATCAGTTAAAATTTCGGTACTAATTATGATTTTACTCCAAAATAATATAGAATAGGGTTAAAAAAAATGCTTCTATTTCTTGTCCATTATTACAAGAATCGATATATACCATAAAATTAAATTTTTTTTTTGAAAAAGTATCACTGAGTGTAAAATGAAATAACAGTCAAATAATATCAGATGAGTTATATATTATCCATTTCCAGCTTTACCCTGACGGCTAAGTCAGAATGACGAAATTCTAGGCTGAAAAGCTGGGGCAACGCGGCTCGTGCGCAAAAACGACAACATTTACTCAATCCGATCCGTACGTAATGGGTCCAATATACCATAAAAAAGATCTTCTAGATTGACATTATTTCATTTCCCACCATGAATATCTTTACATTTTAAATTTTAAATTTTTTTTTTTTATTTTTCATTAGAGGGAAAAGGACTCGCGAAATTAGCTGCATGTTTCCGTCGCCATCCATCCATTCATCGAGTATCTAGAAGTTTGGATTGGATTGGATGCATTTAATCGTCAGACACGGTTTTTTTTTTTGGCCAACCGTCAGACACGGTTACTAGGGTCATCTTATCGGGATTTTATTAGGATAAGTCATTTATCGGATTGTAATAGGATAAATTAAAATTAGAACTTCATTATGTTATAATAAATTATAACATATGGATAAACTTATTGCTATGTATGAACTTCCCATATTTATATTAACCTATCGTGATTAGACAAATTGACCATATATATATATATATACAGATTGTGATATTTAGACAAAACCTATCATATTTAAATAGGTCCTTATTTTAAGTTGTGAAATAGAAGCTTATCTCAATAATTTTAGAAAAAATATTAAAAACTATCAGTCATGCGTTAACACAAAAACAAGACAGTAGAAAATTTTCAAAATAAATACCATCCATATGCTCATGCTCATGTGTTAGAACATCATTAATAGTTAATAGCTACATATCATATACATATTACATGTGACATATAATGCCTAGGCGAGTATGTTTTCAATTAGAGGAATCCAGAAAGTATTAGGGAAATATTAGAGAGAGCCTTTTAGTGTTTTTTTTTAGTGATATTTCTGAGTGTTTAAATTTTGCAAGAGTGTCCTTGTAATATACCTCCACCATCTTCAATAAAACTTTTTTAAGTTTCTTTTCATCATGTCTAGCTAACTTTCTTTTTAAGGTGTAAAGGTAACCATACTCTAAAACCTTTTAAGCCTTTCTATCATGCAATAAGGTTTTTAGTAGTATGGGTAAACAAATTAGACACCATACTTGGTAGTAAAAGCTCTTATTTCTTTAGAAATTATACGAAAAAGGTCGGCTTGAAAACCCTTTAATGAGGCTGTTGAGGTGGAGGTTGTTGTGTTTTAACCTTGTGGGTTATGGAGTGGGCATGAGGTATTTTTAAAAGAAAACATTGCTAGTGACTTACTATCTTCGTTCTAATTGTTTACTCTTACAATGAAGTCTTTTCCTATGGCACAAAGATCCTCATTTTTGGTATTAGAGCTATGCTATCTTTATACCTTAAAACTTTTATTAACAGTTTCACTTTAATATCCAGTTTTTATGTTATCTTTTTATATTTACTCTTTTCTTATATTTCTTTGTTTAATATTCCGATAATACTGTCGTTTATATTCCGTCTTATTTTATATTATTGTTGGTTTTTATTTTTAAATATTACTATTGAATACCAGTTGTTTTCCTTATTGTCTTTAATTATTTATATTTTATCCAGTATTATTATTATCATCTATTTATATTTAGTTGTTTAATATCCAGCTTTGTTATTATTCTTACATTGTTTTATTATAATTGTTGTTTAATATTTTTATTTAATATTAGTTGTTTTAATTACTGTCTTGTTATTTTTTGTTTTTATTATTATCATTTGTTTATATTTAGTTATTGTTCATATTTTGTTTTATTATAATTTTTTTAATATAAGTTTTATTCTTCTATAAAAAAGGTATATATATATTCTATGTTTATATAAATTACATACTTTTATTTTGTCTAAATTATTTATGATTATCCAGCTTATATTTTATGAATCTTATGCTTATATATATATATATATATTATAGAAGAAACATATTATGTTAATTCTGTTAAAGAAATCTCAAATAATATGTTTGATTATGAATGGTTCATATGAATGTTATTTATTAAAGAATAGATAAAGGAAGAAGCAAGGGAAATTAAAAGGTTAAGGAATATTATAAGATGAACAAAAGGTTACATAGAACAGTTGAAAAATCTTTTAGAGTTACATTTTGAAGATCCAACTCCAAGGAATAGGAATTTTATAAGTACCCGCAAAGGACAAGGATATATATATTAATTTATATAAAATTATAATTTTATTGAAGAAATAAGGCGCATAATAAAGGTTTATGAAGATAATATTATAAGGATTTCAATTTGATATGGCTTTAAATGTTATGTTTATTTGGTACCTTTTTATAATAGCTATAATTTCTGAAATATTAGATATAATAAGTGATATGATATATTTGTTAATAAATCCTAGAGAACATTTGATGTTTGAAGATTATGATACTTGGATACGTAGAGTACATCAAGAGGTATAAGGATACAATAAAAAAGTATAAGAATCTTGTGGGAATTATAGAAAAGTATATAGAAAGGATTAATCGACAAAAGAAATAAATAGAACATAGGATAGAAGGGGATAAAAACAAATCAGTGGTAGTATATATACACCATAGTATATTTTGGATATAATTTGTATAAGAGAAGGAGAAATAGTAAGATATAATGAACTTATAAGATATTATAAAGGATTAATAAGCAATATGATGGTATAATGCATGATTATGTTAAGTATTTTAAATATAAAATATCGAGAATAAAAACATTAAAAGGTTGTATAGAAAGAAGAAGAAAGGAATTGAACTATTGGAAAGGAGATATAAAAGGAATTGAAAAGGCATTAGAAAAAGGGAAATATCAAATAGGATATGAAGAAAATGAACATTTAAAGAATCATAAAATGACTCTTTGGATAGTAGACCAAATAGAAAGGGGCATAGAAAAGGTGAGTCAAAAGATAAATTATTATGAAGGTCTAATAATAAGTATGACGGGATAAGCACAAGTTTTGATAGGATAATAGAAAGTAGTAATTATAATAGGAAGCTTTATTATTTCTTGTAGGCTATAAATAATTTAGAAATTTTAACTATAGAAAAGGTTGAAGGTTATATACATGAGCTAGGTTTAGAAAGAGAAATAAATCTCACAAATTTGAATGAAAAGTTTAAAGAAGTAGGTGAAGAGTTTATGCGCATCCACAAGTTTCTAGTAAAGGATAGGTTATGTATTTATCTTAAGGAAGGTTTTGAAAAGTACCTTACGGATTTAAAGAACAAAGAAGACACAAATGGACTAGGAAAGCAATTGAGTCAGGTTAGGTTAATAGATCCTCGCATACTTCCCAATACAAAGCTTCATGATTAAGAGATTTAATTGGTTAAATTTAGAGATCAAGGAGCATAATAGGATACAAGTACAAGACAATGGTTTTTCTCATCTTTGTTACTTTAAGCATTCACCGCATTTCTTGCATTTAGATCATAGGTAGTTAAATAGCATTGTAGATTTAATTATATGTTTAGTACCACTTTCCATAAGGATTTAGACACGTCATACAAGGCTAACAATAATCTAGGAGAATGGATGAAAAGAAAAGATAAATAAGATAAATAGGTAAAGGAGGTGATAGAAAAGATAGATTATATAAAGGAAACACAAGTTGATATAGAAAAGAAATTGAAGCAATTAGAACATATAAAGGCTATAAGACAAGCACAAAAGAAAAAAGTAAGGAGTAATAAATGAGTTAAAGAAAGAAACCAAAAGATTAGTTGACTTAGGAAAAAGTATAGAAGGAAAGGTACAAGAAATAAAGAAGACATTCTTAGGATGACTAATCATGATGGTCTAAAGGCAGATGAGGATTACATATTTGCTTTAGAAGATACTGCATAACCACATAAAGGGTTTTGTGGAAATATAAAACCAGTAAATGATATTATAAAGGTAACTACTAGGCAAAACAATACAATTATAGCATCACTAGCTAAGCTTCATCAAAAGGTCAACAATTTAAGTCATAACTTAGAAGAAGTTTTGAAAAGGAAAGGCATAGAAGAAAATAGCTTTAATCACCAAAAGAAGTTAGATAAGATAATAGGTAGACTAGAAAGATTACTAGTTGAAAGGAAAGCAAATAAGCCTAAAGTTTATTTTATGAAAGGAGAGTGAAAGTCTCTTTTAAAATAAACATGTTTCAAAAATCATAAGAACCACATGACACTAGGGTTATAGAAGAAGGTGAAGAAAGGAATAACAGGTAAGGAGAAAGGTATAACAAGCAAGACAATGCTAGGTTTTTAGACAGGTTTAGACCATTTTTAGGAGAATCAAATACTTTACAATCCCCAAGACCTAGTACAAGTTCTGTAGAAACAACCACTGAGTAGGAATTTTAGATAGAATATAAACATTGGAAGAAGAAGACGGGGAATCATATGACATTTGGAAGAAGTAGTAGACATAGACAGGAATATTGAGATTTATTTGAACCATGCCATTATCCTTTTTAAATCCTAGGAGATTATACCAAATAAGAATCTTAAGTTAGAAAATAGCATTGTTTAGGTCAAATAGGAAAGAAAGCATTTCAGTCACTACAGGACCATTAAATATAAGGTCAGTCACAAAGGAATCTCTAAGGCAGCTAAAAAGGTTAGGTAAGACTTTAGTCCACCTTAGACTAATAGTCATAGGAATTAGAGGATTAACAAGAGAAAAGGTAGAAGTAAAAGTTTTGGTAATGTTAATGGATAAATCATGAAAAGGTAATATATGAAAGGCTATATTTGCAACCATGGAAATAGATGTAAACAGTATAAAAGGACTGTTTCATTGTGCACCTAATTTTATGGTTTCAATTAACAATCTTAGTAATATTGAAATAGGGCTTCAAAGTAAAGGATGTGAAGATCACATAGGTGAAAACCTACTTATAGATATTGGCATTATTTGTAAAACAACAAATAATAGTGAAATATCTTATAAGCTTTGACATAAAAGGAATCATAGATGCAATGGCAACAAAACGAATAAAAATGATAGAACGAATGAAAATAGATTCTTCTTCTTTAGAAGGGGAAGAATGGAATGTAAATAGGAATACGGAAAGTGAAACACAAAGAGTTCCTACAACAAGTTTGATGTACTCGAACCCAAATGGCACATATGCATTTAGATTTAGATCTTATGATGATAGACCAAGATCCATAGGAGATAAGGATAGTGTGTTAAAAAACTTTAATCAAACATTGGAAGATAAGGAAACATTAGGAATGATGAATGTGCTAGAACAAATAGACATTTTAGGATGAAAAGGAGATAGGATTTCAACTTCTAGTTGTGTTGATGACACAATTAAGAAGATAAAAGAAATGGAAAGGTATATTGATGCTAGATACAATTCATATGCACAGGAAATAAAGGTTAATCAATCATGGAGTCTTAAAAAGGAAAACGATGATACAAATGACGAAGAACCATTAGGAACAATTCAATACTGGAAAGATGGTTTTTTGATAGGTCATGGAGAAGATCCTATTCCTTACGAATATGGTTAGAAGAAAAGGGAATTTTAGGAGAAATGCAAAGGTAAGGTTTAAAAAGAAAATGAAACATGGAGATGTTTATTGTTTCGAAAGAAAACCAAAGAAAGGGAAATTTTGTTAAAATTAGTAGATGAAGTGATGCAAATAGAGCAAGACTTTGAGTTTAGACAAAGTTTTGATTCAAAACAAGTTCACAAGGAGATATTGAGACTCTATCACATGTATCTAAAAATACTATGATGGATAACAATGAAGATAAATGATCAAATATAATCCCCTTTGTAGTAACACATGGAGCACAAGACATGTGGGAAGGAATCACAATCAGAGTACCTTATACTCATTATGTTGAAAGAAAACCAAGTGAAAGGATGCATAAAGGAGAAAGGATGCTATTTGAAACACTATACAAAAGGAACTTGATAGATAATGGAAGAATCCCCAACCTGTGAACGAGACCCGCTAGAGAGATGTGGAAACAAAATCATTAGATCGTCCAAGAAAACTGGTGGAAACCGTGACCTGTTGCCTATATGGAGGCAAGAACCTTCATATAGTCGTAGACACCATAACCGGTGATGGCAAACCGATTGATAAGTCAAAGGGATTGAACGCCACGGAAAGCTCCCGATAAGTTCATAAATAAGTTCTTTCTAGAACTCAAAGAGAAGAAACTCTCATATTTTCATTATCAAAGATATTTGATATATGTTACGTCCCATAGGTTTATATAGGCTTTTAATTAACCTAAAAATTAAGCTATAATAAATAAGGAAAAATAACATACTAATGACTCCTAGGGATATGTAAAGACAAACTTGACAATAAATAACCTATAAATGACTTATAGGAATATGTAAAGACAAACTTGACAATTAAACATGGAAATATGAAAAAATATAAAAAGAAATCCGAAAAGACACAAAACTTAAATATCCCTAATAACTACAATAAATATCCTTAAGAAAATAATAAATATTCCAAAAAGACATAAACTTAAATATGATACTTGTGTGTGTTGTGTGTAATCTTGTGTTGACGCCATATGATCCTATTCACTTTAGTTGATAATTGGACACAATGGTTATCAGGGCATGAGAGATAGTCCTTTAACAAAAAATACAAACCAAATGTACATATATTTAGAATATTTCTTAGGAGAAACTATAAGAGCAATGAGGGAATCTTATAAGAAAAATTTTCTACAACATATAGCCACAGATGAAGCTTTAGGGGCTAATCCATATAATTTTCATAGCAAGAAAAGAGTGATATTAACAAGAGAAGCATCACTAATTGATAGATATGATCAACAAAGGCATGCTATAAGGAATTTATAGCAATTGCAAAATAAAAGGATTGGTATTTTATTAAAAGGTATATATAGGAATTTTTCTATAACTGCACCATTGCTAGCCGTTATTGATAAATATCCTAAGACCCTTATTATCGGTGCATTATTGAGCATATTTCATATGCTATTTAATTGATTTATTGAAGAAAAGGATTATTATTGAACTAATTTGTGTTTCAGGGACAATCATGGAACAATTTAACTTTTCAAAGGATTATTAATGAAAAAAGCCAAGATTTGAGAGAGCTTTGAGCCTTTTAAGTTGCTAGACATACACTAATATTTTTATACTAATAGTACTTTTGGCGGAGAAAAATTGAAGAAAAAGTCAAAGTTCTAGGATACACAACCCACATCCTAGTTGTGTACAATAGGTCGTGTATATGTGCCAAAAAAGGAAAAACGCGTGAAGTTAATGAGTACACTACCCTGATGTACGTGGGTCATGTAGGGGTCATGTACATACTAATATATATATACCCGCACTCTGAGTTGAAAGAACAGATTTTATTCACTTGTTTTACCACCCAAAAACCCTAGAACGCATTTTAGAGAGCTTTTTGAAGAACAATTTGTGCTACAACTTGGAGATCCACAACAATCACTTCTACAAAAGGGTTTTATCTCATGATCTTTCCTCTTTCTTCCATTGTACTTATTATTATTGTTAATCTCTTCATGGAAGAGTAGTTGTGTATGCCCTAGGTTTTGGGAAACCCTAGCCTTCATGTATTGACTTGATTATTAATTGAATGAAGTTTGATTTTGAGTTTGGTTCATGATATATATTGTTGTTTGTGATGATTTTAGGCCAAAGTTATTACAAACTTGATTCTTGTTAATTTGAAAGATTTCAATTAATGGGCTTGATTTCTCATAGGCAAAGAAGTTAAGTAATCCACCTAGAAATAGGGTTTTTCCAATTTCCTATCAATTAGGGTTCATAATCTTCATGCTATTCTAAGTTGATAATTGTGAAGGAAGAAATTCCCACTTTTGCAATTAGGGTTAGGGGTTAATTAATTTGAAGAGAGTAATTAATCTAATTGAGAAGCCTGATAATTCAAGATTAAGTTTCGTTCAATTGAATCTATCTTTAAAGATGAAGGAGGCTAGGGTTGATCAAAACTAAGGGCATTGTTTGTGAATTGATTATCTTGAGAAATTTGTGCATATCTCTCATCGAAGATTTTTGGACTTGTTTTTAATTAGAATTAGTAGAAAGTTTAGTATTTATCTCTCAAATGATTCGACTATATAATAGTTAACGGGTTATTACTAGTAGTTGCACATAGATTCCTAGTACGATATCCG
The DNA here is from genome assembly GCA_024138025.1 of Combretum micranthum. Lineage (NCBI taxonomy): Eukaryota > Viridiplantae > Streptophyta > Magnoliopsida > Myrtales > Combretaceae > Combretum > Combretum micranthum. The sequence goes on from JAMXBD010000279.1 coordinate 1,241,287, forward strand.
AGTTTATTTCTATATTACACAATAGGTGCACTGCCTTGTGTGGGTCTAGAATTAACAAGATTATAAATTTAAAACTTAAAGATCCAACGCATTAGTTATTATGAAAAGTTGATAGTAGACAGGTTGTTTTTAAAGTTACCAGGACTATTAGGAGCAAAAGTGTATAAAGAATGAAAAGGAAAGGTTGAACTAACTCTAGGAGAAGAGTTAAATAACTTAGGAATAAGGATAAAGTTTCTTGTAGACAAGTGTACTGCTTTACAAATAAACAGATAATTAAAAGAAGGAAATCACAATTTCTGTCAAACTATTTATACTACACAGGTATTGGAAGCAAGAGAAGGGAATAAAAGGAAGCCAGAACCAAAGTATAGGCCTAAAAAAAATACTTTACAAAGAAAAGTAGGGCAAGAAAGCCATGATTAAAGCAAGATAGGCATGTAAGGAAATATAATAAAAACTGGGTTTACAAAAATAAATTAAAGTGTTATACTTGTAATGAGAAGGACACATGGTAAAGGCATGTCTTAAGAGGCATAATAGTAATACTTTGGTAAGCATTTTAGTATAATATATGAATGAAGATATATTAGCAATAGATGAAGACATGAGTGGCACAGAAACAATCTATAGTATAGTATCAATAATAAATCCATGGGAAGTGATGATAGAAGATTTTGATAGTGAGGATGAAAATGATATTACAGAAGTTTTCTTAAATCAAAGTTATCATAATCCTTACAAAGAACATATAGTGATAGTACCAAGATGAAAAGGTTAAATTGCTAAATAGGATGTTACAAGGCATAGAAAATACAATGATGAACACACAAGAAAACATAGAGAACTATAGGCATAATTAGACGCAAGGAAGTGAATCAGAAGACCATCCATGCAAATTTTGTTCTGGATATCTGATAATCAAACTCAAGTATTAGTGTAGAAGCTTTATGACAGAATCTTGTAAGATATGCCTGGAGCATAGAAATGAAATATTTTAGTTTAATGAAAGGTTTATAATCAACAGAGTTTTCAACAAGATGCAATAGGAGAAAAGATTATGAGAATAGACAATAAGATAGACATGATAGAAGAAGAGTTACATGGAATAAAAGAAAAGCTAACAAGTTTAGAAAAAGGAAAATAAAAGATAGTGTGAACAAAGGGATAATAATAAGAGAAGAAGGAGATTACCATGATGATACAATGAAAAGTCACATGGAAGCAACAAATACATCGTTAGAACAGATAAAGGAATTAAAGATGTCAAGCCCAGAAGAAAAGCATGTTGCAAATTTCATAGCAGTATATATCACGATAAGGTTATTTTCTAGGACGCAAACGATAGAATTAGATGCATTAATAGATACAAGTAGTACTACAAATATGAGAGATGAAAGGATAGTACCTATAGATGAAGTTGAGCAAATTGATATATGTAGAATAAGTTTAGACATACATGGGAATAAAACTAAGGAGTGTAGATGTATAAAGAAGCATATGTAGCATTTGGTTGCAGAGGGACTGAATAGAATAAAAATAACTGGACAGCACAGTATAAGAAGAACTGAACACACAATTCCCTTGTACCTCATTTGGATTATATATTACTGGGCAAGGATTTTTATCTTATCCAGTGTTTGGTATACACAAATATAAGATAGGACATTATCTTTTGACCATTATGCCCTTGCATCGTAATATATATATATATTCAATTTTATTATATTGTTTAATAAATCTAATTTAAAAAGATGAATCTATATATACAATTATATTAATTACATATTATATTAAATAAAAAGCTAAAGTAAACTATTTTTTTTTACAAAAATTTGCTACCTAATCAAAATATTAAATATTAATATAATAAATTAATTAGCTTAATATTTAATAAATACAAAATTAATTAAATTAATACTGTCGATATTAATCTAATTAATTACATAGCAATATAATTATGTCTAGATCAATATTAATTATTACATTAGTAGAGAATATTAATATAGAACAATATTAACTCATTATTACATTAATATAAAATCACTAAAATAATATACATCTACAATAACCATCATAATCCAATTTGCAATGTCAAGTAATTTTCAACACTTGAAATTTCACAATAACAAAAAAAGGTACAAGTAATTAACCAAAAAAAGCAGCTTTCTAGTTTATGCATACCCTCAATTCATTATACATTTCTTATGATAGTAATCGAAACTATTTGGTGGTTGCGATTGTGAAAGATTACTTGTAAACGGTGGTCCTCTAGCTAAAAAGTGTGTCCACAACCACACACTCCTTGTAGCAGCCTGTAAGGGTGCTGATGCTTTTTGAGGTTGTGCTAGAGGAATATTGTATCTTCTCATTCATAATTGATGAAGTGCATTAGAAAAATCCCCATCAAGATATCAATAAGTAATTAGCAGGTGCAAGATTGTCTATTGCCCAAAACATGTTATAAGAATTTTCTTGTCACTTGCATCTTTAACACTGTTAGGTTGATTTATCAAAAAATTAAATCAGAAGTAAAGATGATTCTAGGTAGATAGCTTCAATAACACCCATTTATAAGAATAAATTTGAATTGCAAATAATCATGCTCTTGTATGAAAACAACTGATTAGGAACAACAACAAATGTGAGAGAGTCAGATTAGATCATAAATTTCCTGCATAACAACGGATGTCTTCTGCTCTATATAGAAAAAGAATAAAATCGTAGCCATAACATTTTAAACCATAATCCCCATACTTCACTCAGATCACCTCCATTATAGTGTGAGCCGTAAAGCATCTACTTTTTTCAATCAAAGAGATGAAACTTTTTAGCAACAACACGAAGAGAAATTCAGAACAATTTTCTCCATTTTAGGAAACTATAAACCCAAGATCTGCATCTAAAATCACAACGATAAAATCAACTGGAATTAAGATAGATACACTTCCTATCAATCAAGAGACACATAAAATTCTCTCCAAATCCAAACTCTAACGTAACCCATCAAACAATACCTCTAGTTACACCAAAAAGTAACCCCCCTGATAGTAACTCTCAATTAATTAAGTAGAATGAGTTAACATAAATTAAAAACTTCAACCAAAACAATCAAACAAAGCACCAAATATTTATGCAAACCGGACTTGATTAAAACCTGCTTTTGTACTAAAATTAACCAAGTAACTGATCCACTTAAAAAAACTTTATCAGAACCTATAAAGCAAAACCTTAAAAAGCCACATAAAAACCCAAGAAAATATATCACTACCTATTAAATAAAACAACCCCAAAAATCAACTCAACCTTTACACCAATTAATGAATGAAGCACATAAACCACTTAAAACCCAAACTTCATCATGACCCATTAAAGAAAAACATTATTAAGATCCGAAAACATACTATTTTTAATAATCAATTCACCAAGCACAAGATCCAAATTTTCTTAACAACATTGTTGGAAATTCACCTAACCATATATTTTCAAGCAATAAATTCAAGAAACTGTCATCCATTTGCCTCAATCAACATCATCTAACTAGTCCTAGAACCATCCTACCCAAAAATTTGTTTCACTATGGCTTTCCATAAGAGTTTCTTTGTAACTCTAACCATTGTGTGTTATTCTCAAGCTTTGATGGCAACTTAGCATCTCGCCATCTTCTGGACACAACACCACCCTACAGCTACATTGCCCACCATCCCCACCTTACATAAATCTACCATGCCATCAATCCCTACAATGCCAAGACAACCATGCCACCAATGCCATCCATCCCAAATATCTCAACCTGGCAACCACCCAACCATCTCTACTTAACCCCACTACCAAATGCCTTCACTTCCAAGCATCATATCTTATTCTTCTAATTAATTAATGAAAAGCCTTATCCTACATAGATACTCCCCAAACCAATACACAAGCATACAAAATGATACACAATTACATAATATGAACGTACATAAATACACACACTGAGCATACATAAATAATACCGATTGCACATATATCTGTGACATCATGTGTGATGTTGGGTAACATTGACATATCAAGATTTCTCTCATGGCAAAGCCTATACTCAGCATTCCTTAATGTGTAGCTACAATATAAAGAGTATGTTATAGAAATCCCTCATATAGCATTGTTGGTAAGGTTAATAAAGCCAACTTATAGGCCTGAAAATTGCCAAAAAAATAAGCCCAAAATGGAACATAGATTAAACGAAAAGACTATACATAAAGACTGTTATAAGATACCTACCCAGTCATTATTAAAGATATCAACAACTGGAGAATTGCTCCCACAATGCCTCAATAACTTGAAATTAGCTGACAGAAGTAAGCTTAACATTCTAGATATAGTTCTCTTCATGGATCAATAGTAGTGGGTGGAAAATCTTTTTGAATGATGGTGATATTGAATGGCTCTATATCTTGAATCAAAGCTGAGAGAGTTAGTTTCTGAAATAGAACAAATTACCTAAAACAACAAAGAAACAATATCACAAAACTATTGTCAAAGGCATGTCAATAGGGGATAAAATGATCACAATTCACAAACACCATAATCGGTTTCACTGCAGTACTTTCAAACAGACAACATACTTGGCTTGACGTTAGTAGATTGAACTATTAACATAGAAGAATAACTTATTACATATGGATCACATGCTAAGCTCAAATACTGATAAAAACCTTCCACGCGCAATACATCATAGATCTATTTAGATCCCAAAATGACTAGTAACTTCCATTGCGTAAAAACAACACAAAACTCAACCCTTTCTCTACTAGACAAAACAAAGGTTCCAACTTTTAGTACTGCCAAAATGTGCACTAATTTTTTTGTTCCTCAAAAAGAGAAAAGAAACCTTAATTTGATCAGTTATGGGGATACAAGAGATATATCAAAATCAACCATGTGTATGTGATATAATGGACTGGAACTTACTTCTCGCACTTTTTAGATGAGATTTGCCTGCAAAATAAAAAAAAAAAAAAACTGAATTTGATTATGATCCACTCCTATGGAAAAAGTGAGAGAGAGAGAGAGAGAGATTACAAAGCTAAGGATCAAGTAAAATACTTATTGAATTAAGGTTAGGGTTCAATTTTAGGCATTGAAATGAAGGAGAAACTGAATTGAGGTTAGGGTTAGGGTTCAAGAGTCGAAGATTAGGGAAAACGACTAGTTTGAATAGGGGCATAATTAGGCTTCAAAAAGAGAAGGTCTAGTTGTCCAATGATGCAATGTCTTGTTCCATTATACATATGGGACAATTTTTTAAAGGTTATCCAGTTCTCAAAGGACTTCTTATACAATCCCAAGCCTTAAAAAAAAAACAACTAAACAATGGATTATGGATTTTGTCCAGTCCTGTCCCATAAAATATTGGGAATTAAACACTCCCATAAAGTAAGTTTTTTTTCACAAGAGAATAGTGGATTATACCTATACATAGTGGAATGATATAATTATGGAATTTTGGTAGGACAACGATTAGGTTATAATAGGATTAGATTTTTTATTAAGTAATCACCATGGTATCTTATTACTTGATATATTGTAAATATTTTAGGACATCCAACTATAGCATATCAAAATTATTTAGAGAACATGGAACCAGACATCGATTGTTACAAAGGAATGATGAAAGGGATGCAAAGAATTGTCATTGTCAAAGGTTAGGAGACTGTCAAAAAAAGGAAAATGGTAAAATAAGGATAGAGAAAATTCAAAGAAATTAGAAGAATTAGAAGAATTCTTAGAAGAAGAAATTGAGTGGAAAGAAATATTTTTAAATGAAGAAAAAAATGGTAAAATGGGAAAATGTATATAGGATTTTAGAAAATTCATATTTAGAAACATGTTACCAGATATTGACCAAATCATTAGTGCCTGGAAAATGAAGAAATTTTTTATGAAAATTCAACAAGGTTTTAGAAAAGGAATAAGATAGTATATGTAAATAAGATATAATAAATTCTTAGCTTAAGAATTTATTCTAAAGCAATAGAGTATGATAATTTAGATAGGGAAGACTTTGAAATGTACATAAATGAATTGTTAGAATTAGGGGTCATAGAAATGTCAGAGAGTCAACATAATTGTCTTGCATTCATTGTCAGAAAAATGAGTGAAATAGAGGAAAATCAAGGATGGTAATAGATTATATGAAATTAAATGATAAAACAAGAGATTATTCTTATAATATTCCTAATAAAACTGAATTAGTTAACAAAATACAAAATTGTTATATAATTCAGTAAGTTTGATTGTAAGTCAGGATTTCGGCAAGTAAAAGATGAATGAAGAGTCACAACCATGGACTGCTTTCACTTGTCCACAGGCATTTTCAGTGGAAAGTTATGTCATTTGACTTAAAGAATGCATGTGGTGATGTCCTTGTTTTTTTCAAAAGTGAACATGAACACATATGACATTTAAAAATGGTACTTTCAGAGTTCTAAATGCAAGGAATAGTGGTAAGCACTAAAAAGGCACAATTTTTCAAAAGGAAAATTGAATTTCTTGGTGTAGAAGTAGAAGAAGGAATGATTAAATAGAGAACACATAGTCAGAAATGTGTTAGAATATTTCCAGAACAATGAACAAAAAGCAATTATAGGCATTTTTAGGTTTGTTAAATTATACAAGACCTTTTATAAAGAATTTGAATTCTTTAGTAGGACCCTTTTATGATAAAATTTCTAGTTTTAAAAGTTTATCTCAGGAAGACATAAAACAAATAAGGAAAATAAAGGAGTAGGTTAAAAGGTTATCAAATTGAGATTACTCCTAGACATAGATTTTTTTATCGATTGAAAGTGATGATGTGATCTAGGATGGGGAGAAATTTTATTAAGAAAACCCCATAAATATGTTGAAAGGAAAATTGAAGAAATTTATAGTATACACAAATGGAAAATTTAAGGAAAAGAATTTACCTAGTATAGATAGGAAAATTATGGTTATTGTAAATTGTTTAGATAATTTTAGGTTATTTTTGTTAAATAAAAAGGAAATATAGTTAGAATAGATTGTGACAATAGTTAAGTTCCATAAGAACATAGAAAGTAATAAAATGGGTAGGAGAAGGTGGTTAAAATTTAAAGATGTAATAATAAATAAAGATATAAGGTATAATTTGAACACATAAAAAGGAAACATAATATGACAGCAGAATTATCTCACTTATTATATATTAATTTTTTTAGAAAGCATGGAAATTCC